>CM040121.1:191985129-192585129 GCA_022559845.1 Amorphophallus konjac | reverse complement strand
GAGTCGGACCAGCAGGCCGAGTTCGTGCCGTACGCACCTCCAGATTGCTGCCCGTCAACCCAGGGTCGGTCCTTCCGGGCCCCACTTTTAGCCCTTTACCTCCCTGCGTGGAGTGGGCAATAGATTTCACTCTTGTAATTAACTTTTACAGTTGTTACCGGGAGTTACCGTACTTGGCCGAGAACGTCTTCCCCACGTCCGGAGCGTGGAGGTACACTCGCTACCCTCCTCGTAGGCATTGCTTTACTCGTATATTTTTGTATATGCCGATGCATGAGTGATAGATTATCTAGCTTGCTATACTTTTATTCACCGCTGCGAGAGAGTGAGCGTAACCCGTCCCGTGACTCGACCCGAGTTAACGCGGAAAGGCCGATACCCGAGACTCACTGCCGGTTTCTCAACCGCGCACGGTCCACGTTTTCCCTCGCTAGGGACGATCGTGAGCTAGAGTCCCAGGTCGCGTGTCCGTCCCACATCAAAAATACTTTGTGTGAGAGGATCTTCGGATTCCTGGACTCCGCCTAGTACCAAGGAACTGCTATAGGGGTTGTTTTAGCCATATTCACTTGATAGTTCTTCAGATCTATTCTTGTTGGCGTTTGTTCTTCATATATCTATTAATTTTGTTATACGCTGTTTAAAATCTATCATCACCCAATTCACCCCCCCTCTTGGGTGTCATTGATCGCGGGACTTCAATTGGTATCAGAGCCAAGACTCTATCTTTCACAGATCTAACGATCTAGAGTGAGATCCGGATCAATGGCAAACAAGGGTATGATGCCCGAGGGTCACTCCATTAACCGTCCTCCTTTCTTTGACGGCTCAAACTACTCGTACTAGAAAAATAGAATGCATGTTTTTTTGAGGGCTCAAGAGTATGAAGTTTGGAGAGTTGTGGACAAGGGTCCTTACAAACTCGGGGATGATGAAGAAAAATGGACACCCCGAGGAAATTAAGAAATGCACTGTTAATTTCAATGCTATGAATATTATGCAATGTGCGATACACCCTAACGAATTTTCTCGTGTTTCTATGTGCAGCTCGGCTAAAGAAATGTGGGACAAACTGCGGCTCATATATGAGGGGACGTCCGATGTCAAGGAGACCAAGGCCCACCTTCTGGTCCGAGATTATGAGCTCTTCAAGATGAAGCCTGAAGAGACAATCTCAGAGATGTTCGCAAGGCTAACTGAGATCACGAATGGTCTCAAAAGCCTTGGGAAAGATTACACTAACTCTGAGCTCGTAAGAAAAGTTCTGAGATCCCTCCCTCCTACGTGGAACACCAAGGCCACCGTTATTGATGATTCCAAGAATCTGTCCACACTCACTCTCAATGAACTCATAGGGTCACTCATGACCTATGAGATAAATGTGAAGAGGACAGCCGAAGAAGATATCAAGAAGAAGAAGGTGATTAGATTGAGAGCTCATCAATCCGATGACGACTCCCAAGAAGAAGAATCCAGTGACGGGAGCAATGAAGCAGAAGAATTGCCTATGATCACTCGCCAAGTGAATAGATTTCTGAGGAAGAAAAGAAACTTTCAAGGTAACTTCAGACAGGGGCAAATGAAGCCCATCCAAACCAAGGGTGAGTCGAGCAAGACGAGTAGCATCATATGCTATGAATGCAAGAAGCCCGGGCACATGAGGGGAGAGTGCCCAGATTTGAAGAAGAAATTTAAAAAGGATAATTTCAGAAAGCCCAAAGCCATGGTCGCCACGTGCAGTGATGAAGAGGACGAACCGTCCGAGGAGGAGATACAAGAGCTCGTGGAGAGCTTGTGTCTCATGGCACATGAGGATGACTCAACTGAGGTAAATTCAGACCCTGATTTTATTTCCAATGAACAATGGGAGTCTGAATATGAAAAAATATATACAAAATACCAGAAAATAAGATCTGAAAATAAAATTCTCAAAAAGAAAATTGATGAATTGTCACATGAAGATATCTTTGTCAAGTTTGAAAAATTGGAACAGGAATGGTTTGAGGTAACTGAAGAAAAAGAAAGTTTGCTGCAAACTATTTCAGATATTGAAAGTACCAAAGAAGAGATTTCATGCAAAATGTCTGAAATTGAAAAAGTGTGTGAAAGTCTGAAAAAGGAAGAAGAAATTTTGAAATCCACAAATTCAAAACTCGAAAGGAGAAATGGGATTTTGGGTGAAGAAGTGGCTGAACTTCAGTCCACCTTGTCTAAGTTTGTTAAAGGGAAACAAAAACTGGATAGCTTGTTGGGGGTTAAAGTTAACTTCCAAAAGGAAGGTTTGGGGTATACGCCTCAAAATAAAAAATCATTTGAACATAAGATCACCACATCCTTTGTTCATGAAAAGGATAATATTCATGCTTCATGTTCAAATTCTAAACTAAAACATGTCCAACCCAAACAACAATAATTTCAAAGAAAGTTTGTACCTCTTAACTGTTATCATTGTGGTAGATTTGGTCATGTTATAGTAAATTGTTGGTTCAAACAAAGTCCACCAAGAAATCATATTTTCTGGACCAAGAAAAGATATGCACAGAACTGGACTAACTCCTACGGACCCAAACTAGCTTGGGTACCAAAATCACTTGCATGAGAATGTTATTTCTTGCAGATATGTCTTGAAGCTAGGGGGAGCAAGTGGTACTTGGACAGTGGCTGCTCAAGACATATGACAGGGGACATGAAAGTGTTTTCTATGCTGCAAGATAAGGATGGAGGCTCAGTTGCTTTTGGTGGAAAAGACAAAGGTAAAATAATTGGAATCGGCAACATAGGTAAGAATTCTAAAACTTTGATCGAAAATGTTCTTTTGGTGAAAGGTTTGAATCATAACTTGCTGAGCATATGCCAACTATGTGACAGAGGTTTTAAGATTATTTTTGATGAAACCCATTGCCTTGTCTTAAATAAAACCTCCAATGAAATCAGATTCATCGGCAAGAGGAGCAACAATGTATATACCATTGATATTGATGATGTTTCTTGTGATGATATGTGCTTGGTAGCTAACAAGCATGATAACGTATGGCTATGGCATCAAAGACTGAGTCATGCTAGTTTTGGAGTTATCTCCAAGTTGTCTAAACATGACTTGGTGAATGGTTTGCCAAAACTAAAGTTTGAAAGTGATAAAATTTGTGAGGCTTGCACAAAAGGCAAGCAAACACGCATATCATTAAAAAAAAAGAACATTATTTCTACCTCTCGGCCTTTGGAATTGCTGCATCTCGATTTGTTTGGCCCAACTAGGACATCTAGCCTAGGTGGGAAATCCTATGGTTTCGTGATTGTTGATGATTAATCCAGATTCACTTGGGTGTTATTTCTATCCAATAAAAATGATGCATTGATGGAATTTCAAGTGTTTTGCAGGAAAATCCAAAATGATAGAGGCTACCTCATCAACACTATCCAAAGTGATCATGGTGGCGAATTTGAAAACCATGAGTTCAGCAATTTCTGTGAAGAGCACGGGTATACACACAACTTCTCATCACCAAGGACGCCCCAACAAAATGGAGTAGTGGAGAGGAAAAACAGAACATTGATAGACATGTCACGGACCATGTTAAGTGAAAACTCTCTACCAAAATATTTTTGGGCTGAGGCGGTAAGTACAACATGCTACATCATCAACATGGCAATGGTAAGACACATTTTGAAGAAAACTCCATATGAGCTCTCCAATGGTAAGAAATAGAATATTTCCATCTTAAACCCTTTGGCTGCTCATGTTTCATCCTGAACAATGGCAAGTCCAACCTAGGTAAGTTTGATGAGAAAAGTGACAAGGGAACCTTCCTAGGTTATGCACTTAATTCTAGAGCTTATCGAGTGTTCAATAAATGGACTTTAGTTGTTGAAGAAAATCCTCATGTAATTTTTGATGAATCTAAACTAAAACTAACTACTCAAATTGTGGATGCAGGAGAAGCCCCAAAAAATTCAACTAATGCTGGAACATCTAGAGTCAAGGATGAACCAAAGGAAGGAATCCCCAGCAAGAGTGAAGAAGATGAAGTTCCTTCAATTGAGAAACTGCAAGAGCAGCAAGTGCAGCACCCTGATTTGCCAAGCACTTCCACATTATTAAAGGATCATCCAGCTGAAAATATAATCGGTAATCCTCAAGATGGGGTAAGAACCAGAGCTTCTCTAAGGTAAGTAGTAGAAGAAGATTTGATAGCCTTAATCTCACAGGAAGAGCCTAAGGATATCCATGAAGCTCTTCAAAATGAATCCTGGATCCAGGCTATGCATGAAGAGTTGCACCAGTTCGAAAGAAACTAGGAGTGGACTCTAGTACCACGACCTAAGAATCAATCCATTATCGGAACCCGATGGGTTTTAAGGAACAAGTTAAATGATATGGGATTGGTTGTTAGGAACAAGGCCCGGCTTGTAGCCAAGGGGTATAGCCAGGAGATGGGGATTGATTTTGATGAGTCTTTTGCCCCGGTTGCTAGGCTTGAAGTAGTCTGGATTTTATTGTCATTTGCTTGCTCATTGAATTTCAAATTATTTCAAATGGATATTAAATCTGTGTTTCTAAATGGGTATATCAAAGAGGATGTTTTTGAAGAATAACCTCCAGTTTTTGAAGACCCCAAACATCCACAACATGTGTACAAGCTCCAGAAGGCCTTGTACGGACTGAAACAAGCACCAAGGGCATGGTATGAACGGCTCACATCATTTCTAATTGAAAATGACTTCAAGAGAGGTAAGGTTGATCAAACACTGTTCACAAAGAGATTAGGTAAAGTGTATGTGGATGATATAATTTTTGGAGCTACTAAAATGTGATATGTAATGAATTTGCAGAAATCATGCAGGGTGAATTTGAGATGAGCCTAATGGGTGAACTAACATTCTTTCTTGGACTGCAGGTGAAGCAAACACCTGAGGGGATTTTCATAAACCAAGCCAAATACACAATGGAGCTTTTGAAGAAATATGGGATGGCTGAAGCAAAACCTATGTCAACTCCAATGGCAACAACCTTGAAGTTAGACAAAGATGAAACTGGTAAAACAGTAGATCCTACACTATTTCGAGGTATGATCGGATCACTACTGTATCTTACAGCATGTCACCCTGACATTCAATTCAGCGTATGTCTTTGTGCTCGTTTTCAGTCATGCCCTAAAGAATCTCACTTATCGGCTATTAAACACGTTTTTAGATATTTACTTGGCACAATAGACCTTGGCTTGTGGTTTCCCATCGGTAGTTCTTTTGATTTGATTGCATACACCGATGCGGATTATGCTGGATACATTGTTGATCGTAAAAGTACTAGTGGGTACTGCCAGTTTTTTGGTGGATGTCTAGTCTCATGGGCCTCCAAGAAACAACATTCAGTAGCTCTCTCAACGGCCAAGGCTGAATATGTAGCCGCCGGAAGTTGTGGATCCCAAGTACTTTGGATCAAAAATCAATTGCTTGATTTAGATATTGAAATAAGATGTGTGCCAATTCTGTGTGATAATACCAGTGCAATCAGTTTGTCTAAAAACCCTGTTCAACATTCTAGAACCAAGCATATTGATATTCGTCATCACTTCCTGAGAGATCATGTAGGGAAAGGGGTCTTTGAATTGAATTTCATTGACACACACAATCAGCTAGCTGACATTTTCACCAAATCCCTCAACCAGGATCAATTTAACAAGATAAGAAGAGAACTTGGGATGTGCAAGGGTGAGAGCATTCGTGCATAGGCTTGCACTTAGGTTAAGTTCTGCATTTGTAGAAACTCATATGCATCAAGGGTAGAAAAACATGCATTTTATCTTCACTTCTAATTCCTTGTGTGTTCTCTAACATCTCTGCATGCTTGAATGTAATTATATGTATAGCCCTCCTTGAAAAACTTTTCTAAGGCTAGATATTCCTTGGATAAACAATTGTGGACTCAGTGATGTCAGACCTAAGGTAACTTTTGAAGGAAGTTAGAGTTTTTTCCTCAAACTTGCATCTAATTTTTCTTCCCTCTACCACTTGACGTTGGCCCAATTCTGAAAGTCGATTGTTAGTCCCCCCCATTTTTTCAAAAACAAAAAAAAGGGAAAGAAAGAAAAGAAACAAAAGAAAATAAAATTTTTGGGGGTTCTTTGGACTAGCAGTCGACCGCTAGCCCCGCAGAGGTCGACCGGTTGCGGCAACCGGCCCAACTGGGTTCACGTCCGAGCCATTTTGAAGGGGGTCTAACACCCCATTCTCCCACTCTATCACCCCCATTCATCCTCATACCTTTCCCCTTAACCCTAGAGCCCATTTTCTCCACCACCCAAGCTTCTAAACCTTATTTCCTCTCCATCCGCACACGATCCGGCTTGTTCGTCACGTTCTCGGGACGAACTCCATTCGGCCGTTCGGCCGTTCGTGGAGTTCCCACCTTGGTTCCAGTCAGGGGAGAAGGCTTTTGCAAGCCCCTAGAGTGTCCATAGATTCTTCTTCAATCCTCGGGACGAGGATTCTTCAAGGGTTTTCCATCGGGTTGCTAGTTTGGGATGCCGCCTAGAAGAAGCTCACGGCGTCTTGCCGAAGGAGAAGGCAGTGGACAGAGACGGGAGGCACCGGCCCCTCCACCACAGCGGGCGCCTGCACCACGTTGAGCACCTAGGTTGCTTATTCGACCCATCATCGACCCCCGACTGGTTGATTTCAATGAGGTGAATGAGCTCTTGCCCGATATATATGCAGTTTTTGTAATGCAACCGGGTTGGACTGATTTGTCACTAGGTATAATCGTTATTTCCGCAACCTAGTACAAGAGTTCTATGGGAACTTGGTTTCAAGGAATGATGAGCTATATACTGTTATTATAGGGGTTGAGCTTCACATTAACCCTGATCTGTTTGAGAGGAGCTTAGGTGTTGCGGCTAGAGGAGCCAACATGGCTTATGGCCATGGGGAGGTTGAAGATACTTTTATTGCCATGACCAACTGTGATTACGTGCATGGTGTCAGCGATTTGATTGAGTTAAATGCAAACTACTTCCCACCACTGCAGCGTGTCTTACACCATATGTTTACCTCCCCTATTTATCCCAAGGTTGGCAGCAGAAATGAAGTCACAGAAGTTCATAGATTCTTATTCTACCATGTCATGAATGGTATACAACTCAACATGGGTCGCCTCATGACGACCCTCATTGGAGCTTGCAAAACAAACCGGCAGGGATCTTTGCCATATGCCTCACAGTTGATCGGGGTGTTCATTCATGCTGGGATTAATTTTGTAGAAGAACAATTTATCTATGTTCACCAGAATGATGTCTACAATAAGCATAAGATCTGGATAGACATGGGCTATTACTATGGCCCCGATGGTGCGCTGTGTCGGGATGTGCCTACATATGAAGATGAATATGAAAGTGAGGATGAGCAGGAACCACAGCAGCAGCAGGTTCAAGGAGATGTACCCCCTTCTGTTTAGGCCGAGGAGCAGCCTCCTCCACCCTCACCTCATCACATAGATGCCGAGCCGCCGCTTCCACCTTCACCGCAGCATATGGATTCGGAGATGCCTCCGCCTACTCAGTTTTATCAGGGAGAGTCCTCTACTCAGGGAGCCACTCAGCCTTCTTGGGTAGACTATGAGGTTTTTGATAGACGGTTTACTGGACTTGAGACTCGTATGGATACTTTTGGGGAGGGACTTTCTGCTCTCGGGGATCGCGTAGACACTATGGGCCATGTGGTTGACACCATGTCAGGCCGCATGGATTCCTTCTCCACTGCTCTAGATACTCTCTCCACTCATATGGCATCACTCACCACTCATATGACTAGCCTCACTGACAGTGTTGCTGACTCTAGCCAGTCTTTCCACATCATGAACCAAACTCTTCTTAGCATGTCTCGTCGTGATGCGACTCGTGACATCCACATTGTCCGCATTCGAGATACTCTTCATGCTCAGGTTCATGCTCTTGTAGACATCAGCCGTCTCCTTGGGGACCAGCCCCCTCCACCAGAAAATCAGCCACCTCCACCTGTAGATGCACCATGAGGACTTTTACTTTTTCTCCCTCTAGTTTTCTGTCCTTTGGTTCTGTGTCACTTGGGTCCCCCTTCGTCTATCCCGCTCCATTTTGATGATGCCAAAGGGGGAGAAGTAGTAGTGCAGGGCTTTATATATTTATGTATCTCCATGTGTGGTTGTGTGTTTGCATGTTTGACATGTGACGATCTTGAGTCTTTTATGCATTTGTTTAGTCCCTTGAGTCTAGAGTCGTGCATTCACTTTTGCACCAATGTATCTTGTAATGAAACGATGAATTGAATGCAACTGGTGTTTGACCTCAAATGGTTGGCTCTTATATCTCATTCCCCTTCTAATTGGCATATAACTGTTAAATGGTTGTGCTCGTTGTGTTCATGGTTTGTGTTCGTTGTATTCGCTGGTGTGATGGGTTGTAAATGAAATGTATTGGCTTCGAACCTTGATCTCAACCTTCATGCATTGCTCAAAGGCACGTTCATGTATTTCAAAACCCCTTCATTTTGTCATCATCAAAAAGGGGGAGATTGTTGAATATATCCAAGTTGATTTTGACGATAACAGAATAGCTTATATGTTTTATCACGTGCAATGTTCAACTATCAAGTTCGAATCTAATACGCTTTCAAAGCCCACTTCACCATGTAATAAGCTTAATTGGTTTAAACCCATCCAAATGCATAAATCTGTGTTTTAGTTTCTAAACCACCAAGGCTAACCTTAAACCCACTCAACATAATTGAAACAAGGCAGCCATAACATGATTCGTTCATATATTATATTGCATTGGCTAACCTTTATTTTTTTGCAGGAAATCAAGCCAACGGTCGACTGCCAGCCTCTAGCGGTTGACCGATTCTCCCAGCAACAAATGGACATTCTCCTGTAAAATTTAGGTCGACCGCCCCTATCCACAGGTCGATCGCCAGCCTCGAAAAGCCTCTATTGTTGACCTTTTGTTCTCAACGTGGGAAGTCTCTCTTCAAGGATTTGTTTAATCCCAAAGCTACCAAACTTCCCGTGATTTGTGGATCTGGTTCTTGGCTTATCTCTTGACCATTCAAGAGTTATAAAAACATCTTATTGAGGCTTGCAACCCTAATCAAATCAAAGGAGGCCAAGGGAGGCTATCAAGGAGAGGTTCCAGATCTGGTACTGTAGCCGTGAACAGTGCTCCGAGAAGAAAGAGCTACATCCATCTTCATCCATCTGGATCCATCCTCTTCCATCTTCAGGCAACATCTGGAGCAGATCAACCCCAAGCCAAGAGGAGATCAAGCTGCATCCAAAACCATCTTCATCAACTAAGGGGGAGCTTGAATCTGAAGTTTTCCTTTGTGTTGTCTGTTCCAATCTTGCTGAGCTTTAATCTTTGTGTTCTTGTAATATTCAAACATTTGTGTGTGTGTGGATCTACGAAGATCCGTGTGTGTGTGTAAGTGATCATCTTGTTCCTCATCCTTCCTTATGTTTCGGTGCGTGTGCACCTTCGTCGGAGTTCTGAACTCACACGAGTGTGTGTGTATGTGTCTTGATCTTATTACCTTCTACAAGATAGTGTGTGAATCCTAATGGTCGGTGAGGGGTGGACGTAGGTTACAGTTGTTGCATCCGAACCACCTAAAAATCATGGTGTTCTGTGTGGTTTGCTCCATATCTCCTACCTCCAGTTCTGATCTAGCTTGTTTGCTTGTCGCATCGTTATCTAGTTTCATTGTTTAGATCAAGCTATTTTAACCCTTTTATGGGAGATCCTTGGTATATCAAAAGGTAGCTTCTGATCGACACAGTCAATCATGTCGGGAGGAAAATACTTTGTGTGAGAGGATCTTTGGAGTCTCGGACTCCACCTAGTACCAAGGAACTGCTATAGGGGTTGTTTTAGCCATATTCACTCTATAGTTCTCCAGATCTATTCTTGTTGGAATTTGTTCTTCACATATCTATTAATTTTGTTATACGATGTTTAAAATATGTCATCACCCAATTCACCCCCCCTCTCTTGGGTGTCATTGATCGCGGGACTTCAGATGCCTCCGCGTTCCTCACGTCCCGGAGGAAGTCTCCGCCAGTCCTAGCATAAGAGGAAGGTCGATTAGCCGCGAGAGTGCCGTGAGAGAGGGAGAGAGGAGTGCCCGATGCCGCCGTGGGGTCGCACCTCCGCACCGGGATCGGAGCCGACGAGGATGCCGACGCGGTCTTCCCTCCGCTAGCCCGCCGGCGAAGCCGGCGGTCGTCCTCCACCGGTCTTGGGCCGCCATGCGCCGTCGAGAAGAGGAAGGCGAGAGAGGGGGGGTTCGCAGTCGTCCGCGGTGAAGGGGGAGGAGTCACCGCCGCGCCTCACCCTCTCTACCAACACGCCGACGAGCCACCGCCGTCGTCCTCCGCCGTGGGCCTGGGTCGCCGCTGCCGTGAAGACGAAGGAGAAGAGGAGCGGGGGAGCTCCGCGGGTCCCCCCCCCCCCCCCCCCGTGGTTTCCTGCTCTCGGGTGAAAAGGAAGGGGGGGAGATTATGAAAGTGGGAGAGAGAGGGGAGATCGAACGGGTTTAAAAAAAGGATTAAAATATTTTTTTTATTTTTAACTCCTATTTGCATTCTAAACCCTCAAATAAGCAAAATTGTGTATATGCCCCATTTATTTTCAAAAATGCTTATGTATATACACAAAGCCCATTAAACTAGGCCCAATAAAACCCTACAAATAGCCAAAATCCATGGAATTAATCCTATTCCATTACCGGTAAAGATCCGTTAAAGGACAGGTCTCACACTTATGCTGTTCGATGAAATGCCATGCACATTGAAATGGTTTGCACGGACCTATACCTAATAGCGTTGCTATAGGGATTTGCACAGACTTGGATACAGAAGACGAAGAAGTGCACCGATGTTATCTGCCCGGTGCAAAGTATGCACCATGCTCAAAAGTTGCTCGATGAAAATGCTATGCACACTAACATGACATGCACACAGGGTGTTCGATAAGATGACGTGCATCACCTCCATGAAGTGCTACAAGAACTAGCACTGACTTCATATGTTCATGTGAATAGTGAAATGCCTGGACTTTTCTTACACAATGGAGACTGCCATTGACCTTCTATGTGCATGGACTTAACACATGCACCAATATTTCTGTACAAGCATTAACATATGCACAGATCTGAGATTAGACAGAACGATACCTGATCTGACTGTGCATAGACCTTACCTGTTAATGAGTTGACTTTGACTTGGGTTGACTTCCTTTTCATGACCCGTGAGTCATTCTTAAACCTCTTCTGACATTTTCTCATAATACATCAGGATTATATCATCAAGGATGTACATGTAAACATAATGAGACATAATATTTGTCATCATCAAAACTCTAGAACCACAGGGGACACAACAATCTCCCCCTTTTTGATGATGGCAATATTATGAGTCATTGCAATAGATTCATCATGATGATTATGAAATACCATATGAAAGTTCATGAACATTCACCATAGAATAGCTCAGTCAGAAATGATCATGTAAAACACCATGTTTGCAACATCTGACAAGAGTTACAATTGATGATGCAAATGATGACTAACCAAGAGTGAGTGACAAATGACTCAATGACTCACAAAAGTTCTCCCCCTTTGACAACATCAAAGAAAATGGAATGATCATTGACTGTTGAAGGAGAGAATATTGAAGGTATTATGCAAACTGAGTGACTGTCATTTAAAACTCTCCCTGACAAGATACTCTCTTGTATGACAGAGCAGGGTGGGTGGAATGAATTGAATGATCATTGAACCATAGGGACATACAAAAGTTCTCCCCCTTGGACAGACAGTGATTGGAATGAAGCACAGGGATAATTATGGACAGATAAAGCAATGACATAAAGAAGTCAACAGTTAGGTCTGAAATAATTGAGTCCAATTTGAGAAAGTAAGCATTCAGATTGAATGAGAAAGGTTTTCAATGGGATATCAATTTCATAAATCTGATTAAACAGGTATTTCGGACTCTTCTCTTATAGAGATTTATGAATGATTCTTCTAGTCAGATCAGAATATGATGTATGCAAGGCTTGTTCATACGCTTTCTATACTCATATCTGAAATCAGTTTTCTTAATAAAAGTGAACCATGCTTTCATATTGAAAGTCTTGTTTAACCTTCTTTTTTCTTACTCACTCAATTTCAAAGATTCCCTTAAGAGATGCAATCAATAGTATTGAGGTTAAACACATAAGAAAACATTTTTGTCTGTCAAGGGTTCCAATAGAATTTTTCTTTTGCCAACATTTTCAAATGATACACTAGATCAGCAACAATTTTCATAACAAACTTCATGAGCACTTGAGTTTAGTACACCCTTGTAACTAGAGGATACACGTTGTTTAGACGCCAGTATCCCTAAGCACTTGGAAGGACTAACTGTCATGCTTCATAAGAACAGAGATAGTATTTACACTTCATGACACACTGCAAATCATTTTTTGATGAGTGAGATGTATTTCTCAGTGTGCATGCCATTGCTCTGCCAGATTTTTCAATCATTTTTTAAGCAGAGTTAACTATGGCACTTCATGACACACCTCAACTCATTTTGTTGATGAGTGAGATGTGTTTCTCAGTGACCAAAGATATTGCTATGACTAGATTTACCCTTAGACATGTTCCAGATTCTCAGATGTTTAAAAACAATACTTATTTCATACACATCAATCAAGGAATATCATGATTTCAGAATTCAGAAGAGTTTAAAAGACACAACGTGAAAAAGTTGGTTAAACTTTATTAAGACTAACTCAGATATTTTCAAGATGTGTTCATAAACAAACACAAGACATACATAAAACTTCAACTAGCTGAAAATTTCAGACATTCATAGTCCTATATAATAGAAGATTCCACTTTAAGTTGTTTTCAGATTTATGATCAGGATATGCATAGAGAAATCTTTCTAAATTTTTAGGGAAGGCCGAATCATTTTAAGGAGCAGCCAATTCAATAGATACCAATGGATAGGATGAGTGATAATGGCTGATAACAGTTGAAGCAGGAAGCTGAGATGTGTTGCATTGCACATTCATCACAGGGATTTAAACAAGATAGCAGTTCAAACTGAAGATGGGAAGTTCAGTTGATAGAAGTGAGCTAGATAGACAGTTATGTGATGCATGGGTCAGATGCAATTTCAAGAATATGAGTTATGCCCCCTCTAAATGTATGCATGAGCTAGCAATCAAGATAAGTAAGCAAAATCACATGAATGTATCATATGCAAAGACTAGACTGTTCTAACTAGTAAATGCAAGTGCAGTGAGCTGACATCATGTGATATATGCAATGATCACATTGTTTCCTTGGTAAACAACTCCCCCTGACACCATGCACTGTATGACTGAAGTCTAAGAACAATGGATGCAATGGAATTTATGTATGGAATTTTTTATGACATGTGCTCATGAACATTTAGACTGCTCTTCGTGCAACTCTGACCTATGGTATCAGGCGGAGGACTTGCTCTAAAGACCACCTCACACATAGCAAGAACTTCCAGACAGAATTCATCTGCCCTTTAGTATCTCACTATTTATATACCAAGAGTCATGCATGACAATCCAATACAGATGCAGTTCTAATTTAGTCCAATCAAATTTTCAATAAATTCTTCAACTGATGAGCAATCTCATTCAGAGGATTTTCAGGCATCATTTATTTCAATGACAATCTACTCGATAGATGTATATATATATGAGCATTTCATGCACAACACAACATGCAAGCATCAAATTCAGTCAATTCAGTTTTTTAGAAGTGCAATTTTTTGTTATCATCCCAATATTTAGACAGATATTTCAGCATGTGCATTGAAAGACATGAAACTTCACAGTGTGCAAATGATGATAGATATGCATGAACAGATCAAACATGATATGCATTTTACTCAAATAAATAAACCTGTGAGCATACGAAAATGGGATTTTACCATAATCAGGTGCCTTAGTTTATTAACCCCCTTTTTATTCTTCAGCTTCCAAGACACACCTGCAAGACACAGATCTCATTTTATGTTTCTAGGTACCCAAGACTTCTTGGGTCCTACATTGTTAGTTGCACCTCTAATGGGTGCCTTCCACATCCTTTGGGCTTTCTCATCATCAAAAATCATTAGGGAACAACTATTCATGGAATGCCCAACTTGCCCACAGTAATGACATGAGACAACATGTTTTAAATTTCTTTTCTGCACATTAGCATTATCATGGAAATTTTTCTTTTTATTTCTATCAAGCACATTCTTCCTAGCAGGGTATCTAGCATATTTGAAATTCACATTCCTACCCATTATATGCCAACATTCCTTGACTGTATGGCCATACTTTCCACAGTGAGAACAAATAGAGGAGTTTCTCCTATGAGAGCCTAACCAGCACTCAATGGCCCTATGGCCTGGCTTACCATAATTGAAGCACACAACATGCTGGTTCTCATGAGGATTTACATAATGAAAATGAAACTTACCTTTACCTTTAGCAGCCTAGCATTCGAAGGCACGATGGCCTAGCATACCATAATTGATACATGCAAGAGAATTTTCTTTAAGAACAGATTTATGTCCACCAAAGGCATTTTGTTTTACAGGAAACTTGACAGATTTAGAATTGACTTTTCTCTTTTGAGCATGCCAACAGTTAGCTATAATGTGACCTCCCTTATCACAATAGGAACAGTAAATTCTCTTTTTCTTAAGTGCATGATATCTTTCATGAGAATTCCTTTCATGCTTTGCACTTGCATCTATGTCATCTTGTTCAATCAACCTACACTCATGCATCAGATGACCAAATCTATGACAGTAATGGCATGAAGTTTTCTGTTTGTATGGGTGTGTATGTGTGTGTGTGGATGATTTTTGAACATCATGCAGTGAAGTGGTAGGAACCTTTTTGTTCTTTTGTGGATTAGTTGGTTGTATGGTTTTCTGAACCGTAAATTGAAAAACAGGTGGGTTCTGAGAAATGTGAGAAGTAGAGCTAGAAACAAAGGATGTCTGAATTTTATTTTCAAGATTCTTTTCATTTATAGGGTTATAGCCTAACCCCTCCTTCTGAAAGTTGACCTTTGTTCCCAGCAATTTGTTCAGATTATCTTGCCCACTAACAAATTTAGACAAAGAACTTTTCAAATCCTGAATTTCATTTTAAAGAGATGCAACGTGTATTTCATAACTTGCAATCTCTTGTTCACTGCAATTGACAGCTTCATTCAAAACTTTGTTGGCAATTTTGTATTCTTCGATCTCCTTTCTAAACTCATCAACCCTTTTAGATTCGTCTGTAAAGACGGTTTTTCCTTTTTCCAATGTGAGAAGCCTTTCAGACATAGCATTGTTTAACAGTTTCAATTTTTCAATTTCTTCTTTAAGCTTATCATTTTGAACTAATTCATTTATTAGAATCTGATCCTCTGGATTAGCTTCATGTTTTCTTCCAGTTTCAAATTCCTTCAACTCTCTTTGCTATTTTTCAACATTTTTCTGCAACTCCATGTTTACAACTTTGATGGCATCAAATTTTTCAGTAAGCAAGTTGTTCTCTTGTTTGAATTTTTCAAATTTTTCTTCATTTTCCCTAGAGGTTTTTCTGAGAGATTCATTTTAGATTTTAGCTTGTTTAGATATGAATTAACACATTCAAGGTCTTCCAGCAATTTCCCATACTGCACATGATTGCTAACGAGAATCTGATCATCATTAGTTGAGCTGAGTTTTTCTTCAAATTCAGATATCTCATTCGCTAGTTCTTTATTTTCAGTTCTTAGCAATCCAATTTGTTTCTTAAGTTTTTGATTATCAGACAAACAAGCATCATGAGATTGTTTCAATTCCATACATTTTTCACAAGAAGACGAATTTGAGCTATTCAACCTAGTACCCTTTTTCAATTTTTTATATTGTTTTCTCAACTTGTCTTGTGACTCTAACAAGTCAACATATGCATTCTCCCAGTCATCTATAGTATAGTACTCAAAAGGGTTTACCTCATCATCGTTCTCTTCTTCATTTTGGCTGCCACTTTGATTACTTCCGTTAGCCATCATGCAGTTATCCTCATTTCTCACGTGAGCTAGCTTCAGTTTATCTAGAATGTCCTTACCGGACCTACAATCATGAAAGCAAGAATGTAGGGCCTTGTCAGTAGCTGCTTTCATTAGATTGAAAACTTTCTGATTTTTTTCAAGCTCTGATCTGTGACTGTTAGTCCATTTGGACTCTTTGTTTGGTAATCTGTGAGGACCGTGTGATATTAATTTCCACAGATCAGGCTTAATCAGTTTTACATAATTATGCAGACTACTAAGCCACAAATTAAAATTAGACCCATTGAAAACCAGTGGATGAGCCATGGTGATCAGTTCTAGAGTAATTCTCGTGATAGACTGAGCACAAATAGAAATGCACCAATAAAAGGATAGCAGGATCCTCTACAGATCGTTGGATCTGATGAATCAAAGACCTGCTCTGATACCAATTGTTGGGGTGCGAGGCACAGATTCAGAGGGGGGGTGAATGAATCCCCTTTAAAAAACTATTGCGGAAATAAAATATTGCCAACTAAGCAACACTCAGTCACCAAACTGGTCAACCAATCAAACTTCTAACTCAATGAAGAAGATGATAATAGCATATAAGAACAAAGGTACGCAAGCTCACTAAACAAACCAAATAACGCGGTAGGCTAATAAACGAGTCAAGTGAGACAACCATCAACCATATAGCGCTCATGAAACATCTTGCGAAGGGTGGTAGAAGATATGGAGTAAAGCGCAAAAGCAAACCCCAGAACACCAGGATTTTTTAGGTGGTTCGGCCAGACCTCCAGTCTGCCTACGTCCACCCCTCACTCTAAACCGGAGTGAGGCTTCCCTTGCAAACGCAAGAATAGCAGACTCAGTCTGCAACAGACGCTGCCTAACAGCTTGACAAACCGAGGGAGACAAATCCCTCAAAACAAGCTCTGCAACCTATAGAAGCTTGGCTCCTGGACTTTCTACCCATAAGACCAGAACTAGAGACGAATCTCCCTTCCTCCACACTAGAGGGAAACCACAAGTGACACCCAGTCACTTGCAAACCGGAGGACCAATCCTCCCTTCCTCCAAATCGGAGGGAAACCCACAAGTAGCACACCACTACTTGCAACCGGAGACTACGTCTCCCTTCTCCTGAGTCCACAGGAGGAACCCCGATCCCAAACAAGGGAAACGGAAAGCACTAAGAATATGAAAAGAACAAACGAAAAACAAACAAGAGAAACAAAAATAGATATAGCTTCGAGGAGCACAATGACTGTGGATTTGATCCACGAGTCAATTCATGAACAGATCTTCAGGATGTACTGGCTGCATACTCTTTCTCCTTCCCTCGATTTTATTCTCTCTCACTCTGGCTCTCAGCTTCTTCTTCACTCACTGACTGCCACTCTTCTTCTTCTTCTTCTTCTTCTTCTTCTTCTTCTTCTGGCTCTCCTTTCTTTTCTTCTGGCGGCCTCTCTTCCAGCATAGCACCCTTCTTCGAAGGGTAAGGTATTCTTATATAGGAGCATGGGCTCCGTAAGGATCAAGCAACAGAACCCTACTGACATTCCATTGGTCTACGTGTCAGGGAATAGAAGCTTCCTTTCCTCAGATCACGTGCCCATCATTTCTCCCTTCATCCACGAGCCAACCTTCTACCTTTTCAGAGGTCACGTGCCTCTTCTGCGTACGAAATTGTTCCCTGTAGAAGGAAGACAGGCTACCGTTTAGGATTATTCTCAACAAGGTAGAATTCACCACGTAGAAGAGCAGACATTGCACAGACCTTATAACTTGTAGCATGAACAAGACATGCACTAGCAAAACTTGCACCGAGGCAAGGAATGCACAGACTATGAAGTCTTGTGGCTACAGCGTGCACATACCTTATGTGAGGTTAAGCAAAGAAATCTTAATTGTGCACCGACTACATGTGTGTCCTATAGAAACATGCATTGACTGCTTGTAGACAGTAGAAATGTGCATCGAGATTGTATGTGCAAGGGAAGACACTGCACCGACTTAGTTCCTTTTAAACCGAGTATTGCACCGACCTTGAGAAGCATATAACCAGAGTATGCACCTACCGGCTGTGCACGTAAAAATGACATGGCATGAGACACAGACTGAGACACAAACACGAAAATAGCATGAGACACAAATGCATGAGACGCAGAGGTGCCCTGACACTGGGTGTGCATGAGACGCAATTGCTAAGACACAGTAGAGACGCAGAATGAGACGCAACAAAAGACACAATTGCATGATACACAATAAGAGACACAAGACTGGCGCTAAAGACGTAGCATGAGACGTAGGCTACAGGAATGTGCACGGACTTTGAAGTGTCTACAGACCCTAAACAGTAATATGCCTGGACCTAAACATGCACCGAGTGTATGAATGGATTGACCTTGGTATGAGACATGCATACTCAGGAACATGCACTGACCTACCATATTGCACCGACCTTATATTCGTTTGGCCAAAACATGCACTGAATGTATATGCCTTAGACGTAGACATGCACCGACTGTGTGTCTGCTTTAGACACAACCTGCACCGTCCTTAATATATGAAGTGAACTATGCATGGACCTTAGTTAGCCAAGACCTTATGTTGTTCGATGAAATGCCATGCACATTAAAATGGCTTGCACGGACCTATACCTAATAGTGTTGCTACAGGGATATGCATAGACTTGGATACAGAAGATGAAGAAGTGCACCGATGTTATCTGCCCAGTGCAAAGTATGCACCATGCTCACAAGCTGCTCGATGAAAATGCTATGCACACTAACATGACATGCACTCAAAGTGTTCAATAAGATGACGTGCATCACCTCCATGAAGTGCTTCAGGAACTAGCACTGACTTCATATGTTCATGTGAACAGTGAAATGCCTGGACTTTTCTTACACAATGGAGACTGCCATTGACCTTCTATGTGCATGGACTTAACACATGCACCAATATTTTTGTACAAGCATTAACATATGCACAGATCTAAGATTAGACAGAAGGATACCTGATCTGATTGTGCATTGACCTTACCTGTCAATGAGTTGACTTTGACTTGGGTTGACTTCCTTTTCATGACCCGTGAGTCATTCTTAAACATGTTCTGACATTTTCTCATAATACATCAGGATTATATCATCAAGGATGTACATGTAAACATAATGAGTCATAATATTTGTCATCATCAAAACTTCAGAACCACAGGGGACACAACAGAGGAGAAATCTGACTGACACCCTGAATGATAGTTCATTAAGCT
Organism: Amorphophallus konjac; assembly: GCA_022559845.1. Lineage (NCBI taxonomy): Eukaryota > Viridiplantae > Streptophyta > Magnoliopsida > Alismatales > Araceae > Amorphophallus > Amorphophallus konjac. Next base: position 192,565,766 of record CM040121.1, on the reverse strand, counting down.
AAGCATACATGGCTCAAATTCTTCAGGTATAAGATTCTATATACTGCATTCTTGATAGAGTTCTGGTTTAAGAGTAATAAAAGTTAGTTTATCCACTGTATTCTTTGAATAAGTTTGTAGTATCCTTTAATAGCAATAAACTAGAATCACATGAAACATGAAGAAGTTAGTCTTACTTTATCCTATTCACTCAAAAATCAGTGAAGTTCTTTAGGAGTGACTATGATATGTATTGAAGTTAAACAATTTGACATTTCTGAATTTTCACTTTAGGGTTACAGCAAAAACATTTTTCACCCTTTTTGTTTCCAGAATTTAGAACAGTTAGGTATCATCCATGCCTTTTGACATTAGGGTACACATTGATTAGATGCCAGTACCCCTAGTTATTTAGCAGAATTTACCATTCTATTTCATGTATCAAAACAGTAGAAATAGTTTACACCTTTTTGCGTAAGGGTACACGTTGATTAGACGCCAGTACCCCTAGTTACTTAGTGAAGCTAACTATACTATTTTGACTTTTGAACAGGGATAACTTGAAGCACTTCATGACATGAGTTTTTCTCCATTACTTTGATGGAGTACCCAGTTTCTCAGTGCATTCAATCATTGCTCTGCCTATACATATTTTGACCCATTCTTTTAACATTGCTGCCCTTTGGTTTTGTAGAAAGACTTGTTTAAAAACAATACACACTTAAAGTTTCTCAACCAAGAAATCATTAATTCAAGAGGTTTCAGATTCTGGAAGACTTTACCAGACATGTTATAAGAGAGATGGTTGAGAGCTATTAATTGTCATCAACATCCTAGTTCATTGAATTAAGTCTTTAGACTCTAAAAATTATTAAGTTTAAACCATCAGTGCATTCATGAAGCAAAATGGATTCTTATAAGAGAAGATTTCTGATTTTAGTAGCTGAGAGTGATGAACTGATTTCAGACTGCCATTATTTCAGAGGATAAGAATTTCAAGAACTTTCCAAGAGATTGATATAAAGGGATGGAAATGTCTAAATATGCCAGAAAGACCTGATATCAAACAATTGTTTCACTAAACTCATAGGATAAATGAAAGTAACAACCTAGAAATGATTTAACCCAATTTATTCTGAACTCCCCCTGACAACATGCATAATAAAAAATGAGTGCTTACTCCCCCTGTCTATATGCATTGTTATTGGACACAACATTTTGACATATAAAATGTAAGACTCAGATAAATTCTTGACATAGGGTACTTGGCGGAGGACAAGCCTCTACACATGGTGTGGGTTTCCAGACAGAAGATATCTGCTGTAGCACCCCAAAAATTTAAATATATAATAAATAAAACAACTATAAATATTCATCATGAAAATTAAATTTCGATAAAGGAAAAGCAATAGTTTGCTAAATAGTGAATGAGCTTAAATAAAAATAAAAGTATAAGTAAATAAATTGAGAAATGAAAATTTGAATAACCTTTATTTATTTGAGTTTGAAATTAAAAATATAATTCAAGAATAGATGAGTACACATACATATAAAGATATTTATAGGATCGAACCCTACTCTGATACCCAAGACAAATGACGAGAATTAATAACTAAAGTTATAGGAATTGGGGTCTATATATGTATGAAGTTCTATTAAATAATTTAATTAAAGCTTATATAACAAATGGGCTAAAACACACCCACACACCCACACACCTTTATCCATATATAAACATTGGGTTTAATTAGTGGGCCTTGGTATAAAGGCTTGTGAACCTTGGGCTTGGAATATATGTATAAACATATATAAATATAGCTATAGGTTAGACATGGGCTTTGAAATGAATTAATGGGCCTAAGCCTATATATAGATAAATATATGCGCACAAGCCAAACAAATCCATCCTTTAACAAAACCATTGTCAAAAGGTAACTAGCAGTGGTGCGTTACGAAACTAGAGTATAACACCTAATGGCACTTATCATGTATAGTAATATGAATTACCATGCACGAACTCGGATTCCCTACTTGGATTGGAAAGATTAGAGGCTATTAAACTCTAGAGACCTTTATCACATTAAAACACTATTAACTCAAAAGCTCACATACGTATAGATATCTTGGGTTGTTTCTTCAAATTGCCAATGAGCTTTCCGTAGGAGCATGGGCTACAGGGGTTGTTGGGCTTCAAGGGTCACGTTCACGTGAGAGGATATATGTATATATGATATACATAAATACCTGACACAGTAGCACATATCACGTTCGATGAGGTTGCATGTTGCTTAGGTTTTTTTTTTAAGGATAAACAAGGAAGGCGGCAGAGGCTTTTGTAGGATACCCATCATAGGAAAGGAAGAGATCAAAGAAGGAAATTAAAATCTAATAGGATTCTTTTCACTCCACTAGGACTTCACATACGTATTAGGACTCTTATAGCCCAAAAGCTTATAAATAAGCCCTGCCTATGCAGCAGGACTCCCTTGCCGCTGCTGCTGTTCCGTTTGAAGGGAAGAGCCGTGTCTGTGGGTCTTCTTCCCCTCCTCTTCTTGTGCACCGTGTTGCGGTGGGCTGCGTCTTCCTACTGCTGCTCCACGTGTGAATAAAACTTGTTGCGTCCTCTTCCTCCTTGCGGTTGTGGTTGAGCGTGCGGTTGCTGCAACAGTGTTGCTCATCTTTTCCCTCGGTTGTGCTGTTGCTGCCACTATAGTTGCTCATCTCTCGTTATTTCTTATTTCCCGTCCCATCAACCGTAAAACGCATCGAGGTAGGCAATCTCCCAAGTCAAATCCGATTAATCATCTTGCATGTTTTTATACGTTTGATGCCATGACTTCCTGCATGCTCTAAGTAAAAAATCATTAAGTGAATAGAAGTAAATCATGATTAAATATTTTATAATCATGTAATCATATAATGAAAAGTCTAGAAAAAAATATATCTTTGAAACCCCTAAAATTTACTGTAATTTTTCATGTGATTATATGGTGTGTTAACCTGTTAATGATTAACTTTATTAAATATATGAATTTCTAATAGTTACACGGCGAATTGCAATGGTTACCGTAGTACCATAGTTATATATTTTTACATTGATGGCTTGTTTGGGGGCGCCATAGTGTCTTTTGGCCATGAAATTTTATGGGTGTGTTATTGGGGAGATGACCAAAGTAGTAAGAGTGGTGGCACCATTTTTCGTGCCTCCTATCACAAGATCTCCCATCTCTCAACGAAAAATTATTTTGAACACCCGGTTAGGTAGAGTTTTTCGAGCCCGTCATTTCGATATATACAACACGTGATTCCGACGTGTGTACGTCGAGAACCGGAGGTTTGAAGAAGTTAGAATTTATATTTTTGAAATGACGACATTGAGAATGTCGTTGATTCATTTTGACGACATTTTGCAATGTCGTCATATCTTTAATATATATATATATATATATATGTATTTGTAACTATATCTTTGAAAATTCATATCTATTAAGATATGTAACAGAAAATTATAAAAATTATATATTTTGAATCCTTGAATTTTTCTCCTAATTATCATGTATTCTATTTCTCTAAATTATTTTATATAAATAAATGTGCCTTTGAATGTATGTTTTAAAATTATTCTATTAAATAGATATTGACGTGAATTCTTGTTAAAATAAATTAAGTTAAAAATCATAGAATTAACGTCCCTCCAAGTGGATGCTAATTAATAAATGACACTACTCATAGACGTCAATTAATGTAAATTTATTTAATTATAGTTAATTATAGAATTGGATAGACATAAATTTTATAATTAACGCATTCATGTTCTCGCCGTTTTCTTTCGGTTATGACCCATACCTTGGGTCTTTTGGCACTCTCATCTCACATCCATAGATGGAGTCTCTGTTTCATGATTGGTTCACGTTATACACCTCAACTCTCAGTGACATACGAGCCCTCGTTAGATATTCCATTCCTTCGGACTGGCAAGTTAGTCATTGGGACCTCCGTAAGTCTCCTCGTAGTCTTGGATTCCCTCAAGGCTGACTGAGCTGGTTGTACCTAATCACCCAGATTTCCAGAATGTCATGGTTTTCATATGGTTTATTGATATATCATCCTTATTACAAGTTCTATCCTCGAACTCTATGTTCCGTGAAATCTATCTTAATGTTCTTACATGCTTGATCCTTGAAATTCTTGGCCATTAAATATGGAATTAGTCTAGACTAAATGTCAGGGGCTATGGGTCCCACTAAAATGACATTTTAAATGCTACGGGTCCTGATCTGACCCTATTGGGCGAGGTAAAGTCCAAACGTTACCGGTATACAATGATCAGGTGCTGGCATTCACCAACTCAGTTATTGGCATTTAGGGGCAATCATACAGTCGTGAGAACTCCTAAGTGTGCGACCATATACTACCTAGTGCTATTTCCATGAGGGGCGGTCATGTCGTCGTGATTTTTCCCTTAGTGCATTGGTCAATCCTATGTAGTGCTAGATGTGCAAACGCTCTCGTGATAGTGATGATCGGGAGTAATTGCCATCATAGTACACAATCCTATGTAGTGCTAGATGTGCAAACGCTTTCGTGATAGTGATGATGTTGAGTAATTGCCATCATAGTGCATTTTTCCACAACTTATTGTTCATCATGAAAATATCTTGAATTACCTTATTGGAGGGGTTATCATATCATCGTGATATTCCCTTAGTGTCTTGGCAATCCTCCACAGTGCTAGCTACATAAAATCTCTCATGATAATGTCGTCATAGAGAGAATATTGTGCTAGTTTCATTAACCGCCCTCGTGATATTGTTCATCATAGAGGGATGATTGTTATTGTTTCCTCATTATGAGAAGTACTTGGTGTTCTGAAATGAAAGTTCTTGCTATACTCTCTTGTTATCATTGTCTCCACACTTCATAAATGTATCTAGCATCTTGCTTACTCGTCCTTGTGATTTTTATCATCATTGCTTTATAGTTACAACTCGTGCCATTATAATGCTCGATTTACTTTACTTCCTACATGAGCATGATAAATTGTTAACCACTTAAAGTTAGCTTGGAACATGAGATATTAAGTCCTACTAAGTGTTCGCTCACCCTGCGTTTTCCATTATTTTTCAGGTAATGACCTTAGTGACGACGAGACCGAACATGATGGGCAAGGTCAAGAGTGATGAGTACTTTAACATCTAGACGAACCATCTAGTCTGGTTATCTTACGTCTTATGTCCCATTGTAATTTTTCTTTATTGAGCCTTTTCTTTTATTATGGGCCCGAAAATGTAAAGAACTTATATTTGAAATGAAATTTGTTATTTGTCCAAATTGTGTTTTGTGGAAATGACTATGCTCTGATTGACACGACTGTTTAACTGCCACGTTCCGAGCAAACGACGCGTTCCGCTGCTATCGGTTCGGGGTGTGACAGAGGGTGGTATAAGAGCCTAGGCTTTCTAAATCCCTAGGTCCTTAAGTCCAAGTCCTAGATTGAGTTCTCATTGTCAGTTATCCTATAGGAATCCCGTGAGATTTGGGTAGAGCTATGGGTTAAACTCTAAAATTTGCATTAATCGATTTTGACCTTAAGTACTTAACATGTTGCGAGAATAGATCTAGCTAGAATACATGTTTTGGATATGGTAATCTTACCCCACAAATTTTGGAAAGAAAATCATGTGAATTTGGGGACCAAATTCTTTTAAGTGGGGGAGAGTGTAGCACCCCGAAAATTTAAATATAGAATAAATAAAACAACTATAAATATTCATCATGAAAATTAAATTTCGATAAAGGAAAAGCAATAGTTTGCTAAATAGTTAATGAGCTTAAATAATAATAAAAGTATAAGTAAATAAATTGAGAAATGAAAATTTGAATAACCTTTATTTATTTGAGTTTGAAATTAAAAATATAATTCAAGAATAGATGAGTACACATACATATAAAGATATTTATAGGATCGAACCCTACTCTGATACCCAAGACAAATGACGAGAATTAATAACTAAAGTTATAGGAATTGGGGTCTATATATGTATGAAGTTCTATTAAATAATTTAATTAAAGCTTATATAACAAATGGGCTAAAACACACACACACACCCACACACTTTTATCCATATATAAACATTGGGTTTAATTAGTGGGCCTTGGTATAAAGGCTTGTGAACCTTGGGCTTGGAATATATGTATAAACATATATAAATATAGCTATAGGTTAGACATGGGCTTTGAAATGAATTAATGGGCCTAAGCCTATATATAGATAAATATATGTGCACAAGCCAAACAAACCCATCCTTTAACAAACCCATTGTCAAAAGGTAACTAGCAGCGGTGCGTTACGAAACTAGAGTATAACACCTAATGGCACTTATCATGTATAGTAATATGAATTACCATGCACGAACTTGGATTCCCTAGTTGGATTGGAAAGATTAGAGGCTATTAAACTCTAGAGACCTTTATCACATTAAAACACTATTAACTCAAAAGCTCACATACGTATAGATATCTTGGGTTGTTTCTTCAAATTGCCAACGAGCTTTCCGTAGGAGCATGGGCTTCAGGGGTTGTTGGGCTTCAAGGGTCACGTTCACGTGAGAGGATATATGTATATATGATATACATAAATACTTGACACAGTAGCACATATCACGTTCGATGAGGTTGCATGTTGCTTAGGTTTTTTTTTTAAGGATAAACAAGGAAGGCGGCAGAGGCTTTTGTAGGATACCCATCATAGGAAAGGAAGAGATCAAAGAAGGGAATTAAAATCTAATAGGATTCTTTTCACTCCACTAGGACTTCAAATACGTATTAGGACTCTTATAGCCAAAAGCTTATAAATAAGCCCTTCATGTGCAGCAGGACTCCCTTGCTGCTGCTGCTGTTCCGTTCGAAGGGAAGAGCCGTGTCTGTGGGTCTTCTTCCCCTCCTCTTCCTGTGCACCGTGCTGCGGTGGGCTGCGTCTTCCTACTGCTGCTCCACGCGTGAATAAAACTTGTTGCGTCCTCTTCCTCCTTACGATTGTGGTTGAGCGTACGGTTGCTGCAGCAGTGTTGCTCATCTTTTCCCTCTGTTGTGCTGTTGCTGCCACTACAGTTGCTCATCTCTCGTTATTTCTTATTTCTCGTCCCATCAACCGTAAAACGCATCGAGGTAGGCAATCTCCCAAGTCAAATTCGATTAATCATCCTGCATGTTTTTATACGTTTGATGCCATGACTTCCTGCATGCTCTAAGTAAAAAATCATTAAGTGAATAGAAGTAAATCATGATTAAATAATTTATAATCATGTAATCATATAATTAAAATTCTAGAAAAAAATATATCTTTGAAACCCCTAAAATTTACTGTAAATTTTCATGTGATTATATGGTGTGTTAACCTGTTAATGATTAACTTTTATTAAATATATGAATTTCTAATAGTTACACGGCGAATTGCAATGGTTACCGTAGTACCATAGTTATATATTTTTACGTTGATGGCTTGTTTGGGGGCGCCATAGTGTCCTTTGGCCATGAAATTTTTTGGGTGTGTTATTGGGGAGGTGACCGAGATAGTAAGAGTAGTTGCACCATTTTTCGTGTCTCCTATCTCAAGATCCCCCATCTCTCAACGAAAAATTATTTTGAACACCCGGTTAGGTAGAGTTTTTTGAGCCCGACATTTCGATATATAGAACGCGTGATTCCGACGTGTATATGTCGAGAACCGGAGGTTTGAAGAAGTTAGAATTTATATTTTTGAAATGATGACATTGAGAATGTCGTTGATTCATTTTGACGACATTTTGCAATGTCGTCATATCTTTAATATATATATATAATTATATGTATATATTTGTAACTATATCTTTGAAAATTCATATCTATTAAGATATGTAACCGAAAATTATAAAAATTATACATTTTGAATCCTTGAATTTTTCTCCAAATTATCATATATTATATTTCTCTAAATTATTTTATATAAATAAATGTGTCTTTGAATGTATGTTTTAAAATTATTCAATTAAATAGATATTGACGTCAATTCTTGTTAAAATAATTTAAGTTAAAAATCATAGAATTAATGTCCCTCCAAGTGGATGCTAATTAATAATTGACACTACTCACAGACGTCAATTAATGTAAATTTATTTAATTATAGTTAATTATAGAATTGGATGGACATAAATACTATAATTAACGCATTCATGTTGTAATGCCCTGGATCTTGATGGATCTTTTGCAGGTCTTGTTGGATCTTCGTTGGATCTTTCGGATCTGTTTCGGATTGGTTTCATTGAGTTTCGGTTCGCTTTCGTGGCTTCCGAGTTGAGTTTGACGAGCCGTGTGGGTTTTGCTCACGTACTAGTTACGGAACCCTACGGTGAGTTTGTTTGTCAATTTTCAAACTCGTGGATGCTACTGCGACGATGTACTCCTCGAGCCGGTCGTTTCGGCTATTTTTACGTATTTTTCTGAATTTGTGCATTTTCGGCGCATTTTCGAAATTTTCAGAAATTAGGAAAATTTCCTAATTTCTTTTCTTTTTATTTCCTTTTCCTCTCTCTTCCTCCTCACTCTCGCGATCTCTCTTTCTCTCCCGTTCTCTCTCGTTCTTCCCCCTCTTTGGCCCCGGCTGCAGACGGAGAGATCGTGGGCGGGTTGGCGACGCTGTGGAGCTGTCGAGGTGCGCGATGGGGCGAGGATCGGATCGATTCTGGCGCGATCCCGATCGGTGGATTCAAAGCCGGTGAAATCGGTTCGCGAGTAGTTTTCGGCGTGGTGTAGTCCTTTCGGGGCACGGTTTCTTCAGTGGAGGTAGGGTGATTGATCCTTACTTCGTCTTCTTCGTTTTCCCTGCCATTGCACGGCGTTCGGCTAGGAAACGAGCGTGTTTGGGCTTGTTTTGCCTAAATCGTGATTTTCGTGGTTTTTAGGGTCGGCCGGTAAACGGTGACCGTTTGCGGTTCAGTTAGTCTCTAAATGACCGCAGGGATGTTAGGATTCCGTCCACGTTGATTTCGTGTGATTTGGTGTTCATTCGAGGCCGGTAGAAGCCCGGGAATCTCGGTGACCCATTTAGGGTTGATTTGTCTAAATCGCCCGGATCTTGCGTTTTTGAGCTTGCATGTGGGGTTTTGAGTCCCCTGGTGTTGTCATTCATTGTTGTGGTTTGTCTCCCCTGCGTTTCGGCATGAATGGGGCGTGGAACGGGCCGATTCGGTCATTCTTCTGTTTTCCCGCCGTGACCGAAGTAGCGGTCTAGCCAGCGACCGTTACTTGTCTCTAACGGCCCTACGATGTACCGTTATTTGGTCTGCGTCGTTTTGAGCTCTTTTGCTTCTGGGTGAGTGACGGCCTAAGGGTGGTGCGTCATTCCCATGTAACGCGCCAGTGACTGGCCGTTACTTTCGTTTTGTCGTTTTTCTTGGGGGTTAAGTCGGTTGGTCTAACGCGCTTGACCCAGCGCATTGGATGGAAGCGACGCGCCTTGCCCAGGCCGTTGCTTGCCAGTTGACTGACGTTTGACCTGTTGAGGCGGTGCCTCCAGCGGTCGTGTCCCCATGCGTTGTTCGAGTGTAACGTGCCTGCCCCTGGCCGTTACATTCTGTTAGGACGAGATTGGGTGGCTGTCCCGTTGGAAGTGACGGTGGAGTCTCCGTGCGTCGTTTGTGAGTAACGCGCTCATCTCCGTCCGTCGTTTGCTGTTGTGCTGGGTTGAGGGTGGCTATGCCGTTTGATGTAACGGATAGGCCCTTGTGCGTCGTTTGTCTCTGACGGCCCTCTCCTGCCGCGTTGTTTGCGTGTAACGCGCCTAACGTAGCGCGTTACTTCATTTGGGTTTTGGTGGCTATGCCGTTGGAAGTAACGGTGGAGCCTCCGTGCGTCGTTTGCTTGTAACGTGCCTAGAGCTGTGCGTTACTTGGCTTTTGTGTGGTTTGTAGGTTGTCAGGGTGGTGAGCGACGGCCTGTGTCCGTCCGTTGTTTGGGAAATAACGGCTATGGTCTAGACCGTCACTGGCTAGTAGCGGTCTAGGGCTCGTGCGTTACTTTCCTTGTGCCTTGGTTTTTCGCCCATTGATTTTTGTGTGTCTTGGCTTGGCCTAGTGGTCTGCCCGTTGTCCTGTGGATGTCTTCCGACGTCCTATGAGGGTTAAGACTACGTTGTAAGGTAGCCAGGAGTCTTCTTACTTGTGGTAGGATTCTTGATCCTGCTTCTGTATGCTGTTGTTGTTTGGTTCAGGTCAACCCGGTTTGACCCAGTGGTTGACATGTGACCTTGTCTGTGCGTGTCTTGGCGGTTCTGTCCTATCCAAGACACTGCTCCTAGATGCTTCGAGGTGTTGTTCTACCTCAGTTTGCGTGTCCAGCTGTGCTAAGGGTTCTTGATGTTCCCCTCAGGTCTTCGTGTGTTGTTTTCTACGGAGCGTGGTTTCTCTGGCCTAGGATTAGACCGATTGGCGGCTTGTTCCGCTATTTGTGACGATCTTGCCTTTGAGTCGTTCGACTCAAGATCGTTACATAGGAGGTCTAGTTACTTGTCCTGAGTTGTCGGTAGTGGCGATGCTGCCATTTGGTGCTTCGAAGTACGTGTTGATGGGCGTGGTTGCCTGTTTGTACTTCGGCACTTGTGTTTTGAGTTTCTGTGTCGTGTGAAGCCTCCACTTGTTGTTGCTCTAAGGCCGAGAGGTGCCGACCCGCTAGCGGATGGCGGAGGGGTGTTCCCGGTGAGCGGTTTGTAGTTAGTTCCGCGGGCTCCTAGCCAACGGTAGTGTCCTACCGAGGGAGAATACTAGCTAGAGGACCTGGCTTGGGCTATAGCCAGTGTGTGCACACGTGGTCAGGGACTGAGGACTTACGTCGACGGGCGTGACCCTGACTAGTTACTTGTTGTGTTGTTTCTGTTTGGTTCAGCTCGTGTCTCTGTCTCTGCTATTGTTGCAGCAGTGCTGTAGGTGAGACACTTGAGGTGCGGCGTAAGACGTCAGTGGACGCGGCTGGCTTTGTGAGGAGGTGCTTCCGTCACGTGACGCGTAACTCTCACGTTTTTCTTGCACGTTGTGACCTTTGTGAGTTGCCCGTTCGTCGCTGCACTCGGGGTCAGTGTTCTGTCCGCACAGTGTTCTAATCGTGCGTGGGGCTGTGTACACGATGTTTCCGGTCGTATACGTGTTTGTTTGGCGTCTGTCTAGGTCTTGTCTAGACCTTGATTGTTTGGGGCTGGTTGACACACTGGTGTACCCTTCTGTGTGAGTTTAGGGTCAACCATCTGTTGCCTTTTTGTTTGGAGTAGTTTGGGGTGCCGAGGTTAGTTCGGCAGCCGCTTGTTTGGTGCGGGTTCTCACCCCTCTCCTGCGTGTTCCCTACTCCTACTTCCCGTCTGTTTCTTTATTGCTCTTTAGCGGTAGTTTTACAGCTTTGTAGTGTAGCTTTTTCTGCTTTGCTACACCCGCCGTTCCTGCTGCTTTGTTGTTGCTTCCGTTTGCTTTGTGCGCTGTCCAGTGGGGATCCGCGTGACCCCTACTGAGTTTCTGTTGAGACTCACCCCTGCTACTTTTCAGGTGGGTTTCGCTGTCTGCCTCTGCTGTTCTTGGTGGAGCGCTCTCTTGCTGTTGTAGCTGCCAGCCGTACCAGCGTCGGGCTTCTCCCAACTTCTGTGTACGTTTCTTTCTGTCTGACTGTACTGTGCTAGACTTGTTGTCTTTCCTTTGGGCTGGACTCTGTGCATAATTGTAATTGTTGAAATGATTAATGAAAAGGTAATTTTATTTCTGCTACTTTAGCAATCCAATCTAATGAAATTTAATTGCTTACTGTCTTATCTCTGTGGCTTCAATGTACTCTACACATGCCCTCCTAACCCTTCAGGGGCCTCATCAGCCTCTTGGGTGGCCTCCCCAGTTCTTGGTATCGGTGTATCGATGTTATCGGTATATCGGTATCCTGAACTCTGGGTCGTTACAGCTGGTATCAGAGCAGTGTTCTGAGATGTTCGGAGTTTTTTTCTGAGCTATCAGAGCGTTGTTGTGTGAAGTACATGGGAATCCGAGATATACAGTTTCTAGAGTCCTTAGGCCCAGTACAGTCTCTTGCTGGCATAGGTGTTGCGATGGTTTATCGCGGTGCTTCTCGCGTGTGGTCTTGTACGTGCTTAGTTAGCACTGTACGAGGTGGTTTTTGCTCTCGTCTGGATGTGACGATGTGCTTCGTTCGATTTTGAAGTTTGTCTCGATCGTGTTGCACTTGGCAGTGTTTGTCGGTTGGTATGAACCTGCAGTGCATTGTTCGAGCTGTTTCTATGTTTTGCTCAGGTAGCTTATGACTTTTAGCATTGGTGTGATGGCCATGCACGTTTTTACGTTGCTTGAGTTGTCCCGGCTTGAGTCTGCTTAGCTTCTGATGCATTGTTGTTTTGGTTGTTTCGTTGTCGTGTTGCCTCGATTGAGAAGTTGCTCGAGCGAACCTAGGATTTTCCCTTCCTGGTGAGCTGCTGTTGTTGAGCTTGTTGCTTCTTGTCCTTTTTGGTGAAGCTTTTTCGAAGTTGGCCTTGGAATTGCTGTCTTAGTGCTGCCTTTGTCCTGTGTCTGCTTAAGTGTGGACAGCTTTATTTTGAGTCTGATCTGTTCCTTGTTGTACGGTTGCTTGGTTTTGGACTCCATGATGGTGTTAAGAGCTGTTGTGCACCGTAGTTGTCGTGCTGTGTCTAACGGCCGATGTATTGTGAAGGCTCATTTATCATTTTCGGGATGTGAAGGTAAGCTGAGATTGATGCTTTCCTTGTGCTTTGTGCTGAAGCTGGTGCTCTTCTCTTGTTGCACTTAGGCTCCCTATGTTCGGTTATTCGCTGGATCGGTGCTCGTGGCGTGTAAATTGCGATCTTGTTGATTGCGATGGCGCTGGTGTGTGCTGAGATGCGATTACCGATGTTGTTCTGTTGCCTGTGCATGTTGTGGAGAGTGCAGCGGAAGTGTGTGGGTTGGCTACCCTTTCATCGAGGGAATCTTTCCTTCTCGATGTGACTTCATCTTGGCTTCTCGTGCCTTGATGTCGTCAGTTGCCGTGCCTTTGTTGGTGGTTTTCTTGTGTTGGCATTGGCATGTGCGAGTGTTGGGAAATTTGTCGGCATTCCTTGCTGATTGAGTACCTTCTGCTCTGTATTTTCTTTCTTGGGTGTTGTGCTCTTGAGGCGTGTTGCTAGTCCTTGAGTTACGTTCCCCGAGATTGTTGTCGTTTCTCGTTGTTGTGGGTCTTCTCTTGGTGAGCAGTCTGATGCGTGACCTGTCTTTGTGGTCGTGTGCTCAGCTATTCTTGTGCCTTGTTGTGACCCTACTTGCAGTGTGTTTCTTGGTTCTGTGTGTTGTACGGAGCCGGAATTCTGCAGGTGTTGCCGTTGTGTTGTTTTGGCGCTGTTTCTTTATGATTTTACGTCTCTGCCTTGGACCATTGTCTTGTCAGTTGGCTTAATGTGCTCCCTTTTCTTTGGTGGAGTTAGCTTGCGACTTGATCAGATGTTATATCTGAGTGAGGACTGACTTGATGGTGTTTGTGGTCCAGTGTTGTTGTTGTCGTTGGTGTCCTGTGTGCCAGGTGTTCCCTGTTGCCTTTGGCACTGGAGCCGATGATGTTGCGAGCTGTCAGCTGTGAGGACTGTGTCTCCTTGTGTGAGCTGCTACTTGCCGTGTTGTTGTTGTGTTTCTCGGTTGTCTGTTGTTGTGGCTGTCGTGTCTCCTGCCCTGTGAGACGTAAACGACGTTGCCCTTGCTTCGGAGGTGTCAGATGTGTTCACTTTGGTGCCGTACTCGTGCTGTAGACTTGCTGTCTTGGAAGCTAGAGTGTGTACCTGTAATTGTGGTCTGACGCTGTTCCTCTGAGCTGTGTTTTCCGGGATTTGTGCTGTTAGGTTGTTCTTCCCTGCTTCTCCTTTGTTAGTCCTTAATTTCGAGGGCGAAATTTCTTAAAGGAGGGGAGGATGTAATACCCTGGATCTTGATGGATCTTTTGCAGGTCTTGTTGGATCTTCGTTGGATCTTTCGGATCTGTTTCGGATTGGTTTCGTTGAGCTTCGGTTCGCTTTCGTGGCTTCCGAGTTGAGTTTGACGAGCCGTGTGGGTTTTTCTCACGTACTAGTTACGGAACCCTACGGTGAGTTTGTTTGTCAATTCTCGAACTCGTGGATGCTACTGCGACGATGTACTCCTCGAGCCGGTCGTTTCGGCTATTTTTGCGTATTTTTCTGAATTTGTGCATTTTCGGCGCATTTTCAGAATTTTCAGAAATTAGGAAAATTTCCTAATTTCTTTTCTTTTTATTTCCTTTTCCTCTCTCTTCCTCCTCACTCTCGCGATCTCTCTTTCTCTCCCGTTCTCTCTCGTTCTTCCCCCTCTTTGGCCCCAGCTGCAGACGGAGCGATCGTGGGCGGGTTGGCGAGGCTGTGGAGTTGTCGAGGTGCGCGATGGGGCGAGGATCAGATCGATTCTGGCGCGATCCCGATCGGTGGATTCAAAGCCGGTGAAATCAGTTCGCGAGTAGTTTTCGGCGTGGTGTAGTCCTTTCGGGGCACGGTTTCTTCGGTGGAGGTAGGGTGGTTGATCCTTACTTCGTCTTCTTCGTTTTCCCTGCCATTGCACGGCGTTCGGCTAGGAAACGAGCGTGTTTGGGCTTGTTTTGCCTAAACCGTGATTTTCGTGATTTTTAGGGTCGGCCGGTAAACGGTGACCGTTTGCGGTTCAGTTAGTCTCTAAATGACCGCAGGGATGTTAGGATTCCGTCCACGTTGATTTCGTGTGATTTGGTGTTCATTCGAGGCCGGTAGAAGCCCGGGAATCTCGGTGACCCATTTAGGGTTGATTTGTCTAAATCGCCCGGATCTTGCATTTTTGAGCTTGCATGTGGGGTTTTGAGTCCCTTGGTGTTGTCATTCATCGTTGTGGTTTGTCTCCCCTGCGTTTCGGCGTGAATGGGGCGTGGAACGGGCCGATTCGGCCATTCTTCTATTTTCCCGCCGTGACCGAAGTAGCGGTCTAGCCAGCGACCGTTACTTGTCTCTAACGGCCCTACGATGTACCGTTATTTGGTCTGCGTCGTTTTGAGCTCTTTTGCTTCTGAGTGAGTGATGGCCTAAGGGTGGTGCGTCATTCCCGTGTAACGCGCCAGTGACTGGCCGTTACTTTCGTTTTGTCGTTTTTCTTGGGGGTTAAGTCGGTTGTTCTAACGCACTTGACCCAGCACGTTGGATGGAAGCGGCGTGCCTTGCCCAGGCCGTTGCTTGCCAATTGACTGACGTTTGACCTGTTGAGGCGGTGCCTCCAGCGGTCGTGTCCCCATGCGTTGTTTGAGTGTAACGTGCCTGCCCCTGGCCATTACATTTTGTTTGGACGAGATTGGGTGGCTGTCCCGTTGGAAGTGACTGTGGAGTCTCCGTGCGTCGTTTGTGAGTAACGCGCTCATCTCCGTCCGTCGTTTGCTATTGTGCTGGGTTGAGGGTGGCTATGCCGTTGGATGTAACAGATAGGCCCTTGTGCGTCGTTTGTCTCTGACGGCCCTCTCCTGCCGCGTTGTTTGCGTGTAACTCGCCTGACGTAGCGCGTTACTTCATTTGGGTTTTGGTGGCTATGCCGTTGGAAGTAACGGTGGAGCCTCCGTGCGTCGTTTGCTTGTAACGCGCCTAGAACTGTGCGTTACTTGGCTTTTGTGTGGTTTGTAGGTTGTCAGGGTGGTGAGCGACGGCCTGTGTCCGTCCGTCGTTTGGGAAATAACGGCTATGGTCTAGACCGTCACTGGCTAGTAGCGGTCTAGAGCTCGTGCGTTACTTTCCTTGTGCCTTGGTTTTCCGCCCATTGATTTTTGTGTGTCTTGGCTTGGCCTAGTGGTCTGCCCATTGTCCTGTGGATGTCTTCCGACGTCCTATGAGGGTTAAGACTACGTTGTAAGGTAGCCAGGAGTCTTCTTACTTGTGGTAGGATTCTTGATCCTGCTTCAGTATGCTGTTGTTATTTGGTTCAGGTCAACCCCGTTTGACCCAATGGTTGACATGTGACCTTGTCTGTGCGTGTCTTGGCGGTTCTGTCCTATCCAAGACACTGCTCTTGGATGCTTCGAGGTGTTGTTCTACCTCGGTTTGCGTGTCCAGCTGTGCTGAGGGTTCTTGATGTTCCCCTCAGGTCTTCGTGTGTTGTTTTCTGCAGAGCGTGGTTTCTCTGGTCTAGGATTAGACCGATTGGCGGCTTGTTCCGCTGTTTGTGACGATCTTGCCTTTGAGTCGTTCGACTCAAGATCGTTACATAGGAGGTCTAGTTACTTGTCCTGAGTTGTCGGCAGTGGCGATGCTGCCATTTGGTGCTTCGAAGTACGTGTTGATGGGCGTGGTTGCCTGTTTGTACTTCGGCACTTGTGTTTTGAGTTTCTGTGTCGTGTGAAGCCTCCACTTGTTGTTGCTCTAAGGCCGAGAGGTGTCGACCCGCTAGCGGATGGCGGAGGGGTGTTCCCGGTGAGCCGTTTGTAGTTAGTTCCGCGGGCTCCTAGCCAACGGTAGCGTCCTACCGAGGGAGAATACTAGCTAGAGGACCTGGCTTGGGCTATAGCCAGTGTGTGCACACGTGGTCAGGGACTGAGGACTTACGTCGACGGGCGTGACCCTGACTAGTTACTTGTTGTGTTGTTCCTGTTTGGTTCAGCTCGTGTCTCTGTCTTTGTTGTTGTTGCAGTAGTGCTGTAGGCAAGACACTTGAGGTGCGGCGTACGACGTCAGTGGACACGGCTGGCTTTGTGAGGAGGTGCTTCCGTCACGTGATGCGTAGCTCTCGCGTTTTTCTTGTGCGTTGTGACCTTTGCGAGTTGCCCGTTCGTGGCTGCACTAGGGGTCAGTGTTCTGTCCGCACGGTGTTCTAATCGTGCGTGGGGCTGTGTACACGATGTTTCCGGTCGTGTACGTGTTTGTTTGGCGTCTGTCTAGGTCTTGTCTAGACCTTGATTGTTTGGGGCTGGTTGACACACTGGTGTACCCTTCTGTGTGAGTTTAGGGTCAACCATCTGTTGCCTTTTTGTTTGGAGTAGTTTGGGGTGCCGAGGTTAGTTCGGCAGCCGCTTGTTTGGTGCGGGTTCTCACCCCTCTCCTGCGTGTTCCCTACTCCTACTTCCTGTCTGTTTCTTTATTGCTCTTTAGCGGTAGTTTTACAGCTTTGTAGTGTAACTTTTTCTGCTTTGCTACACCCGCTGTTCCTGCTGCTTTGTTGTTGCTTCCGTTTGCTTTGTGCACTGTCCAGTGGGGATCCGCGTGACCCCTACTGAGTTTCTGTTGAGACTCACCCCTGCTGCTTTTCAGGTGGGTTTCGCTGTCTGCCTTTGCTGTTCTTGGTGGAGTGCTCTCTTGCTGTTGTAGCTGCCAGCCGTACCTGCGTCGGGCTTCTCCCGGCTTTTGTGTACGTTTCTTTCTGTCTGACTGTACTGTGCTAGACTTGTTGTCTTTCCTTTGGGCTGGACTCTGTGCATAATTGTAATTGTTGAAATTATTAATGAAAAGGTAATTTTATTTCTGCTACTTTAGCAATCCAATCTAATGAAATTTAATTGCTTACTGTCTTATCTTTGTGGCTTCAATGTACTCTACACATGCCCTCCTAACCCTTCAGGGGCCTCATCAGCCTCTTGGGTGGCCTCCCCAGTTCTTGGTATCGGTGTATCGATGTTATCGGTATATCGGTATCCTGAACTCTGGGTCGTTACACATGTTCTCGCCGTTTTCTTTCGGTTATGACCCATACCTTGGGTCTTTTGGCACTCTCATCTCACGTCCGTAGTTGGAGTCTCTGTTTCATGATCGGTTCACGTTATACACCTCAACTCTCGGTGACATACGAGCCCTCCGTTGGATATTCCATTCCTTCGGACTGGCAAGTTAGTCATTGGGACCTCCGTAAGTCACCTCGCAGTCTTGGATTCCCTCAAGACCGACTGAGCTGGTTGTACCTAATCACCTAGATTTCCAGAATGTCATGGTTTTCATATGGTTTATTGATATATCATCCTTATTACAAGTTCTATCCTTGAACTCTATGTTCCGTGAAATCTATCTTAATGTTCTTACATGCTTGATCCTTGAAATTCTTGGCCATTAATATGGAATTAGTCTAGACTAAATGTCAGGGGCTATGGGTCCCACTAAAATGACATTTTAAATGCTACGGGTCCTGATCTGACCCTATTGGGCGAGGCAAAGTCCAAACGTTACCGGTATACGATGATCGGGTGCTGACATTCACCAACTCGGTTATTGGCATTTAGGGGCAATCATACAATCGTGAGAACTCCTAAGTGTGCGACCAAATACTACCTAGTGCTATTTCCATGAGGGGCGGTCATATCGTCGTGATTTTTCCCTTAGTGCATTGGCCAATCCTATGTAGTGCTAGATGTGCAAACGCTCTCGTGATAGTGATGATCAGGAGTAATTGCCATCATAGTATACAATCCTATGTAGTGCTAGATGTGCAAACACTTTCGTGATAGTGATGATCGGGAGTAATTGCCATCATAGTGCATCTTTCCACAACTTATTGTTCATCATGAAAAGATCTTGAATTGCCTTATTAGAGGGGTTATCATATCATCGTGATATTCCCTTAGCGTCTTGGCAATCCTCCACAGTGCTAGCTACATGAAAGCTCTCATGATAATGTCGTCATAGAGAGAATATTGTGCTAGTTTCATTAACCGCCCTCGTGATATTGTTGGTCATAGAGGGATGATTGTTATTGTTTCCTCATTATGAGAAGTACTTGGTGTTCTGACATGAAAGTTCTTGCTATACTCTCTTGTTGTCATTGTCTCTACACTTCATAAATGTATCTAGCATCTTGCTTACTCGTCCTAGTGATTTTTATCATCATTGCTTTATAGTTACAACTCGTGCCATTATAATGCTCGATTTACTTTACTTCCTGCATGACCTGCATGAGCATGATAAATTGTTAACCACTTAAAGTTAGCTTGGAACATGGGATATTAAGTCCTACTAAGCGTTCGCTCACCCTGTATTTTCTAATATTTTTCAGGTAATGACCTTAGTGACGACGAGACCGAATATGATGGGCAAGGACAAGAGTGATGAGTACTTTAACATCTAGACGAACCATCTAGTCTGGTTATCTTGCGTCTTATGTCCCATTGTAATTTTTATTTATTGAGTCTTTTCATTTATTATGGGCCCGAAAATGTAAAGAACTTATATTTGAAATGAAATTTGTTATTTGACCAAATTGTGTTTTGTGGAAATGACTATGCTCTGATTGACACGACTGTTTAACTGCCACGTTCCGAGCAAACGACACGTTCTGCTGCTATCGGTTCGGGGCGTGACAGAAGGTGGTATAAGAGCCTAGGCTTTCTGAATCCCTAGGTCCTTAAGTCCAAGTCCTATATTGAGTTCTCCTTGTCAGTTATCCTATAGGAATCCCGTGAGATTTGGGTAGAGCTATGGGTTAAACTCTAAAATTTACATTAATCGGTTATGACCTTAAGTACTTAGCATGTTGCGAGAATAGATCTAGCTAGAATACATGTTTTGGATATGGTAATCTTACCCCACAAATTTTGGAAAGAAAATCATGTGAATTTGGGGACCAAATTCTTTTAAGTGGGGGATAGTGTAGCACCCGAAAATTTAAATATAGAATAAATAAAACAACTATAAATATTCATCATGAAAATTAAATTTTGATAAAGGAAAAGCAATAGTTTGCTAAATAGTTAATGAGCTTAAATAAAAATAAAAGTATAAGTAAATAAATTGAGAAATGAAAATTTGAATAACCTTTATTTATTTGAGTTTGAAATTAAAAATATAATTCAAGAATAGATGAGTACACATACATATAAATATATTTATAGGATCGAACCCTACTCTGATACCCAAGACAAATGACGAGAATTAATAACTAAAGTTATAGGAATTGGGGTCTATATATGTATGAAGTTCTATTAAATAATTTAATTAAAGCTTATATAACAAATGGGCTAAAACACACCCACACACCTTTATCCATATATAAACATTGGGTTTAATTAGTGGGCCTTGGTATAAAGGCTTGTGAACCTTGGGCTTGGAATATATGTATAAACATATATAAATATAGCTATAGGTTATACATGGGCTTTGAAATGAATTAATGGGCCTAAGCCTATATATAGATAAATATATGCGCACAAGCCAAACAAACCCATCCTTTAACAAACCCATTGTCAAAAGGTAACTAGCAGCGGTGCGTTACGAAACTAGAGTATAACACATAATGGCACTTATCATGTATAGTAATATGAATTACCATGCACGAACTCGGATTCCCTTGTTGGATTGGAAAGATTAGAGGCTATTAAACTCTAGAGACCTTTATCACATTAAAACACTATTAACTCAAAAGCTCACATACGTATAGATATCTTGGGTTGTTTCTTCAAATTGCCAACGAGCTTTCCGTAGGAGCATGGGCTTCAGGGGTTGTTGGGCTTCAAGGGTCACGTTCACGTGAGAGGATATATGTATATATGATATACATAAATACCTGACACAGTAGCACATATCATGTTCGATGAGGTTGCATGTTGCTTAGGTTTTTTTTTAAGGATAAATAAGAAAGGCGGCAGAGGATTTTGTAAGATACCCATCATAGGAAAGGAAGAGATCAAAGAAGGAAATTAAAATCTAATAGGATTCTTTTCACTTCACTAGGACTTCACATACGTATTAGGACTCTTATAGACCAAAGCTTATAAATAAGCCCTGCATGTACAGCAGGACTCCCTTGCTGCTGTTGCTGTTCCGTTCGAAGGGAAGAGCCGTGTCTGTGGGTCTTCTTCCCCTCCTCTTCCTGTGGACCGTGCTGCGGTGGGCTGCGTCTTCCTACTGCTGCTCCACGCGTGAAGAAAACTTGTTGCGTCCTCTTCCTCCTTGCGGTTGTGGTTGAGCGTGCGGCTGCTGCAGCAGTGTTGCTCATCTTTTCCCTCTATTGTGCTGTAGCTGCCACTATAGTTGCTCATCTCTCGTTATTTCTTATTTCCCATCCCATCAACCGTAAAACGCATCGAGGTAGGCAATCTCCCAAGTCAAATCCGATTAATCATCCTGCATGTTTTTATACGTTTGATGCCATGACTTTCTGCATGCTCTAAGTAAAAAATCATTAAGTGAATAGAAGTAAATCATGATTAAATAATTTATAATCATGTAATCATATAATTAAAACTTTAGAAAAATATATATCTTTGAAACCCCTAAAATTTACTGTAAATTTTTTTGTGATTATATGGTGTGTTAACCTCTTAATGATTAACTTTATTAAATATATGAATTTCTAATAGTTACACGGCGAATTGCAATGGTTACCGTAGTACCATAGTTATATATTTTTACGTTGATGGCTTGTTTGGGGGCGCCATAGTGTCCTTTGGCCATGAAATTTTATGGGTGTGTTATTGGAAAGGTGATCGAGGTAGTAAGAGTGGTTGCACCATTTTTCGTGCCTCCAATCTCAAGATCCCTCATCTCTCAATGAAAAATTGTTTTGAACACCCCGTTAGGTAGAGTTTTTCAAGCCCGCCATTTTGATATATAGAACGCGTGATTCCGACGTGTGTACGTCGAGAACCGGAGGTTTGAAGAAGTTAGAATTTATATTTTTAAAATGATGACATTGAGAATGTCGTTGATTCATTTTGACGACATTTTGCAATGTCGTCATATCTTTAATATATTTATATATATATATGTATATATTTGTAACTATATCTTTGAAAATTCATATCTATTAAGATATGTAACAGAAAATTATAAAAATTATATATTTTGAATCCTTGAATTTTCTCCTAATTATCATATATTCTATTTCTATAAATTATTTTATATAAATAAATATGTCTTTGAATGTATGTTTTAAAATTATTCAATTAAATAGATATTGACGTGAATTCTTGTTAAAATAATTTAAGTTAAAAATCATAGAATTAACTTCCCTCCAAGTGGATACTAATTAATAAATGACACTACTCACAGACGTCAATTAATGCAAATTTATTTAATTATAGTTAATTATAGAATTGGATGGTCATAAATTCTATAATTAACGCATTCATGTTCTCGCCGTTTTCTTTCGGTTATGACCCATACCTTGGGACTTTTGGCACTCTCATCTCACGTCCGTAGATGGAGTCCCTGTTTCATGATTGGTTCACGTTATACACCTCAACTCTCGGTGACATACGAGCCCTCCGTTGGATATTCCATTCCTTCGGACTGGCAAGTTAGTCATTGGGACCTCCGTAAGTCTCCTCGCTGTCTTGGATTCTCTCAAGGCCGACTGAGCTGGTTGTACCTAATCACCCAGATTTCCAGAATGTCATGGTTTTCATATGGTTTATTGATATATCATCCTTATTACAAGTTCTATCCTTGAACTCTATGTTCCGTGAAATCTATCTTAATGTTCTTACATGCTTGATCCTTGAAATTCTTGGCCATTAATATGGAATTAGTCTAGACTAAATGTCAGGGGCTATGGGTCCCACTAAAATGACATTTTAAATGCTACGGGTCCTGATCTGACCCTATTGGGCGAGGAAAAGTCCAAACGTTACCGGTATACGATGATCGGGTGCTGGCATTCACCAACTCGGTTATTGGCATTTAGGGGCAATCATACAGTCGTGAGAACTCCTAAGTGTGCGACCAAATACTACCTAGTGCTATTTCCATGAGGGGCGGTCATATCGTCGTGATTTTTCCCTTAGTGCATTGGCCAATCCTATGTAGTGCTAGATGTGCAAACGCTCTCGTGATAGTGATGATCAGGAGTAATTGCCATCATAGTATACAATCCTATGTAGTGCTAGATGTGCAAACACTTTCGTGATAGTGATGATCGGGAGTAATTGCCATCATAGTGCATCTTTCCACAACTTATTGTTCATCATGAAAAGATCTTGAATTGCCTTATTAGAGGGGTTATCATATCATCGTGATATTCCCTTAGTGTCTTGGCAATCCTCCACAGTGCTAGCTACATGAAAGCTCTCATGATAATGTCGTCATAGAGAGAATATTGTGCTAGTTTCATTAACCGCCCTCGTGATATTGTTGGTCATAGAGGGATGATTGTTATTGTTTCCTCATTATGAGAAGTACTTGGAGTTCTGACATGAAAGTTCTTGCTATACTCTCTTGTTGTCATTGTCTCTACACTTCATAAATGTATCTAGCATCTTGCTTACTCATCCTAGTGATTTTTATCATCATTGCTTTATAGTTACAACTCGTGCCATTATAATGCTCGATTTACTTTACTTCCTGCATGACCTGCATGAGCATGATAAATTGTTAACCACTTAAAGTTAGCTTGGAACATGGGATATTAAGTCCTACTAAGCGTTCGCTCACCCTGCATTTTCTAATATTTTTCAGGTAATGACCTTAGTGACGACGAGACCGAACATGATGGGCAAGGACAAGAGTGATGAGTACTTTAACATCTAGACGAACCATCTAGTCTGGTTATCTTGCGTCATATGTCCCATTGTAATTTTTATTTATTGAGTCTTTTCATTTATTATGGGCCCGAAAATGTAAAGAACTTATATTTGAAATGAAATTTGTTATTTGTCCAAATTGTATTTTGTGGAAATGACTATGCTCTGATTGACACGACTGTTTAACTGCCACGTTCCGAGCAAACGACACGTTCTGCTGCTATTGGTTCGGGGCGTGACAGAAGGTGGTATAAGAGCCTAAGCTTTCTGAATCCCTAGGTCCTTAAGTCCAAGTCCTATATTAAGTTCTCCTTGTCAGTTATCCTATAGGAATCCCGTGAGATTTGGGTAGAGCTATGGGTTAAACTCTAAAATTTACATTAATCGGTTATGACCTTAAGTACTTACCATGTTGCGAGAATAGATCTAGCTAGAATACATGTTTTGGATATGTTAATCTTACCCCACAAATTTTGGAAAGAAAATCATGTGAATTTGGGGACCAAATTCTTTTAAGTGGGGGAGAGTGTAGCACCCCGAAAATTTAAATATAGAATAAATAAAACAACTATAAATATTCATCATGAAAATTAAATTTTGATAAAGGAAAAGCAATAGTTTGCTAAATAGTTAATGAGCTTAAATAAAAATAAAAGTATAAGTAAATAAATTGAGAAATGAAAATTTGAATAACCTTTATTTATTTGAGTTTGAAATTAAAAATATAATTCAAGAATAGATGAGTACACATACATATAAATATATTTATAGGATCGAACCCTACTCTGATACCCAAGACAAATGACGAGAATTAATAACTAAAGTTATAGGAATTGGGGTCTATATATGTATGAAGTTCTATTAAATAATTTAATTAAAGCTTATATAACAAATGGGCTAAAACACACCCACACACCTTTATCCATATATAAACATTGGGTTTAATTAGTGGGCCTTGGTATAAAGGCTTGTGAACCTTGGGCTTGGAATATATGTATAAACATATATAAATATAGCTATAGGTTATACATGGGCTTTGAAATGAATTAATGGGCCTAAGCCTATATATAGATAAATATATGCGCACAAGCCAAACAAACCCATCCTTTAACAAACCCATTGTCAAAAGGTAACTAGCAGCGGTGCGTTACGAAACTAGAGTATAACACATAATGGCACTTATCATGTATAGTAATATGAATTACCATGCACGAACTCGGATTCCCTTGTTGGATTGGAAAGATTAGAGGCTATTAAACTCTAGAGACCTTTATCACATTAAAACACTATTAACTCAAAAGCTCACATACGTATAGATATCTTGGGTTGTTTCTTCAAATTGCCAACGAGCTTTCCGTAGGAGCATGGGCTTCAGGGGTTGTTGGGCTTCAAGGGTCACGTTCACGTGAGAGGATATATGTATATATGATATACATAAATACCTGACACAGTAGCACATATCATGTTCGATGAGTTTGCATGTTGCTTAGGTTTTTTTTTAAGGATAAATAAGAAAGGCGGCAGAGGATTTTGTAGGATACCCATCATAGGAAAGGAAGAGATCAAAGAAGGAAATTAAAATCTAATAGGATTCTTTTCACTTCACTAGGACTTCACATACGTATTAGGACTCTTATAGACCAAAGCTTATAAATAAGCCCTGCATGTGCAGCAGGACTCCCTTGCTACTGCTGCTGTTCCGTTCGAAGGGAAGAGCCGTCACTACAAGAAAAAGTGGCAATAGCGACCGAATTAGAGACCGAATAAATCGGTCGCTAGTCGGTCCCAAATAGCGACCATATAGCGACCGATATAATCGGTCGCACGTCTGAGACCCATTCTGCGACCGAAATTATTTCGGTCTCTAATCGGTCGCTGACCTTGCGACCGAATTTATTTAGGTCGCGAAGCGGTCGCTGATCACTCATCTCCCCCCCCCCCGCCACCAGCTCCCCCCCCTCCCCCCCGCCTCCCCCCCCTCCCCCCTGCGGCCCCCTCCTGCCCGAGCCCCCCTCCGCCCGAGCCCCCCCTCCCCCTGCGGCCCCCTCCCGCCCGATCCCCCCTCCGTCCGAGCCCCCCCCTCCCGCCCGATCCCCCCTCCGCCCGAGCCCCCCCCTCCCCCTGCGGCCCCCTCCCGCCCGAGCCCCTCTCCGCCCTAGCCCCCCCTCCCCTCCCGTCCGAGCCCCTCTCCGCCCTAGCCCCCCCTCCCCCTGCTGCCCCCTCCCGCCCGAGCCCCTCTCCGCCCGAGCCCCCCCTCCCCCTGCGGCCCCCTCCCCCCGGAGCCCCCCTCCGCCCGAGCCCCCCCTCCCCTTGCGGCCCCTCTCCGCCCGAGCCCCCCCTCCCCCTGCGGCGCCCTCCCGTCCGAGCCCCTCTCCGCCCTAGCCCCCCCTCCCCCTGCTGCCCCCTCCCACCCGAGCCCCCCTCCGCCCGAGCCCCCCCTCCCTCTGCGGCCCCCCCGCGACCAGCTCCCATCGGCGGTGGACGGACGACTGCGAGCGGCGTGGCGAGCGGCGGTGGACGGACGACCGGCGTGGCGAGCGGCGGTGGACGGACGACTGCGAGCGGCGGCGGGGACCGGCCATCGGAGGTAAGTGAGGCGGACCCCCGCCGGAGCCCCCCTCCGCCCGAGCCCCCCCTCCCCCTGCGGCCCCCTCCCGCCCGAGCCCCCCCTCCCCCTGCGGCCCCCTCCCGCCGGAGCCCCCCTCCGCCCGAGCCCCCCCTCCCCTTGCGGCCCCTCTCCCGCCCGAGCCCCTCTCCGCCCGAGCCCCCCCTCCCCCTGCGGCCCCCTCCCGCCCGAGCCCCCCCCTCCGGCGCTGCTCTCCCCTCCCCATCTGGTTTCCCCCTCCGGCGCGGCTCTCCCCTCCCCATCCGGTCCCCCCTCCGGCTCCGATCCCCCCTCCGCAGGGCCCCCCCTCCGGCTCCGCCCCCCCCTCCGCAGGGCCACCCCTCCGGCTCCGGTTCCCCCTCCGCAGGGCCCCCCCTCCGGCTCCGGGCCCCCCTCCGGCTCCAGTCCCCCCTCCGCAGGGCCCCCCTCCACTTTTCTTTATTCACAAATATTGGGAGATTATAAAAGATGTTATGAACTCAGTAGAGTTTATGAGAAGAGGGAAGGGATGTGAACATTGAAGTCATAATTTCGGGTGCTTATTCCTAAGGATGATGAAATGGCATGAAGACTGCTGGACTATAAGATTGCTTAACGGGCACGAAGAGTCGAAGATAAGTAAGAAAAGTGGTTTGGCTTATAAACTTGATTTCAACAAGCATATGATAGTGTCCTGACAATGTTTATGGACCATCAAGGGTAATCACAATTTCCCTGAATGTTGGACTAGATAGGTCTGATTATCACTAAGTCTCTGGTGATCTTTGATCAAGGTATTTTTGGCTTGTTTTCCAACCCTAGAGGACTCTAGAGCAGAAGACCATTGTCATTTGTTATAAAAGGCAACATGTTGAGCAGAATGGGTAAGAAAGATGAACAACAAGGATGGTTGATTGGAGTTTCACCTAATGAAGACCCTTTCTACTTGTCCCATCTGCAATACACAGTGTTTCAATTTTCTACAAAGGGGTTCAGAACAGTTGATTTTTTTTGTTCATTCTTAAAAGCTTTAAATACAGTTCAAAAGGTATTTAAATAAGTCTTGACAAGAGTTTCATCATCGTTATTGATTGGAGGAAGGGAAGGTCACAGAGTGTGTGGATACTTCAAGTTGTAGAATAAAGAAGCAGATATCCAAAAATTGCCCTTCAGGGAGAATGACCCATCCAATGAAACTGTTTTCCCCTGAACAATGTCCGTACACACCGTTTAAGATGGCTACATAATTTTATTTTATTTTAGTCCTCACATATCCAAAAAATTGTCTCAGCTTTTAACAAACATATGTTGCAAATTAGCTCCTGGAATCATGTGAAGAAACTTAATAGATTGGTAATATCAAGATATCAAGTTTAAAAGTGCATGCTATCCGATGCGTAAGTTTTAGATATCAGACTTTGATGGTTTTTTTAGCTATATACAATTTGCCTATCACATTGAAGGTTTACATGTTTGGATTAGAAATTAGAGATCAAATCAAGTTGTTCTGCAGATAATGGTTAGTCACTTATGATGCCACTGGTGGCAGTGGATCCCTTCTACATAATACTTCAATAAATCTTAGTTGAATTTATTTATATAGAGATGTTATATGGTAACAATCGTGGATGCCTCACGCTAGGATTTCATAGGAGCACATTAAGTTTTATGAAATTTACTTGAATGAATGCTAAAATTCAATAGTTGATGCATATTTTCCTCCGTATTTTATACTTATCTAAATCTTAGCTGTTTGTAGTGATACTGATATACAATATGTACATATGTTTAGTAATCTTATATAAGCCCATACACCTCTTTTAATGGGAGCGATTGATGGGAATGAGAGGGGGCAGGAACAAGGAATATTTTCTAGTATTGTTGGGGCGGGGTGTGAGGGTTGAAGTGGGGTGGAGAATGGGTTTGATAGCAAAACGAGCACATCTTGCTTCAGCATCTAGCACATGTAACATGTGTACATGTAATGTTCACATGGGCATCTGTTCATGTTATTATTTATGCGTTAAGTATGTGTTTTGCAGATCATATGTCTTCTTGATGTTTTCAACCCCACATTTATCTTCTTTGTTTCATTTGTTAATTTTGACAAAAAACTTCCTGTAGAGTCCTGTCTTTGTTCATAACTGGTTATAAATCGGTTTCCTCCATATGCTTAGTCCTTACCGTTCAATGAATTCCTAGATTCTACATGCCTAGTTATTTTATTTCAAGTCCTTGTTAAGGTACTAAAATGCTAATACTGTCTTACTATAGTGCACTAATGAACAAATCTACACTGAGCCCACGGTTTGCCACGGTGGTCTCACCACGTCCGCCCTTTGGGGGAGGTCCCAGGTTCGATCCCGGGTTCCCCCTCCCTGTTAAAAAAAAAAGGTACCTAGCAAAGAAAAAGAACAAATTTATACTACAAAATCATACATTTCATCATATATGAAATTCAGAAGCATTTTTTCGAAGCTTCCCTTTTTGAAGTGAACGTCAATTTAAGTATGAATTGGAACTATAAGGAGATAGTGAATCAAACACTTTCTTCATTCTACTTTTTCTTCTGGATTCTTTCATATCTTCAATTCTTGAAGATGCTGTAGCCTGCTTCCTAGTCAAAATGTTCTTGATAAATAATGTCTGTGGACTTGACACACTGCTTTCCTACGTTTAGGTGAATGTAGGAGGTTTAAAGAATATTTTACAAGCTTTAAGAGAAACAAGGACTTTACAGAAGATAATATACACATCATCCTTTTTTGCCATAGGGCCTACCGATGGATATATCGCAGATGAGAAACAGGTAAACAATATTTTCAAATATTTTTTCCATTTATCTCTGAAGTTTATATTTTTCCTTCATGACGTAATACATCCAGCATCCTTTCCCATTTGTGATATTATCCGTGAATGCAAAAGTGCTACTTTTCAGCTTTGCACACTGAATTACATCTATTCATAAGCTTCACGTGAACTTATGTCAGCTCTTATATATTTATTTTTTAAGTATTTCTTTGTAGGTTTCTGCTTTCTGTCTAATTTGAAGAATAGGCATGTTAGACCACAAATATTTGTCTACTCTTTTGGTACATCTCCCTAGTTTCTTTGTCCTAGTCACTATCGAGTGCGAGTTGTCCAAAGGTGAGGGACTTTGAATCAGAGACACATGCTTTGCTCAGCAAGGTTTCATGATATTACCTCAGAGGAGAAGGTTCCTACAATGATCTCCACTATCCAACATGAGAATATGAATAGAAACATTATGTTTAAGTATTATCTTAGTATGTTATCTCAGCTTCATGGTGTAACTTTCCCCTGTTATCTATATTTTTTAAGTAGTTGATGTGAAAATTCCTCAGAAGATTTTCCGCAACCAAGGTATTGCCTCAAGTACAGAGACATTTGATTTCTTTCTAATATCATATTGAGACATGTAAATGTGCATGCATTAAGCAATCTATCTGATTGGGTCTTGCACTCTGTTTAACCATTCTTTTGTGTTACACTTAATGGTCTATCTTCTGCTTGATTGCCTTTTAGTCATTCGATTCCGAAGTCCTGCTCTTCAGCCTTTATGCAAGGCTACCTCCTAGTTGTTGCTGCATCTGGTCCATCCACATTGCATCTTTGAGAAAAAGGAAAATACACAAGGGAAGAAGAAAGGTACTATTGAGAACAATGAAACGGTCTCAATTAGTCAGTTTAAACTTTGTGTCAGATCTTACCTTCAAAAAGCTTTGAGGCAGATCGTTTGTGATAATGGCTAATCAGTTGAAGCCTCAGTATCTTGTTTGTTGTCTTCATCTTATTCGTTTGGTGGAAATAATCAGCATATCTTTACAGTTTACCTCAGTACCATTGACCTGACTCTAGAAGACTAGAATAGATCTGAGGGTAACATTTATTGAAGAAAAGTCTTTCATGTTTGTTGTATGTTGTATTGTTTTCACCTGTCAGGAAAAGAAATCCATAGCCAATATAGCATCTGGTTCAGAACCAATTTGTCTGGTATCTTTTTTTCCCTCCTTTGTCTCAAAATTGAACTCAGTACAATCTGTCAATCGCAGGAGCATCATGAAAAGTTCTTTTGCACTGAATATGAGAAGTCCAAGGCTATTGCAGATAAGATTGCACGACAAGCTGCCTTGGATGGGATTCCAATAATTCTTCTATATCCAGGGGTCATTTATGGTTCTGGAAAGCTTACAGCTGGAAATGTTCTTGCGCGTATGGTATGACTGTTCTATTTTTCTAAGTCACTTTGTTGCCTGTGCATTGTTTTATCTGGGACATTGTTAATTATCTTAATAGTTGGAATGTTGGTACAAGGGACCACGGTGTGAAATATTTTGCAGCCAAGCTAATGGGTGTCAGGAGAGACAGTGTCGTGTTAACCTTTAATTCGGAAAAATGGTTCAAATAGGATGCCTTTGTATTTGTTTAGTGCAACAGCCATCAGTATAACTTGGCCGTGCGTGAGTGGTTAGCTTTTAAGTTCATTTTGTATGCAGAAATTCACCAGAAATCTAGTCATTAACTTATGTAGCGGCCTTCTTTTAAACACACATAATGGGGTGCAACACAAGTTTTCATGAGGCCATCTCTGTTGCTGTATGCTGCCAGACAGCACACAGTAATGTAGCTGTCACGGAGTGATTAGAAAGTCCAAATCAAGCACACTTGAAGGGTGCTTGATTTGCAAAGAAAAGAAGGGTAAAACAATGGAGACCATCGGATCACATGATCTAATGGCTTCCCCATCGAGCACACCTATGGTTTGCCCCTTTTCTGCACAAAGGGTTTTGCTAGGCTGCAGCATGGTACATAAAGCCTTCTCTCTCTTTATTCAGCGATGAGTGCAGTTTATGATTATAACTAAGTGGGTGTGATGATGCATTTTGTGGAGCAGCCAACTTTGCAAAGTGATAAGATTAAATGTTCTCATATCCTTGTTTGCATCATTGGCTATGGTTTAGAATAGGACATATCTAGTTAGATGTTGCATTAATCAACATGTTCTTTGTCACTTCAGATGATTGAACGTTTTAATGGGCGGCTACCTGGTTATGTAGGAGATGGGAATGATAAGATGTCATTTTGCCATGTTGAAGATGTGGTGGCAGGGCATATAGCAGCAATGCACAGGGGGCGAGTTGGTGAGAGGTATCTACTTACAGGAGAAAATGCATCCCTAATGCATGTTTTTGATTTAGCCGCAGACATCACAGAAACAAGACGACCTTGGTTTCATATTCCTCTCTGGCTGGTGAATATTTATGGATGGATATCAGTCTTCTTTGCACATATAACAAGAAAACTTCCTCTCTTTAGCTATCCAGTATGTTCTCTGCTTCCTAGAAGTTGATTGGCTATTTGTATCACATATTGCTCTTGAATTTGATTCCTATATTTAATGGCGTGCAGACTGTGGAAGTTATGAGGCATCACTGGGCATATTCCTGCGACAAGGCTAAAACAGAGCTGGGTTATACACCAAGAAGCCTGAACGAGGGAGTAGTTATGGCCCATCGAAAATGGTTTTATTACTGATCAAAGAATTCGAGAGAGTAGTTATGGCCCATCGAAAGTTGCACGTACATATCCAGCATTTATTGTGAATGGGTATAGATTTCACACTAGACAATATGGGCAGAATAAGTCAACAATGAACAGCGGGGTATGTGTGAAAGGAAGTACATATAATGAAAACGAACGTGATTATTATGGTATTATTGAGGAGATCTTAGAATTGCAATATCTCGGAGATGACAACCATATATTTCTGTTCAAGTGTCATTGGTTTGATCCCAATTCTGTTCGAAATGACACAACATATGGGATTGTCGATATCAGACATAAGTCTAAATTGAATACTTATGATCCATTCATTTTGGCCGCACAAGCCCAGCAGGTCTATTATACAAAGTATCCATCGTCTAGAAATAAAGAAAGAAATGATTGGTGGGCAGTTTGCAAGGTTAAGACAAGGCTTTTCCCGGATTATGAGTTGGATTTGACTGAAACAGTAGAGTTGGATGTGAATGCCGAATTCTTTCAATCAGACTTGGGTGATGATGTAGAGTTGCCTGCTTCTAGTGATGAATCTGTGGAGGCACTGTCTTTATCTAAAGAGAATGAAGTGGAAGAAGTCGATCCAGAACAACCTGAAATACAGTTGGGGGACTCCGAAGAGGAGGAATATATTAGTGATCAAAATGAATCTGATAATGAAGATGTGAATGTTGAATTTGATATATCTCCAACATCTGAAGATGAAATGGAGAATGTTTGATTAATGGTATACAATTTTACCTAAAATTTTAATACTCTGTAACTTTCTTTCTTTCACTATTTGATGAATATGCATGTATTTTATTACCAGTTGAAGATATGGTTCGAGGACGGCGTGGGACTTCTTCAGGTGGGAGGGGAGAGGGTAGCGGGAGGAGATTTACTTCCATTTCTACACCGTTAGTAGGTATGTATACTTTCATGTATAATGCATTGTAGTATTTGTTTAAAATAATTCTTTATGTTTTTGTGGTATCTGATTCTTATCCTTACAGGACCCACGACTTCTGCACCGTTACCACCGACCTCTGCACCGCTACCACCGGTAGTAGGTATGTATACTTTCATGTATAATGCATTGTAGTATTTGTTTAAAATAATTCTTTATGTTTTTGTGGTATCTTATTCTTATTTTCACAGGACCCACGACCTCTGCACCGTTACCACCGACCTCTGCACCGCTACCACCGGTAGTAGGTATGTATACTTTCATGTATAATGCATTGTAGTATTTGTTTAAAATAATTCTTTATATTTTTGTGGTATCTTATTCTTATTTTCACAGGACCCACGACCTCTGCACCGTTACCACCGACCTCTGCACCGCTACCACCGGTAGTAGGTATGTATACTTTCATGTATAATGCATTGTAGTATTTGTTTAAAATAATTCTTTATATTTTTGTGCTATCTGATTCTTATCCTTACAGGACCCACGACCTCTGCACCGTTACCACCGACCTCTGCACCGCTACCACCGGTAGTAGGTATGTATACTTTCATGTATAATGCATTGTAGTATTTGTTTAAAATAATTCTTTATGTTTTTGTGCTATCTGATTCTTATCCTTACAGGACCCACGACCTCTGCACCGTTACCACTGACAACAGGTAGATTGACGGCCTCTGCACCGCCATCACACATGGCGAGTGGATCTACACCTCCTCCAGCTGAGTCAGGTATGTTCATTTACATTTCTATATTTTTTTGATAGTTTGTTTTATTTATTTTTGTCCATTTCGTATAGTACGTGCTGATGACGAGACGAGTCATCACGAGGGGGAGGGCAGTTATAATGAGACGATGCGGGCAGTGTGGATAAATGAAGGGTATGTAATGCATTATTTTTGTTATCTATTCATCATTGTGGTATTAATATTTTCAATTTCAGGAATAAAATAGAGCCAGCCCAAGCATCACAATTTATTACAAAGTCAATTGAAGCACATTTTCCAGGCCCCATCCGTCGCTTTTCTGATTTTCCGATGGATGTTCGGGATTTATTGTTCACTATGTTCTTGGTATTTATCTTATTTTATCATATTAAGTCATTTTCCTGCTATATTTTAACACACT
This sequence comes from Amorphophallus konjac, assembly GCA_022559845.1. Classification (NCBI taxonomy): domain Eukaryota; kingdom Viridiplantae; phylum Streptophyta; class Magnoliopsida; order Alismatales; family Araceae; genus Amorphophallus; species Amorphophallus konjac. Next base: position 192,532,035 of record CM040121.1, on the reverse strand, counting down.
TATTGTTATGTAACATATAATTTATTTTTTGTTAATATGTAGAGGAATCATCGATTCACAGAGCATTCAGATGAGTTACGTGCTAGATCTGCATGGACAACTACTGCAAGAGCAAATTTCAAACATCTTATGCACAATATCCGAAAAAATGCAGAAAGAGCATGTACAAGTACAGATAAGAACCAATGGAAGGAGCATGGGCCTGTGTGGATGAGAAAGGAGTATTGGACGGAGCTGTGCAACATTTGGGGAACGGAGAAATGGAATGACAATTCAAACAAAGCAAAGCAAAACAGAGCAGCGCATCCTGAAGCGAATGTACACACGGGTGGCTCTGTCTCCTTTGCAACGCATAAAGCGAGATTGGTAAGTACACTTCTACATTTGTATTTTTTTTAATCTAATAATAAACTGTGATTTATTTGAATAACAGGAAGTACAGTTAAAGCGGCCACCTCAATTTCAAGAACTTTTTGATCATACTCATAAGAAGAAAGGGACAAATGCTTACATTAGTGAGAAAGCTCGGGAGGTAGCGGTAAGTGTATACATTAATAGTTTTCATTTAAGATTAAACTGTAGAATAATTTTGTTTTGTTTTTTTGTTTTTTGCAGGACTCATATAGTAGAGGAATGGATGAGAGGTACGGGGATGACAGTCAGCGTCCAGAGTTGGATCCTGACATTTGGGTTGCAGCATCTGGGGCACCCAAGAAAGGCCATGTTTATGGTTTTGGACATAGCTTGGGCACGACTAGGGTGTTATCATCATGCTCGAGTTCGGTCTCACATGCGACCTCTCCATTTACCACACCAGCAGCCCCAGATACCACACCAGCAGCCCCAGATGGTTCTTCCAGTGCCGCCCCGACCATGACTCCAGATATGTTTAGGGCGATCGTCAACGAGACCGTCTCTCAGAATATCTCAACCATCGTCTCTCAGACCGTCTCCCAGATGCTCACAGAATTGGGACTTGCTAGTAATAGAGCACCTCCTGCACCTCCTGCACCTCGTGCACAGCAGCCTCCGGTAAGTATTTTATTTGATTGATTTTCTATTTGTTAACTCTAAATATCATCTTACAAAATATAAGAATTTAGATTGAGGAGGGGAAAATATCATTTTCTTAACTCTATGAACTTGGGTTTGAGGGTCCAAAATTGAAAAGAGAGGTCCAATCAATCCATCGATTGTTCCAACACGACATGGGGGGTGAAAGTAACCTGTAGAAACTGACGGAGTTCAAATTGGACTCCAAATTTGAGCTCGATGCTCAAATTTACATTTCCTAAATAGAACCAAGTTAATCGAGTGTAAGAGGGTCAAAAATAAAGAAATATATGTCCAATTAATTTGTCAATGACTCCAACACGACCGGGAAGGTGAGAGTGACTTGTAGAAATTGACGGAGTCCAAATTGGACTACCGATTTGAGCAAAACGTTTAAAATTGTCATTCGTCAATTTCACTTAAATGAAAAACATCTTGCTTTTAATTTTCAAGAAAAATTGATTTCTTTATTAAGGATTTGATTTTAATTTTTTTAAATGATATACAGGATCATCCGTCGCGAGATGTTAGACGAGACGACGACCAGGATGACACATATGCGGAGGATTTGTGATTTCATTTTAGTTATTTGCATGTTGTCATTTTATTATGGATGTATGATTAATTTGTGTGTTTGTATGTGATGAATTTGAAGTTCGTGGAGATTGTGATTTGTGTAGTTGATTTATATATTTTTATGAAATTGTTATTTATCAGGTTATTTATTTTATTAAATTGTTATTTATCAGGTGATTTATAGTCGATTATATAAATTTATAAAAAAAAAATACTGCAAAATTAGCGACCGAATAGCGACTGTCTTCATTATTTATTTTATTAAAGTATTAAAATTAGCGACCGAATAGCGACCGAATAGCGACTGTATATATTAGCGACGGATAATGCGACCGATTTATATCGGTCGCTATCCGCGACTGATATTGCGACCGATAATTATCGGTCGCTAACGGTGACCTATTCTGCGACCGATTTATATCGGTCGCCATTTAGCGACTATTATATAGCGACCGACATGTTCGGTCGCTAATAGGTGTCTGTTCGATCGCTACATGATCTTTGCGACCGATCTGCGACCGAATAGCGACCGAGAGGTCGGTCGCTACTCGCGGTTTTTCTTGTAGTGCGTGTCTGTGGGTCTTCTTCCCCTCCTCTTCCTGTGCACCGTGCTGCGGTGGGCTGCGTCTTCCTACTGCTGCTCCACGCGTGAAAAAAACTTGTTGCGTCCTCTTCCTCCTTGCGGTTGTGGTTGAGCGTGCGACTGCTGCAGCAGTGTTGCTCATCTTTTCCCTCTATTGTGCTGTAGCTGCCACTACAGTTGCTCATCTCTCGTTATTTCTTATTTCCCATCCCATCAACCGTAAAACGCATCGAGGTAGGCAATCTCCCAAGTCAAATCCGATTAATCATCCTGCATGTTTTTATACGTTTGATGCCATGGCTTTCTGCATGCTCTAAGTAAAAAATCATTAAGTGAATAGAAGTAAATCATGATTAAATAATTTATAATCATGTAATCATATAATTAAAATTTTAGAAAAATATATATCTTTGAAACCCCTAAAATTTACTCTAAATTTTTTTGTGATTATATGGTGTGTTAACCTCTTAATGATTAACTTTATTAAATATATGAATTTCTAATAGTTACACGGCGAATTGCAATGGTTACCGTAGTACCATAGTTATATATTTTTACGTTGATGGCTTGTTTGGGGGCGCCATAGTGTCCTTTGGCCATGAAATTTTATGGGTGTGTTATTGGAAAGGTGATCGAGGTAGTAAGAGTGGTTGCACCATTTTTCGTGCCTCCAATCTTAAGATCCCTCATCTCTCAACGAAAAATTATTTTGAACACCCAGTTTGGTTGAGTTTTTCAAGCCCGCCATTTCGATATATAGAACGCGTGATTCCGACGTGTGTACGTCGAGAACCGGAGGTTTGAAGAAGTTAGAATTTATATTTTTAAAATGATGACATTGAGAATGTCGTTGATTCATTTTGACGACATTTTGCAATGTCGTCATATCTTTAATATATTTATATATATATATGTATATATTTGTAACTATATCTTTGAAAATTCATATCTATTAAGATATGTAACAGAAAATTATAAAAATTATATATTTTGAATCCTTGAATTTTTCTCCTAATTATCATATATTCTATTTCTATAAATTATTTTATATAAATAAATGTGTCTTTGAATGTATGTTTTAAAATTATTCAATTAAATAGATATTGACGTGAATTCTTGTTAAAATAATTTAAGTTAAAAATCATAGAATTAACTTCCCTCCAAGTGGATGCTAATTAATAAATGACACTACTCACAGACGTCAATTAATGCAAATTTATTTAATTATAGTTAATTATAGAATTGGATGGTCATAAATTCTATAATTAACGCATTCATGTTCTCGCCGTTTTCTTTCGGTTATGACCCATACCTTGGGACTTTTGGCACTCTCATCTCACGTCCGTAGATGGAGTCCCTGTTTCATGATTGGTTCACGTTATACACCTCAACTCTCGGAGACATACGAGCCCTCCGTTGGATATTCCATTCCTTCGGACTGGCAAGTTAGTCATTGGGACCTCCGTAAGTCTCCTCGCAGTCTTGGATTCTCTCAAGGCCGACTGAGCTGGTTGTACCTAATCACCCAGATTTCCAGAATGTCATGGTTTTCATATGGTTTATTGATATATCATCCTTATTACAAGTTCTATCCTTGAACTCTATGTTCCGTGAAATCTATCTTAATGTTCTTACATGCTTGATCCTTGAAATTCTTGGCCATTAATATGGAATTAGTCTAGACTAAATGTCAGGGGCTATGGGTCCCACTAAAATGACATTTTAAATGCTACGGGTCCTGATCTGACCCTATTGGGCGAGGCAAAGTCCAAACGTTACCGGTATACGATGATCGGGTGCTGGCATTCACCAACTCGGTTATTGGCATTTAGGGGCAATCATACAGTCGTGAGAACTTCTAAGTGTGCGACCAAATACTACCTAGTGCTATTTTCATGAGGGGCGGTCATATCGTCGTGATTTTTGCCTTAGTGCATTGGCCAATCCTATGTAGTGCTAAATGTGCAAACGCTCTCGTGATAGTGATGATCGGGAGTAATTGCCATCATAGTACACAATCCTATGTAGTGCTAGATGTGCAAACGCCTTCGTGATAGTGATGATCGGGAGTAATTGCCATCATAGTGCATCTTTCGACACTTATTGTTCATCATGAAAAGATCTTGAATTGCCTTATTGGAGGGGTTATTGTGACGACCCAGAGTTCAGGACACCGATATACCGATAACATCGATACACCGACGCCAAGAACTGGGGAGGCCACCCAAGAGGCTGATGAGGCCCCTGAAGGGTTAGTGGGGGTTAACTGAGGAATATGCATAATTAATTGCGAATTGGGGCGCGCAATACAGTAAGTATTTAAGATTTAAACACAAGTGCGGAAGCAATTTAAAAATAACCAGAGTGATATATGTATAACTAGTCCAGAGTCACAAACACTAGTCCTCAAGGTACAACTACGCGGGGCATACCCCGGCAAAAGTACAACACAAGCCTCAAAAAGGCAGCTCGTGCATAGCTGGCAGCTAGGAACGGTCCCGAAACAGCACACTAAAGTCCGGGAGACGGCGGGCGCGGCTCACCTGAAAGGAGAAGGGTGAGTCACAGCCAGACTCAGTAGGGGTCACGCGGATCCCTACCTCGCACTAAACAAGCGAACATGCATAAATAAAGCAATTAAAGCATGCATTTAAATAAACACACAGGCAATGGCATGAATAACCAATCACAAGAAAGCTGTAAACTCTAGCTAAGCAAGTATAACAGCTACACATGCCACTACTACTTAAATGCAAGCGATTAAAGCTAAAACTACCAAATAGAAGGAGCTGCAACTAATCCAGACAACAAGGAAGGACAACCACTGGAGCAGAAACCAGAAGCGTCCACTGACGGCTTACACTGCGTCTCAAGCACTCGCAGTCGACGAAGCGACAAGCTAAGCGCGTAAACAGTACCAAACCAAGTGACCAGTCGGAGTGGCACCCGTCGGTGTCAGTCCACAGTCTCCGACCACGTGTGCACACACTGACTCTAGCCTGAGCCAGGCCCTCTAACTAGTTTTCTCCCTTGGCAGGACGCTACCATTGGCTGGGAGCCCACGGAACTAGCTTACAAACCGTGAATGGGAAACATACCCCTCCGCCATCCTCAAGCGGGTCGGTACTCAACAGACCTTAGGGCAACAACAGTGGCTCCATTGCCTGGAAAGAAAAGCTACTCTATTGGCATATAAAACACGCCACAATATAGTAAAACGACACAACCATGGCATGAATATAGAACGGAACGCATAAGCAATGGGCTGGGAACATAACCAGACTGACGGGCAAGCGGCGGTCAGAGGCCCACTCTCTACTTGGAAGTGACGGTCGGGGACTGGTGCGTTACATCAAGAGTGACGCGCTGGTCTCCAGCCGTTACTCCCTCCCGAGTTCCGACTCACAGGTGCAGGGGGGAATGTGACGGTAGGGGCCCTGCGCGTCGCTTCCAAGCGGCGCGGTAGGTCACCGCCGTTACATCCTCCCGAGTACCAAACCCAAAAGCCCTGAAGGGGAGAGTGACGGTGGGGGTCCTATGCGTTGCTTCCAAGCGACGCGCGGGAACTCCGCCGTTACTTTCACCCGAGGCTCAAACCAACTAACAACGTTCCAAAACGATAGCAGATGAAGCGACGCCCCAGTCTCGGCGCGTCGTTACAAGCGATGGCCGGTCGACAGACCGCCGGGCTCACCGCCTCACCGGGCTAACGGAAAACAACGAACGAGTAACGGATGGGGTTCCCACCGTTACTCTCCAAACGACGCCCCTCGATAGGCCGTTATTTGGGAAGTGACGCATCCATCTTGGACCGTCAGGCAAGTGACGGTTCCTGGCAGGACCGTCACTGCACCTGGGTTACGGGCGGGTACGGTTTATAAACCGAAGCCCTCCCGGACGGCTGAAAACGCCGGGTATCGACGAAAAACCTGATAACCTGTCAAACCACGCATGCCAGACAACAATTTAACATCTAAATCTAACACATGCAAGGCCTAAAACGCATTAAACTCAAGATTTAGGATAAAACCCCAAAAATGGAAATATGAACATCATGCATGCTACGGGGTGCTAATCAACAAACGGGCTAAAGGAAACGATCCTAGCAAGATCGAGATTCCATCCCCCTACCTTTCGCAAGCCGAAACCGTCGAACGGGCCGCATGCAAGGAGGAAGAGCCACGGAGCTTCCACGCTCCACCTCGCTCCTACGATCACCGATCCACGCCGAAGTGGACACCCACGTGCACTACTCGACGCGAGGAATCCAACGGTGCCAACCTCGCCTCAATCCGATCTCGTTTCGCCCGAGTTCCCTAGGAGAGGGAGGGGACGATCGTGAGAAGAGAGAGAGGGAGAGGGTGAGAGTGAGATCGACGGGAAGGGAGAGAGAAAGAGAGGGAGAGGTTATAAAAAAAATAAAATTAATATATATATAATATAATCATTATATATATATAAATCTTATTAATTTTAATAACCCCCAATTAGCCCCAAATAAATCCAGAAAAATACCAGACAAATTCCTAAAAATCCAGGAAAATAGCCGGAAATTCCAGAACAATTAATAGAACAAATACCACGAAGGATCCATTAAGGCACGGGCCTTATAGTCCCTCCCTCCTTACAGAAATTTCGCCCTCGAAATTTACAACAACCGAAAAGGAGGAAACTGAGAAAGGACTTATACCTCACTGGAACAAGAAAGGAAAAAGCTGACGCATCTCATCTTCACGCTCCCAAGTAGACTCGTTACCAGAGTGACGCTGCCAAGCAACCCTTACCAGAGGAATAACCTTATTTCTCAACCGCTGCTCACGACGGTCTTCAATTCGGATAGGAAACTCTGGTGTGGACAAATCAGCAGTCACCTCGGGCCACACTGAATCATCGAGAACATGAGAAGCATCAGACACACATTTCCTCAACTGAGACACGTGGAACACATCATGAATAGCTTGCATGGCCGCCGGCAGTTGCAAACGATAAGCCACTGAACCAATAGCTTCAACAATCGGAAAAGGGCCAACATACCGCGGACTAAGCTTTCCACGCTTCCCAAACCTGGAAACACCTTTCATCGGAGATATTTTAACAAACACCATATCTCCAGGCTCAAATTGTAGTGGACGTCTGCGTTGATCTGCATAACTTTTCTGTCGACTCTGAGCCGTCAACAATCTTTGTCTGATCAGACGAACCACATCAGAACACTGCTGAACCATGTCCGGTCATGTCAACAGTCGGTCCCCAACATCAAACCAGTTCAGAGGAGTACGACAAGGACGACCATACAGCGCTTCATAAGGAGCCATGCCAATACTGGAGTGAAAACTATTATTATAAGCGAACTCAACAAGTGGCAAATGCTGACCCCGTGACCCTTGCCAATCAAGGCAACACGATCTCAGCATGTCCTCCAAAGTCTGAATAGTTCTCTCTGACTGTCCATCTGACTGTGGGTGATACGCCGAACTGAAAGCTAACTAAGTGCCCAAAGCTTTCTGGAAACTACGCCAGAAGCCAGAGGTAAAACGCGGGTCACGATCTGACACAAGTGAAATAGGAATTCCATGCAGCGGCACGATCTTCTACACATAGAGCTCGGCCAATCTCTGCACACTCCAAGTAACTTTAATTGGCAATAATCTGGCGATTTTCGTCAATCTGTCGACAAGCAGCCAGATTCCATCAAAACATTGAGAAGTTCGAGGCAAACCCACCACAAAATCTGTAGTAACATGGTCCCATTTCCACATCGGAATCTCTAATGGCTGAAGCAGACCACCTGGCTTTTGATGTTCGGCTTTAACTAACTGACAAGTCAAGCACTTAGAAACAAAAATAGCCACGTCCTTCTTCATGCCGGGCCACCAGAACTGTTTCTTCAAATTCTGATACATCTTAGTGACACCAGGGTGAATAGCAAAACGGGAACCATGGGCTTCACTCAGAATCTCATTCCTCAAATCATCATCAACAGGAATATACAATCTGCCCTGGAAACTGACAACTAGCTCGTCATCAAATTCCATATCATATCTTGATATAACACGGGCCAAATCAGAATCAGCTTGCTGGGCTTCTAAAATCTGCTGATACAAAGCTGAACCCAAAACCAAGCTAGCACAAACTGCCATCTTCGGATCGGCAGGAATCTCTACACACAATGCCTCGCTCGGAAGCTGTTCCCATAATTTCCATTCGTGAAGCAACAAATGGCTGACCTGCACTTTCCTGCTCAAAGCATCGGCCACAACATTCATTTTACCTGGCTGATAGGAGAGTGTAAAGTCATAATCTTTCATGTATTCCATCCATCGCCTCTGTCTAAGGTTCAGATCTTTCTGGGAGAAAATATACTGTAAACTCTGATGAGCAGTAAGAATCTGAAATTTCTCACCATACAGATAATGTCTCCAGATCTTCAAGGCAAAAATAACTGTAGCTAGCTCTAGATCATGAGTGGGATAATTCCCTTCATGCTGTTTCAATTGCCGAGATGCATATGCGATAACCTTACCATGTTGCATCAGCACTGCACCCAAACCTACTCGAGACGCATCTGTACAAACAAGAAAACCACCCGAGTCGGAAGGCAAAGTCAACACTGGGGAAGAAGTCAATAGCCTTTTCAATTCAACAAAGCTAGCCTCACACTGATCCGACCAGAGAAAAGGCACATCCTTCCGTGTCAATTTAGTCATCGGTGCTGTAATCTTCGCAAAATCCTGAATGAATCTGCAGTAATACCCAGCCAATCCTAAAAAACTTCGTATCTCAGTGATGGTCCTCGGTCTCTGCCAACTCAAAACGGCATTAATCTTTGCAGGGTCTACTGCCACTCCATCACCAGAAATCACATGGCCAAGAAAATGAATCTCCTGAAGCCAGAATTCACATTTACTGAGCTTCGCATAAAGCTCGTGATCTCTTAGAGTCTGCAGAACGATCCTCAAATGCTGCACATGATCATCAACAGAGGCAGAATATATCAAGATATCATCAACAAAGATCACCACAAACTGGTCCAGAAATGGACGAAAGATACGTTGCATTAGGTCCATGAAAGCTGCTGGGGCATTAGTCAAACCAAACGGCATGACTAAAAATTCAAAGTGACCATATCGAGTACTGAAAGCAGTCTTCTCCACATCAGATTCCCGGATCCGTAACTGAAAATAGCCAGACCGGAGATCAATCCGCGAAAAGACAGTAGCAGACTGTAACTGGTCAAACAAATCATCAATCCTGGGGAGCGGGTACTTATTCTTGATAGTCGCCTGATTCAGCTGCCTGTAATCAATACAAAGCCTCAGGTTTCCATCTTTCTTTTTCACAAATAGCACTGGGGCACTCCACGGAGAAAAACTGGGACGAATATAGCCTTTCTCCAGTAACTCTAGTAGTTGTGCACGCAGTACTTTCAATTCAGCTGGAGCCATACGGTACGGCGGCTTTGCTAAGGGGCCAATACCTGGAATCAGTTCAATCACCATCTCAATCTCTCGCTCTGGGGGCAAGCCTGGCAACTCGTCAGGAAACACATCAGGGAACGCACAGACAACCGGAATATCACAAACATCCCGTCGTGGTTTTTCAACAGCCACTATTGAAGCAAGGAATCCCTGACAACCTGCGGTAAGCAACCTATAGGCTCGAATAACAGAAATAATCATACGAGAAGATCGGGATCTAATACCTTGAAAATAAAAGGCTGATTTTCCCTGGGGCTGAAAATAGACTTTCTTCGATCTGCAGTCAACCACAGCTCCATAATGCTCCAACCAATCCATTCCCAGAATAACATCATAATCTGCCAGCTGCAACGCATACAATCTCGCCGGCAACTGGTGATTATCAATCATCACAGGAGACTCATCCAAACACAGAGGAGTAACCATGAAATCTCTAGAAGGCAATTCCACAAATAACTCACAAGACAGCTCAGATGTCGGTTCCTCAATACAAGCCATGAAATCCTCAGAAATAAAAGAATGAGAAGCACCAGAATCAAATAAGACATGAGCTGAATGTCCATAAAGCATAATCGTACCTTCCACAAGATGGGACGCAACAGCATCAGCTCTTGTCAAATGAGAAACCTTGCCTTTCTGCTTCTTGGAACCAGCTGAAGATTGTTGAGAAGACGCCGACGCTTGAGAGAAAAATTGTTGTGGAGCTTGAGGTGTAGGAGGTCTAAACTGCGGCTGAGGTTGAGACAACTGAGGAGCTTGCAATTGAGTCGGCCTCAGCGGGCAATCCCGAACCACATGACCTGGCTGGTCACACCTGAAGCAAACAGTAGGAAGAGAACACAGCTGGCCCTTGTGATGACCACCGCATCTCCGACACGTCCACGGCTGACTAGCAGCTGAGCTCTGCCGAGTTTGAGAAGAAGGCGCTGTCGGCTGCTGAACAGAATCTGTACCGGACGGCTGCTGAAAAAACTTCTTCTTCTTCTTGAACCTTTTAAACTTGGGCTTAGAAGGAGAGGAAGCACTGGAAACCTCTGACTGGACCAAAGGAACACCAGGCACGGGCTGTCGGTAAGTCTGCTGAACCTGAGCTACCGGCTGCACTGACCCTGCTTGGGGATATCCACCCGGTCTCGCCATCTCCAGCTCTAAAGCTACAGCTGTCTGACACGCAGTATCGAGATCCGCAACACGACTCGCTATCAGCGGCATCTTCAACTCTGGCCTCAACCCATGCAAAAATTGCTAGGTCTTCAAAGCTTCACTGGCCAGCACATGGGGCGCATACTGACCCAATTCCAAGAACTTATTCCTGTACTGAAGCACGGTCATATTGCCCTGAGTCAATTCCATAAACTGATACATCTTATCCATCTGCAAGCAGGCAGGAGTATAGGCACGCTCAAAAGCAGCAACGAACTCTGCCCAAGTGATTTGCCGAAGAGGTCTGGATCGAAAGGAAATCTGCCACTCGGCTTTCCACCACGCAATGGATGTACCCTGGAGTTGAAAAGTAGCGAGCATGACTTTCTCATCTTCAGCACACTCCATCGAGACAAACACACGCTCTATCGCGTCCAACCATTGCCTCGCGACTTCTAGATCAGCTTGGCCATCGAAAGCAGGCGGATTGAACATCAGAAATTCCTTCAAAGCCTTGCCTCGACTGCCAGGCACTTCAGCTTGAACGATCGGCACTGGAGGAGCAACTGGAACGACAGGAACAGCGGGAACTGCAGGAGGAGGTGCAGAACCGCTATCTTCCCTGGGCGCATCTCGAGGAACACGAGGAGGTCTTCCTCGACGAGGCGGCATAACTATGCTGCCAAAAACACAATCAACAATAAAATCCATCAATCATACGGAAAACATCCTATGCCAGCAAGAGACGACAACAGGACTAGCTCTGGACAAAGCGTCAATTCCAATTCTTTACGCAAATCCTCAACTTAAGCCCTGATACCATCTGCGACGACCCAGAGTTCAGGACACCGATATACCGATAACATCGATACACCGACACCAAGAACTGGGGAGGCCACCCAAGAGGCTGATGAGGCCCCTGAAGGGTTAGTGGGGGTTAGCTGAGGAATATGCATAATTAATTACGAATTGGCGCGCGCAATACAGTAAGTATTTAAGATTTAAACACAAGTGCGGAAGCAATTTAAAAATAACCAAAGTGATATATGTATAACTAGTCCAGAGTCACAAACACTAGTCCTCAAGGTACAACTACGCGGGGCATACCCCGGCAAAAGTACAACACAAGCCTCAAAAAGGTAGCTCGTGCACAGCTGGCAGCTAGGAACGGTCCCGAAACAGCACACTAAAGTCCGGGAGACGGCGGGTGCGGCTCACCTGAAAGGAGAAGGGTGAGTCACAGCCAGACTCAGTAGGGGTCACGCGGATCCCTACCTCGCACTAAACAAGCGAACATGCATAAATAAAGCAATTAAAGCATGCATTTAAATAAACACACAGGCAATGGCATGAATAACCAATCACAAGAAAGCTGTAAACTCTAGCTAAGCAAGTATAACAGCTACACATGCCACTACTACTTAAATGCAAGCGATTAAAGCTAAAACTACCAAATAGAAGGAGCTGCAACTAATCCAGACAACAAGGAAGGACAACCACTGGAGCAGAAACTAGAAGCGTCCACTGACGGCTTACACTGCGTCTCAAGCACTCGCAGTCGACGAAGCGACAAGCTAAGCGCGTAAACAGTACCAAACCAAGTGACCAGTCGGAGTGGCACCCGTCGGTGTCAGTCCACAGTCTCCGACCATGTTTGCACACACTGACTCTAGCCTGAGCCAGGCCCTCTAACTAGTTTTCTCCCTTGGCAGGACGCTACCATTGGCTGGGAGCCCACGGAACTAGCTTACAAACCGTGAATGGGAAACATACCCCTCCGCCATCCTCAAGCGGGTCGGTACTCAACAGACCTTAGGGCAAAAACAGTGGCTCCATTGACTGGAAAGAAAAGCTACTCTATTGGCATATAAAACACGCCACAATATAGTAAAACGACACAACCATGGCATGAATATAGAACGGAACGCATAAGCAATGGGCTGGGAACATAACTAGACTGACGGGCAAGCGGCGGTCAGAGGCCCACGCGCTACTTGGAAGTGACGGTCGGGGACTGGTGCGTTACATCAAGAGTGACGCGCTGGTCTCCAGCCGTTACTCCCTCCCGAGTTCCGACTCACAGGTGCAGGGGGGAATGTGACGGTAGGGGCCCTGCGCGTCGCTTCCAAGCGGCGCGGTAGGTCACCGCCGTTACATCCTCCCGAGTACTAAACCCAAAAGCCCTGAAGGGGAGAGTGACGGTGGGGGTCCTATGCGTTGCTTCCAAGCGACGCGCGGGAACTCCGCCGTTACTTTCACCCGAGGCTCAAACCAACTAACAGCGTTCCAAAACGATAGCAGATGAAGCGACGCCCCAGTCTCGGCGCGTCGTTACAAGCGATGGCCGGTCGACAGACCGCCGGGCTCACCGCCTCACCGGGTTAACGGAAAACAACGAACGAGTAACGGATGGGGTTCCCACCGTTACTCTCCAAACGACGCCCCTCGATAGGCCGTTATTTGGGAAGTGACGCATCCATCTTGGACCGTCAGGCAAGTGACGGTTCCTGGCAGGACCGTCACTGCACCTGGGTTACGGGCGGGTACGGTTTATAAACCGAAGCCCTCCCGGACGGCTGAAAATGCCGGGTATCGATGAAAAACCTGATAACCTGTCAAACCACGCATGCCAGACAACAATTTAACATCTAAATCTAACACATGCAAGGCCTAAAACGCATTAAACTCAAGATTTAGGCTAAAACCCCAAAAATGGAAATATGAACATCATGCATGCTACGGGGTGCTAATCAACAAATGGGCTAAAGGAAACGATCCTAGCAAGATCGAGATTCCATCCCCCTACCTTTCGCAAGCCGAAACCGTCGAACGGGCCGCATGCAAGGAGGAAGAGCCACGGAGCTTCCACGCTCCACCTCGCTCCTACGATCACCGATCCACGCCGAAGTGGACACCCACGCGCACTACTCGACGCGAGGAATCCAACGGTGCCAACCTCGCCTCAATCCGATCTCGTTTCGCCCGAGTTCCCTAGGAGAGGGAGGGGACGATCGTGAGAAGAGAGAGAGGGAGAGGGTGAGAGTGAGATCGACGGGAAGGGAGAGAGAGAGAGAGGGAGAGGTTATAAAAAAAAATAAAATTAATACATATATAATATAATCATTATATATATAAAAATCTTATTAATTTTAATAACCCCCAATTAGCCCCAAATAAATCCGGAAAAATACCAGACAAATTCCTAAAAATCCAGGAAAATAGCCGGAAATTCCAGAACAATTAATAGAACAAATACCACGAAGGATCCATTAAGGCACGGGCCTTACAGTTATCATATCGTCGTGATATTACCTTAGTGTCTTGGCAATCCTCCACAGTGCTAGCTATATGAAAGCTCTCATGATAATGTCGTCATAGAGAGAATATTGTGCTAGTTTCATTAACTGCCCTCGTGATATTGTTCGTCATAGAGGGTTGATTGTTATTGATTCCTCATTATGAGAAGTACTTGGTGTTCTGACATGAAATTTCTTGCTATACTCTCTTGTTATCATTGTCTCTACACTTCATAAATGTATCTAGCATCTTGCTTACTCGTCCTTGTGATTTTTATCATCATTGCTTTATAGTTACAACTCGTGCCATTATAATGCTCGATTTACTTTACTTCCTGCATGACCTGCATGAGCATGATAAATTGTTAACCACTTAAAGTTAGCTTGGAACATGGGATATTAAGTCCTACTGAGCGTTCGCTCACCCTGCATTTTCTAATATTTTTCAGGTAATGACCTTAGTGACGACGAGACCGAACATGATGAGCAAGGACAAGAGTGATGAGTACTTTAACATCTAGACGAACCATCTAGTCTGGTTATCTTGCGTCTTATGTCCCATTGTAATTTTTATTTATTGAGTCTTTTCATTTATTATGGGCCCGAAAATGTAAAGAACTTATATTTGAAATGAAATTTGTTATTTGTCCAAATTGTGTTTTGTGGAAATGACTATGCTCTGATTGACACGACTGTTTAACTGCCACGTTCCGAGCAAACGACACGTTCCGCTGCTATCGGTTTGGGGCGTGACAGAAGGTGGAATCAGAGCCTAGGCTTTCTAAATCCCTAGGTCCTTAAGTCCAAGTCCTAGATTGAGTTCTCCTTGTCAGTTATCCTATAGGAATCCCGTGAGATTTGGGTAGAGCTATGGGTTAAACTCTAAAATTTGCATTAATCGGTTATGACCTTAAGTACTTAGCATGTTGCGAGAATAGATCTAGCTAGAATACATGTTTTGGATATGGTAATCTTACCCCACAAATTTTGGAAAGAAAATCATGTGAATTTGGGGACCAAATTCTTTTAAGTGGGGGAGAGTGTAGCACCCCGAAAATTTAAATATAGAATAAATAAAACAACTATAAATATTCATCATGAAACTTAAATTTTGATAAAGGAAAAGCAATAGTTTGCTAAATAGTTAATGAGCTTAAATAATAATAAAAGTATAAGTAAATAAATTGAGAAATGAAAATTTGAATAACCTTTATTTATTTGAGTTTGAAATTAAAAATATAATTCAAGAATAGATGAGTACACATACATATAAAGATATTTATAGGATCGAACCCTACTCTGATACCCAAGATAAATGACGGGAATTAATAACTAAAGTTATAGGAATTGGGGTCTATATATGTATGAAGTTCTATTAAATAATTTAATTAAAGCTTATATAACAAATGGGCTAAAACACACACACACACCCACACACCTTTATCCATATATAAACATTGGGTTTAATTAGTGGGCCTTGGTATAAAGGCTTGTGAACCTTGGGCTTGGAATATATGTATAAACATATATAAATATAGCTATAGGTTAGACATGGGCTTTGAAATGAATTAATGGGCCTAAGCCTATATATAGATAAATATATGCGCACAAGCCAAACAAACCCATCCTTTAACAAACCCATTGTCAAAAGGTAACTAGCAGCGGTGCGTTACGAAACTAGAGTATAACACCTAATGGCACTTATCATGTATAGTAATATGAATTACCATGCACGAACTGGGATTCCCTAGTTGGATTGGAAAGATTAGAGGCTATTAAACTCTAGAGACCTTTATCACATTAAAACACTATTAACTCAAAAGCTCACATACGTATAGATATCTTGGGTTGTTTCTTCAAATTGCCAGTGAGCTTTCCATAGGAGCATGGGCTTCAGGGGTTGTTGGGCTTCAAGGGTCACGTTCACGTGAGAGGATATATGTATATATGATATACATAAATACCTGACACAGTAGCACATATCACGTTCGATGAGGTTGCATGTTGCTTAGATTTTTTTTTAAGGATAAACAAGGAAGGCGGCAGAGGCTTTTGTAGGATACCCATCATAGGAAAGGAAGAGATCAAAGAAGGGAATTAAAATCTAATAGGATTCTTTTCACTCCACTAGGACTTCACATATGTATTAGGACTCTTATAGCCAAAAGCTTATAAATAAGCCCTGCATGTGCAGTAGGACTCCCTTGCTGCTGCTGCTGTTCCGTTCGAAGGGAAGAGCCGTGTCTGTGGGTCTTCTTCCCCTCCTCTTCCTGTGCACCGTGCTGCGGTGGGCTGCGTCTTCCTACTACTGCTCCACGCGTGAATAAAACTTGTTGCGTCCTCTTCCTCCTTACGGTTGTGGTTGAGCGTGCGGTTGCTGCAACAGTGTTGCTCATCTTTTCCCTCTGTTGTGCTGTTGCTGCCACTACAGTTGCTCATCTCTCATTATTTCTTATTTCTCATCCCATCAACCGTAAAACGCATCGAGGTAGGCAATCTCCCAAGTCAAATTCGATTAATCATCCTGCATGTTTTTATACGTTTGATGCCATGACTTCCTGCATGCTCTAAGTAAAAAATCATTAAGTGAATAGAAGTAAATCATGATTAAATAATTTATAATCATGTAATCATATAATTAAAATTCTAGAAAAAAATATATCTTTGAAACCCCTAAAATTTACTGTAAATTTTCATGTGATTATATGATGTGTTAACCTGTTAATGATTAACTTTATTAAATATATGAATTTCTAATAGTTACACGGCGAATTGCAATGGTTACCGTAGTACCATAGTTATATATTTTTACGTTGATGGCTTGTTTGGGGGCGCCATAGTGTCCTTTGGCCATGAAATTTTTTGGGTGTGTTATTGGGGAGATGACCGAGGTAGTAAGAGTGGTTGCACCATTTTTCGTATCTCCTATCTCAAGATCCCCCATCTCTCAACGAAAAATTATTTTGAACACCCGGTTAGGTAGAGTTTTTCGAGCCCGACATTTCGATATAGAGAACGCGTGATTCCGACGTGTATATGTCGAGAACCGGAGGTTTGAAGAAGTTAGAATTTATATTTTTAAAATGATGACATTGAGAATGTCGTTGATTCATTTTGACGACATTTTGCAATGTCGTCATATCTTTAATATATTTATATATATATATATATATGTATATATTTGTAACTATATCTTTGAAAATTCATATCTATTAAGATATGTAACAGAAAATTATAAAAATTATATATTTTGAATCCTTGAATTTTTCTCCTAATTATCATATATTCTATTTCTATAAATTATTTTATATAAATAAATGTGTCTTTGAATGTACGTTTTAAAATTATTCAATTAAATAGATATTGACGTGAATTCTTGTTAAAATAATTTAAGTTAAAAATCATAGAATTAACTTCCCTCCAAGTGGATGCTAATTAATAAATGACACTACTCACAGACATCAATTAATGTAAATTTATTTAATTATAGTTAATTATAGAATTGGATGGTCATAAATTCTATAATTAACGCATTCATGTTGTAAGGCCCATGCCTTAATGGATCCTTCGTGGTTATTGTTCTATTAATTGTTCTGGAATTTCCGGCTATTTTCC
Source organism: Amorphophallus konjac (assembly GCA_022559845.1). Classification (NCBI taxonomy): domain Eukaryota; kingdom Viridiplantae; phylum Streptophyta; class Magnoliopsida; order Alismatales; family Araceae; genus Amorphophallus; species Amorphophallus konjac. Next base: position 192,514,291 of record CM040121.1, on the reverse strand, counting down.
TGGATTTTTAGGAATTTATCTGGTATTTTTCCGGATTTATTCGGAGCTGTTTGAGGGTTATTGGAATATTAATAAGATTTTTATACATATAATGATTAAATTATATATATATTAATTTTATTTTTATTTTTATTAATCCCTCACCCCCTCTCCTTTCTTCCCCGTCGATCATTCTCACCCTCGCTCTCTCTCTCCTCTACGCGACCGTCTCCCCCCTTCCTAGGGATCACGGCCAAGACGAGGTCGGATTGAAGCAAGGTTGACGCCGTTGGATTCCTCGCGTCGAGGCGAACGCGTGGGTACCCATCTCGGCGTGGATCGGTGGACGTGGGAGCGTGTTGGAGCTTGAAGGCTCGACGAGCCTACCTCGGTGCAATCGGGCTTTTCGCGCGTTTCGGCTTGCAAGAGGTAGGGGGATGGAGTCCTTAGCTCACTAGGAGCATTTCCTATAGCTCATCCTGTTGATTAGCGCCCCGTAGTAAGCATGTTGCCCATTTGTTCATATTTAGGGTTTTGGCCATATTCTTCGCGTTTGATCGATTTTAGGCGATGCATGTGCTAGATTAGCTGTTAAATTGTGGTATAGCATGCGTGGTTTGGCAGGTTACAGGTTTTTTCGTTGATACCCGGCGTTTTCAGCCGTCCGGGAGGGTTTCGGTTTACAAACCGTACCCGCTCGTAACCCTGGTGGAGTGACGGTCCGGCCAGGAACCGTCACTTGCCTGACGGTCCAAGATGGACGCGTCACTTCCCAAATAACGGCCTATCGAGGGGCGTCGTTTGGAGAGTAACGGTGGGAACCCCATCCGTTACTCGATCGTTGTTTTCCGTTAGCCCGGTGAGGCGGTGAGCCCGGCGGTCTGTCGACCGGCCGTCGCTTCCGAGCGACGCGCCGAGACCGGGGCGTCGCTTCATCTGCTATCGCTTTGGAACGTGGTGTGTTGTTTTGAGCCTCGGGTGAAAGTAACGGCGGAGTTCCCGCGCGTTGCTTGGAAGCAACGCATAGGACCCCTACCGTCACTCTCCCCTTCATGGCCTTTGGGTTTGGTACTCGGGAGGATGTAACGGCGGTGACCTACCGCGCCGCTTGGAAGCGACGCGCAGGGCCCCTACCGTCACATTCCCCCCTGCACCTGTGAGTTGGAACTCGGGAGGGAGTAACGGCTGGAGACCAGCGCGTCACTCTTGATGTAACGCACCAGTCCCCGACCGTCACTTCCAAGTAGCGCGTGGGCCTCTGACCGCCGCTTGCCCGTCAGTTTAGTTATGTTCCCAGCCCATTGCTTATGCATTCCGTTCTATACTCATGCCATAGTTGTATTGTTTTACTATATTGTGGCGTGTTTTATATGCCAATAGAGTAGCTTTTCTTTCTATGCAATGGAGCCACTATCGTTGCCCTAAGGTCTGTGGAGTACCGACCCGCTTGAGGATGGCGGAGGGGTATGTTTCCCATTCACGGTTTGTAAGCTAGTTCCGTGGGCTCCCAGCCAATGGTAGCGTCCTGCCAAGGGAGAAAACTAGTTAGAGGGCCTGGCTCAGGCTAGAGTCAGTGTGTGCACACGTGGTCAGAGACTGTGGACTGACACCGATGGGTGCCACTCCGACTGGTCACTTGGTTTGGTACTGTTTACGCGCTTAGCTTGTCGCTTCGTCGACTGCGAGTGCTTGAGACGCAGTGTAAGCCGTCAGTGGACGCTTCTGGTTTCTGCTCCAGTGGTTGTCCGTCCTTGTTGTCTGGATTAGCTGCAGCTTATTCTATTTGGTAGTTTTAGTTTCAGACGCTTGCATTTAATTAGTAGTGGCATGTGTTAGCTGTTATACTTGCTTAGATAGAGTTTACAGCTTTCTTGTGATTGGTTATTCATGCCATTGCCTGTGTATTTATTTAAATGCATGCTTTAGCTGCTGTCATTTATGCATGTCTGCTTGTTTAGTACGAGGTAGGGATCCGCGTGACCCCTACTGAGTCTGGCTGTGACTCACCCTTCTCCTTTCAGGTGAGCCGTGCCCGCCGTCTCCCGGAGTGTAGTGTGCTGTTTCGGGACCGTTCCTAGCTGCCAGCTGTGCACGAGCTGCCTTTTTGAGGCTTGTGTAGTGCCTGCCGGGGTATGCCCCGTGTAGTTGTTCTTTTATGGACTAGTACTTTGTGATTCTGGACTAGTTATATATATATCACTCTGGTTATTTTAAATTACTTCCGCTCTTGTGTTTAAATCTTAATACTTAATTGTATTGTGCGCCCCAATTCGCAATTAATTATGTATATTCCTCAGCTAACCCCCACTAACCCTTCAGGGGCCTCATCAGGCTCTTGGGTGGCCTCCCCAGTTCTTGGTAGCGGTATATCGGTATCCTGAACTCTGGGTCGTCACAGCTGGTATCAGAGCTTAAGTTGAGGATTTGCGTAAGGAATTGGAATTGACGCTTGTCCAGAGCTAGTCCTGTTGTCGTCTCTTGCTGGCATAGGATGTTTTCCGTATGATTGATGGATTTTATTGTTGATTGTGTTTTTGGCAGCATAATTATGCCGCCTCATCGAGGAAGACCTCCTCGTGTTCCTCGAGATGCGCCCAGGGAAGATAGCGGTTCTGCACCTCCTCCTGCAGTTCCCGCTGTTCCTGTCGTTCCAGTTGCTCCTCCAGTGGCTATCGTTCAAGCTGAAGTGCCTGGCAGTCGAGGCAAGACTTTGAAGAAATTTCTGATGTTCAATCCGCCTGCTTTCGATGGCCAAGGTGATCCAGAAGTCGCGCGGCAATGGTTGGACGCGATAGAGCGTGTGTTTGTCTCGATAGAGTGTGCTGAAGATGAAAAAGTCATGCTCGCTGCCTTTCAACTCCAGGGTACATCCATTGCGTGGTGGAAAGCCGAGTGGCAGATTTCCTTTCGATCCAGACCTCTTCGGCAAATCACTTGGGCAGAGTTTGTTGCTACTTTTGAGCGTGCCTATACTCCTGCCTGCTTGCAGATGGATAAGATGTATCAGTTTATGGAATTGACTCAGGGCAATATGACCGCGCTTCAGTACAGGAATAAGTTCTTGGAATTGGGTCAGTATGCGCCCCATGTGCTGGCCAGTGAAGCTTTGAAGACCCAGCAATTCTCGCGTGGGTTGAGGCCAGAGTTGAAGATGCCGCTGATAGCGAGTCATGTTGCGGATCTCGATACTGCGTGTCAGACAGCTGTAGCTTTAGAGCTGGAGATGGCGAGACCGGGTGGATATCCCCAAGCAGGGTCAGTGCAGCCGGTAGCTCAGGTTCAGCAGACTTACCGACAGCCCGTGCCTGGTGTTCCTTCGGTCCAGTCAGAGGTTTCCAGTGCTTCCTCTCCTTCTAAGCCCAAGTTCAAAAGGTTCAAGAAGAAGAAGAAGTTTTTTCAGCAGCCGTCCGGTACAGATTCTGTTCAGCAGCCGACAACACCTTCTTTTCAGACTCGGCAGAGTTCAGCTTCAAGTCAGCCGTGGACGTGTCGGAGATGCGGTGGTCATCACAAGGGCCAGCCGTGTTCTCTTCCTATTGTGTGCTTTAGGTGTGACCAGCCAGGTCATGTGGTTCGGGATTGCCCGCTGAGGCCGACTCAATTGCAAGCTCCTCAGTTGTCTCAACCTCAGCTGCAGTTTAGACCTCCTGCACCTCAAGCTCCACAACAATTTTTCTCTCAGGCGTCGGCGTCTTCTCAGCAATCTTCAGCTGGTTCCAAGAAGCAGAAAGGCAAAGTTTCTCATTTGACAAGAGCTGATGCTGCTGCGTCCCATCTTGTGGAAGGTACAATTGTGCTTTATGGTCATTCAGCCCATGTCTTATTTGATTCTGGTGCTTCTCACTCTTTTATTTCTGAGGATTTCATGGCTTGTATCGAGGAACCGACTTCTGAGTTGTCTTGTGAGCTGTTTGTGGAATTACCTTCTGGAGATTTCATGGTTACTCCTCTGTGTTTGGAAGAATCTCCTGTTTGGATTGATAATCACCAGTTGCCGGCAAGATTGTATGCGTTGCAGCTGGCAGATTATGATGTTATTCTGGGAATGGATTGGTTGGAGCATTATGGAGCTGTAGTTGACTGCAGATCGAAGAAAGTCTATTTTCAGCCCCAGGGAAAATCAGCCTTTTATTTTCAAGGTATTCGATCCCGTTCTTCTCGTATGATTATTTCTGCTATTCGAGCCTATAGGTTGCTTAGCGCAGGTTGTCAGGGATTCCTTGCTTCAGTGGTGGCTGTTGAAAAACCACGACGAGATGTTTGTGATATTCCTGTTGTTTGTGAGTTCCCTGATGTGTTTCCTGATGAGTTGCCAGGCTTGCCCCCAGAGCGAGAGATTGAGATGGAGATTGAACTGATTCCAGGTACTGGCCCCTTAGCAAAGCCGCCGTACCGTATGGCTCTAGCTGAATTGAAAGTACTGCGTGCACAGCTACTAGAGTTACTGGAGAAAGGTTATATTCGCCCCAGTTTTTCTCCGTGGAGTGCCCCAGTGCTGTTTGTGAAAAAGAAAGATGGAAGCCTGAGACTTTGTATTGATTACAGGCAGCTGAATCAGGTGACTATCAAGAATAAGTATCCGCTCCCCAGGATTGATGATTTGTTTGACCAGTTACAGTCTGCTACTGTCTTTTCGCGGATTGATCTCCGGTCTGGCTATTTTCAGTTGCGGATCCGGGAATCTGATGTGGAGAAGACTGCTTTCAGTACTCGTTATGGTCACTTTGAATTTTTAGTCATGCCGTTTGGTTTGACTAATGCCCCAGCAGCTTTTATGGACCTAATGCAGCGTATCTTTCGTCCATTTCTGGACCAGTTTGTGGTGATCTTTGTTGATGATATCTTGATTTATTCTGCCTCCGTTGATGATCATGTGCAGCATTTGAGGATCGTTCTGCAGACTCTAAGAGATCACGAGCTTTATGCGAAGCTGAGTAAATGCGAATTCTGGCTTCGGGAGATTCATTTTCTTGGCCATGTGATTTCTGGTGATGGAGTGGCAGTAGACCCTGCAAAGATTGATGCCGTTTTGAGTTAGCAGAGACCGAGGACCATCACTGAGATACGAAGTTTTTTAGGATTGGCTGGGTATTACCGCAGATTCATTCAAGATTTTGCGAAGATTGTAGCACCGATGACTAAATTGACACGGAAGGATGTGCCATTTGTCTGGTCGGATCAGTGTGAGGCTAGCTTTGTTGAATTGAAAAGGCTATTGACTTCTTCTCCAGTGTTGACTTTGCCTTTCGACTCGGGTGGTTTTCTTGTTTGTACTGATGCTTCTCGAGTAGGTTTGGGTGCAGTGCTGATGCAACATGGTAAGGTTATCGCATATGCATCTCGGCAATTGAAGCAGCACGAAGGGAATTATCCCACTCATGATCTGGAGCTGGCTACAGTTATTTTTGCCTTGAAGATCTGGAGACATTATCTGTATGGTGAGAAATTTCAGATTCTTACTGATCATCAGAGTTTACAGTATATTTTCTCCCAGAAAGATCTGAACCTCAGGCAGAGGCGATGGATGGAATACATGAAGGATTATGACTTTACACTCTCCTATCAGCCAGGTAAAATGAATGTTGTGGCCGATGCTCTGAGCAGGAAAGTACAGGTCAGCCATTTGTTGCTTCACGAATAGAAGTTGTGGGAACAGCTTCCGAGCGAGGCATTGTGTGTAGAGATTCCTGCCGATCCGAAGATGGCAGTTTGTGCTAGCTTAGTTTTGGGTTCAGCTTTGTATCAGCAGATTTTAGAAGCCCAGCAAGCTGATTCTGATTTGGCCCGTGTTATATCAAGATATGATGTGGAACTTGATGACGAGCTGGTTGTCAGTTTCCAGGGCAGATTGTATATTCCCGTTGATAATGATTTGAGGAATGAGATTCTGAGTGAAGCCCATGGTTCCCGTTTTGCTATTCACCCTGGTGTCACTAAGATGTATCAGAATTTGAAGAAGTGGTTCTGGTGGCCCGGCATGAAGAAGGACGTGGCTATTTTTGTTTCTAAGTGCTTGACGTGTCAGTTAGTTAAAGCCGAACATCAAAAGCCAGGTGGTCTGCTTCAGCCATTAGAGATTCCGATGTGGAAATGGGACCATGTTACTACAGATTTTGTGGTGGGTTTGCCTCGAACTTCTCAATGTTTTGATGGGATCTGGCTGCTTGTCGGAAGATTGACGAAAATCGCCAGATTATTGCCGATTAAAGTTACTTGGAGTGTGCAGAGATTGGCCGAGCTCTATGTGCAGAAGATCGTGCCGCTGCATGGAATTCCTGTTTCACTTGTGTCAGATCGTGACCCACGTTTTACCTCTGGCTTCTGGCGTAGTTTCCAGAAAGCTTTGGGCACTGAGTTAGCTTTCAGTTCAGCGTATCACCCACAGTCAGATGGACAGTCAGAGAGAACTATTCAGACTCTGGAGGACATGCTGAGATCGTGTTGCCTTGATTGGCAAGGTTCGTGGGGTCAGCATTTGCCACTCGTTGAGTTTGCTTATAATAACAGTTTTCACTCCAGTATTGGCATGGCTCCTTATGAAGCGCTGTATGGTCGTCCTTGTCGTACTCCTCTGAACTGGTTTGATGTTGGGGACCGACTGTTGACGGGACCGGACATGGTACGACAGTGTTCTGATGTGGTTCGTCTGATCAGGCAGAGATTGTTGACGGCTCAGAGTCGACAGAAAAGTTATGCAGATCAGCGCAGACGTCCACTACAATTTGAACCTGGAGATATGGTGTTTGTTAAAATATCTCCGATGAAAGGTGTTTCCAGGTTTGGGAAGCGTGGAAAGCTTAGTCCGCGGTATGTTGGCCCTTTTCTGATTGTTGAGGCTATTGGTTCAGTGGCTTATCGTTTGCAACTGCCGGCGGCCATGCAAGCTATTCATGATGTGTTCCACGTGTCTCAGTTGAGGAAATATGTGCCTGATGCTTCTCATGTTCTCGATGATTCAGTGAGGCCTGAAATGACTGCTGATTTGTCCACACCAGAGTTTCCTATCCGAATTGAAGACCGTCATGAGCAGCGGTTGAGGAATAAGGTTATTCCTCTGGTAAGGGTTGCATGGCAGCGTCACTCTGGTAACGAGTCTACTTGGGAGCGTGAAGATGAGATGCAACAGCTTTTTCCTTTCTTATTCCAATGAGGTATAGCCTTTTCTCTGTTTCCTCCTTTTCGATTGTTGAAAATTTTGAGGGCGAAATTTCTGTAAGGAGGGAGGGACTGTAAGGCCCGTGCCTTAATGGATCATTCGTGGTTATTGTTCTATTAATTGTTCTGGAATTTCGGCTATTTTCCTGCATTTTTAGGAATTTATCTGGTATTTTTCCGGATTTATTCGGAGCTGTTTGAGGGTTATTGGAATATTAATAAGATTTTTATACATATAATGATTAAATTATATATATATTAATTTTATTTTTATTTTTATTAATCCCTCACCCCCTCTCCTTTCTTCCCCGTCGATCATTCTCACCCTCGCTCTCTCTCTCCTCTACGCGACCGTCTCCCCCCTTCCTAGGGATCACGGCCAAGACGAGGTCGGATTGAAGCAAGGTTGACGCCGTTGGATTCCTCGCGTCGAGGCGAACGCGTGGGTACCCATCTCGGCGTGGATCGGTGGACGTGGGAGCATGTTGGAGCTTGAAGGCTCGGCGAGCCTACCTCGGTGCATGCGGGCTTTTCGCGCGTTTCGGCTTGCAAGAGGTAGGGGGATGGAATCCTTAGCTCGCTAGGAGCATTTCCTATAGCTCATCCTGTTGATTAGCGCCCCGTAGTAAGCATGTTGCCCATTTGTTCATATTTAGGGTTTTGGCCATATTCTTCACGTTTGATCGATTTTAGGCGATGCATGTGCTAGATTAGCTGTTAAATTGTGGTATAGCATGCGTGGTTTGGCAGGTTACAGGTTTTTTCGTTGATACCCGGCGTTTTCAGCCGTCCGGGAGGGTTTCGGTTTACAAACCGTACCCGCTCGTAACCCAGGTGGAGTGACGGTCCGGCCAGGAACCGTCACTTGCCTAACGGTCCAAGATGGACGCGTCACTTCCCAAATAACGGCCTATCGAGGGGCGTCGTTTGGAGAGTAACGATGGGAACCCCATCCGTTACTCGATCGTTGTTTTCCGTTAGCCCGGTGAGGCGGTGAGCCCAGCGGTCTGTAGACCGGCCGTCGCTTCCGAGCGACGCACCGAGACCGGGGCGTCGCTTCATCTGCTATCGCTTTGGAACGTGGTGTGTTGTTTTGAGCCTCGGGTGAAAGTAACGGCGGAGTTCCCGCGCGTTGCTTGGAAGCAACGCATAGGACCCCTACCGTCACTCTCCCCTTCATGGCCTTTGGGTTTGGTACTCGGGAGGATGTAACGGCGGTGACCTACCGCGCCACTTGGAAGCGACGCGCAGGGCCCCTACCGTCACATTCACCCCTGCACCTGTGAGTTGGAACTTGGGAGGGAGTAACGGCTGGAGACCAGCGCGTCACTCTTGATGTAACGCACCAGTCCCCGACCGTCACTTCCAAGTAGCACGTGGGCCTCTGACCGCCGCTTGCCCGTCAGTTTAGTTATGTTCCCAGCCCATTGCTTATGCATTCCGTTCTATACTCATGCCATAGTTGTATTGTTTTACTATATTGTGGCGTGTTTTATATGCCAATAAAGTAGCTTTTCTTTCCATGCAATGGAGCCACTGTCGTTGCCCTAAGGTCTGTGGAGTACCGACCCGCTTGAGGATGGCGGAGGGGTATGTTTCCCATTCACGGTTTGTAAGCTAGTTCCGTGGGCTCCCAGCCAATGGTAGCGTCCTACCAAGGGAGAAAACTAGTTAGAGGGCCTGGCTCAGGCTAGAGTCAGTGTGTGCACAAGTGGTGGGAGACTGTGGACTGACACCGACGGGTGCCACTCCGACTGGTCACTTGGTTTGGTACTGTTTACGCGCTTAGCTTGTCGCTTCGTCGACTGCGAGTGCTTGAGAGGCAGTGTAAGCCGTCAGTGGACGCTTCTGGTTTCTGCTCCAGTGGTTGTCCGTCCTTGTTGTTTGGATTAGCTGCAGCTTATTCTATTTGGTAGTTTTAGTTTCAGACGCTTGCATTTAATTAGTAGTGGCATGTGTTAGCTGTTATACTTGCTTAGATAGAGTTTACAGCTTTCTTGTGATTGGTTATTCATGCCATTGCCTGTGTATTTATTTAAATGCATGCTTTAACTGCTGTCATTTATGCATGTCTGCTTGTTTAGTACGAGGTAGGGATCCGCGTGATCCCTACTGAGTCTGGCTGTGACTCACCCTTCTCCTTTCAGGTGAGCCGCGCCCGCCGTCTCCCGGAGTGTAGTGTGCTGTTTCGGGACCGTTCCTAGCTGCCAGCTGTGCACGAGCTGCCTTTTTGAGGCTTGTGTAGTGCCTGCCGGGGTATGCCCCGTGTAGTTGTTCTTTTGTGGACTAGTACTTTGTGATTCTGGACTAGTTATATATATATCACTCTGGTTATTTTAAATTGCTTCCGCTCTTGTGTTTAAATCTTAATACTTAATTGTATTGCGCGCCCCAATTCGCAATTAATTATGTATATTCCTCAGCTAACCCCCACTAACCCTTCAGGGGCCTCATCAGCCTCTTGGGTGGCCTCCCCAGTTCTTGCTATCGGTATCCTGAACTCTGGATCGTCACACATGTTCTCGCCGTTTTCTTTCGATTATGACCCATACCTTGGGACTTTTGGCACTCTCATCTCACGTCCGTAGATGGAGTCTCTGTTTCATGATTGGTTCACGTTATACACCTCAACTCTCGGTGACATACGCGCCCTCCGTTGGATATTCCATTCCTTCGGACTGGCAAGTTAGTCATTGGGACCTCCGTAAGTCTCCTCGCAGTCTTGGATTCTCTCAAGGCCGACTGAGCTGGTTGTACCTAATCACCCAGATTTTCAGAATGTCATGGTTTTCATATGGTTTATTGATATATCATCCTTATTACAAGTTCTATCCTTGAACTCTATGTTCCGTGAAATCTATCTTAATGTTCTTACATGCTTGATCCTTGAAATTCTTGGCCATTAATATGGAATTAGTCTAGACTAAATGTCAGGGGCTATGGGTCCCACTAAAATGACATTTTAAATGCTACGGGTCCTGATCTGACCCTATTGGGCGAGGCAAAGTCCAAACGTTACCGGTATACGATGATCGGGTGCTGGCATTCACCAACTCGGTTATTGGCATTTAGGGGCAATCATACAGTCGTGAGAACTCCTAAGTGTGCGACCAAATACTACCTAGTGCTATTTTCATGAGGGGCGGTCATATCGTCGTGATTTTTACCTTAGTGCATTGTTTAATCCTATGTAGTGCTAAATGTGCAAACGCTCTCGTGATAGTGATGATCGGGAGTAATTGCCATCATAGTACACAATCCTATGTAGTGCTAGATGTGCAAACGCCTTCGTGATAGTGATGATCGGGAGTAATTGCCATCATAGTGCATCTTTCGACACTTATTGTTCATCATGAAAAGATCTTGAATTGCCTTATTGGAGGGGTTATCATATCGTCGTGATATTCCCTTAGTGTCTTGGCAATCCTCCACAGTGCTAGCTACATGAAAGCTCTCATGATAATGTCGTCATAGAGAGAATATTGTGCTAGTTTCATTAACTTCCCTCGTGATATTGTTCGTCATAGAGGGTTGATTGTTATTGATTCCTCATTATGAGAAGTACTTGGTGTTCTGACATGAAATTTCTTGCTATACTCTCTTGTTATCATTGTCTCTACACTTCATAAATGTATCTAGCATCTTGCTTACTCGTCCTTGTGATTTTTATCATCATTGCTTTATAGTTACAACTCGTGCCATTATAATGCTCGATTTACTTTACTTCCTGCATGACCTGCATGAGCATGATAAATTGTTAACCACTTAAAGTTAGCTTGGAACATGGGATATTAAGTCCTACTGAGCGTTCGCTCACCCTGCATTTTCTAATATTTTTCAGGTAATGACCTTAGTGACGACGAGACCGAACATGATGGGCAAGGACAAGGGTGATGAGTACTTTAACATCTAGACGAACCATCTAGTCTGGTTATCTTGCGTCTTATGTCCCATTGTAATTTTTATTTATTGAGTCTTTTCATTTATTATGGGCCCGAAAATGTAAAGAACTTATATTTGAAATGAAATTTGTTATTTGTCCAAATTGTGTTTTGTGGAAATGACTATGCTCTGATTGACACGACTGTTTAACTGCCACGTTCTGAGCAAACGACACGTTCCGCTGCTATCGGTTTGGGGCGTGACAGAAGGTGGAATCAGAGCCTAGGCTTTTTAAATCCCTAGGTCCTTAAGTCTAAGTCCTAGATTGAGTTCACCTTGTCAGTTATCCTATAGGAATCCCGTGAGATTTGGGTAGAGCTATGGGTTAAACTCTAAAATTTGCATTAATCGGTTATGACCTTAAGTACTTAGCATGTTGCGAGAATAGATCTAGCTAGAATACATGTTTTGGATATGGTAATCTTACCCCACAAATTTTGGAAAGAAAATCATGTGAATTTGGGGACCAAATTCTTTTAAGTGGGGGAGAGTGTAGCACCCCGAAAATTTAAATATAGAATAAATAAAACAACTATAAATATTCATCATGAAACTTAAATTTTGATAAAGGAAAAGCAATAGTTTGCTAAATAGTTAATGAGCTTAAATAATAATAAAAGTATAAGTAAATAAATTGAGAAATGAAAATTTGAATAACCTTTATTTATTTGAGTTTGAAATTAAAAATATAATTCAAGAATAGATGAGTACACATACATATAAAGATATTTATAGGATCGAACCCTACTCTGATACCCAAGATAAATGACGGGAATTAATAACTAAAGTTATAGGAATTGGGGTCTATATATGTATGAAGTTCTATTAAATAATTTAATTAAAGCTTATATAACAAATGGGCTAAAACACACACACACACCCACACACCTTTATCCATATATAAACATTGGGTTTAATTAGTGGGGCTTGGTATAAAGGCTTGTGAACCTTGGGCTTGGAATATATGTATAAACATATATAAATATAGATATAGGTTAGACATGGGCTTTGAAATGAATTAATGGGCCTAAGCCTATATATAGATAAATATATGCGCACAAGCCAAACAAACCCATCCTTTAACAAACCCATTGTCAAAAGGTAACTAGCAGCGGTGCGTTACGAAACTAGAGTATAACACCTAATGGCACTTATCAGGTATAGTAATATGAATTACCATGCACGAACTGGGATTCCCTAGTTGGATTGGAAAGATTAGAGGCTATTAAACTCTAGAGACCTTTATCACATTAAAACACTATTAACTCAAAAGCTCACATACGTATAGATATCTTGGGTTGTTTCTTCAAATTGCCAATGAGCTTTCCATAGGAGCATGGGCTTCAGGGGTTGTTGGGCTTCAAGGGTCACGTTCACGTGAGAGGATATATGTATATATGATATACATAAATACCTGACACAGTAGCACATATCACGTTCGATGAGGTTGCATGTTGCTTAGGTTTTTTTTTAAGGATAAACAAGGAAGGCGGCAGAGGCTTTTGTAGGATACCCATCATAGGAAAGGAAGAGATCAAAGAAGGGAATTAAAATCTAATAGGATTCTTTTCACTCCACTAGGACTTCACATACGTATTAGGACTCTTATAGCCAAAAGCTTATAAATAAGCCCTGCATGTGCAGCAGGACTCCCTTGCTGCTGCTGCTGTTCCGTTCGAAGGGAAGAGCCGTGTCTGTGGGTCTTCTTCCCCTCCTCTTCCTGTGCACCGTGCTGCGGTGGGCTGCGTCTTCCTACTGCTGCTCCACGCGTGAATAAAACTTGTTGCGTCCTCTTCCTCCTTACAGTTGTGGTTGAGCGTGCGGTTGCTGCAACAGTGTTGCTCATCTTTTCCCTCTGTTGTGCTGTTGCTGCCACTACAGTTGCTCATCTCACATTATTTCTTATTTCTCGTCCCATCAACCGTAAAACACATCGAGGTAGGCAATCTCCCAAGTCAAATTCGATTAATCATCCTGCATGTTTTTATACGTTTGATGCCATGACTTCCTGCATGCTCTAAGTAAAAAATCATTAAGTGAATAGAAGTAAATCATGATTAAATAATTTATAATCATGTAATCATATAATTAAAATTCTAGAAAAAAATATATCTTTGAAACCCCTAAAATTTAATGTAAATTTTCATGTGATTATATGGTGTGTTAACCTGTTAATGATTAACTTTATTAAATATATGAATTTCTAATAGTTACACGGCGAATTGCAATGGTTACCGTAGTACCATAGTTATATATTTTTACGTTGATGGCTTGTTTGGGGGCGCCATAGTGTCCTTTGGCCATGAATTTTTTTGGGTGTGTTATTGGGGAGATGACCGAGGTAGTAAGAGTGGTTGCACCATTTTTCGTGTCTCCTATCTCAAGATCCCCCATCTCTTAACGAAAAATTATTTTGAACACCCGGTTAGGTAGAGTTTTTCGAGCCCGACATTTCGATATATAGAACGCGTGATTCCGACGTGTATATGTCGAGAACCGGAGGTTTGAAGAAGTTAGAATTTATATTTTTGAAATGATGACATTGAGAATGTCGGTGATTCATTTTGACGACATTTTGCAATGTCGTCATATCTTTAATATATATATATAAATATATGTATATATTTGTAACTATATCTTTGAAAATTCATATCTATTAAGATATATAACTGAAAATTATAAAAACTATATTTTTGAATCCTTGAATTTTTCTCCAAATTATCATATATTCTATTTCTCTAAATTATTTTATATAAATAAATGTGTCTTTGAATGTATGTTTTAAAATTATTCAATTAAATAGATATTGACGTGAATTCTTGTTAAAATAATTTAAGTTAAAAATCATAGAATTAACGTCCCTCCAAGTGGATACTAATTAATAATTGACACTACTCACAGACGTCAATTAATGTAAATTTATTTAATTATAGTTAATTATAGAATTGGATGGACATAAATTATATAATTAACGCATTCATGTTCTCGCCGTTTTCTTTCGGTTATGACCCATACCTTGGGTCTTTTGGCACTCTCATCTCACGTCCGTAGATGGAGTCTCTGTTTCATGATTGGTTCACGTTATACACCTCAACTCTCGGTGACATACGAGCCCTCCGTTGGATATTCCATTCCTTCGGACTGGTAAGTTAGTCATTGGGACCTCCGTAGGTCACCTCGCAGTCTTGGATTCCCTCAAGACCGACTGAGCTGGTTGAACCTAATCATCCAGATTTCCAGAATGTCATGGTTTTCATATGGTTTATTGATATATCATCCTTATTACAAGTTCTATCCTTGAACTCTATGTTCCGTGAAATCTATCTTAATGTTCTTACATGCTTGATCCTTGAAATTCTTGGCCATTAATATAGAATTAGTCTAGACTTGTAACGACCTAGAGTTCAGGATACCGATATACCGATAACATCGATACACCGATACCAAGAACTGGGGAAGCCACCCAAGAGGCTGATGAGGCCCCTGAAGGGTTAGTAGAAAAGTGCTGAGGGGTATGGATAACGAATTGGAATTTAGAATGCACGAATTACAATTAAGCATTTAAAATAACACAAGTGCGGAAGCAAATCAAAATAACCAGAGTGATATATATATACTAGTCCAGATAAACCAAAGTACTAGTCCAAAAGGTACAACTACACGGGGCATACCCCGACAAAAGTACAAGCAAGCCTCAAAAGGCGCCTCGACTAAAGCTGGCAGCTAGACACGGTCTCCAAAACGGCTCACGAAGCACCGGGAGACGACGGGCGCGGCTCACCTGAAAGGAGAAAGGGTGAGTCACAGCCAGACTCAGTAGGGGTCACGTGGATCCCTACCTCGCACTAAACAAGCATACAAGCATAAATAACGGCAAATAGAGCATGCATTTAAATAAGCTAACTGGCAATGGCATGAATAACTACTCAAGTAAAGTTGTAAACTCTAACTAAGCAAGTATAACCGCTAACGCATGCCAAAGCTAAGTAAATGCAAGCGATTAAGACTAAATCTACCAAAATAGAATGAGCCTTAACTAATCCAAACAACAAGGAAGGACAACCACTGGAGCAGAAACCAGAAGCGTCCATTGACGACTTACACTGTGTCTCAAGCACTCGCAGTCGGCAAAGCGACAAGCTAAGCGCGTAAACAGTACCAAACCAAGTGACCAGTCGGAGTGGCACCCGTCGGTGTCAGT
Source organism: Amorphophallus konjac (assembly GCA_022559845.1). NCBI lineage: Eukaryota > Viridiplantae > Streptophyta > Magnoliopsida > Alismatales > Araceae > Amorphophallus > Amorphophallus konjac. The sequence goes on along the minus strand of CM040121.1, from coordinate 192,499,014 downwards.
CCACAGTCTCCGACCACGTGTACACACACTGACTCTAGCCTGAGCCAGGCCCTCTAGCTAGTTTTCTCCCTTGGTAGGACGCTACCATTGGCTGGGAGCCCACGGAACTAGCTTACAAACCGTGCATGGAAAACACCCCTCTGCTATCCTCAAGCGGGTCGGTACTCAACAGACCTAGGGCAACAACAGTGGCTCCATTACATGGAAAGAAAAGCTACTCTATTGGGATATAGAAACACGCCATTGGTTATTACAATAACGAAAACATGACATATATATATATATATATATATATATATATATAATGGAACGTATAACGAGAAGGCTGGCAACTATTTCAAACCAACAGGCAAGCGACGGTCGGACGCCCACGCGCTACATGGAAGTAACGGTCGGGGACTAGTGCGTTACACCAAGAACGACGCACCGGCCTCCATCCGTTATTTTCGCCTGAGTTCCAGCTCAAAGACCCCAAAAGGGAATGTGACGGTAGGGGCCCTGTGCGTTACCTCGATGCAACGCATGAGGTCACCGCCGTTACATCCACCCGAGGCCAAAACCCCACATAAAGCGTTCAAAAACAGTCACAGGCGAAGCGACGCGTTTGCCCAGGCGCGTCGGACGGAAGCGACGGCCGGCCGACTGGCCGTCGGGCGCACTGCCTGACCGGGTCAACGTAAAACTACGCACGAGTAACGGATGGGGTTCCCACCGTTACTCTCCAAATAACGTGCCCTCGACGGGCCGTCATTTGGAAACGACGCGTCCCCAAAGGACCATCAGGCGTGTGGCGGTTCCTGGCAGGACCGTCACACCACCTGGAACACGGGCGGGTTCGGTTTGAAAACCGAGGCCCTCCCGGACGATAGAAATCATCGGGTAACACCGTGAAAACCTGTAACCTGCCAAACCATACATGCTAAACAACACAACCACGCTTAAAACACCCGCATGTATCACTCCAAATCCATTAAACGGCTAAATTACTCGATTACACTAAAAATGGCAAAATGGCTACAAGCATACAATGGGAAGCCTAAACAACGAAATGAACTACAGGGAATGCTCCTAGCGAGCTCAGGATTCCATCCCCCTACCTCTTGCAAGCCGAGACGGACGAAAAGGCCGCATGCACCGAGGTAGGCTCACCGGGCCTTCACGCTCCACCCCGCTCCCACGATCACCGAACCATGCCGAAATGGGTACCCACGCGTTCCTCTCGACGCGAGGAATCCACCGGCGCCAACCACGCCTCAATCCGACGCCGTCTCGCCCGCGTTCCCTAAGGAGGAGAGAGGGGCGATCGCAAGAGGAGAGAGAGAGCGTGAGGGTGAATGAGAGATCGACGGGGAGAGAGAGAGAGAGGGTGAGAGGTTAAAAGAAAAGAAATTAAAATATATATAATATAATTATTATATATATTAAAATCTCATTAATCTTTAATAACCCTCAAAGCTCCAAATAAATCCAGAAAAATACCAGACAAATTCTTAAAAATCCAGGAAAATAGCCGAAAATTCTAGAACAAATAGTAGAACAAAATCCATTAAGGCATGGGTCTTACAAGACTAAATGTCAGGGGCTATGGGTCCCACTAAAATGACATTTTAAATGCTACGGGTCCTGATCTGACCCTATTGGGCGAGGCAAAGTCCAAACGTTACCGGTATACGATGATCGGGTGCTGGCATTCACCAACTCGGTTATTGGCATTTAGGGGCAATCATACAGTCGTGAGAACTCCTAAGTGTGCGACCAAATACTACCTAGTGCTATTTCCATGAGGGGTGGTCATATCGTCGTGATTTTTCCCTTAGTGCATTGGCCAATCCTATGTAGTGCTAGATGTGCAAACGCTCTCGTGATAGTGATGATCAGGAGTAATTGTCATCATAGTACACAATCCTATGTAGTGCTAGATGTGCAAACGCTTTCGTGATAGTGATGATCGGGAGTAATTGCCATCATAGTGCATCTTTCCACAACTTATTGTTCATCATGAAAAGATCTTGAATTGCCTTATTAGAGGGGTTATCATATCATCGTGATATTCCCTTAGTGTCTTGGCAATCCTCCACAGTGCTAGCTACATGAAAGCTCTCATGATAATGTCGTCATAGAGAGAATATTGTGCTAGTTTCATTAACCGCCCTCGTGATATTGTTGGTCATAGAGGGATGATTGTTATTGTTTCCTCATTATGAGAAGTACTTGGTGTTCTGACATGAAAGTTCTTGCTATACTCTCTTGTTGTCATTGTCTCTACACTTCATAAATGTATCTAGCATCTTGCTTACTCGTCCTAGTGATTTTTATCATCATTGCTTTATAGTTACAACTCGTGCCATTATAATGCTCGATTTACTTTACTTCCTGCATGACCTGCATGAGCATGATAAATTGTTAACCACTTAAAGTTAGCTTGGAACATGAGATATTAAGTCCTACTGAGCGTTCGCTCACCCTGCATTTTCTAATATTTTTCAGGTAATGACCTTAGTGACGACGAGACCGAACATGATGGGCAAGGACAAGAGTGATGAGTACTTTAACATCTAGACGAACCATCTAGTTTGGTTATCTTGCGTCTTATGTCCCATTGTAATTTTTCTTTATTGAGTCTTTTCATTTATTATGGGCCCGAATATGTAAAGAACTTATATTTGAAATGAAATTTGTTATTTATCCAAATTGTGTTTTATGGAAATGACTATGCTCTGATTGACACGACTGTTTAACTGCCACGTTCCGATCAAACGACACGTTCCGCTGCTATCGGTTCGGGGCGTGACATCTGCCCTTCTCCCAGTAACCCATTTAATATACCTGTAAGTTCAAGAAAGACATAGTGCAAGACATGTTCTAAAAGAATGACCACTGAAATCATGTGATAAAATGAATCACAGGCACATAACATATTATAGAAAGATCATTTATTCCTGACAAGAATGAAATTAAGAAATCATTCATCATGCTGGAATTTACATAAATCTAGTTCTCTCTATAAGAATTTAAATTTGTCATTCCCAAGAGGTTTAGTAAATATATCAGCAATTGATTTTTCTGATTCAATAAAGTGCAGTTCAATTTCATTCGTACTTACTTCATCTCTCAAGAAGTGGTGTTTTATTTCAATGTGCTTAGTCCTAGAGTGATGAACATGATTTTTAGTTAGAGAAATAGCACTGGTATTTTCACACAGAATAGAAATGCATCCCAATTTCCTGTGATAGTCAATAAGTTGATGTTTTATCCAAAGTACTTGGGCTGCACAATTCCCTGCTACAACATACTCAGCCTCAGCAGTGGAGAGAGCAACTGTGTGTTGCTTCTTAGATGCCCAAGACACTAGACAACCATCTAAATATTGACAATACCCACTAGTGCTCTTTCTATCTATCTTACACTCTATATAGTCTGCATCAGTGTAAGCTACAAGTTCAAGCTCACACCTAGCAGGATACCATAGACCTAAATCAAGGGTGCCTGATAGATACCTAAAAATTCTTTTCACTGCACTCATGTGAGACTCCTTAGGACTAGGCTAAAATCTAGCACATAAACACACTGAAAACTATATATCAGGATAAGATGCAGTAAGATACAAGAGAGATCCGATCATACCTCTGTATAGTTTGGTATCAACCAATTTACCTTTTGGGTCAGCATCAAGACTAGTTGATGTGCCCATAGGTGCAGTAATTTCTTTGAGGTTTTCCAGCTTGTATTTTTTCAACAAATCTCTGATGTATTTGGACTGTGTGATGAAGCTTCCTTCAGAAGCTTGATTAACCTGCAATCAAAGGAAACTTCAGTTCTCCCATTAAGCTCATTTCAAATTCATTAGTCATTAATTTAGAAAATTCCTCACACATAGAAGGTTTAGTTGACCCAAAAATTATATCATCTACATAGATTTGAACAACAAGGATATCTTTGTTGCTTACCTTGGTAAATAAAGTCTGGTCAACTTTACCTCTTGAATATCCTTTACCTGTGAGGAAGGAGCTTAAACTAGCGTACCATGCCCTGGGAGCATGTTTCAGTCCATAGAGTGTCTTGTCTAATTTATATACATGGTCAGGGAAATCAGTGGATTCAAATCCAGGAGGATGTTTAACAAAAACATCCTCTTTTATTAACCCATTTAAGAAAGTAGATTTCACATCCATCTGCTGCAATTTTATTCCTAAGCTGCAGGCAACAGCTAAAATAATCCTAATAGCTTCTAGTCTAGCTACAGGGGTAAAGGAATCTTCAAAGTCTATCCCAAACTCCTGATTATACCCCTGAGCTACAAGCCTAGCTTTATTTCTGACTACATTTCCCTGCTCATCAGTTTTATTTCTTAAAACCCATTTAGTGCCTATAACAGTGCCATGTGAGGGTTTAGGAACTAGGTGCCATACCTTGTTCCTATCAAATTGATTCAATTCATCATGCATGGCATTTATCCAATGCTCATCTTTTAAGGCACAATCAATGTTTTTAGGTTCTATCTGTGATACTAATGCAAAAGAATTCAGTTCATTTCCTATCCTGAAATGTGATCTAGTCCTAGGGGGTTCATTCAAATTACCAATTACATTATCTAGAGGATGATCTATAAAAGCCCTAATGTTAGTAAGTTGATTACCTGTATTTTCAATTACCTCCCCCTGAACTCTAGATCTTTCAGTCTCATCTTCTTCAACTAATTCAGCATCCTGCTCTTCTTTATTCTCAAGAAATGCTCCATCAGTTTTGTTCCTGCAGAAACCAGTTTCAAATTTATTACAGAATTCATCAAAGGCAATATATGGTGATTCCTCAATAGTATGAGAATTAATGTTATAGATCTTATAGGCTCTAGATTTCTCATAATAACCTAGTAAAATTCCAGGTTCACTTTTAGGTTCAAATTTATCAAGGTCTCTTTTAGAGTTAACATGAATAAAGAATTTACTACCAAAAACCTTGAAGTGTGTTTGTGAAGGTTTCTTACCCTTAAATATCTCATAAGGAGTCTTTTGAGTACAAGGTCTTACCAGGGCTCTGTTAATCATATAACAGGAAGTGTTGACTGCTTCAGCCCAAAACCTTCTAGGTAGATTCCCTTCAACTAGCATTGTCCGAGTCATCTCCACCAAGGTTCTGTCTCACCTTTCAACCACTCCATTCTGTTCTGGAGTCCTTGGTGAAGAGAATCTATGGTTGATCCCACTTTCCCTGCAAAATTCATCATACTGTGAGTTTTCAAACTCACCACCATGGCCAGGCAAAATTCAATCTATGGTTGATCCCACTTTACCAATCTATTTTATTCTGAGGTAAAATTCTTGAAATTATTCAAAGACATTATTTTTGTGAGTTAGAAAGAAAACTCAAGTGAATCTAGAGAAGTCATCTACTAAAACATATCCATATCTTCTACCATATAAGCTAACTGATCTAGTTGGTCTAAATAGGTCCATATGAATTAGCTCAAAAGATTTGGAAGACATGTTTTCAGGTCTGGATTTAAATGACCTTCTAGTCTGCTTGCACTGGGTATAGGCCTCACAGATCTTATTATTTTTATTAAAAGATATTTCAGGAAAACCTCTTACTAAGCCATGTTTATTTAGATTCTTTTGGAAGTGGCCATCGATATATCATGTTTTCCTGCTAAAAACTGACTGATAACGAGAGTTCTCTGCTAGGGTTTGGGCGTCGTCCTCCTCCCCCGCGGGGGAGGTTCATCTGATGTCTGATGTGGTGAAGCCTGCCGTGAGGGCCTCCTCTCCGATTCCTCCTGGGTCGTCTCGGACGCCTTCTTTTGCGCAGGTTTTATCTTTGTCGCTTCGTCCTAAGCAGGTTGCACTTGCTGCGCGCGCACCTGCCTTCACCGACGGGGGAGAACCGGCGGTTTTCTTCTCGAAGGAGGAAGTCCTGCGATCTGAAGAACCTTTACGGTTCGCGATTGTGGCGAAGTGCTCGTATGGGCGGCCATCGATTCCGGAAATCAAATCCTGTTTGTCGCAGCGTCTTTCTTTGCGGAGGGATTTTGTTCTTAGTACTCTTAACCCGTGTCATCTTCTGTTGCGGTTTGAAGAGGAAGAGGATTTTGTCCAAGTTTTGGTTTGTAAAAGTCTATATATTAAAGGCTTTCTCTTTCGGTTCTTTCGATGGTCCAGCGCTTTTGATTTTGATGTTGATCCAACCTTGCTTCCGACGTGGGTTGGTTTTCCTAACTTGCCGGTGAACTTCTATAACCCGGACTATCTAAGGGCCATTGCAAGTAACCTTGGACAGGTTCTGCGTATTCATGATGCTTCGTTGGCCTGGACTCAAACGGCGGAAGCCTTGGTTTGTGTTGATTTGGATATTGCTTCGAAGCTGCCAGAGAGGATCTGGATTGGCTGTGGTGACGAGGACGGCTTCTGGCAACCTGTTAACTTCTATCAGGTTCCACCGGTGTGCTCCCATTGCAAGCGTTTAGGTCATGCTGTGGGTGAGTGTAGGAAGAAGGCTAAGGGTGTACATGCTGCTACCAAGGTAATGGTGAGGGCGTCCGCCCCGGTTGATTCAGGCAATCCTGGTAAAGCTTGGCGGGTGGTGGGAAACGGAAAGGTGACAGCTTTATCGGTCCAGTCAGGGCCGTCTGTTATTCCTATTCATAATAGCTTTGAGCGTCTTCACCAAAATTTATCTGACCGTGGTTTTGATGGCGAGAGAGAGTGCATGGCTGCTGCAGTGCCTAAGGGCCCTAATAATGCTGAGGAGATTAATTGTATTGAGGCTCCTGTTGTTGTTGAGAGGGGTAATAATTGTATCCCTGGCTCTTCTGTGGGGCTTCCTTTTTCTGCTGTTAACGCTGCCTCCACCGTTGTGCATGGGCATGCTCACGAGGAGGGGCCTGTGGGTCTTGGTGTTGAGGCCCGGCCCTTACATCTTGTTGAACAACCGCCGCCATCTATGATGGAAGCGGCTGATAAGCAGATTTCTACGGCGCCGCCGAGGAGTTTCTGTCCTGACCCACGTAAGGAAGGTGTTTTCATGCAAGTTCCCATAAATGCTTCCTCGAGGGCATCGGCTGAGAATATTTTTATGGAAGCTACAGTTATGAATAAGGCAGGCGGATCTAAGAATGTGGTGGGGGTTCGCACTAGGTCTCAAGCCAAGGTGCCTAGGGGTGAGTCGGGGTATTTGTCTTCATGACTTGCCATGCATTGTTTTGGAACATTAGAGGCATATCCAATAAGGCCTTGAAAAGGTCCCTTAAGCTCATGTGTAGGAGGTATGGTTTACAATTCCTTGCTATTCTTGAACCAAAAACACCTTTGAGTAGAGTTTCTTATACCAGCCGATTTCTGGGCATGGATTATTACGAGGTTAATCTGGTAGACGAGTTGAAAATATGGATTCTATGGAATAGTCCTCTTTCCTTTAATCTTATCTCTTCCTCCTCTCAACATGTTACTGGTTTACTCTCGAGAGGTGGCACTGCGATTTGCATGGTTTTTGCAATTTATGCCTCCTGTGACTTTGCAGCACGGAGGTGTCTGTTTGATGAGTTATTAACTGAGGCTAGCCATGTCACTTTGCCTTGGATCATTGGTGGAGATTTTAATTGTATTGCGGATCCTTCTGAGAAGCGGGGAGGTCTGATGCATTGTACTCATTCCATGCTTGATTTCAATGCCTTCTTATCTGCGGCTGGTCTTTTGGACGCGGGGTTTAAGGGGCCAAATTTTACCTGGTCCAATAATAGAGTGGGCGGTGCGGCGATTAAGGCGAGGTTGGATCGCATTTTGATTAATATCCAGTGTCAGGTTTCGTTCCCTGGGTTATCTGTGGAACATTTATCTCGAGGCCCATCAGACCATGCCCCTCTGTTGCTTCATCTAAATGATATGAAATTACAGCCTCCTCATTTTATCTTTCAGAAAATGTGGCTGGATCATGCAACTTTCCACCTCTGTGTCAAGCAAGCTTGGCAGCAGTAGGATTGTAATTGTCCTAATCCGATTGTTAGATTGCAGCTCAAATTGAAAGCGGTTAAACATGCCTTGCATTCTTGGAACAAGTTGGTCTTCGGTCGACTTGAGGAGCAACTGAAAATAGCTGAAGATATTGTGTCTACTAGGCAACAGGAGTTCGACGATAATCCCTCTGATGTCAATAGGGCTTCTTTAAATGCTGCTAATGCGGAGCTGAGGCGGATGCTGCATCGTCAAGAGGTCTTTTGGTCTCAAAAAGCCAGGGTTCAGTGGCTGGAGGAGGGGGATAGGAACACAAGTTTTTATCATGCAGTTGTACATGGGAGAAGGAGGAGAAGTTTTATTCATAGGCTCAAGGTGGATAATGCTTGGTGTGAGGACCAAGATGTCCTTAGAAGTGAGGCAGTGCATTTTTTTTCTCATCTGCTTTCGTCTGAACATCATAGTATAGATGACGAGCTGTTGCAGGCGGTCCCCCAACTAATATCTGAGTTGCAGAACAAAGAGCTCATTTCTCCTCCAACTGCAGCCGAAATCAAAGTGCTGTATGGAGTATGAATGGGGATAGTGCCCCGGGCCCGGACGGATTCACGGGTTGTTTTTATACTTCATGCTGGGAGATTATTGGAAAGGACGTTGTTGAGGTGGTATGTGGTTTCTTCCAAGGCACCCCTCTTCCTAAGGGTGTTACCTCCAACCTTATTACTTTGATTCCTAAAGTGAAAAATCCAACTCATTTTGGTGAGTTTCGTCCCATCAGCTTATGTAATTTCAGCTATAAGATTATTTCTCGAATCCTCTGTGCGAGGCTCACTACTATTCTTCCTATTATCATTTCAATGGAACAGGGAGCTTTTGTTAAGGGTAGATCCATCCTTGACAATATTTCCCTTGCCAGGCAATTGATCTCTGACCTTGGCCGGAAAGTGCGAGGTCACAATGTTGTGTTTAAATTGGATATGATGAAAGCGTATGATAGGGTGGAGTGGGACTTTTTATTGGCTGTGCTTCGGCGATTTGGTTTCTGCAACCAATTCATTTCTTATGTCTCTAAGATGATTTCTAATTGCTGGTTTTCCATTCTTTTCAATGGATCTCCAGCCGGGTTTTTCAGTTCCTCCCGCGGCATTAGACAAGGAGATCCGCTTGCTCCAGCGCTGTTTATTATCATGCAAGATGTTCTTAGCCGGGGCCTAGCACGCTTGCGTATCCAGGGCCTTATGAAGACTTTCTCCAGTCGGAGAGGCTGCCCAAGCATATCCCATCTATTATATGCAGATGATACTCTCATCTCCCTTAATGGTCATGCTACTAATATTCAAATTATTCTGAAGTTTCTTCAGGTTTATGAAACCTCTTCGGGTCAGAAAATTAACCCGTCTAAAAGCAGTTTCCTCATATCTACGAAAGCTTCCCAGAGGGTGGTTTCTAATATCCATGAGATTACTGGGTTTCGTCATCAGACATGGGCTATTACCTATCTTGGTCTGCCCATCAGATCAGGTAGAACCCTTGTGGCTGATTATAAGCAGCTTATTGATAATGTTAATGCTCGCATTTGCTCTTGGAAGTCTAGGTTCCTCTCCCAAGCTGGTAGGGCGGTTCTTTTAAACTCTGTGCTTTGCTCCATTCCGGTTTATCTTGCTGCTGCTGCCTCTGTGCCAAAGTCCATTCTCTCTTACATTGATCGCCTTTGTGCGGGTTTCTTTTGGGGTGATGTTGACGGAAACCACCGAAGGCATTGGGTTCCTTGGCATGTTATCCAACGTCCTCAGATCGAAGGGGGGCTCGGCATTCGTAGTCTGTGGCATGTTCAGCTATCCTTGGCGGTGAAGTTGGTCTGGAATATTTATCAAGGCACTTCCCTGAGGGCCATGTATGCAAGGCAGAGATTCTTAGTCTTTAAAGGTGGGATCTCCTTCTCCTCCCACCCGCACGGCATCCCAAGGAAGATGTTTCAGGCTGCTTGTGAGGTGGTTACTTCCAATAATCGTTGGGTTATTGGAGATGGCAGTAGGGTTGATTTTCTGGATGATATCTGGGCTGGGAACAAGCCGTTGAGGCCTCTTTTACACCGGCCATACCAGGGTTCTCCTGTTTCTGTCCGTGAAGTTCTCTGTAATATGGCCCACCCTCTGCGGTCGTTGCTACCGGATTCCATCTCATTGGATGGCATTGGCTTATCTAACTATGAGGATAAATGCTTTTGGTCTTTATCGTATTCTGGTGATTTCTCTGTCAAAAGTGTGTATAATCTTGTTAGGCCAAAGGGTATTAGAAGGCATCCGTTGCTCTCCATCTGGAGTGGCTCTTTTAACAGATGTGCATCTAGGTTTGCATGGAGAGTCCTCCATCGTGCTGTACCAGTAGACTCACGTGTTGCTGAGTGCGGGGTCACGCTGGTATCTAGGTGCAATTGCTGCCAGGAATCGCACTCGGAAGATCTTAATCATCTCTTCTTACATAGTGATCTGACCATGGCACTTTGGAATTGGCTCTTGCCTCTCATTGACCCTGGTATTGGATTGCAGCTTAATATCACAATGCGCCTTTGGGATATCTGCTCTGGATGCAATATTCATACCCCCACGGGTTTTCTTGCTATTTACTCTTCCATTCTCCTTGTCTGGGAACTTTGGAAGGCCAGGTGCAAGATGCGCTTTGAAGGTCTGCATATATCAGCATCTAAAATCATCCACAACATCCACTTCTATATTAGTGCTGCTCTTGAGAAAAAAATATTCCATCAGAGTCCCACAAATCAACAGTCTCAGGTGATCTCTGCTCTTGGCTTCAAGATTCCCTGCTCTACCACGAAGGCCAAGCTGGTCAGGTGGATTCCGCCCCTTCAGGGTCTGGTGTTAAATGTTGATGGTGCAAGTAAAGGCAACCCGGGTTTATGTGGGGGTGGTGGCTGTGTCCGGGATTGTAGTGGCAATCTTCTCTTGGCTTTCGCCCACTTTTATGGCTTTGGCAACAGCTTGGTAGCTGAAACCCGTGCTCTTTGTGATGGCATCAGATTAGTTAAGGAATATGGGCTACCAATCACTTGCATTCGCACGGATTCTCCAGTTTTGGCTACTTCCTTACTGACCGGTGTAGCTCCATCCTGGAGGTGTCTGCGGTGGTGGCACGACATCAACGAGTTTATCAAATCCTCGAGCATTCCTGTTTCTCATGTGTACCGCGAAGCCAATCGGGTGGCTGACGCTCTTGCGTCTCATGCCTGCCACGCCGGTGTGAATGCTGTTGTTTCCTCTCCTTCTGATCTCCCCAAGAGCTGCTTTGGTGCATTAGTGTGTGATCGTTTAAGCATTTTCTCTGTGCGATTGTAATTGGTCATGGGGATTTGCTGCTCTGCATTTCTCTTTCAGGGGTATGCCCCGTAGTTCATGTACCTTTCTATTAATCTTATAAAATCTTGCCGGTTAGGTGTAGTAGTGGAGCGAGAGCGCTCACCTACTATCCTAACAGGTTTTTATTAAAAAAAAGCCATGTTTATTCAACTTATGCAGCACATTATAACTTGCATGACCTAACCTACGATGCCAAAGGCAAGCTAAGTCATCTATATTAACAGTGAGACACAGATTAGTGTGTGCTACATCATCTAAATCTACCATATAAATGTTATTGACTCTTCTACCAGTGAATTTCATAGTATCAAAGTTAGGTTTAAAAATGATACATGCAAGTGAGTCAAAAATAACTTTATGGCCTTTATCACAAAGCTGCCTAATACTAAGCAAATTATAGGCAAGCCCTTCTACCAATAAAACCTCATCAATGCAGCAAGAGGAGCACTTACCATCTTTACCTGATCCAATTATTTTTCCTTTGGTATTACCTCCGAAGGTAACATGACCAGCATCCTTCTCCACTAGCATGCAAAATTTTCCTTTGTCCCTAGTCATGTGTCTGGAACAGCCACTGTCAAGTTACCATCTGTTGTTGTTGGTTGTCAGGCATACCTGCAAAGAGAATCAAGTAGAGAATTTTGGAAACCAAAACTGTTTGGGCCCCATAACTGTAGTTAAATCATTCAAACAAGACATCAAATGTTTTGGTATCCACATTTATGATTTGACTTGAATTATGGATTTATTGATTTTTAGTTCTTCCTCTCTTTTCTTGCCACTTAGAGTTTTTGTATTCAATTTCTTTGGTGTGGCAATTTTGTTCTTACCAAATTTAGAGTTTTTGTGCCAGTTGCTTGTCCATCGGGCATTGGAAGAAGTATTGGCACTGTAGTACCTGGGCTGAACAATTCTAGGATGGACAAGACCATATGAGTTCTGGTTCATGTAAGTTCTGGGCCTAGGTTGCATAGGTGCAGTCCAGTGATAAGGTCGATGTACCTGACTGGTGTATGAGTTAAGACCATTCTGTTGCACAGACCTCTTATAGAAGCTGCCTCGACCTTTCCTACCAACAGTGTATAGATAGGAATTATGGAATGATGGATAGGTCGGTGCACTAGTATGGTAACATCGACCTGAGGTGCCCCTACTCTGACTTGGGTTTCCAAAAGACTTGAACCCATAAGGAGTATGCATCGATGTAGGTTGGGTGTTGCATCGACCTTTTTGTTGAATCTTGGTTATCTTGGTTTTGGGGGTTCCCTGGACTTTGGATTTTGCTGGCATACCCCTAACATGTCCCTTAGCCCAAGGTGTAGTAGTGTGTGTGTATGACTCCCTGGACACCTCTGCCTTCCCTTTGCCTTTGTCCTTGGCACTGAGTTTGGTTTTCACAAAATTTTTATTTGAGTTTTCTTCATAGTTTATTTTTATCAAAGGTTTGAATTTTCCTTTTTCAGCAACAAAAGATATGGTTTTCACATTCAACCTTTTCTTATTGCTTGAGTTAAAACCCAATCCTTCTCTTCTGAAATTTACTTTTGTTCTCAGAATGGCATTCAAATTTTCAGTTCCCTGTGTCATGCCTTCCAGGGAATGTTGTTAATCTTTGTTTTCTTTTTCTAAGTTTTCAATTCATTATTCACTCCATTAACAGCATCATATTTTTCATTAGTAATTCTGGTTTCTTCCTTAAATTTTTGCATTCTTATTTTTAATTCATCAATTATGTTTTTTAGGTGTTCATTTTCATGCCTCATTTCATTCAAAACAATTTTGACATTATCATATTCAGCAATAGAATTTTTTAAACTACTGTTTTCATTTTCTAGGCATGCAATTCTATCATTTAAGGAAGTATCATTCACTAATGAATTTATCTTTCTTTTCAGATGTATGTTCTCTTTACGCACATCATCATACTTATCTAAAATTTCGGCGTAAGCTTCTTCCCAATCACTATAAGTGTAATTTTCAAAGGGAGAAGTTACCTCATCATTGTCTTTCTCCTCATCCTCTCCTCTGGCCATCAGATAGAGCTTGTTTTCATCCTCACTGTCGGATGCGCTGCTCTGACTGCCTTCTTCTTCATCACTCCAGGTGCTCACCATGGCTTTTCCTTTCCTGTTCTTCCACCTGGGTTATTTTTCCTTCAGCAGCTCAGGACATTCAACTTTCAGATGTCCCACTTTCTTGCAATTATAACAGACAATAGCATCAGATTTCTTGGCAGTATCAGATTTATATTTTGACTGCCTCTTTCTTGAGAAATATTTTCTTCTGAACCCCTTTCCTTCCTTCCTAAGGAATTTCATAAACTTTCTAGTGATCATGGCAAATTCATCAGGGTCTTCATCTAAACTAGAGGAACTATGCTCACTAGATGACCCTTTACTACTAGAATTTGCTTTAAGTGCAAGAGGCTTGTTCTTCTTCTCTGTCTCATCGACCCTCTTAAGATTCAGCTCATATGTCATGAGGGAACCAATGAGTTCATCTACAGTGGTAGTGACAAGGTTCCTAGACTCTTCCGTAACAGTGGCCTTAGTGTGCCAAATTGGTGTAAGAGATCTAAGGAATTTTCTAACAATCTCATATTCACTATAGACCTTACCTAGACTCCTCAAACTATTGGTTAGAACCATCAGCCTAGCGTACATCTCAGATATAGACTCCTCCGATTTCATCTTAAATACTTCATACTCTGAGACTAACATGTTTGCGTTCGTCTTTCTAACCTGAGACGTTCCCTCATAGATAACTTCCAGTTTATCCCACATCTCCTTGGCTGTGGAACAAGAAGATATTATAGAAAATTCAGTGGGGTGGAGAGCACACTGCATAGCATTAACTGCACTCCAATTCAAGGTGGACCTATGGATCTGCTCTCTGGTCCAGACCTCCTCATCCTCTGGAAGCTCAAATGGTCCTTTACTAACAACCTTCCAGATTTCAAAATCCTTCGCCCGAAGAAAGGCCTGCATACGATTTTTCCAGTAAGCATAGTCGTTTCCATTAAAGAAAGGTGGCTTACTAGTGGAACTACCCTCAGCAGTTAGACCTCTAGCATCCATTCCAACTAAGCTCTCCGGGATGTTAAGCCCTTTGGGAGAGTTAGGCTCTGATACCACGTGATGAGTGAACGGATGAATAGGTGATCTAGAGGGGGGGTGAATAGATCGACCCCAAATTAAAATTTCTACAGTAGTAAATGACCGTGTGGAATTAAAGTAAACTACTGTGAACAGAAACACTAAAACAATATGAATTATCAGCAAGATAATCTACTATGAGGATGCTACAGATCACAGTGAACACTAAAGTAATTGATCACTCAGCTTAGTATAGTATTTGGCGGAGGGTTGATTAGAAAATCTCCTCACGCAAAGGCCAGTTTTCCATATAGATGAAATCTATCTTTCTAACTGAACCAATTTTATATACCACTGAGTTGAAGAAGACAGATAATATGAGGAAGGTAAGTTTACTAAGTAATTTAGAGTAATGACAGTTTGAGATGAATCAACACAGTTAGATTTAGAATATATTCAAGCAAACAGATGTAGAATTGGATTGAATGCAACAGATGAATCATATGAATTAGTAAGAAAATAACAGTTTACGATCCTAAGCATTCATCTATTTGCAGTGATGAAAAATCCAATCATACACAGAACAAATCAATTTTAAGGTGGTTCGATCTCAACCTTGAGATCTACGTCCACCCCTTATTCAACCGAGTAAAGATTCTGCTGCCACACAGCTTGAACACCGTTGATCCACAGCTTTGGGGATATAGCCTCTACAACCGCTGATCCACAGCTTTGGAGAACACGTCCCAGACCGATGATCCACAACTTTGGGGAACACGTCCCAAATCCTTGAGCTTCACAGCTTGCAAACCACTGATACACAACTTACGAATGATGTCAAAAACAAACAGCAACCAAAATGACAATGAAAAGAAATAATATAGCTCACTATAGAGCAAATTGACTATGGATCTGATCCAGGAGTCAAGACAGCAACATTTCCACTCTGACTCTCTTCTCACTCAAACAATCTTCACCATCTTACGACACTCTGTTTTTCTCTCTACACTTTACAGCAAGCTCTTTCTATCGATCTCCTCTCTGACTCTTCTCTCTCAGACTCTAACTCTTCTCAGCTCTCTCTTCTGAGCCTCTCTGAACTCTTCTACTCTTCTGCTTCGTGTGTTCCTCTTTTTCTATCTTCTTCTTCTCTTCTCTTCTCTTTCTCTCTCGTCTGAGAGATCCCCTTTTTATAGGCGCAGGCTGAGCCAGGTGCTCCTCTGAGCGTTTTGAATTTTGGGCACGTGGAAGACACACTCCCGCTTAGAGCTCGTACCTCGATAGGCCACGTGTCAGGAGTGGAGGTTGTGACGATCCACGTGGCAGAATATCAGTTCTGCTCCCTACCTTGGATCACGTGTCATTAATCTGGTTCTTTAAGTTCCACGTGAGATTGATTGCAAATTGCCTTTATGCTGCCGAGGTGTTTGATCATATGATTGGGTTGGATCTTCCTTTTTCTGTCCAAAATTGAATCTAAGATTTATCAGTTTAATGAAGCATGTAACAGTTGATAGTGAATATACTTTCAGATGCTTCATGAGGTTATGCAGTTTCTCTAAGTGAATGCTCAAAAATTCTTCAAGTGCATCGATGCATAAATGAAGTGTATCAACCTATATAGCTAACACATGTAGTAGGTCAGAGTAACAACATTGACCTTAGTGATATACAGGTAGACTTTCATTATCAGACACACTGACTTGAAATGAAGATTCATCGACCTTACCTTATGGTAAATGCGCAAGATGCATCGACCTTGAGAATAATAATTAACAAACATCGACCCAATTTTAACATGCATAGACTTATGCTGTAGTAGCTGGATTAATAGCATCGACCTTACTAAGACATGCATAGACTTGTCCTTCAGTTGCTAGCTCACTAGCATCGACCTTACTAACACATGCATAGACTTATCCTTCAGTCGCTAGCTCACTAGCATCGACCTTGCTAACACATGTATGGACCTCTGCTACAATCCTTCTACACATGCATCGACCTATGCAGCAGTCACCAACTTACTAGCATCGAACTCATTGAAACATGCATTGACTTATGCTACAATCCTTCTACACATGCATTGACCTATGCAACATTCGCTAACTTACTAGCATCGACCTCATTGAAACATGCATTGACCTGTGCTGCAATCCTTCTACACATGCATCGACCTTATTGAAACATGCATTGACCTGTGCTACAATCCTTCTACACATGCATCGACCTTACTAAGAGACGCTAGCTCACTAGCATCGACCTTATAGTGCAGGACATCACATGTGCATCGACCTTCTAAAGCAAGTCTTCTACATGTGCATCGACCTCTCTAAGTGACAACTCTACACATGTATAGACCTTCAGAATTGAAATGGACATATGCACTGACCTTTATATGCAATAATGTGAATATGCACCGACCTTTACTTGACTAAAAATTAATTCTGACTAAAGTAAAGACATTAAAGTAATAGTGTTACCAAAGTCAAAATAAAGTCAACTAAACTGTTACCAACAACAAAACACAACAATCTTCTCACTAAGCATCAAATCCAGAGGAGACACAACAAAGGAGGACCGACCGGGTCCCTTCTGCGCTGATAGAGGAGGCCAGGCGAGAGAGGGCGTCTGCTTGGGAATTTTCTTCCCGAGTTATTTGGATAACCTGAAAACTCTTGAAAAGTCAGGATATCTCCTTCACCAGGTGAAGGTACTTGATCATTTGTGGTTCTCGAGCTTCGTAGTCCCCGTTGATCTGACTGGTGACTAATTGGGAATTCTGACTCGCTCGGCTCCCAGGCGTCATGCCATCCTGGCCCCTGAGATTAGGGCCCCGTACTTGGAGACATTGTTTGACGCTGAGAAGCTGAATTTTAGACTGTATTGTAGTTCTGCTCCTTCTGAGGATCTGAGGAGAATATCGACGCCGCAGCCGGTCGAGTTTGAGGATCCATCCACAAATAGGTCCCGGGCGGGACCGGATGCTGACCGGGACGTTTCCTCGGGTAGGACAGCACTCTCCACGATGAAATCGGCAAGAGCCTACCCCTTGATGGCCGTGCGGGGTTGGTAAGAAATGCCGTAGGCCTCGAGTAGTATTGCCCACCTGACGAGACAACCAGAAGCTTTGGGGTGAGCCAAAATCTTCTTCAGGGGTTCACTTGTCAGCACCATGATAGTGTGTCCTTGGAAGTAAGGCCGGAGGTGTTTAGCCGAGGTCACCAATGCTATCACAAGTTTCTCGATTGCGGGATACCTTCTTTCAGCCTCAAGCAGCACCTTGCTAACGTAATACATGGGCTTCTGCACTCCTCGATCATCTCGAACTAGAACCGATCTTACTGTAGAGGGAGTTGTCGAGAGATAGAGGTATAATGTCTCTCCGGGCACAGGGTCCGATAATGCCGAAGGTGTGGCTAGAAATTCCTTTAGCTCGGTAAATGCCTTCTGGCACTCACTGTCCCAGGCGAAGGTAGCTGACGCCAGCTTGGGCCCTCCCGGGGGATTTGATGAGGACATCTCACGACACTCCCTCTGGCTCGGGTCGCCTGCACACTCTTGATATGGGTTGATTATGAGCTACACATGTTATCTTCATTTTCTAAAGTCTCATCTTATGTATTTTCATTTTTATTGAGTCCTATCTTATGTATTTTCCTTTATTGAGTCATGTTGTTCTAGTCCATTTCTCTTGTTATGCTTAATTGGGCCTTAGTACCTTAGTTTTGGGCCTAATAGATTGAGTCTAGGACATGTTGGGTCTTTTGTCTTATTGTCAGGGTTATTTTGGTCATGTAAAGAGTGGTTGCCTATAAATAGGCCCCATCTCTCCCCATGTAATAACTTTTGGCATGAGTATTGAGATAGCATTTCCACCTCCTCTATTCCCTCTCATTATCTCTCTCATTCTCTCTCTTTCTCTCTCTCATCAAGCAAGGGGCGAACCCCTCTCTCTCTCCTCTTCTCCCACCTACCTCTTAACTCCCCTCCCCTCACTTAATACCCCTCCCAACCACCCACCACCCCATTAACTCCCCCATAGTTCCAAGAAAGCCTCCACCAATCTCTACTCCACCCTCCAACCACCACCTACCCCATTCCCTTCCCCAAGCACCTTTTCTACCTCCCCAAGGCTGAAGAAGCCCTTCCCTAGGCCAAATTCAAACTTTCCTCCATTAGGGCTGTGCCCCCTCACCTCCCCCACCTCCCCCATCACCCTTGGTCGCCCTCCCCATTTCCCCCATCCAGCCTAGTTCGCCCCCCTCCCCCTTTGTCTTTCCTTTGCTCACCCAAGACATCACCCTTCCCTCCACTCCACTCACCCCCTCTCCAGCCCCATTTTGCCCTCCCCACCTTCTTCTCCATAGCCTTCACAACCCCTAAACACCTTCCATCTCCTTCCCACAGCCAATATTCAACCCTTCCACCCCATACCCTCTTAGCCACCCCCTCCCCCACACCCTCTTCTTCACCATATTCTATATCTGTTACAGGCGGCAGAGTTGCAGTGACTTGCAGAAGCAGCCACGGCCTCCTCTCAAGAATTCAGGTGGCAAGCTTATATTTCTGGAATTTTCTTCAAGTCGGCTTTCCAACGGTGGTGGTCCCGCTGGCTTCCAAGGTCGGAGCTATTCGGTGGAGCATATCTCGTCCGACTGCGCGTTCTGCCCCTGTCTGAAGACCTGAAGCTGAAAGAAGAAGTCACCACGGCCAGTACAGGAATGATCTGAGTGCCATTTTCGGAGGGCAGGAACTACGTCCCGTTAGCTTTCATCTCCAAGAAGAAGGGACTCAATCGACCATCGGAGCTCCCAGTTCCAATTTTCTTCACCGGAGTGTGCAGACTGCTCCCTGTGGTTCCAGGTTTGACCGGTCCCCACTTATCCGGCCGCAATTCTCTTCTCTGACCTCCGATTGTGGCCCCGTCAACTCTTGATCTAAGCTACTCCGACCACAATCGCGTCACCGTCAGTTTCATCTCGATTGGAGTTCGGTAGAGCCCGCAGCGCCTTCTGCAACAGACTGCACCAGTTCTGCACTAGCCAGAGACAGAACACTATTGTCCTGCTCCAGTCACTGCCCCGATCAGCCCCGAGTTCCAGAGCTTCCCCAAAAAATCAGACATCATCCTCCATCAGTTGGGAAGCTTTTGGCACCAGTTTCGTCAAGATCTGAGTTCCGTGGACTCCGTGGCAGTGCCATCACCGACACCCTGTCCAGCGATTCTGAAGATTGGCAGAACTGTCATAGCTTGGAAAGTCGGGTTTTCTTTCATAATTCCCCCTCCCCGCTTGGCCGGCTGAAGGCCCCTCCCTGCGTGGAGGTAGTTTTTGGTTGTAATAAGTTTAACCCCCACCCCAAGATCCCCCTCCTGCGAGAGGTGTAGTGCTGTACTTCATTTAATTTCCAGGTCAAGCGTCATAGCCGCAGCGTTCGGGTGTATACCCACGCTTCCCGGCGCGCCCTCGTCTCCGAGCGGGATCAGTGTTTTCACACCGATCAGGTGAGCATCTGATACTATCCTTGATTGCCTCTACTTTTCAAATTTAGTATTGCTTCGCATGCCCGTCGATCGGTGAGAAGAGAGCCCGATCTTGTATGCTATTTTGAGTGTGTCCACCACGGACCGTGAGTGAGCGCCACCCAAACCCCACCCCTGCGGGCCAGCCGCCCATGAAGTTGGGTAACCTAGACCCTTAGGGGTCATCCTAAGCCCGCTGGGACTTTAGAATCGATTGAGTTCCCCCTTGGACCCTTGCCATCATCCCCGGTCACCATCGGGAGATCATGTGCGCCATGCGAGTGAGCCGCTAGTGTAAGATCGTTAACTACTCTTATATGCTTGCGGTTCTAGGTCTTGGGCTCATCAACTCATACTTAGTCAACCTTGGGCTGTTTCACATCAAGTGGTATCAGAGCAAGTTCACAACTTGTCTCTATCAAGTTGGTCCTAGGGCATGTTTATGCATTTAGAGTCCTCGGTTGCATCTCTTTGTCCACTAGTATGGCCACCTCATACCGACCTTACCAATCGGCCCTCTCCATAAGTCCAGACCACCAAGGGATGCCTACCACTAAAACACATAACTTCCCTGGCGATGTCAACTACCTCATGAAGGCCTTGACCCATGCCAATGAGCGGCTTGATAACATATCGGGTCGACTCAACCAACTTGGAGAAAATGGGCCCGCCCCAAGGACAGACGATAGAATGACATGTTCCCCACCTCCCATATTTGATGGAACTCAACCTATTGACTATTTAGAGTGGGAAGTCTCGATGGACCATTACTTCACTTGGTATCCCATGTCCGAGGATGAGAAAGTCCGATTTGCCTAATTGCAACTTACCAAACGGGCCCACACTCATTGGTTGAAAATTGAAGGCTTAAGGATAATTAGAATGGAAGCTCCCCTCACAACATGGGGGGACATGAAGGAACAACTTAGGGCTAGATATAATTTCCCCTCCCATTCCGAACACCAAAGCCCAAAGAGCATTTCAACTCCTTCATTTCCCCTTGGCCAACCCAAGACTCTAATCACGCATTCCTCACCATTTCCCACCTCTCCTACTCCAACCACAACATCTACATCCTACATCCAAGTCCTCACCACAACCATATGTCCACATACCCAATTGGACCCAATGTCCACCCCTCCACCTAGGCCCATAGTGGCCACCAACCCCAAACCCAAATCCCCTCACCAAAACCGCACCCCACAAGCCCCCTTGGCCACCACCGCAACCTCACCATCGTCCCCAAAAGGGGACACATCTCCCAAAACCAATCAACCCAAATCTCCTCACCCAACCCACCTTCCACTTCCCACCCCAATCCTACCCCAATTTAGGCCTCCACTACTTCCACTCCCAATTCCAACCCACGTCCGACCTTGCTCCCCTCCTCGGGTGCGCCATGCATCAACTATCACCAACCCACCCACCATAGACCTTCCTACCCCATTGTCCTTAGGAGTTACAACCCACACACCCACCCAAGTGGAGAGGGATACCTATCCGGATCCACCTCCCAAAATAGAGGAAATCCAAGGGCCACACAACTCACCCACCACTCCTAGCCTAGCTCCTCAAGAGCTACACACCCTTCCCCATGACACCGTCACCATAGATGAGTCCGTACTCCAATGGCTCAAGCGAGGCCTCACCATTCCTAGTTCACAACCAAGCCACCTACCCATGGGACATCAGTCCCAAATCATTCCCACTCAGCCTCATGTCACTTATCAAACCTCCTATTGTGTGGAAGATTTGGGAGACTTAGTGGCCTACCTACATTGGCAAGTCCACTTGACCGATATGCTAGCCATGAGGCCGTCGGAGCCTAGCACCATTAGCCTAGCTTACCCCGCCGTTGGCTCCATCACTTCCATCTACACTAATGGCCAATTTACGAGTGAGATCATACTCTTTCTTCCCATGGAGGAGGAACCCATCCTAGTCTACTCCCCAACCATTGAGATCCCAAGTGCTTTAATTGGCCAACCCATTAGCAACCTTGGCCCAATCATTTTGGAGGAGGATGACTCACCATTTGAGGACCTTGAGAACATGGAGTACCCCTATCTAGGTGACCCTTACCATGATCCCTTTAACCCCTTCCTAAGGGAGCCTAGATCTCCATGTAACCCACTCCCCCTATTCACCACCCACCTTACCCTACCCATATCGCCCATGTTGACCCAAACTCCTCCCTTCCTAGAATCGGGTTACACCATGAGAGCCTTGACCTTAGGCAACAAACACCTTGGGATTGATGAAATGCCCCACCCCATAACCACCTTCCTTGATCCCTTCGACCCATTCACATGGAAGTTCAAAAGTCATCCCACATCTATGCACATGGAAGACACCTTTTGGATAAACATGCATGTGTCTAGGCTTACCACACCATTTGGCATGATTCATAAGTCGGGTACATTCATTCACATCACCCACATGTCAATTAGAAAGCATAAGTGGACCGTATTCGGATGTATTGGCCCACCTTCATTCATTATGAGTCTTAAGCATGAGAGGAGCATACATGGATGTCCGGGTCCCCGACATTTGTCACACCCATGCATAAAAGGTTCATCTATGGATGTCCCGGCCCTCCTAAGTCTGTCACAGTCTTCATGGCATCAAAGTGTGATCGGTCTACATTTGGCTGCCCAGGTCCACCTTTGCACACCATACTTTTCACACCAACATCGCATCATAGCGCATGGCATACGCATTCTCGCAAGCATATAGGAAAGAGCAATGAGGCTTACAAAAGGCAGGCAGATGCTCGACGGCGCCACTGCGAGTTCCAAGTGGGAGACTCGGTGATGGTGAGGACGGAGTGCTCCTTCCGGGACCTGCCTCCAAGTTGAGGGCACGGGGTTCGGGACCCTTTCGAGTTTTGAGACGACTTGGCAGTAATGCTTATGAGCTAGACCTACCTGAGGGTTTTGAGGTACACCCTACCTTCAATGTAACGGACCTGGTACCCTACAAGGGCCCCGCAGTGGGACCCCGTGAGGAGCTCGAGCCTTTACCCCCCCATGAGAGAGACACTCGCGGTGGGACTCCACTTCCTAGCTTGAGAGGCCGACGAGAGCAGGTAGAGGCAATACTGGATGAGCAAAGTACCATTACTAGGCACAAGGTGTATCAGCGCTACCTGGTTAAATGGAAGAACTGTCCCCCGATAGAGGATACTTGGGTGAGTCGGGAGGACCTGCTGCGTTTGGACCCCGACATTTTGGAGCGTTACTACAGCCAGGCAGACCCATACTCGACGGGGTCGAGTTCTCCCCACCCCGAGGGATTTGATGAGGACATCTCACGACACTCCCTCTGGCTCGGGTCGCCTGCACACTCTTGATATGGGTTGATTATGATCTACACATGTTATCTTCATTTTATAAAGTCTCATCTTATGTATTTTCATTTTTATTGAGTCCTATCTTATGTATTTTCCTTTATTGAGTCATGTTGTTCTAGTCCATTTCTCTTGTTATGCTTAATTGGGCCTTAGTACCTTAGTTTTGGGCCTAATAGATTGAGTCTAGGACATGTTGGGTCTTTTGTCTTATTGTCAGGGTTATTTTGGTCATGTAAAGAGTGGTTGCCTATAAATAGGCCCCATCTCTCCCCATGTAATAACTTTTGGCATGAATATTGAGATAGCATTTCCACCTCCTCTATTCCCTCTCATTATCTCTCTCTTTCTCTCTCTCATCAAGCAAGGGGCGAACCCCTCTCTCTCTCCTCTTCTCCCACCTACCTCTTAACTCCCCTCCCCTCACTTAATACCCCTCCCAACCACCCACCACCCCATTAACTCCTCCATAGTTCCAAGAAAGCCTCCACCAATCTCTACTCCACCCTCCAACCACCACCTACCCCATTCCCTTCCCCAAGCGCCTTTTCTACCTCCCCAAGGCTGAAGGGGCCCTTCCCTAGGCCAAATTCAAAGTTCCCTCCATTAGGGCTGTGCCCCCTCACCTCCCCCACCTCCCCCATCACCCTTGGTCGCCCTCCCCATTTCCCCCATCCAGCCTAGTTCGCCCCCCTCCCCCTTTGTCTTTCCTTTGCTCACCCAAGACATCACCCTTCCCTCCACTCCACTCACCCCCTCTCCAGCCCCATTTTGCCCTCTCCACCTTCTTCTCCATAGCCTTCACAACCCCTAAACACCTCCCATCTCCTTCCCACAGCCAATATTCAACCCTTCCACCCCATACCCTCTTAGCCACCCCCTCCCCCACACCCTCTTCTTCACCATATTCTATATCTGTTACAGGCGGCAGAGTTGCAGTGACTTGCAGAAGCAGCCACGGCCTCCTCTCAAAGATTCAGGTGGCAAGCCTTATATTGCTGGAATCGTCTTCGAGTCGGCTTTCCAACGGTGGTGGTCCCGCTGGCTTCCAAGGTCGGAGCTGTTCGGTGGAGCATATCTCGCCCGACTGCGCATACTGCCCCTGTCTGAAGACCTGAAGCTGAAAGCAGAAGTCACCACGGCCAGTACAGGAAAGATCTGAGCGCCATTTTCGGAGGGCAGGAACTACGTCCAGTTAGCTTTCATCTCCAAGAAGAAGGGACTTAATCGACCACCGGAGCTCCCAGTTCCAATTTTCTTCGCCGGAGTGTGCAGACTGCTCCCTGTGGTTCCAGGTTTGACCGGTCCCCACTTATCCGGCCGCCATTCTCTTCTATGACCTCCGATTGTGGCCCCGTCAACTCTTGCTCTAAGCTACTCCGACCACAATCGCGTCACCGTCAGTTTCGTCTCGATTGGAGTTCAGGAGAGCCCACAGCGCCTTCTGCAACAGACTGCACCAGTTCTGTACCAGCCAGAGACAGAACACTGCTGTCCTGCTCCAGTCACTGCCCCGATCAGCCCCGAGTTCCAGAGCTTCCCCAAAAATTCAGACATCATCCTCCATCAGTTGTGAAGCTTTTGGCACCAGTTTTGTCAAGATCTGAGTTCCGTGGAGTCCGTGGCAGCGCCATCACCGACACCCTGTCCAGCGATTCTGAAGATTGGCAGAACCGGCATAGCTTGGAAAGTCGGGTTTTCTTTCATAATTCCCCCTCCCCGCTTGGCCGGCTGAAGGCCCCTCCCTACGTGGAGGTAGTTTTTGGTTGTAATAAGTTTAACCCCCACCCCAAGACCCCCCTCCTGCGAGAGGCGTAGTGCTGTACTTCATTTAATTTCCAGCTCAAGCGTCATCGCCGTAGCGTTCGGGTGTATACCCACGCTTCCCGGCGCGCTGTAAGACCCCAATTTTTGTGAATAGTAAAAAAAAAAAAAAATTTAAATAATGCTATGGTAAATAGTAAAAGTAAAAAAAAAAAAAAACTTTTGACTATTATATGAAATTTCCTAAAAATAGCAGTTAATTAGGAAACATCATGACAATCACTTTAGTCTTCTGTGCCTGACCCTAATTAGCTCGTTTACATGGTTTAATAATCAATTTAAGCCCGACTTAAAACCGGGAAACACTATTCACACGAAAATATAATTACCTTAGAAAAATCCACAAAAAAATCATAAATGATAGAACATATTTTTACTAGTAAGTTTGTCTTCTTGAGCTTAATTGGCAAAAATCTGAAACTCCATCTATCGCGTAAACCATTGGCATTTGATTAAAATATTAATTTAACTTAAAAGATTGGTTTAGTACATGTAAAACACTTGATAAAAATCCATAAAAAATGGTATTATGAAAGGGCATGTTTTGATGAACATTTTTGTCTTCTGGGTAAAAATCACCAAAAATCATTAAGCATTGTTTTTGATCTAATGACCCTTAATCACCCAACTAACCCTAAGACTAATAAGGGTTAAGCTTAACTATTTGCCTCAATAAACACGTGAGAACGTGTTTAAGTCGGCAAACACGGAGTCCACACTGTGGTCTTCCCGTTGCAGCGCCGTGTGCGATATTCTCGCCACGAAAAGGGATCACGTGCCCCTTTAAATCTTATATATAGGGAGTAGGCTTAAGCCCCTTCCCTCCCTTAATTAAGCTGCTGTTGGAAGAGTCCGTGGAGGAGCTACACAACCTCTGCAACTTTACTATTCCTACTTTCTCACGGAGCTTCATTCATTCATTCTATTCTATCTTCTGTTCGTCAAATCCGGTAGGTAACCAAAGGCACCAACCTAATGATAGAAGAATAATCTTGTTAGCAATCTTATTAGGATCATTACCATGTTTTATACATGTTTTAGATTGCATTCGTATGGTTTTGTGAATAGTAAACATGAACACGGTTACTTGATAGATTGCTAACCCACATGATTAACATGTAGTTGGTGGCTTAAAAATCTAGTAGTTGTAAGTATTCAAGCACGTTTCAGCTTAATATCATAGTAATCCCATTTATAATCACTGAAAACCATGTTAAAAATTGAAGAAAATGGCTGAACAGGCATGAACCCCCAGCAGATAGGGGTCGACCCCCCCCCCTTAAACCCATTACTTGCTGCCCTGTTCCCTTTTGGTCCCTGTTGTACAGGAACCTTGGTTTGCTTATAAAAATGTGTTACCATGATTAACCATGATTATCTAAGATTAACTACATCAAATGTATGTTAGTAGTTATTAAGAATTATTTAACCATCATTAGCTAAGTGTAAGCAAACTTTGTTATGTTTAAGCATAATTAGTTATGTTTAGACATAATTAGTTATGTTTAAACATAATTAGTCATGTTTAAAGCATAATTAGTTATGTTTAAGCATGTTTAGTCATGTTTACGACATAATTAGTCATGTTTAAAGCATAATTAGTTATGTTTAAGCATGATTAACCAAGTTTACATAGGATTAGGCAAGATTAAGTATATATTAGCCAAGATTAGTATGACGGTCGACTTATGCAAGTCTTGGCCGATGTAAAATTACGCCGGACACTCTATCCGGTAAATTCTAAATTGTTACCATGAAAGGAAATGATACCAAATGGTAAATTTATCCATGGTCTACAATAGAAAGCATGATTTAGACCGCTGTTTTATTGCTTAAAGTATAAAATGGGCAACTTAGGCCTATACGGTGTATAAACATATACCGTATATCCTCTAATGTCCCGATCGCCATCGTTTTAACTTGTTAAAATGACCGATTATCCTTGATTAACCTTCGGTCATACTCGAGCCCGGAATCAACCATTATTTTTAATGAGTTAAATGGTCATCGTATTCCGGTAACTATTTTATACACAACTCATCTTATGATTAGAATTATTGTTATACTTAAATACGGATTTTCTAGAACCGTATCTCCGTATACGACCCGAGAGGTTCGTATATTAAATCTATACACTTACTTTTCTCGAACGGCTTACTGTCAACCGTTCATACTTGACTCCGTGACTCGTTACTCGTGTGAGTACGGCCCGGTGTTCGCCGTACGACTACCCTTAGTTTGGGTTTTCCGTTGTGTTATACTCTTGAATCAGAGGAGACAAGGGTCGTCCTCTCATCTTACACTTGACAGAAATTCTATTGATTAGATTGGCCATAAATTGACTATGTCTAGACGGGGGATCATGGATCCAATGAAATGCCAACGCATCATAAGGGCCCGGTCTGGTCCTGGGGAGAGCGCCCGAAATGATATTGAGCCCATGGGATGTGTATGACAGGGTGAGGCATTGCACCCGAGTACTTGACTTGACTTGTTACGTCTATGACAATTCGTGATACTTGAATCGTGCGTGATTACCTGGGTACATGTGTAACATACTTGAATGATGGCCAAAGTTCTTTATCTTGTAGTTGCTATACTTGTTCATTACTTGATCATTACTTGTGGTAAAAGTGTTACATTCTCGATCTCATATATTGTTCTTTATCGTGTTGACATTTGTTCATTTACTGCATTTCATGTAAAGTGTAATAATTGGTTAAATACTTATACCTGCTTACGGTTATCTACTGAGCGTGTTTAGCTCACTCCTACTTTTCCCCTCTTTCCAGGTGATGACCATGTCGGGGATGGACTAGAGTGATACGAGTGTTAGTTTATAGCTTTTCAGTCAGTTTGTATTCCTTATGTAATAGTGAGAAGTTGTTCTAGTTTGGATTACTATTCGAATGTAGTTGTCTACCCAAATGTACTCAGCATTTTATTATCAATAAAACTCTGATATTTACCTTTTCCAACCTTTTGTGCAATGGTTTGCAATGGTTCGGAATATTAAATTCTTGCTCGCGTGCCCCTAACTGTACGTCCCGAGATTCCGCATCGGGGCATGACAGTTTAGTTGGTATCAGAGCCTAGGTCGCATTGACCTAGAAATTTAGGTTAAAATTGTCCTAGGTTTCCTTCTCTCCTATAAGTTTAGGAAAAACTAGACCTTGTGAGATTTGGGTAGAAATCGGGTTAAGCTATTAACCGTAATCATGTCTCACTCCTCTAGTTCTTTCTCTCTCCTCTCATCAGAGAATTCTTCTCTCATAATAATCGACTCATGAACAATGGATTACCTTATAGGTACTTGAAATGGCAGCCAATCGTGCTGAGATGAGGAATTTGCAACGTACGGTTCAAGGACTTACGCAAGCCTTGAATGCATTGGCTCAGGCAGGAGCTGGAGCCGGAGCGGCACCTCATGGCGCAGCTCATGGTACTGGTGAATTGTATCGGAATTTCCGAGGGATGAACCCGCCTAGGTTTGCTGGTTCAACCGATCCTGATGAAGCCGAGAACTGGCTCGATGAGATGGCAAGGATTTTTGAGGTCATGCAATGCACTGACCAGGAGCGTGTTCTCTTGTCCATTTTTCAACTGGAACGTGATGCACGTACTTGGTGGGAGTCTATTAAACCGACTCTCGGTGACCAACAAGTCTCGTGGGAGGAATTCGAGGAATTCTTCAATGATAAATATTTTTCTGATCGCGTGCAAGAAAAGAAGGCCGCGGAATTCGCAGCTCTGAAGCAGCGAAGCTTATCGGTATCAGAATATGAAGCCCAGTTTGCAAGACTCTCTCGTTATGCGAGACATCTCATTTCAACTGAGAAAATGAAGGCGAAGCGTTTCCTTAATGGTCTTCGACTTCATTATATTAATCAACTGGCACCACTAGAAATTTCTACATATTCTGAGATGGTAAGAAAGGCACAAGTATTAGAAGATACATTGGAAATGACGGAAAGGATTCGTGGTCAAGGTAGTAAGAAGAATCAACCGAAGGCACTCAAGAATGATAAGACTGATTCTGGCACTGGTCCTAACAAGAAAAGACCTTTCACTAGTACTGGTTCTAGTTCTGGTTCTGGTTCGTGGAAGGGCAAGGCGCCAAGACAAGAAGACAAGAAACCTGATTCTGTGGTTCCATTCAAAGGCGTATGCCGATATTGTGATCGTCCCGGTCACAAAATGGAGGATTGTTGGCGCAAGCAAGGTGCATGTCTGCGATGTGGAAGCAAGGAGCACCGCATTCCCAACTGCCCCTTATTATCGGAACAAGCTATCCCGGCAAAACCTCTAAACGTCAAGAAGCCTCAGGGCAGGCTCCAGGCTCTTCATACAAAGGAAAAGGGTATCTCCGAGGATGGTGGACTCGTCGAAGGTACTCTCATTATATCCGACTTTCCGGCTTTTGTTCTATTTGATACTGGTGCAACACATTCTTTTATATCCCGGAGATTTGCTAAGTTATTAGCTATAGAACCTGTTTTGATGGACTCTCCGTTAGAGATATCAACCCCTATTGGGACCAGTTCAGCTATTCAGCATTATTATCCTTCTAGTAAAGTTATGGTGAATGATCGGAATTTTCCAGCCGACTTGATTTGCATAGACATGAAGGATTACGATGTAATCCTAGGAGCCGACTGGTTGGCCCAGTATGAGGTCAATGTTCACTGCAATTCTTGTTCGGTGTCTTTTTCTAAGCACCCCAGATTATTCTTCAAAGGAGTGAAACATCCTAGTCCGGTGTCTCTTATCTCGACTCTTCGTGCTGATAAGTTATTGAGGCGTGGATGTGAAGCTTTCCTGGCTTTTATTCATGTGTCCCCTGAACAGCAGACCGAGATTAAGGACATTCCTATTGTCCGAGACTTCCCAGATGTTTTTCCAGAGGAGTTACCAGGACTTCCGCCTCAGCGTGAAGTGACATTTTCTATTGATCTTATTCCTGGATCGTCTCCTGTTTCTAAAGCCCCTTATCGCATGTCTCCTGCGGAATTGCGGGAATTGAAGCAGCAATTGTTGGAGTTGCTCGAGAAGGGTTTTATTCGCCCGAGTGTTTCCCCTTGGGGAGCTCCTGTATTATTTGTTCGGAAGAAAGATGGTTCGATGAGGTTGTGCATCGACTATCGGCAACTCAACCAGATAACTGTCAAGAATAAATATCCACTGCCGAGGATTGATGAGTTATTTGACCAGATTGCTGGAGCTTCGTATTTTTCTAAGATCGATCTTCGATCTGGGTATCATCAATTGAGAATTAAGGAAGATGATATTTACAAGTCAGCTTTTCGAAGCCGATATGGTCACTTTGAGTTTGTCGTTATGCCCTTTGGGTTAACGAATGCACCGGCAGCTTTCATGCAACTTATGAACAATGTGTTCCGACCTTATCTTGATCAATGGGTCGTGGTATTTATTGATGACATTTTGATCTACTCAAAGAGTGAAGAAGATCATGCCGAGCATCTAAGAACGGCTCTTCAATTATTGAGAGATCACCAATTATATGCCAAATTCAGCAAGTGTGAATTTTGGCTGAGTGAAGTGTCCTTTCTAGGACATATTATTACTAAGGATGGAATTTCTGTGGATCCATCTAAAGTGGAAGCAGTCAAGAATTGGGAACAGCCTACTAATGCTACTGAAGTAAGGAGTTTTCTTGGCCTGGCTGGTTATTATCGAAGGTTCATTCAAGATTTCTCTAAAATTGCGGTACCTTTGACCAAATTAACCCGCAAAGAAATCAAGTTTGAGTGGTCAGCTGAATGCCAACGGAGTTTTCAAACTCTGAAGGATTGTTTGACTACTGCCCCTATTTTGACCTTACCTTCGGGTGAAGGCGGTTTTGTGGTCTACACAGATGCTTCTGGTATTGGCTTAGGCTGTGTGCTTATGCAGCATGGCAAGGTGATTGCCTATTCTTCCAGGCAGTTAAGGAAGCATGAAGTAAATTATCCCGTGCATGATCTGGAATTGGCAGCTGTAGTATTCGCATTAAAGATTTGGAGGCACTATTTATATGGAGAATCATTCACGGTATTTTCGGATCACAAAAGTCTGAAATACTTATTTTCTCAAAAGGAATTAAACATGAGGCAAAGAAGGTGGTTGGAATATATAAAGGATTTCGACTTCTCTATCGAGTATCACCCTGGCAAAGGCAATGTCGTGGCTGATGCGTTAAGTCGGAAGCCTGTGGCTAAGTTATCCAGTCTTATGTTACAAGAATGGAAGTTACTGGAGCAGATGGCTAGTCTGGATCTCAATATTGATAATGATCGGATTTTGATTTCCCAAATGCAACTCAAGCCCGAACTGTTAGTGGAAATCAAGCTATTACAAGATATTGATCCCGAGCTAGTCGAGATTAAGGAAAACTTAAGTGGCAGACCTGACTTCTCGATAGCCAATGATGGAAGACTGGTGTTTCAAGGTCGAACTTGTGTACCGGATGAGGCTAATATAAAGAATCAGATCCTTGAAGAAGCACATAGATCCCGATACACTATCCATCCGGGAGGCACTAAGATGTTCAAAGACTTGAAGAGGACATTTTGGTGGCCAAACATGAAAAGGGAAATTGCAGATTTTGTAAGCAGATGTCTTGTTTGTCAACAAGTAAAGGCCGAGCATTTTAGACCGGCAGGTAAATTGAAACCACTTGATATTCCCCAATGGAAGTGGGAGAGTATTGGTATGGACTTTATTATGGGTCTTCCTAAGACTCGAGGTGGCTATGATGCAATATGGGTCATCGTGGATCGATTGACTAAGTCAGCCCATTTTCTAGCTATTAAGTCCAAGTGGACGGTTGATGTACTAGCAGCATTATATCTGAAGGAAGTGGTTAGACTTCATGGTATTCCAGTCAGCATTGTGTCTGACCGAGACCCGAGATTTACATCTCATTTCTGGAAGGGTTTGCAAGAATCTCTTGGTACCCGTCTGAATTTCAGTACTGCATTTCATCCGCAGACAGATGGACAGACCGAGAGAACAAATCAGATTGTGGAAGATATGTTGAGAGCTTGTATGATTGACTTCGATGGCAGCTGGAGTGATCATTTGGCATTGATAGAATTCGCCTATAACAATAGTTATCAATCCAGCATACAAATGGCACCTTTCGAGGCTTTGTATGGAAGGAGTTGTCGTTCTCCATTATGTTGGGATGAGATTGGCGAGAAGCAATGGCTTGGACCGGATCTTGTCTCAGAATCATCACAGAATATTCGAATTATTCGAGACCGGTTACTTGTAGCTCAATCAAGGCAGAAAAGTTATGCTGATAATAGAAGAAGAGATTTGAAATTCCAGATTGGCGAGCATGTATTTTTGAAGGTCTCTCCGTCGAGAGGTATTCGCCGATTCGGTATTCATGGCAAGTTAAGCCCAAGGTATATTGGTCCATTTGAGATCCTTGATCGAGTGGGTGAAGTCGCCTATAGATTGGCCTTACCTCCTCAACTAGCTGGAGTACACAACGTGTTCCATGTTTCTATGCTTCGGAAATACGTGTACGACCCTAGTCACGTCATTCAACATGCGGACCTCGAAGTGAAGAAGGACTTGTCTTATGAAGAACGACCAGTAAAGATTCTGGATCGGAAGGAACAACAACTTCGGAATCGTTCCATACCGATGGTTAAGATTCAATGGAGTCGGCGTGGAGTTGAAGAAGCTACCTGGGAGTCCGAGGACGCTATTCGGAAGCGGTATCCCGACTCGTTCTAGGTAAGCTATTTTCTTCCCTTACTATTTCGGTTCAGTGAATTTGGAGGACCAAATTCTTTAAGTGGGGGAGGATGTAAGACCCCAATTTTTGTGAATAGTAAAAAAAAAAAAAAATTTAAATAATGCTATGGTAAATAGTAAAAGTAAAAAAAAAAAAAACTTTTGACTATTATATGAAATTTCCTAAAAATAGCAGTTAATTAGGAAACATCATGACAATCACTTTAGTCTTCTGTGCCTGACCCTAATTAGCTCGTTTACATGGTTTAATAATCAATTTAAGCCCGACTTAAAACCGGGAAACACTATTCACACGAAAATATAATTACCTTAGAAAAATCCACAAAAAAATCATAAATGATAGAACATATTTTTACTAGTAAGTTTGTCTTCTTGAGCTTAATTGGCAAAAATCTGAAACTCCATCTATCGCGTAAACCATTGGCATTTGATTAAAATATTAATTTAACTTAAAAGATTGGTTTAGTACATGTAAAACACTTGATAAAAATCCATAAAAAATGGTATTATGAAAGGGCATGTTTTGATGAACATTTTTGTCTTCTGGGTAAAAATCACCAAAAATCATTAAGCATTGTTTTTGATCTAATGACCCTTAATCACCCAACTAACCCTAAGACTAATAAGGGTTAAGCTTAACTATTTGCCTCAATAAACACGTGAGAACGTGTTTAAGTCGGCAAACACGGAGTCCACACTGTGGTCTTCCCGTTGCAGCGCCGTGTGCGATATTCTCGCCACGAAAAGGGATCACGTGCCCCTTTAAATCTTATATATAGGGAGTAGGCTTAAGCCCCTTCCCTCCCTTAATTAAGCTGCTGTTGGAAGAGTCCGTGGAGGAGCTACACAACCTCTGCAACTTTACTATTCCTACTTTCTCACGGAGCTTCATTCATTCATTCTATTCTATCTTCTGTTCGTCAAATCCGGTAGGTAACCAAAGGCACCAACCTAATGATAGAAGAATAATCTTGTTAGCAATCTTATTAGGATCATTACCATGTTTTATACATGTTTTAGATTGCATTCGTATGGTTTTGTGAATAGTAAACATGAACACGGTTACTTGATAGATTGCTAACCCACATGATTAACATGTAGTTGGTGGCTTAAAAATCTAGTAGTTGTAAGTATTCAAGCACGTTTCAGCTTAATATCATAGTAATCCCATTTATAATCACTGAAAACCATGTTAAAAATTGAAGAAAATGGCTGAACAGGCATGAACCCCCAGCAGATAGGGGTCGACCCCCCCCCCCTTAAACCCATTACTTGCTGCCCTGTTCCCTTTTGGTCCCTGTTGTACAGGAACCTTGGTTTGCTTATAAAAATGTGTTACCATGATTAACCATGATTATCTAAGATTAACTACATCAAATGTATGTTAGTAGTTATTAAGAATTATTTAACCATCATTAGCTAAGTGTAAGCAAACTTTGTTATGTTTAAGCATAATTAGTTATGTTTAGACATAATTAGTTATGTTTAAACATAATTAGTCATGTTTAAAGCATAATTAGTTATGTTTAAGCATGTTTAGTCATGTTTACGACATAATTAGTCATGTTTAAAGCATAATTAGTTATGTTTAAGCATGATTAACCAAGTTTACATAGGATTAGGCAAGATTAAGTATATATTAGCCAAGATTAGTATGACGGTCGACTTATGCAAGTCTTGGCCGATGTAAAATTACGCCGGACACTCTATCCGGTAAATTCTAAATTGTTACCATGAAAGGAAATGATACCAAATGGTAAATTTATCCATGGTCTACAATAGAAAGCATGATTTAGACCGCTGTTTTATTGCTTAAAGTATAAAATGGGCAACTTAGGCCTATACGGTGTATAAACATATACCGTATATCCTCTAATGTCCCGATCGCCATCGTTTTAACTTGTTAAAATGACCGATTATCCTTGATTAACCTTCGGTCATACTCGAGCCCGGAATCAACCATTATTTTTAATGAGTTAAATGGTCATCGTATTCCGGTAACTATTTTATACACAACTCATCTTATGATTAGAATTATTGTTATACTTAAATACGGATTTTCTAGAACCGTATCTCCGTATACGACCCGAGAGGTTCGTATATTAAATCTATACACTTACTTTTCTCGAACGGCTTACTGTCAACCGTTCATACTTGACTCCGTGACTCGTTACTCGTGTGAGTACGGCCCGGTGTTCGCCGTACGACTACCCTTAGTTTGGGTTTTCCGTTGTGTTATACTCTTGAATCAGAGGAGACAAGGGTCGTCCTCTCATCTTACACTTGACAGAAATTCTATTGATTAGATTGGCCATAAATTGACTATGTCTAGACGGGGGATCATGGATCCAATGAAATGCCAACGCATCATAAGGGCCCGGTCTGGTCCTGGGGAGAGCGCCCGAAATGATATTGAGCCCATGGGATGTGTATGACAGGGTGAGGCATTGCACCCGAGTACTTGACTTGACTTGTTACGTCTATGACAATTCGTGATACTTGAATCGTGCGTGATTACCTGGGTACATGTGTAACATACTTGAATGATGGCCAAAGTTCTTTATCTTGTAGTTGCTATACTTGTTCATTACTTGATCATTACTTGTGGTAAAAGTGTTACATTCTCGATCTCATATATTGTTCTTTATCGTGTTGACATTTGTTCATTTACTGCATTTCATGTAAAGTGTAATAATTGGTTAAATACTTATACCTGCTTACGGTTATCTACTGAGCGTGTTTAGCTCACTCCTACTTTTCCCCTCTTTCCAGGTGATGACCATGTCGGGGATGGACTAGAGTGATACGAGTGTTAGTTTATAGCTTTTCAGTCAGTTTGTATTCCTTATGTAATAGTGAGAAGTTGTTCTAGTTTGGATTACTATTCGAATGTAGTTGTCTACCCAAATGTACTCAGCATTTTATTATCAATAAAACTCTGATATTTACCTTTTCCAACCTTTTGTGCAATGGTTTGCAATGGTTCGGAATATTAAATTCTTGCTCGCGTGCCCCTAACTGTACGTCCCGAGATTCCGCATCGGGGCATGACACGCGCCCTCGTCTCCGAGCGGGATCGGTGTTTTCACACCGATCAGGTGAGCATCTGATACTATCCTTGATTGCCTCTACTTTGCAAATTTAGTATTTCTTCGCATGCCCGTCGGACGGTGAGAAGAGAGCCCGATCTTGTATGCTATTTTGAGTGTGTCCACCGCGGACCGTGAGTGAGCGCCACCCAAGCCCCGCCCCTGCGGGCCAGCCGCCCACGAAGTTGGGTAACCTAGACCCTTAGGGGTCAGCCTAAGCCCGCTGGGGCTTTAGAATCGATTGGGTTCCCCCTCGGACCCTTGCCATCATCCCCGGTCACCATCAGGAGATCATGTGCGCCATGCGAGTGAGCCGCTAGTGTAAGATCGTTAACTACTCTTATATGCTTGCGGGTCTAGGTCCTAGGCTCATCAACTCATACTTAGTCAACCTTGGGCTGTTTCACATCAAATTTGAAGAAGGGCAGGCATCGTTCCGCCACTCGGGACAGGAAACAGTTGAGTGCATCAATTCTTCATGTCAGGCGCTGAACATCCTTGACACAAGCGGGTGGCCGCATGTCCAAGATGGCCTCGATCTTGTTGAGGTTAGCCTTGATCCCTCACTGGGTCACCCAAAATCAAGGGAACTTTTCAGATTTAACTCCAAAGGCGCACTTGGCTGGATTAAGCTTCATTCTGTACCTCTCGAGGGTGTTGAAGTTCTCGACCAGGTCGGCGAAATGGTCCTCGGCCTTGGGTGTCTTGACGAGCATGTCGTCAATATAGGCTTCAACATTCTTCCCGATCTGGTCTTCAAAGATCTGGTTGACTAGCCTATGATAACTTTCTTTGGCATTCTTTAGCCCGAAGGGCATTCGGGTGTAGCAGTATACGTCGAAATCGGTGATGAAGGCGGTTTTCTCAGTATCTTCAGGATTCATCCTGTCTGATGGTACCCAGAATAGGCATCCAGAAACCTAAGGAGTTCATTACCTGAGGTTGAATCGACTAGTTGGTCGAAGCTCGGTGATGGATAGCAGTCCTTCGGAGTAGCTTTATTGAGATCGGTGAAGTACGCACATCTGTCATTTGCCTGAAGCTTTCGTTACCAGGACAACATTGGCGAGCCAAGTCGGGTATTGGACCAGGCGGAATAGCCCGATTTTCTTCCCCTTATTGATCTGCTCTTTAATGACCGCCTATTTTTCTGGGGCGTGCCTCCTTCTTCACTGTTGGACTTGTTTCACTGATGGGTTGAGGTTGAGTTTGTGCATCACCATCTCTCTCGAAATTTCGAGAAGATCCTCATCAGACCATGCAAAGACTTGAATGTACTCTGAAAGGAAGACTTTGTATTGTTTTTGTACATCGGGCGGTAAATCTGCCCCAATTTTCACTTCGAGGGCTGGGTCTTCTTTGAGGAAGATTGACAGCGGCTCCCCGCCAGGTTTGCCTGCCGTCATTTTGTCCTCGACTTCCCCGAACTTATATTTTTTTACTCTAGCCTTACAGCTTCGACCGAGATTACATAGCACCTTCTAGCTATTGCCTAGTTACCTCGGACTTCCCCAGTACCATATTGGGTGGGAAACTTCATTTTCTGGTGATAAGTGGAAGGCACTACGTTTATTCGGCCAATAATGCCTTGGCCTAAGATGGCATTATAGGCCGACATCCCTTTAATCACAACGAAGTTTGCCATAAACATGATAATTTTTGGAGGGGTACCGAGAGTGACAGGGAGGCTTAGGGCTCCCTCGGGAGAAGTTGCCTAGCCATTGAACCCACAGAGAGGGGTTCGAATCGGGCGGAGCCTCGATGGGTTTTCACCCATCTTTAAAAAACATTCATACTCCAAAACGTCAGGGGCTCTACCATTGTCCACTAGAATCCTATCTACGTTACAATGGTTTATAGTAGTCAAGATTATAAGAGCGTCGTCGTGCGGGGTGGCTACCCCTTCCAGGTCTTGGTCTGAAAACACCAGGGCATGCTGGTCATTTTCCAGTAGAGCTTTGGGGGGCTTGGAAGCCCAGTTGGCTCGCTCGGCATGACGCTTCCTTCCTCGATTGCTATCTCCCCCTGAGGCTGATCCCACTGAAATGACGTTAATGTGGATTCCACGGGGACGGTTGTCAATTTCTTCTGGGGGGACTCCGCGATCCTCCCATTACTCGGCCACATAATGGGAGAGGTGTCCTTGGCGGATGAGGCTTTCAATCTTGTCCTTGAGCTGTTGACAGTCACCAGTGTGATGACTATGGTCGTTGTGGAACTGGCAGTGCTTTTGACGACTGTGGCGTCTTGGGTCAACTTTTATTCGCTCGAGTCGGTGAAAGAGGCCCGAGTCCTTGATTTCTTGATATATCTCGTAGACAGGGGTGGATAAAGGAGTGTACCACTCAAATTTTTGCGGAGGCTCCCTACTGTCTCCTTCTTAGTTACTTCGTTTCCCCTGGCTCGAGGCTTCCTCGGACGGCCGCTTCTTTTCTCCTTCTCGCCCCAAGCTTATCGGGTCTCGGCAAGTGTTGAGGACTTCCTCGCACTCTGCATGGCGCAGAGCAAGGGTCAGCAAGTCAGCGAGAGAGGAAGGAGGGTGGAGCACCAGTTCTCGCAGGAGGTTTTCATCTCGGGTGCCTCCGATCAGCGCGGTGATGGCTGAGGCCACGTCCAGGCAGGGGATGCATAGTGATTCCGACTTAAAGCGGTTGATGTAAACCTATAGCTTTTCCCCCTGTGCCAGCTTGAGTGCCAGCAATCCCGCGATCGATCTCGGAGGGCCATTGCCGGTGAAGCTTTCCTTGAATAATCGCCCAAACTGTCGGAAGTTGAGGATGCTTCCGGGGGTGAGTGCTCAGAACCAGGCCTGAGCGCCTTGGACCAGAGTGCTCGGATGCCCCATGCAGGGTCATTAGGGCATCGAAGTTGTCATAGAGGTCGGCCGGGTCACCCTGGCCGTCATAAGATTTGAAGGTTGGCAGTGAAACTCTCGGTGAGATCTCTGCCTCCAAAATGTGATCGGAGAACGGGGATCGTTCCTCATCCTTGTTAGATCCAGAGGGGTGTGAATGGATCTTAAATACAAAGATTTGCCAATTTAAACATTGTGATAAGTCTGAACTACTTTCAACTAGATGAATTACTAAAACGTGAAAGCACAGTAAAGCACTAAGCAAGGCAAGGCAGATTTCTCAGAATAGAAAAAAGCACAGGGAGGACCTTGAATTCTTTAAAGGCGGTCTGTAAACTAGTGTGGAATGATACTGAAGCACACGCACATAAATCAACCACTCCACAGATTTGATGAATCAGGCAATCAATGAATCGAATAGGCGGCGCACACCCAACCTGACAAGGGCCCCTGTGAGGGATGTAGAAGGCAAGAGCAAACTCACAAAGCAAGCCACGGAACACCAGAGTTTTAGGTGATTCGGCCAGACCCACAGTCTCCCTACGTCCACCCCTCACTCAAACTGGGTGAGGATTCCACTGGCACAAGCTAGAGTTCAAAGTAGACTCAGTCTGCAATAAACGTTGCCTTACAGCTTGACCCAGAGGAACACTCTCCTCTCTTCCTCCAACCCGGAGGGGAACCACTAGTGACACCCCGTCACTAGCAACTGGAGACACAGTCTCCCTTCCTCTGATACCCAGAGGGAAACAACAAGTGACACCCTCTCACTTGCAAACCGGAGGACCAATCCTCCCTTCCTCCAAACTGGAGGGAAATTATGAATGACAACTAGTCACTCACAACCGGAGACCCAAGTCTCCCTTCTCCTGAGCACACAGGAGGAACTCAATCCCAAATCAGGGAATCGGAAGAACACACAAGAAATGTAAAAGGGGTAACAAAGAAAAACAAAACTAAGAATGAAAAACAAGAAGCTCCAAAGAGCACAATCGTTCTGGATTTGATCCACGAACAGACTGATCAGCTTGCTACACTCTTCTCTCGTTGAACTGCTCTCTCTTCTAAGTCTCTCTTCTTCTTCTCTCTTCTTCCTCTCAGGCTCTCGCTCTTTTCTTCTTCTCTGGTTCTTTTCCAATCTGGCTGTGGCTCTCTTTTCTTCTGATCTCTTCTCTTCAACTTCGATCCCTTTTTTTTCTTCCTTTTTTTTTCTTCCTTCTCCTATCTGATCGCAGAAGAAGGCTTTTATATAAAGATTCAGTTTGGGACCCTGGAGCTCACGCCCTAGGCATGTGGAGGGAACACTCCCGCTAAGAAGCTTCAGGAATGTATTAGCCATGTGTCAGGATCTGAAAAAGTAGGAATCCACGTGGTAGTTCCTTTCAGGGATGGTCTACCTTGGATCACGTGCTCTCAACGATCACGAGCAGATGTCCTGTTAGTCCATCAAGACATATGATAGTCAGGCAATTATAAAGATTGAATAAGCTTGATGAGGCCTTAATGCAAACGTGCATAGACTCAATATAGCATAACTACTCATATGCACGGACTCAACATTCACATAGTAAACATGTGCTCAGACTTGATTCAAGTGCAGGGCTAAGAGATGCACAAGCTACGTGTGAGTATAATCAATAAGTGCACCGAGTTGGTACATACTCTGCACTGACTCAAAATGTTAAGAGCTATCTTGCACAGACTCTGCGCGTGCAAGAATAAAGAGTTGCATAGACTCTGCTATGCATTATGCGAGATAAGCACATACATGCCAAAGTAATGTACACAGACTTTATGTGCACGGTGCAAGAGTTGCACCGACTTGATGGCGTACGACAATAATTATTGCACCAACTTGCTGTGCCTAGAGCTCAACATGCACGGACTTAGTCATGTGCATCAACGAAGGTTGCACCGACTTAACTAGTGCATAGACAGACATCATTTAGCCTAACGCATGACTGCAAAGACTCTAGTATGTGTGACTGAAGGTTTGCACCGACTTATAACTTGCATTGACCTAGATATGCCTTAGACATAGTCATGCACCGACGTTATGAGCCTTAGGTTAAAAGGTACACTGACCGTAAATAGTGATTTGTACATACCCTGACAAGCACTGATGTGAATATGCTGACTCAGCTAAAATATGCACAGATATGACCATACGCAAGATGTGCACCGACTCTAGGTGTGTGTGAGACGCTAAATGAGACGCACACACGCACTGACTCCAGGCCACCATGAGATGCTAAATAAAATGCAGATACACGTGAGGCACATGAGACACAGAGACGGAATGCATGAAGACAGAATGCATGAGACGCAATGCATTGTGCAAGAGAGACGCAATATGAGATGCTAAGACTTAGACGCATGAGACACTGGGTGTGCTAAGACATGATAGAGACGTAGCCAGAGACACAAGAACAAGATTTTGCACCGAGGTTGAATGTGCAAACTAAGCAATGCACCGAACTTGCTATATGAACACTTGCACAGACCTCTATAGCGTAATGTGTTGAGGTTAAAGCATAAAACAATGCATACACAGATGCAGGCCTAACCATCTTTCATGCAAAGACATGGTGACTCATAGTGTTTCCTATCATCAAAACCACAGAGGCACAACAATCTCCCCCTTTTCGATGAAGGCAACACTATGAGTCACACTGACTCATGTCAATTTATTCTCCCCCTTTGACTTCAGCAAAAAGAAAATAGTTTGAGAGAGAAATAAGCATGCATAAATTGATTGATTTAGAATCTCCCCCTTTGACACATTATTAAGGCATAGAAGAACTATACTCCCCCTAGATAAATGAAGGTAATGAGCCAACACAAGGACATATAAACAACCAAGCACCAATCAAGAAAAGATTAGACTATGATCAGAAATAAGTCTGATACCAATTGTTGTGGAAAGAGAAGTCATCAAAAAAACACAGGGTCAACCATAAATAATTTCAAGTCGAACCCAAGAGGCATCAGAATCGGTGAGAACTTTCAAATTGAATTCCAACAACAAGATATTGACTGGATTGCCAAAGAATAGATGAGACCGAAAGATTTTCAATAGGGTACCAAATTCATAAATCTTGATAAGTGAATTTCAGACTCTTTTATTATAAGAGATTATGAATGAATCTAAACTTACCAACATGATTTAAGAATGATGTATACAAAGTTTATCAAGAAAATTTAATACTCATATCTGAAACACCTTTTAATAGAAATGAACCAAAAGGATTTAAGGATTTAAGGACCAAGCCCATTAAGTTTGGCCCATATTCTAGAAGGATAACTAGCCTATTCACGGATTTATAAGATAAATACTATTTATCTAAGATAATGATAGGGATAAATGAATAAAAGAGTTTTATTAATTTAAAAATTCTATACACGTTGACTGTAACGGTCCATAGCGCGACCGTCGCAGCCAGGTAACGCGCCTGGACACGACCGTTACATACTGCGAGTTCCGTAAGTCGAAGAACTCCCAAAAAGATTAGAATTTTTGAACCCTATCTACAAGAGACATAACTAGAAGGACATGTTAAGTAACTAGGGACACTTAGAGATCAGATTTTGATGAATTAAGGACTCTAGAATCGATCTAATCTTCAAACCCTAGCCAAAACTCTATAAATAGAACCCAGTTCTGATTTGAGCGATCCTTACTTTTGGGCCATAAAGAATCAAGGTAAGGAGTCGTAATCTCGGGTAAGTTCTTTAAAAGATTTTGTAGACAATACTTTAGACTAACTACTCTCCAAATTTCACGCCCTTAGGTCAAGAGGTCATGGAGTTAGAGCCCAAGGAAGTTGCTGAAAAGTCACAGGAAGAGGAGAGCTAGGGCACGTCTTTTCAACCCTAAATTGGAAGTTTAAAGCCGAGGTTAAGAGGTAGGTCATCTCATGAACGGAAGAAACATCTTGATAGAAATAAAAGCCCTCTGGTTTGATTGAATTCCATGCATGATAGATCATGAATTTCATGTTTTAATGGTTCTATGCATTCATACATCTCTTAGCCTTAAATAGAAATAAAAGATGTTATCTTGTCTATTCACTAGAACCCATGCATATAGATAGCCTATACTTCGTTATCATGTCTAAGGATAGTCATACTATTTTGATTTCTAGACATGATGTGAGTTGATCTCTTGGATTCTATATGGTTTTCTGTCAACAGATGCTCTGACGCATCATAGTAGGACCGTCATACTCACGTAACGGCATTACGATGAGCCATCACAGTTCTGTTGTATATATATGCACTCTGTTGTCTCTGACGCATCAGGGAAGGAGCGTTAAGTTCATGTAACGGCTGCTCGAAAAACCGTCACATTAACCGTGACGCACCATCAATAGACCGTCAAATACCTGATGTTCTGTCAACCCGAGACAGAATAGGACTTGTCAATTTTACTTATTATTAAGCCTAGTTATCTAAGTTTAAACTTGTTAAAGTGATCTTGGAATTATTCAATCATTCATGATAGGTATTGCATGATTTTGGTATCTTAATATCATTTTAAAGATACGTTAATTTCATGACCAAAAATCTATAGTCTTGTATTCTAAATCATGGTTTTACATAATGCATTGATGGAGTTTTTATCGTGATTTAGACATGGATACACATTCTATCTCTATCTATAGAGTCATTTCTATAAGTACATGGCGCATATTCCGGTATGTTGTCCATTAGTTCACACTTTGCACTATAGGAACATATTCTTGGACTTGAGGACCTCTCTATTTGATATTCCTTCCAATGGACTAGGAAGTCTTATTTCAAGGCCTCCGTAATTCTCCGCGAGCCTAGGATTCCCACTAGGACGCCGAGTTGGTTGTACCATTGAAGCCCATTGATTAGATTACACTATCGATGTTTTCTGATTATCAGTAATGTAACGGCTCTGTATTGGACCGTCGGGACAGGTAACGGCCCAATATACGACCGTCACATTCATCTGAGTTCGATATCTTGATTCTG
The DNA here is from genome assembly GCA_022559845.1 of Amorphophallus konjac. Classification (NCBI taxonomy): domain Eukaryota; kingdom Viridiplantae; phylum Streptophyta; class Magnoliopsida; order Alismatales; family Araceae; genus Amorphophallus; species Amorphophallus konjac. The sequence continues at coordinate 192,455,194 of CM040121.1, read as the reverse complement.
GACCCAGACCACTATAACGGCCTAATCCTAGACCGTCACATCATGTAACGGCCCAGTACACGACCGTCACATTGCTTAAGTACTTAACCCAAGGTTTGACCCAAGGGTTGATATTCCAAAGGTTCTAGATGAACTAATGATAGTCTAGAACTAATAATATTGATCAAGAAACTTAATATAATGATTGGAAAGAGAAAAGAATGTACCGTGTGCTGTCGATTTATTTCCGTGAGCATGACATTGTTTAAATCTTTTTCTTGATCTCTCATACTCTAAATTGAAGCATTCATTAATTAATTATTGTTATCATAATTTATTTATCTTATTACATTCTTGGCCATACTTTATTGTTATACTCATGGAAGTAGCTTGTGTTGCATCCCTATGGTTTTGATGATGTCCCATACTATAAATCAATCTTCTATCTCTAGATGAATGCTGTTTCATCATGTGAGTGAGTACAGTTCAATGGCTGTCAGATAACATGCTCTACCTTAATTTTGCCTACACTCTGTCTGCACAATTTTCACACCAGTGCGTCAACTCAGTGTGCTGATGCGTCGACCCTTCAGTCATTGCATGTCTCTGTTCTCACACCAGTACGTCAACTCAGTTTGCTGATGCGTAGACTCTTCTGTTCAGGTTCTTCATTTGATTAAGTCTATTCATCATCAGTTGAATGTAAAAGTAATACGTTGCAGCGTCAACTCATTGGGCTGCAGCGTCAACTCAGCATGTTTGCTCTTCGCCTTCAGGGTATTCAAGTCTATACACACTATACTCATTCAAGTCTGTTCAGCCGTTTGCATCTCATAAAGTCTATACATTCGGTTCCTTGGGCAAAGTCTATACATCGCTTAGTCTGCACATTGCCTTCAGCCCAAGTGCTCAAAGCCTAAGTCTATACACTCGTTTGTGAGACCTTCAACTCTGTACACTGCTTGAGCCTCACCAAGTATGTACATCGCCCAACTGATTTGGCAAGTCTATACAACGTGAAGTCCTCACCTCGTCTTGTCATCAAGTCTATACAGTGGACTGTGTTTCATGCATTGGCCAAGTCTGTACATCGACCTGTTCACTCGTTTGAGCAAGTCTATACATTGCCTTGCCTTGCCTACGATCAAGACCACCAAGTCTGTACATTGGGTAAAGTCTACACATCGCCTTGGTCACTTGCTTCAAATTCTATACACTGTGAACATTCATGTCTGTACAGACTTCACTTCATCTCAAGTCGAGTCTGACTGTGTTGTCTCCATGTCGTCCTTAGTTCGAGTCGTTTCTTTGTTATCTCTGTCTTCGTGTTGCTCTTCCTAGACCTCGTGTCTTTCTTGTTTTTGTGACCACACTTCGTGTCAGTTTCTGTTTTCATCTTCGAGTTGGTTTCAGTCCATGTTGCTCTCGTGTCGTCCTCGTCTTCGAGTCGTTCGTACGATTCGAGCAACTTGTACTCGAGTTGTTTTCGTGTGTATTCAAGTCCTATTAGTATAGTGTCGTTTCACCTCGTGCTGTTCTCGTCTGACTTCGTGACATTTTCTCTGTAGTGTTAGCATTATTAGTATGTATCTCGTGTCGTTCTCTTCGTAGTGTTTGTTTTGTTACAGTGACACTTCGTGTCGTTCTCGTTTTACCTCGTGCCATTTTCATCTGACCTCGTGTCATGCTCTCCTTGTCTCGTACTGTAGTAATCTTGTATATTTTGTGTCGTTCTCGTTTTACCTCGTGCCGTTTTCATCTGACCTCGTGTCATGCTCTCCTTGTCTCGTACTGTAGTAATCTTGTGTATCTCGTGTCGTTCTCAGTAAAGTGCATCTCGTATTGTTTTCACATACCTCATGCAGTTTTTAGTTCTTGTGGCCCTCAGTGTTAATGGTTCTTATCTCCTTGCAGGTCCGAGGAAGAACGTTCACCGGTGTCTGGGCTGCACGTGATCCGATGCTAAAAGAACGTGATCCGATGCTAAAAGAACCAATGCTATAAAGGCACGTGGCAAGAAGGTTCTGGATGAAGTGTGGGAGGCACACGCATTCTACACCTCATTCACCTGCTGCTGTTGGTATATAATGGAGCCTTCGTCTTCAGATGAAGGTTGATCGAAGAAGAAGCCTGAAGAGCAGATAAGCCCTTCGATCCAGAAAAAGAGAAAGAGAAGTGCAGAGAGAAAGAAAAAGAAAAAGAAAGAAAAAGAGCAGAGAGTTCCATATCTGAGAGGAGTTTGGTCGAGAGAGAGAGAGTGTGTGTGGATTGATGAATTGCTTCATTTGAAGCTACATTTGTATTGGGTTTCAGAACCGATTGCTTCTTCATTATTTTTGTTTCTATTTTTCTTTCGTTTATTTTTGTTCTTCCATTCTGATTTGAATTGGTTTCCTGTGGACGCGGATTTTATATTATTTCATTATATTATTTATTTGGATTTTTGATTTATTAGGCGTGCCAGTCACGTGTGTGACGATTCATTGTGCGCTCGATCTGACTTGGTCAGTCGATTGTGAAGTCCGAGTCGGGACCAGAAGTCCGTCATACCATAAAGACTATGACGTTAATTACGTCCTTCCAAGGAAGGACAACCCTTGATTAAACGCCAAAATAGGAGGAAAGCAGCGGTGAAGATAAGACTCAGAAGAGACGGGATTGATTTATTTGCAGGATGCTAAATGGGCTAAACAAGGCAGGGGGGTTATTAAGTACGGGACGAATCCGACGGCATATCCCCGCCATCTTGGACTATGCCAAGTGGGAATAAGAAACCACCCATGCAGCGGCAGGGCAGGATCCGTAAAAGATCGGGTATAATGGACCCGGAGTCCGAACAGGGACCAGCATGACATGACACGTCCCATATGGGTGTGGTGCCGCATCTATATCCCCCTTCGAGGGACCATCGGAGAGCATGCAAGGGCATAACTCTGTGGGCCGGCGGGGCTGAGAGAGGACATCACATTTACCCGGTAGGATGTGTATGAATTTCGGCTGCATGTCCCCTCAACTTGGATTATGCCAAGAGAGAATAGGTCATCATCCACGGGAGGCCGGGATGACGACCGAACGAGGATGGGCACCGGGCCCGGGGACATTGCTTGCATCTATCTCATCGGTTAATGTTCCCTTGGAACCCATCAGAACGCACATAGCAACATGGCTCTTTGGGTTCATAGGGTAGCAGTGAAATCCGGATCGGGAACGAGAGCTGTAGGGGAAGTCTTCCCCATTGTTGTATCTTCTCAGGACACATGTGATGATCTCTAGACATTCCTGAGACATATGTGTGAGGGGATTAGAAGGTTGACAAATGGTAGTGCAGAGATGAGCCTCGGACTGGATTTCACTGGTCAAGAAGGAGGGTCTCGGCGTGGCTTTCTATCGGCGGGAGGTGGAGTGCCCTCGGCGTGGGTTTGTATTGGCAAAAATGGGGTTCTCGACATGGGTTTAGTTGGCCCAAAGAGGGCTCTCGGCGCGGCTTGACTAAAAGGGGGGCTCTCGGCATGGGGCTTCCCGGCGCGCCCGTCACCGCGTCGGGAAGCTGGCGCCAGGAGGCTGTAGGCCGGGGAGGTTTGCATGAAGAGGGGTTTGGATGGGGTTTTGTCGGTTTGCTGAAGGGGAAGGAAGAGGGAGGCCTCTCGGCAGCGTAGTTCTCGCCGTGGAAATCAGCACGCCAGGAAGGTGAAAGGGCTAAGGGTTTCAGGGTTCGATTACAATACTCTGTTTGGGAATTTTTGAGTTTTCTGGCTCGGATTGAGGCCGGATCGGGGGTGTAAGGGGTGGTTTCATGGATGCTTCTGCTAGAGGGATGCCAAGGGAGCCGAGAGACCAAATCAGCAGGCGGAAGAGAGATCATCATCCGGACTTGAGAAGCTTTCTCTGTTTGCCGTCAGCCGTCCGGGGATCAAGAGATGACTATCTCTGCTCCCCGGACGAACCTAATGGCATTTAAAACTGGCGATGGAGGGACTTTCAGCACCGAAACCCCAAACCCTAATCATTCAAAGGTTAGAATGGAGGGTCGAGAGACTGAGGTCATCGCTTGTTAGGATCTCGCGGGATGGCGTCAACCTGCAGAGCAGACACATCTTTATATAGCCAGCAGTCCAGGGAACCAAGAGATTGATGTCTCGGGTTCCTGAACATCACAAGGGCTCAAGAGAAAACTCGGACTATATGCGGAGGATCTGCCATTGAGACAGGAGGGGAGAAGGAAATAGATCCCAATCACCCATTAGATAGGGATGGGGGTCCTATCTTCATTCCTCTTCGGAGAACCAACGAGGACTCTGAAACCGGTGCTGTATAGACTATTAGACATTTCGAATAGAAGACATATCCACGGGATACAAAGGGGAAGAGCTTCGATTGCCCAATATTCATCACTGCAATTGTAACATTCCATTTCATTGCATCGTCTCATACTTACATCAACCATGAAAGGGGAAAATAAGAAGCAGAGAGGTACAAAGCAGAACCGGGATTGTCCGGCTACATTTGATAAATCGAGAAAGAAAACTCGCTAGATTACATCAAAGAAAAGGAAAGAAAGTATGGGGGAGGGCGGAGCATTGACTCCTCTCCCTCCCCGGAGCAACCCACCTGTAGCTTCTTCTTCCTCCTTTTCCTCGAGCTCTCCTTTTCTCTTTTGGTTTCTGGCTATCCTCTCAATATCTGCCTCTTCCTTTTTTTTTTTGTATTCGCTTCTGCTTTCTATCCTCCTCCGTTCTTCTAGCTTCTTCGAAGGGAAGGGGCTTTATAGCCGTCCCTTTTTCACCTTCTCGGCAGGCCTCATCACGGTGCGCCTCAACTGAGGCTTCCCGGCGCGCAGGCATTTTGACCTCTCGGCGCAGCTTCTGGGCTTCGACAAGAAGCTCCCGACACCACTTTCACAGGCCCAATTAAGCCTTTTAGACTAGGGCTTTGCTAGTCCTTCAAGTATACCATCACCCAAGAGGGCCTTTCATTGACGACATATCTTGCATCGAGATCATTATTAGGGTTTTCATCAGTCCGTAGACAGGGATTTCATCAGTATTGCCATCTGAACGATGACAAAACTGGGTATCATTTTATCGATATCGTCATCCGAATGGTGACGAGATCGGACATCAGCTTTAGTCTGAGAAGACTTCAGCCGGGTGTATAATCTGTGGAGATGATTCTTCTTGTGTTCTGACTTTGCAAAGCCTTTACAATCTTCATCTGCCGGCACCGGCTTCATCTTTATCTTACATCACATCTGTCAATAAACCGACCTCTGGCCTATGCTGACATGTCATCTGTGGATTCTTGGATGTAACAGTAACATAGCTCTTATTAAGAGTGTGCTGGGAGGTCTCATTAGTCAAACGACTACTGCTTCGTTAGTGCTGCCATCTGAGTGACATCGGCACAGGACGTCAGCTCGGTCGACAAAGACTTCAGCCGGGTAAATGGTTGACGAGCCTCATCATTGGTCTTTCACTGTGGGTATGATCTGCCTCCACCCTTGTTCATTTTCAAGGTGTCAACAAATGCCCCCCACCTGCGGGCGGCGTAAGCGCAGAATAAGCGGCACGGGGCCTACAGTGACTTTCATTATTCGAGGGTATCTTCCTCAATTTCTCTTCAATCCGTTTCTCAGACCTGATCATCTCGTTGCAATAATATTCTGCACCCGTATTCTTCATTTCACCTTTCTTTTTTTTTATCTTCATATCTTCTTTATTTTCAGCATTTTGGAGCTTCTCGGCACGGGGTCAGGGGCTTCTTGGCGCACGAAGACCTCCCGGCGCGGAGCTTCTCGGCTTGCCTAGCTTCTCGGCGCGCTTGGCCGATGGGGGCTCTCGGCCTGGGTGCTTCTCGGCATAAAGCGCTTCTCGACGCGCCTTTCGGCCGAAGGGGGGCTCTCGGCCTGGGGGTTCTCGGCGCGCGTTTCACCGCGCCGAGACCCTGGTCGCTCGGGCCCCTATTTAGGGCGCCGAGGCCTCTTGGCTTCTCATTCTCACCTTTGCTTTCTCTTTCTTCAGCTTTTCTTCTCCCTATTTCTTCTCTTCGGCGCGAGCCGTTTTCATCCTCTCGGCGGTGGCCGCGAGTTCTTCCGTCCTGGGTGTGACGTCTTTTAGGGATTTAATCCCTTTTGCTTCCGGGATCACCCCCTCTTGGTTGGTGACTCCCTATTCTTTTTGGGCAGACCCTGAATAAGGGGAGATGCTGCCGAAATTTTCATAGGGTCTCATATTACAATCTTTATAAGACTGACTTTTAATTCACATTACTTCTTCGACTGCAGACACTACAATGGCTTCCGGCTCCGCTGCTACATCTTCTGGAGTCGTCGGAACAAGTTCGTCAGCCCAGCCAGACATATCACGGGCCACGGTAAACTGGCTGAATGTGCACAGCTTAGACTTCGGATACGACAAGATCGCTTCCGTTGATGAATCATCCGATTCTGATACCGATACGGTGTCGACATCCCGGGTATACTCCACTGCCATGGAAACATGTTTCAGACGGGGCACTGATTATCGCCCAGATTTCCGAAGGACAAACACTTGCTGCCGTTTATCCGGACCTTCACCGTGGGTGGAATGCGGAATTAACGAATAGCTCACACAGTTGAAGCCGCAATTCTTGGTGAGAGAGACAGCCTGAAAGACTCAGTATATCACGGAAAGGCTATATATCTTCCCGGGGAGAAGCGCAACTGGGATGCAGTCCTCGACAGATTTAGCATCGTTGGACCTAGGGGCCCCAGGAGAGAGTTGCATTCCTATCAGGGCTTCAGACTTTAGAGCCGAAGCCGATCCATCTAGAAGCTCCGCTTTTATACCGGCCGCAGTAATGTCAATTGCGCCCGAGTCAGCAGTCCCTGTTATAGTGGCTATGGAGACTGGACTTCTGCCTTCTCCGACTATGGCAGCTTCCTCCCTGTTACCAGAAAGAGCAGCTGAAGATGAAGCCCCTATTCAAGAGACTCATGAAGAGGCAGCTCTATCCTTCATCGATTCTCCCCCTGTGGATGTTCAAGCTATAGCTTCCGATACAGCGATAGGGGAGGAATCTTCAGCTCAGCAGGAGAGCACAGAAAAGGACTGACCAGCCCTTATAGCAGATCTGCCGTCTTCGTCCTCTCAGCCGGACGTTGCATTGTGGGAAGATATCGATGGCGAGGTGACCTTTGAAGTCGTCTCCTCTGCCTCCTTTGGCTTCGCTTCCTCTGACAACTTTGTCTGGCAGCATCTGGACATGCTACGTTAGCTGGTAGAATCCCAGGCTGGCTTAACGTATCTGCAACTGAAGGAAATCGCCAATCACTTCACCGCTGGCTTGCAGGCCATGGGCTGCCCTTTGGACATCTAGGTTCAGCGGGTGCTGCTTCTACTGAAATTCGTGCATCGGAGAGACTTCCTAGCACGGACCATGGTTGATAAGCTAACGGCGTTGAAGCTGCAGAGGTCAGAATATAAGTCTGAGCTGGGGAAGCTGACGCTCATGCTTGATGGACGCCGAGCCGAGCTACAAGGAGCTATCCAGCGGGAGGAAGCTGTACGGGGCCGGATAGCCATCCTGGAGATGGAGCTCTCTGGACTTCGAGCCGAGCTGCAGCAATTATCCTTTATCCGGCCGCAGTCTGAAGAGGAGGTAGCCTCGCTGGAGGGACGACTGATGTCTCTCCAGGACATGTTCATTGGACTTCAGGAGGAGGAGGCGCGCCTTCACAAGCTGGGGGCCGCTCCTTATGTGGGTCTTCTGGCCTTTGAAGATATATTCCGGTGGCCATGAATTGTTTGTCCCTTCTTTTTTTTTTCTTTTTGTTCTCTTTTTGTGATATGATGTCCCCTCGGGGCTCTTTATGTACTCCCCTTTTTAATGGAAAGGAATCTCTTGGCTTCATGCATATCCATATTATTCTGCATGTGGTTTTATCATTTTGGGAGGTGGGGTAGTGGTTTCGACAATCCCTTATGCGAATGGCTCGTACCTTGGCAGGAGAGCGTCCACCCCTTCAGAGAAAGGATGGGGAACTCGCTCCACCGCGTGACGGCATCCGAGGAGGTGCTTGAACCGAATTTTGTTGGTGGCAGCAAACATCCCGTTGGCCATATGTGTCGTAAGGGAGACGATTTGCCGGAATGCAAATGAGGGGGTCCCATCAGAGTAGACGTATGGTCTAGGCTGGGTAGAGACTATCGCAGGTGGGACATTGAAACAGTATATGTGGTTTTCATCAGAACGGACATAAAGTACGAACTGGACAGATTTTATCATTGGCCGGGCGATGTACCGATCGGCCAACGGTTGACTTCATCATCGATATTGAGCTTATATCGATGCAAGGGGAGGTTTCAGAATAGACGTAAGGTCTATATTGGATAGGGTTTCATCATTGATCGGGCAGGGTGCCAATCGATCAACAGTTGGTTTCATCATCGATATTGGGTTTATATCGATGCAAAGGGATTTATAAGTTTCATCAGAATAGACGAAAGGTCTAAACTGGATAGGGCTTCATCATTGATCGGGCAGGGTGCCAATCGATCAACAGTTGGTTTCATCATCGATATTGGGTTTTTATCGATGTAAAGGGATTTCTAAGTTTCATCAGAATAGACGAAAGGTATAAACTGGATAGGGTTTCATCGTTGATCGGGCAGGGTGCCAATCGATCAACAGTTGGTTTCATCATCGATATTGGGTTTATATCGATGCAAAGGGGTTTATAAGTTTCATCAGAATAGACGAAAGGTCTAAACTGGATAGGGTTTCATCATTGATCGGGCAGGGTGCCAATCGATCAACAGTTGGTTTCATCATCGATATTGGGTTTTTATCGATGCAAAGGGATTTATAAGTTTCATCAGAATAGACGAAAGGTCTAAACTGGATAGGGTTTCATCGTTGATCGGGCAGGGTGCCAATCGATCAACAGTTGGTTTCATCATCGATATTGTGTTTATATCGATGCAAAGGGATTTATAAGTTCCATCAGAATAGACGAAAGGTCTAAACTGGATAGGGTTTCATCATTGATCGGGCAGGGTGCCAATCGATCAACAGTTGGTTTCATCATCGATATTAGGTTTATATCGATGCAAAGGGATTTACAAGTTTCATCAGAATAGACGAAAGGTCTAAACTGGATAGGGTTTCATCATTGATCGGGCAGGGTGCCAATCGATCAACAGTTAGACGTACGTGAAGGTGTAAGTCTCGTCAGGACAGACGTAAGGTCTATTCCAACAAGTTTTAGCAGAATGGTGATGGGTTTTATTGTTGGTGGGACGTCTGAAAGAGGGTATGTAGGTTTCATCAGGGTAAACGTAAGGTCTACCCCGGAAGGGTTTCATCATCGGTGGGGAATGGAGCCAACTGACCGATGGAAGGTTTCATCAGTGAAAGGGAGGTAAAGGTAGCATGCCGGTTGGCATGGAACTTTTGAATTACCACATTACTGACCCAAGTGCCCTTTCGGGTTTTCACCGGAGCCAGCTCCCTCTTGCTTTTGCCCACGCGCCCTTTCGGGTTTTCACGTGGCGGGATACCCGATTTTGCCTGCAGTGCCCTTTCGGGTTTTCACCACAGCTGGGTTTTAGCCATTTTTGCCCTTGTTCAGAATGTCCGAACAAGTCTGGCGGGGTATCTCTATTTTTAACCTCATTTTTATTATTTATATATATATAGATATACATGTATATATTTCCCGAATTGGGACATTAGCACGGATCAGGCGATGTGCTACTTCATTAGTAGCTGCACTTTATCATTGATATTGGGTATATACCAATGCAAGAATTTCATAGGTTTCATCAGGATAGACGTAGGGTCTAAACTGGATATGTTTCATCGTTGATCGGGTAGTGTACCAATCGATCAACAACAGGTTTCATCATCGGTATTGGGTTTATACCAATGCAAGGGTTTCATAGGTTTCATCAGGATAGACGTAGGGTCTAAACTGGATATGTTTCATCGTTGATCGGGCAGTGTACCAATCGATCAACAGCAGGTTTCATCATCGGTATTGGGTTTATACCAATGCAAGGGTTTCATAGGTTTCATCAGGATAGACGTAGGGTCTAGCCCTGACAGGTTTCATCGTTGATCGGGCAGTGTGCCAATCGATCAACAGCAGGTTTCATCATCGGTATTGGGTTTATACCAATGCAAAGATTTCATATGTTTTATCAGGATAGACGTAGGGTCTAAACTGGATATGTTTCATCGTTGATCGGGCAGTGTACTAATCGATCAACAGCAGGTTTCATCATTGGTATTGGGTTTATACCAATGCAAGGATTTCATACGTTTCATCGGGATAGACGTAGGGTCTAGTCCTGACAGGTTTCATCGTTGATCGGGCAGTGCGCCAATCGATCAACAGCAGGTTTCATCATCGGTATTGGGTTTATACCAATGCAAAGATTTCATATGTTTCATCAGGATAGACGTAGGGTCTAAACTGGATATGTTTCATCGTTGATCGGGCAGTGTACCAATCGATCAACAGTTGGTTTCATCATTGGCATTGGGTTTATACCAATGCAAGGATTTCATAGGTTTCATCAGGATAGACGTAGGGTCTAGCCCTGACAGGTTTCATCGTTGATCGGGCAGTGCGCCAATCGATCAACAGCAGGTTTCATCATCGGTATTGGGTTTATACCAATGCAAAGATTTCATATGTTTCATCGGGATAGACGTAAGGTCTAAACCGGGTATGTTTTATCATTGATCGGGCGAGGTGCCGATCGACCAATGGCAGGTTTTATCATCGGTATTGGGTCTATACCAATGCAAAGATTTCACATGTTTCATCGGGATAGACGTAAGGTCTAAACCGGGTATGTTTTATCATTGATCGGGCGAGGTGCCGATCGACCAATGGCAGGTTTTATCATCGGTATTGGGTCTATACCAATGCGAAAATTTCATATGTTTCATCGGGATAGACGTAAGGTCTAAGCCGGATAGGTTTTATCATTGATCGGGCGAGGTGCCGATCGACCAATAGCAGGTTTTACCATGGTGGGACTTTGGCAAGGTACGAGGGTTTTATCAGGACAGACGTAGGGTCTGTACTGGGTGGGTTTGATCGTTGATCGGGCAAGGTGCCGGTCGATCAACGAGAAGTTTACGGCAGGAGGTGAGGCTTCTTTAGGATCACCACATTACTGACTCAAGCGCCCTTTCGGGTTTTCACCGGAGCCAGCCCCCCTCTTGCTTTTGCCCACGCGCCCTTTCGGGTTTTCACGTGGCGGGGTACCCGATTTTGCCTGAAGTGCCCTCTCGGGTTTTCACCACAGCTGGGTTTTAGCCATTTTTGCCCTTGCTCAGAAAATCTGAACAAGACCGGTGGGGTATCTCTATTTTTAACCCCATCTTTTTTATTTATTTATTTATTTTCATTCTTTTATTCTCTCTTCCCCTCTTTTTTGGGAGGGTGACAAGTCGGAATGCCATTAGATCATGACGAGGGATGGCTTGGCTAGGGCGGAGTGCCACTAATCCAAGGAAAGGGTGTATCTCGGCTAGGGCGAGATGCCACTAAGCCAAGGAAAGGGTGTATCTCGGCTCGGGTTGGATGCCGCTTAGCCGAGGGAAGGGTGTATCTCGGTTAGGGTGGGATGCCACTAGCCAAGGAAAGGGTGTATCTCGGTTAGGGTGGGATGCCACTAGCCAAGGAAAGGGTGAATCTTGGCTAGGGCTGGATGCCACTAGCCAAGGAAAAGGTGTATCTTGGCTAGGGCTGGATGCCGCTGGGCCAAGGGAAAGGTAGCTTGGCTAGGGCGGGGTGCCACTAGGCCAAGGAAAGGGTGTTTTGGCCCGATTATTCGGGGAATATTGGTTGTGCAGCATGATACAGCTTGAGGTGTTTACCGTTGAGTGGCGAGAACTGAATTTCCCCTCGATGGTTAACAACTACATAGGCCCCTCCTTCGTAGACCCTTTGTATCACATAAGGACCTTCCCAATTAGCATTCAGCTTTCCTTTTGGGTTGGACGCCATGACTTCTTTTTTCTTGACCATGACGAGGTCACCTTTCTTGAATTCTCGCCCTCTTACGAGTTTATTGAATGCAGCGGCCATGCGGGCCTGATACATTTGGATGTTCTTCTGAGCTTGGAGGCGCTTTCCTTCCAGTTCAGCCAGTTCTTCTAACCTTCTTTCAGCATTTGTTTGTTCGCCATGGGCGAGGCCATATTGGATTGCCACTCTGAGTGACGGGACTTCCAGCTCTAGTGGAACCACTGCCTCCAAGCCGTATACCAATGAGTATGGTGAGCACCCTGTAGGTGTCTTAAAGATGGTGCGGTATGCCCGCAGAGCTTCATACATCTTTTCTTCCCAGTCCTTTTTATTAGAACTGACAACCTTGGCTAGCAAGGTGCACAAAGTCTTGTTAAAAGCTTCTGCCAATCCGTTTGCCTGGGGATTGTAGGGAGTGGAGGTTCTCCATTCAATCTTATACTTCTCGGCAAGTCGATAGATTTTCTGATTTCTGAAATGACTTCCATTATCAGAAATTATTCGGTTGGGGATCCCGAACCGGAAGATAATATTCTACTTGATAAATCTGGCGACCAGTTCACCAGTCACTTCTCTTAATGCTACAGCTTCCGCCCATCGGGAGAAGTAATCTGTCATGGCCAATATGTACTTATGACCGGCCGAGGAAGTCGGCAGTGGCCCGACTACATCAGTTCCCCATTGTGCAAATGGCCAGCTAGGAACTGTAGGGTGCAGAGTTGTAGGTGACCTTCTAGGCACGGTAGCATGCTCCTGACACTTCTGGCATGACTTTGCAAATTTACAGTAGTCTTCAAACATGGTAGGCCAATAGTAGCCCAGCTTTTTGATTTCTATCTTCATTTTGGGGCCAGCCTGGTGGGCGCCTGCTGTCCCAGCGTGTATTTCTTTCATCGCTTGCCAAGCTTCCTCAGTGGACAGGCAGCGGAGTAGAATCTTTTTGCGTGCATCCGCCATTATTCGGAATAAAGTTCCATTCCTGAATTCATAGGAATCTTTGATTCTCAGGAGTTTCATCTTTTCCTCCCTTTTCTGTGGTAGCTGTTGGTGCAGAAACCACTGTAGCAAATGCTGTCTCCAATCAGACGCCTGTACTGCGCTGATAGTGGCAACTTCTTCCTCTTCGGGGCGCCCTTCTAGCATACTGGGGACTTGCCGCCGGTTCATAACAACAATGTTCAGTGTTTCATCTGGCGGGACTGCTAGTGAGCTGGCCAGCTTTGCCAGTGCATCGGCCTGGGCATTATGTCCACGGCCCACATGCTTGAGCTCAATATGATAGAATTTCGCCATGAGGCTCACAGCCTTTTGGTGGTAGGGATTCAGTTCTGGCTTTCACACTTCGAACTCCCCTTGGATTTGCTTTATCACCAACATTGAATCCCTGAATACCTGAAGCATTTGGATACCCATGTTGAGGCTGATATTGAGTCCGATTATCAGAGCTTCATACTCGGCTTCATTATTGGTGCATGGCTTGTTTATAGAACAGGAAGTATGCACAACCTCCCCTTCTGGTGATTTCAGCACAATACCGGCCCCAGCCCGTATTCTGGTCTTTCCATCGGAATCTATCTCCGTTCTGGACGCTCCATCAAAGAGCAGTTGCCACATAACTGGCTGAGCTTGACAGGCCTCGAGTGTTTCATCATCGGGTAACTCAGTCCCCAACATATCATTTTCCGGCACGGGGTGCTCCGCGAAGAAATCAGCCACGGCCTGTCCTTTTATTGCCCTCTGGGGTATATATGTGATATCAAATTCCATCAGAATTACTGCCCATTTGCCCAACCGGCCTTTCAGTACTGGCTGAGTCAATATGTATTTGAGTGGATCTGCTGCAGATATCAATCTGATTTCATGTGACAACATGTAGTGTCGGAGCTTTTTGACAGCAAAGACTAGTGCCAAGCAGGTCTTCTCTATGTAGCTGTAGCTTTCTTCAGTTCTCATCAGCCTCCTACTTAGGTAGTATAGGGCTTGTTCTTTTCCTTCCTCATTTATCTGTGCCAGCATTGCCCCCAGGGAACAGTATGTGGCTGCAATATACAGTATCAAGGGCCTGCCCTTAATGGGTGCCCCCAGCACCGGAGGGGTCTTGAGGTATTCCTTCAGCTTCTCAAAGGCTTCCTGACAGCCATCGTCCCAGAGGAACGGCACATCTTTCATCATGAGTTTGTGAAAGGGGTGGCATCTTCCCGATAGATTTGATATAAATCGTCGGATGTAGGCCAGACGCCCTTGCAGGGATCTCAACTCGTGCAGATTCCTTGGTGGAGGGAGCTCCTGGATAGCTTTAATCTTGGATGGATCAATTTCAATACCCCTATGTCGGACAATAAATCCGAGGAATTTCCCACTGGACACGCCAAAGGCGCATTTCATAGGATTCATCTTGAGTTCATATCTGCGCAACCTCTGGAATACTATCCTTAGGTCTTGCAAATGATCTTCTCTTTTGCTGGTTTTTACCACCAGATCATCAATGTAGCACTCTACCTTTTTGAAGAGCAGGTCATCAAAGATCTTTGTCATAGCTCTTTGATAAGTAGCGCCCGCGTTCTTAAGGCCAAACGGCATTCTTTTATAGTGGAATATTCCCTTCGGAGTGCGGAATGCAGTGTGCACTCTGTCTTCTTCAGCAATCCAGATCTGGTTGTATCCAGATGATCCATCCATGAATGACAGGGCTTCATGACCAGTAGTCGCATCGATCATCACTTCAGTGATGGGCACTGGGAATTCATCCTTCGGGCAGGCCTTATTAAGGTCCCGGAAATCGACACATATTCTAATCTGCCCATTCTTCTTCTTTACGGGCACTATATTGGCCAGCCATGTAGTATACTGGTTCTCTTCGACAAAGCCTACATCAATCAGCTTGTCAACTTCTTTGTTAATCTGGTTTATCAATTCAGGGCGCATTCTTCTGGAAGGCTGCTTTACAGGGTTAGCCCCTGGGTTTATTGCCAATCGGTGCTGTGCCACATCAGAGCTCAGTCCCGGCATTTCATCATATGTCCATGCAAAATAGTCTCGGAATTCTCTCAAGAACTGTATATATTGTTCCCTGATATCTGGCTTCAGCAGTGCACTGAGGAATGTCGGCCTTGGTTCGTCTGCGGATCCCAAATTTATTTCTATCAGCTCATCAACGGTGGCTTGGCCCCCGTCTTCGACTTCGGACGGGGCTTCTTGCAAATCAATGAAGCCTCCCGGGATATAATCTTCTTCAGTTTCATGCTCCTCTGTTTCACCATACTGGTCATCAGCGGATGCTGGTGCATCATATAGGGCCAATATTACCGAGTTCTGTTCAGTCTGCCCCGAGGGCGAGACTGGTCCAGCAGGAAATTCAGAAGTGGACTCCTCCGTCCTTAGAGGCTCTTCTGATATGGACTCCCTTGACAGGTCATCATTCCGCAGAGCCCGGAATTCTTCTAGGATGCATCCAAACTCCAAACACTCCTGCAGCTCTCTGGCCATTTGATCTTCATCCGGGGTTCCCGTATCAAATTTTGCTTCAGCCTGGAACAGATCCTCTTTGGAAGACAGGTCCTCCCAGTACCAAGCTTTCTTTGTCTCATCAGATGTCTCTATTTCTGGCAGACTGTCTGGGGCTTCATTGCTCATTATGGATTGATAAATGTTTTCTTCATCTTCCGAGGGGTATTTGTCATATCCCACCTCGGGAGGATCTTCATGCTGGTAGGAGACAGATATGACGTCTACCTCAGCCTCATAGTATTCTTGGAGGGTATAACCCAATCCTGGGTGTTGGGTGATCTTCCTCATTTCTTTACTATCTCGAGGCGGATCCCACAGTTCCTTGAATGCCTTCTTCTGAGCAGTAGGCTGCATTGATGGCATTTGCATCTTGGAGAACATTTGTGAAACCCGTTGGGTAGTATAATCCAAGCCTGTAATCGGTACCATCCGGTTTGCAGCTTCTTCAGGGGCCATACAGTCTTGATCATCTTCTTCGACTGGCTCCCCGGTGTAGAATATAATAGGAGGTTCGCAGAAGCGAGGGATTTCCATAGTCTTCAGTGGTAGCACCGTTTGGTACTCAAGGCTGACGATGGGTTTAAATAAACCCTGCGGCACCTCCACCTGAGTGTACTTTTGCTTCATTTCTTCATCGGCATCATCCGGGTGGATGCTAGGAGGGGTAACCCGAGCAAAGTCACCGGCATAAGAGATGTGAGATACATTATGCTTTTTAACATAGCCCTTTGGTGGCGGTGGAAACCAATTCTTTGCCTCTGTCGCGGGCTTTTTCTGGCTGACCACAGCCTCTTTCCTTTCGCACTTTTGCGACACCTCGGTGTAGTAGGATGCATCGAGCATATGGCACTCGAACACTTCGAAAGGGTGCAGATCCGCAAACACCCTCTCTTCTTTTCCTTCATGGCAGTATTTGATGCACTGATGTAGCGTGGATGGCACTATTTGATATTCATGCAGCCACGGTCTCCCCAGCAGGGCTTTATACGTGGTATTGGAGTCGATCACATAGAATCGTACCACTGTAGTGAGGTCTCCCAATGTGAGGTTGAAATCAGCTACCCCAAGAGGTGTCTCACACTTTTGGTTGAATCCTGCAATCTTCATGTCTCTGACCTTGGTGAGCTGCAGATCAAAGTAATATTTCTGATAGATGCGGTATGGGAGGATGTTCACAGCCGCCCCGGGATCTATCAGTATTCTGCTCATCGGCTGACAGTTCAGGGAACCCCTCATATACAGCGGTCTATTATGGCTGGAATTTGGGATTAGCATATCATCTTCTGAGAATGTGACTGATGGACCAGAATTCACTTCTGTCAAGAGTGCTTCATACTGTGCCGGCGACTGCAAGGCATCAATAATGGCTTGGCGAGCCTCTTCACTCAGAGAGAGGATTTCCCAGATGGAGAACCTGGTAGGGAGCTTCTTTAGCATTTTCATGATCCGGCTGCCCACCCGGACGTTAGACAGTCTCATCTCCTCCACCCAACGGGGTCTTGGAGGTTCATGTGGTGCATGTGGCCTTTGCTGCCCAGTGCCGATTTTACCCTCTTGATCGGTTCCCCGGGAGGCTTCTTCTGTAGTAACGATCCCTGTTTCTGCTAGAGGGTTACTTCCTTTGTTTTCTTCATGCTGTTTCTGCTTCCTAACTGTAGTCTGGTGGTATTTATTATCTTCAGCTGAAGCAGTGTGAGCCAGCTGCTCATTTTCCAGACTGGACAAGAATTCCAGGAACGAAGGAGCCTCTTCTTTTTCTTGGTACAAGGTGGCAGGGAGAGGAACCTGGACACCTCGTACTTCTGGCTCGGGGATCTGATAGGGTTGCTCCCCTCTGAATATAATATTATGATTGGCTGGTGGTGGGCGCCCCCATCTTTTCCCAAAACGTGTTGCATGGGCTGAGGTAGAGGCCTCAGCATGGTTGGCTTCTAGCGGGGCATCTGATGCTCCAGCTTCATCATCCTCCCCAGGCAAGGAAAAGAGTACCGACAGGGTGTTGCATTGTACTGTCATGACTTTCTTTCCCCTTTTGGACTTGGGCCGTCTCTTCTTCTTCTGGGAATTTGGCTTTGCTGGCTCTTGCCCCCAGAAGGGCTCATTTTCAGCTTTTTCTTGTTCTGCCTCTGGTTGCTCTTTAATTTTCAATTCTTCGAGCTGCTCCCAGAGTATACAGTCTTTTATCAGTAGGTTTTTGGGCTTCTTCTGCTCATATTCATCGAGCTCATTGATATACTACTGTAGACGCCTGGCTGTAGGACTTACTTCTTTATGTGCAGGTAGGGGAGTTTGTCTCCTCCGGTTGTGAGTAGGGATCCGGATGACTGGCCCGGTCTCAGCTGTATGCCATACTGGCTTTACTGGAGGTGGCTCAGGCCTTGGGGTGACACCCCGAATAGTTGCCCCACTGGTGCTGGCTGCAGGAGTGTTTTTCCTGTTCTTTATGGGCTTCATCTGCCATCCTTCCTGATCTTTCAGTGGGGTGAGGAGGCAAGCTTCATAAGTATGCCTGGTACATTCTTCAACGGCTTCTTCAGGCAGCTGCTGATAGACTGAAATCATATTGGCGGCCATCCTCCAGGGCGGAGGCTCATGCGGATGAGGTGGCTTCACCTGGTAATCACCCAACTGTAGCTCGCCCTTTTTGACCATTCCTTCCATGATATCCTTGAAGACGTAACAGTCTTCAATTGCGTGCCCCAACGCACGGTGAAATGGACAGAACAACGGATCATCTTTCTTTGTTGCATCCGCAGGTCTCTTCGGTTCAGGCAATGTTACCTTGTTGAACTTATATGCCCAGTTAAATAGTGCTGATGTCTTATCTTTGGGAAAAGAGTAAGCCCTTCTCATTCTGTCTCTCAGAGAGACCTTATCTTTTCTTTCTGTTGCACCCTCAGGCGGGGGAGCTTCATTTGCCTCCTTTTTCCCTTTCTGTTGCTCGAAGGTTCTAAAATAGACGGCGTTAGCCTCAATATGTGATGGCCGTCGATCATTGGTTTTACCCTTCGGCATAGTGGGAGCATTGGCGGTCGGACGCTTGGACAAGAACGTCTCGACTTCCGCCACTATATTGTTCAGCCGATCAAATGTTCTGACATCTGCACCGATCATCTTTTCTAGCACCTCTCTCTTGAGGCTCTGTTTACATATCTGCACTGCATCTTCCTGATGAGGAGGTCTTCGGCATCTCATGGCTAAATTTCTCCATCTTTTGATGTAATCCAGTGCTGTTTCATCCTGCCTTTGCTTGGTTGCATATAGTTCTGCTATTGTAATTTCTCTTTCCGTGACATGAAATCTGTCGCGGAACTTTCTTTGCATATCAGGCCAATCAACCACTGATCCAGCGGGCAGGCTTGAATACCATTCAAAGGCTATCCCAGTGAGGGACGAGCCAAAGAACTTAAGCAGATAGGCTTCATCAGCTGCCAGGTCACCCATAATCGTGGTATAGTAAGCAATGTGCTCCCTGGGAGAGCCCTGGCCGTTGAATTTCTCAAATTTCGGCGGCTTACTGACGCCTGGGGGTAGTCTTTTAGCAGCATACTGGGGAGGATACGGTACTTTGTACACGTCATAGGTACTTACACCATCACCGGTCTTTTCAGACAGCTTCATCTCCATAATTCTTTCAATCATCAGCTTGTGGGCTAGGGCTGGATCTATCTCCTCTGGGAAGAAGTGAGCTTGTTGTTGGCTGTGAGGAGTTGTCATCACAGTGGCACGCAAGGTGGGCGCGGTAGGTTGTGTTTGAGATGCAGAGGGCTGAGCCACCGTTTGCTGTGGAACAGGTTGGCTCGGTGCTTTGCCCTTGTCAGCCAGAAGGGGATTAGTTGGGACAGCCATTTCTGCTGAGCTGGAAGTTTGCCCCACAGGTTCGACTCGCTTGGAGATCGGTGTGGTTTCATGCTTCTCATTTAGCTGTCTTCTGAGAGCACTGATCTCCTGTTGATATCTTCTAAACATCATCTGGATCATGGGATCCAGAGTCGATGGGATCTGTATATCTTCTGAAGTCCCTTCAGCATCATCAATAAAGGGATTGTCTTCTTCTTCTGTTGTCACCACATTGACTGTCATGGTGGTGATCTTGCGGGCTTCATCATCATTCTTCATCTTATCTTTTGCAACCTGGCGTCTTCTTGTGACGGGGCCTGGTCTGGTAGCCAGCCTGAGCAGTTCATCTGGCTGAGTTGGTAGCATATCCTGCCCCCTGGCGATTCCAGCCATGTTACAGGCAAAGATTTGCATTCTTCCCTTCTGCCTGCAAACTTTTCTTTCTGCGTGGTCAGGGTATTTGAGTCGGTCGAAGACCGATACTCTTTCTTCAGCTTCTTCCCTGTACAGGTCTTCTTTATCATATCCGGCCTTGCGGCCTTCTTCATAATCATTTGAATCGGAGGAGGAGACCCCGAGCATCACTTCTTGAAGGGCTTCTCCTTCTTCTTCATCCGCGGTGCCCAGAGCACGGGATAATCTTTGCTGACCGAGGGCAGAGTTCCCCAGGTAGTGGAAGTAGTCTTGGACCACTTGTTCCATCTCCTCCGGATCGTGCCTTCGCGGCTCTGGTTGGAGAATCGATCTTTCCTGACTTTTCTGCTGATGAGCAAGTCTTGTCATCTGAGCATTCAAATGCTCGGCTTTAGAATATCTGAATATGTCAGCCTGTCTGGCATAGGCTCTTGGTCTTCTTGGAATGGCAACCGTGACTGGTTCGCTCATTCCCATATCGCCGTCTTGGCAGCAGTTGGCAGTGTCAACATAATTCCTCCTTTCCCATCTTTTGCCTCTGCCCCTGGGATGGGTGACAGTAAGGTTTCCCTTCTTCTCATATCTTCTGCCCCTCATCACGGGGCGAGTAGTAATCAGACTCCTTCCTTCATCATTCTTTTCATCTCTCCTTCCCTGAGCCTTGGGGTAAGCAGCAATAGCATCTCTTCTGTAGTTTCTTTCTTCCCTTCTGCTTCCTGCCCTGAGGCGGGCAACAGCATCCTCGGTAGTTTTCTCATCAGATCGAGCTGGGGCCCAGCTTTGAATCTTCTTTGGCCGCCAGACCTGTTTGTATCTTTTCGGCTTGGGCGCCAGCGGCTTCCTTTCACCGGCTTCCCAGTTGGCCCTCCTAGCGGCCAGCACGCGGAACCTGTTGTCGGTCGGGACAATCGGGACAATCCTGTCCGGCCGGACTTCTCTGGGGCAACCGTCGAGGTTCACCCTAATATCTCCCATCATCATTGTCTTCCCAGAATTGGAAAGACGACGCTCAGCAGCAGCATACCGGCTTCTCCGGTTATTTCTCTTTCCCCTCTGGGCAGCAGCGGGAATCGTGTCCCTCCTTTGAACTTGGTGGACATAGCAGGCGACGGCCGTCAAGGTCGTCTTCTCCGGTAAGCCAGCCTTCTCACCAGCAGTCTTCATCGGGGCACTTTCAACAGTGCCTCGATGATCATTGTCGACCTACAGGAGGTCGGTGAAGACGAGGCCCAGACAGTTGGGCAGCCCGACAGCAGGGGGCATTGCTCCGAATGACAGGGGTACCGCCAGGTAACCCTCTCGCACATGCATATCGATCGGTTGTTGGCCGAAGCGTACAGACATAAGTCCAGTAGTCATCTTCCTGAGAATAAGGAAAGCGCACAGGATCAGAAATTTGAGGGGGGCCCGCTGGGCCTCCTATTTTGGCGTAGAGATGAAGGGAGACTCAAGTCCCACCGGGCGTGCCAGACTTGTGGACGCGGATTTTATATTATTTCATTATATTATTTATTTATATTTTTATTTGTATTTTTGATTTATTAGGCGTGCCAGTCACGTGTGTGACGATTCATTGTGCGCTCGATCTGACTTGGTCAGTCGATTGTGAAGTCCGAGTCGGGACCAGAAGTCCGTCATACCATAAAGGCTATGACGTTAATTACGTCCTTCCAAGGAAGGACAACCCTTTATTAAACGCCAAAATAGGAGGAAAGCAGCGGTGAAGATAAGACTCAGAAGAGACGGGATTGATTTATTTGCAGGATGCTAAATGGGCTAAACAAGGCAGGGAGGTTATTAAGTACGGGACGAATCCGACGGCATATCCCCGCCATCTTGGACTATGCCAAGTGGGAATAAGAAACCACCCATGCAGCGGCAAGGCAGGATCTGTAAAAGATCGGGTATAATGGACCCGGAGTCCGAACAGGGACCAGCATGACATGACACGTCCCATATGGGTGCGGTGCCGCATCTATATCCCCCTTCGAGGGACCATCGGAGAGCATGCAAGGGCATAGCTCCGTGGGCCGGCGGGGCTGAGAGAGGACATCACATTTACCCGGTAGGATGTGTATGAATTTCGGCAGCATGTCCCCTCAACTTGGATTATGCCAAGAGAGAATAGGTCATCATCCACGGGAGGCCGGGATGACGACCGAACGAGGATGGACACCGGGCCCGGGGACATTGCTTGCATCTATCTCATCGGTTAATGTTCCCTTGGAACCCATCAGAACGCACATAGCAACATGGCTCTTTGGGTTCATAGGGTAGCAGTGAAATCCGGATCGGGAACGAGAGCTGTAGGGGAAGTCTTCCCCATTGTTGTATCTTCTCAGGACACATGTGATGATCTCTGGACATTCCTGAGACATATGTGTGAGGGGATTAGAAGGTTGACAAATGGTAGTGCAGAGATGAGCCTCGGACTAGATTTCACTAGTCAAGAAGGAGGGTCTCGGCGTGGCTTTCTATCGGCAGGAGGTGGAGTGCCCTCGGCGTGGGTTTGTATTGGCAAAAATGGGGTTCTCGGCGTGGGTTTGTATTGGCAAAAATGGGGTTCTCGGCATGGCTTGACTAAAAGGGGGGCTCTCGGCATGGGGCTTCTCGGCACGCCCGTCACCGCACCGGGAAGCTAGCGCCAGGAGGCTGTAGGTCGGGGAGGTTTGCATGAAGAGGGGTTTGGATGGGGTTTTGTCGGTTTGCTGAAGGGGAAGGAAGAGGGAGGCCTCTCGGCAACGTAGTTCTCGCCGTGGAAATCAGCACGCCAGGAAGGTGAAAGGGCTAAGGGTTTCAGGGTTCGATTACGATACTCTGTTTGGGAATTTTTGAGTTTTCTGGCTCGGATTGAGGCCGGATCGGGGGTGTAAGGGGTGGTTTCATGGATGCTTCTACTAGAGGGATGCCAAGGGAGCCGAGAGACCAAATCAGCAGGCGGAAGAGAGATCATCATCCGGACCTGAGAAGCTTTCTCTGTTTGCCGTCAGCCGTCCGGGGATCAAGAGATGACTGTCTTTGCTCCCTAGACGAACCCAATGGCATTTAAAACTGGCGATGGAGGGACTTTCAGCACCGAAACCCCAGACCCTAATCATTCAAAGGTTAGAATGGAGGGTCGAGAGACTGAGGTCATCGCTTGTTAGGATCTCGCGGGATGGCGGCAACCTGCAGAGCAGACACATCTTTGTACAGCCAGCAGTCCAGGGAACCAAGAGATTGATGTCTCGGGTTCCTGAACATCACAAGGGCTCAAGAGAAAACTCAGACTATACGCGGAGGATCTGCCATTGAGACAGGAGGGGAGAAGGAAATAGAGCCCAATCACCCATTAGATAGGGATGGGGGTCCTATCTTCATTCCTCTTCGGAGAACCAATGAGGACTCTGAAACCGGTGCTGTATAGACTATTAGACATTTCGAATAGAAGACATATCCACGGGATACAAAGGGGAAGAGCTTCGATTGCCCAATATTCATCACTGCAATTGCAGCATTCCATTTCATTGCATCGTCTCATACTTACATCAACCATGAAAGGGGAAAATAAGAAGCAGAGAGGTACAAAGCAGAACCGGGATTGTCCGGCTACATTTGATAAATCGAGAAAGAAAACTCGCTAGATTACATCAAAGAAAAGGAAAGAAAGTATGGGGGAGGGCGGAGCATTGACTCCTCTCCCTCCCCGGAGCAACCCACCTGCAGCTTCTTCTTCCTCCTTTTCCTCGAGCTCTCCTTTTCTCTTTTGGTTTCTGGCTATCCTCTCAATATCTGCCTCTTCCTTCTTTTTTTTTTGTATTCGCTTCTGCTTTCTATCCTCCTCCGTCCTTCTAGCTTCTTCGAAGGGAAGGGGCTTTAAAGCCATCCCTTTTTCACCTTCTCGGCAGGCCTCATCACGGCGCGCCTCAACTGAGGCTTCCCGGCGCGCAGGCATTTTGACCTCTCGGCGCAGCTTCTGGGCTTCGATAAGAAGCTCCCGGTGCCACTTTCACAGGCCCAATTAAGCCTTTTAGACTAGGGCTTTGCTAGTCCTTCAAGTATACCATCACCCAAGAGGGCCTTTCATTGACGACATATCTTGCATCGAGATCATTATTAGGGTTTTCATCAGTCCGTAGACAAGGATTTCATCAATATTGCCATCTGAACGATGACAAAACCGGGTATCATTTAATCGATATCGTTATCCGAATGGTGACGAGATCGGACATCAGCTTTAGTCTGAGAAGACTTCAGTCGGGTGTATAATCTGTGGAGATGATTCTTCTTGTGTTCTGACTTTGCAAAGCCTTTACAATCTTCATCTGCCGGCACCGGCTTCATCTTTATCTTACATCACATCTGTCAATAAGCCGACCTCTGGCCTATGCTGACATGTCATCTGTGGATTCTTGGATGTAACAGTAACATAGCTCTTATTAAGAGTGTGCTGGGAGGTCTCATTAGTCAAACGACTACTGATTCGTTAAGTGCTGCCATCTGAGTGACATCGGCACAGGACGTCAGCTCGGCCGACAAAGACTTCAACCGGGTAAATGGTTGACGAGCCTCATCATTGGTCTTTCACTATGGGTATGATCTGCCTCCACCCTTGTTCATTTTTAAGGTGTCAATATTTCCCTCCGGTGTGTGGAGGAAGGGAGTACTACTCCAGTTTCCCTCTGGGTTGCAGAGGAAGAGAGATCGGTGATCTCTGGTGTCATTAGTGACAGGGTGTCATTAACAGTTTCCCTCCGTGTGTGGAGGAAGGGAGAGGATTCTCCGGTTGTGTTCTAGCTGGGAGCTAGAACAGGTTTCAAGTTCTGTGGGTAGCATAGCTTTGTCGAGGGATTTGTTTCCCTTGGGTGTTCAAGCTGTATGGCAGCATGTTGTATGCAGACTGAGTCTGCTGTGATCTAGCTTCGCCTAGTGGAATCCTCTCTCTAGTTGGAGTGAGAGGTGGATGTAGATTGCGGACTGCAATCGAACCACCTAAAAATCGAGTGCCTCCCCTGTGGTTTGCTATTGTTCTCTTCGCTCTTCATCTGCTCGTCTCTTTGCTTCCTTGTGATTTGTTCTTCATTCTCATTTACATTTCTCTGTGTACGGTTTAAGGAGGAGCGTTAGCAGTAGAATCTATTTTCCGCCTGAGTTTCTACAAATTGGAAGTGATCTATTCATCCCCCCCCTTCTATATCACTCTTGCTGCGCTAACACTTGGTATCAGAGCAAGTTTACGCCATGTGGACGAACGGTCAAGGAAATGCTGGTGGTCCTAGAACCTTCATGGCCGAAGGTCAATCCATTAGTCGCCCTCCTTATTTCGATGGTAGTAACTATCTGTTTTGGAAGAACAGGATGGAAGTGTTCATCAGAGCTCAGAGTCATAAACTGTGGAGAGTAATCACGGTGGGGCCATATGAGCTGCCACCAAACGAGGAAGCTTGGACATATGACCATGTCAAGCTCTCTTCACTCAACTGGACAGCGTTGAACATCATCCAGTGTGTTGTTCATCCAGAGGAATATTCCCGTATATCTGCATATAGAATTGCCAAGCGAATGTGGGATGAGCTGCAATTGATCTATGAAGGTACAGCTCAAGTGAAAGCCTCAAAGGTAAATCTCTACACTTCTAAGTATGAAATGTTTAAGATGAATGCAGATGAGAATATAACCGAAATGTATGCCAGGTTATCTTTAATCACAAATACTCTTAAAGGGCTAGGGAAGGATCTTGCTGAGGCAGATATAGTCAGGAAAATCCTTAGATCTTTATCCCCGGCATGGCACACTAAGGCCATTGTGATTGAGGAATCAAAAGATTTGACTGTCTTGACTGTGAATGAACTCATAGGATCCCTTATGACCTATGAGATGAACTTCCAAGGAGGTGGAGAAGGAAGTGAGAGGAAAGGTAAAAATGTAGCCCTAAGAGCTTCCCGCAACAAGGGTAGCAACAGTGGGAGCAGCAGCAGTAGCCCTGAGTCCGAGTCTGAGCTTGAAGGTCTGTCAAATCTCGACCAGGAGGAGCAGGCAATGCTCTCTAGACAGTTCAGGAAATTTCTGAAGAAAAAGGGAAAAACCTTTAGGAAGAAGAAGCCACACTTTTTCAACAAGAGTGCTGAATTTACTAGTTACAGGGATAGAAATCCTAAGAAACTAACTTGTTTCAATTGTAACAAACAGGGACATATGAAAGGTGAATGTCCAGACCTCCAGAAGAAGGGTCCCTATTTTCAGAAGAAAAATATAAAGGTGCAGAAGAAGAAGAAGCCACAGGCAATGGTCTGCACATGGAGCGAGGAAGAAGAAGACCCAGAAGAAGCTTCCTCAGAAGAATATGAAGATGGAATTTGCCTTATGGCAAACAGTGAAGAGGAGGTAATAAACGTTTTTGAAAATTTCTCAATAGATGACTGAGAGGATGCTTATGGTGACTTGCTAGATAAATTTAATTCTCTTAGCAAAGAGCACAGAGTTCTGAAAAGAAAATTTAACACAAATGTTGAAGAACAAACTCTGGTATGTGAGGAAAATGAACAGCTAAAAGAACAACTAGAAGAAATGACCTCACTGAGGAAAGAGAAAGATAAGCTTAAGGGAGAAATTCAAGAAAGTCAAAAACAGCTCAACGAATTCAAAACTAAAATTGAAGAAAGCATGAATGAAATTAGAATGAATTCAGAGAAATATGAAGCTGTGAAGAAAGTAAATACTGAACTCCTAAAGAATTCTGAGTTTCTTCAAAGGGAGCTGGAAGACAAACAGAAAGTCTTAGAAAAGTTTGTCCAAGGAAAGACTAGCCTAGATGCTATACTATGGACTAGTGTCAATTTCAATAAGGAAGGTCTAGGCTATGACCCAACCAACAAGAGACCCTTGTAATTCAAGACCATCACCTTCTGCCTAGAGAAGGGAAAAGAAAAGCTGGACACACCATCCAGCTCAAACAGCTCTAAGGAAACTCAAAGTCCTAAAGAAAACACAAAAACCAGTACTGGACAAACATTTAAGATTGGAATGAACTTTATGAAGAATAACATTAAGTCCACTCACCAGAACACAAATGGTAGCTGGACTAAGAAAATAAGTCAGAATAAGAGCTGGAATTATAACAATCAGATGGGTCCAAGCAAGACCTACTAGAGGAATAACTTTCATGGTCAAAGATATGCTAATCAACAAGCCTACAGGAAATTTCCTAGGAATAGGAAGACTAATGAAAGGAATAGAACTCACTTCTCCAGTTCAGCTGGATTCAATTTTAATAAACTAGAAAGGAAGGTGCCAGAGAAAACCATGCTGAAACAAATCTGGATACCTAAACACTTGATCAGAGATTTGAACAATGTCCTTGGACCCAACTCATCTTGGGTTCCAAATCACTCTGCTTGATATACTTGTGTAGGTCGGCCTGGCAGCTGAAGACAACAAGTGGTACCTCGACAGTGGCTGCTCCAGGCATATGACATGAGACCGATCCAAGTTCAGCAAGATAGAGATGAAGCCAGGGGGTCTGGTCAAGTTTGGAGGAAAGAACAAAGGTAAAATAATTGGAGTTGGCACAGTAGGTAAGTCTTCCACAAATTCCATTGAAAAAGTATTACTTGTGGAAGGGCTTCAACACAACCTGATTAGCATTAGCCAATTATGTGACAGGGGTCACAGGGTTGTGTTTGATGATAGTTCATGTAAAATCCTTGAAACAAATTCTGACATGGTTAAATTTGTAGCCAACAGGATTAATAATGTCTATATTGTAGACTTAGATGAGAATTCTGAATCTACTATTTGCTTATCTGCCAATTCTAAAAATGATGCCTTTGAATGGCATAGACGTCTAGGTCATGCTAGCTTTTCAACTTTAAATAAATTGGTCAAGCATGATTTAGTTAGAGGCTTGCCTAGAATTAAATTCAACTCTATATCAAAAGCATGTGATGCCTGTGCTCTAGGCAAACAAACCAGAAATTCTTTCAAATTAAGATCTGAGCCATTGTCTTCTAGACCAATGGAACTTCTTCATATGGATCTTTTCGGTCCAACAAGAACTCAGAGTCTTAATGGAAACAGGTTTGGCTATGTCATCATAGATGACTTCTCTAGGTACTCATGGATATTTTTCTTAGCAAATAAGAGTGATGCATTTCAAAAGTTTAATCTGTTCTTCAATAAGGTCAAACAAGAAGGAAAGTTCAAGGTTAGTTCTATTCAATCTGACCGTGGAGGTGAGTTTGAAAATTCCATGTTTACTGATCTTTGTGACAAAGAAGGACTAACTCACATGTTTTCTTCTCTTAGGACACCTGAACAAAATGGGATCGTGGAGAGAAGAAATAGAACAGTGGTGGAAATAGCCCGAACCATGTTGATTGAAAGTAAGCTACCTAGAAGGTTTTGGGCAGAAGCGGCCAATACAGCAACCTACATAATCAACAGGGCCATGGTAAGACCCATACATAAGAAAACACCCTATGAGCTTCTAAAAGGTAAGAAACCAAACTTGTTTCATTTCAGAATTTTTGGAGCAAAATGTTTTATTCATAACAATGATAAGAAAGATTTAGACAAGTTTGAAGCCAAGAGCTCACCTGGAATATTCTTGGGTTACTCTGAAGTGTCAAGGGCATATAGGGTATTTAACATATCAGATCAAAAAGTGGAAGAATCTCCACACATCCTTTTTACTGAAAAGAAAGATGTGTCTAATGTTGAAAATCTTGACAGGGATTCCAATCATGGTGGAGATTTTCTAGAAGACCAACAAGAAGAAGAGAAGACTCAGCAGAATGGAGAAACAAATTCCCCAAATCAGGAAGGTCCAAGAGAAACAGGCGAGTCTTCAACAAATATTAGATTTCTTAAAGACCATCCTTTAGATAATGTCATAGGCAATCCTGAAGATCCTCTTCGGACGAGGTCTCATTTTAGAAATGTGAATAATGATGACTTAATTGCTTTGGTCTCACAAATTGAACCCAAAACAGTAGAAGAGGCTTTAGCTGATCAAGCTTGGGTCAATGCTATGAGTGAGGAATTAGGTCAGTTTGAAAGGAATAATGTCTGGGAGCTTGTCCCAAGACCAGATGGTATAAATATCATAGGAACCAAGTGGGTGTTCAAAAATAAGATGAATGAAGATGGAATCATCTCGAGGAATAAGGCCAGACTAGTAGCCAAAGGCTACTGTCAGGAATTCGGTGTAGACTTTGATGAATCCTATGCACCTGTTGCTAGGATGGAAGCTATAAGATTGTTGCTTACCTTTGCATGCTCAAAGAACATAAAACTCCAACAAATGGATGTTAAAAGTGCCTTTTTAAATGGAGTTATTAAAGAAGAAGTTTTCGTTGAACAACCTCCTGGATTTCAATATTCTCCTCAACCTAACCAAGTTTTCAGGTTAAACAAAGCCTTGTATGGTCTAAAGCAGGCTCCAAGAGCTTGGTATGAAAGATTGTCTGAATTTCTGATCAGCAAGGGCTACAAAAGAGGTAAAGTTGATCAGACTTTATTTACCAAGGGCATGAATAAAGATCTCATCATAGTTCAGGTATATGTAGATGACATTGTATTTGGATCAACTAAGAATGAACTATGTGATGAATTTTCTACCATGATGTCTGCTGAATTTGAAATGAGCTTGGTTGGTGAACTAAAATATTTTCTTGGATTGCAGGTACAGCAGCTAGAAGATGGGTGCTTCATCAACCAAACCAAATACACAATGGAACTGTTCAAAAGGTTTGGCATGGAAAACTTAAAGCACATTAATACACCCATGGGAACCAACACTTCATTAGATGCAGATGAGACAGGTAAAGAAGTAAATGCCAAACTTTATAGAGGTATGATTGGATCACTACTCTACTTGACAGCCTCTAGACCAGATATACAATTCAGTGTAGGAATGTGTGCAAGGTATCAATCTAGACCCACTGAATTACACTTAGCTGCTGTTAAAAGAATCTTCAGATATTTGTCAGCCAGTCACTCTCTTGGTTTATGGTTTCCTGCATCTCACACACTTAACCTAGTAGCATACACAGATGCTGACTATGCAGGCTGTAAACTAGACAGGAAAAGCACTAGTGGCCATTGTGAATTCTTGGGTGGGTGTTTAGTGTCTTGGGGCTCCAAGAAACAACATTCTGTGGCCCTCTCCACTGCAGAAGCTGAATATGTGGCTGCAGGGAGTTGTGGAACACAAGTAATATGGATTAAACACCAGCTTCAGGACTACCAAGTAGACCTAGGGTGCACACCAATTTATTGTGATAATACTAGTGCTATCAATCTTGCTAAAAATCCTGTTTTGCATTCACGAACCAAACACATAGAGATAAGACATCATTTTATAAGAGATGAGGTGTCTAAGAATAATTTTGAACTGATTCATGTAGGCACAGATAATCAGATTGCTGACATATTCACAAAACCTCTGGATAATGAAAAATTCACCACATTGAGAAGAGAATTAGGCTTATACAAATTGTCCTAATTATGAAGCCTGTTCTTGTTGTGAGAGGGAGTTGTGTCTGTCTGATGTTTTAGCCCTCTTTCATGCTGGTTTAAGGGGGAGTTCAGAATCTTTACTGGTTAGCTTTCAGAATGCTCTAGGTAAGGGGAAGCCTTGAGATCTTTGCTGGAATGGTTTATTGAGGTATGCTATGTCTTAGAGGGAGCTGAGTTGTGATATGAGAAGAGAAGCTCTTGACAAATTCAAAAGGACTGTCCATATATGTAACTTTGCTGGTCTTGCATGACTGATCTAGAGTGGTTCTCTCAGACAGTAGAGTGTCACTTATCTCTTAAGTCTATAAGTCAGTGACTCTAATCTCCAAGTTAGAATCTTTCTTTTGGTACTCCTTCAGAGATCTGGACTAATTGCATAAAGTATATCTTCCTACATTGTCATTGATTATGGTTCAGGCCAAAAACTTGTATGTCTTGATATCTGACCCAATCAACTTGAAATCTAGACTTCAAGACTCAATTCAAGAAAAGTCCTTTTTGGTATTGTCTTCAATCATTCTATCTCTTTAACTCAAGGGCTTAACTGAACAAACATGTTCTGTTTTGATCACTGAGAAACTGGGAGCTTCATCAATGAAATGAATATTTCTCCCAAGTCATGAGGTGTCAAATGCTTAAAATGAATGAAAAGTCATGACAGAGCAATGGTGGCTTACTGGTGAGTAACTGGGGATTCTGGCCTCTAATCAAGGTGTTTCCTCATGTCAAAAGTCACAGTTACTAACTCTGTTCCTTAATAGAAAAAATGGGGAAGGAAGTAATGAGGTACTCACTCTGAGTAACTGGGGATTCAGGCCTCTAATCAAGGTGTCTCCCTAATGTCAAAGGAAGTGAACTACCAACTTACTCATTGATCTTCTTGAAAATCATCTCCAACAAAAAATTCCTTGTTGTTATGCAACTAATGGATTGCTTGTCTTCAATACCTTGAGAACACCTCTCTGATTTAGTCTCTTGCTGTCTTGTGGAATAGTTGAATGATCAGCTATATTTGGCCATACTTGTAAACTCCTGCTCTAAATCATCCACTATGTATGCTGATAAACTTGTCTATCATTCTACTTCTCTATTGTATACTGAAGTCTAAAGAATCTTCTCTTGAGATTAGAAACTCACTTATTCTCTTAAGACCTACTCGTGACTTATTGCACTAAGAAGTTACTGCCCTTAGTCCTCATGTTTCCAGCACTGTCATACATTCTGTAGTTCTTTTTGCTGATGTCAAAGGGGGAGAGAAGTTTGCAATATCAGTGAGTATTGGTTTTATCTTGAGCTGTGAGGGGAGTCATGTTGCTTCGTGGAAGATATGGTTATGAGTTGTGGGGGAGATGAGAGTGTGCTGTAGGAAATGTTTAATTCATTTGCATGAGCATGTCTTGAATTTATTCTGCTTGTTGCAGCTGGTATTAACTTTTTATTGAAATTTGATATTGCTTGATTCATAGTGTTGTCATCATCAAAAAGGGGGAGATTGTTGCATCCCTATGGTTTTGATGATGTCCCACACTATAAATCAATCTTCTATCTCTAGATGAATGCTGTTTCATCATGTGCATGAGTACAGTTCAATGGCTGTCAGATAACATGCTCTACCTTAATTTGCCTACACTATGTCTGCACAGTTTTCACACCAGTGCGTCAACTCAGTGTGCTGATGCGTCGACCCTTCAGTCATTGCATGTCTCTGTTCTCACACCAGTGCGTCAACTCAGTTTGCTGATGCGTAGACTCTTTTGTTCAAGTTCTTCATTTGATTAAGTCTATTCATCATCAGTTGAACGTAAAAGTAATACGTTGCAGCGTCAACTCATTGGGATGCAGCGTCAACTCAGTATGTTTGCACTTCGCCTTCAGGGTATTCAAGTCTATACACACTATACTCATTCAAGTTTGTTCAGCCGTTTGCATCTCATAAAGTCTATACATTCGGTTCCTTGGGCAAAGTCTATACATCGCTTAGTCTGCACATTGCCTTCAGCCCAAGTGCTCAAAGCCTAAGTCTATACACTCGTTTGTGAGACCTTCAACTCTGTACACTGCTTGAGCCTCACCAAGTATGTACATCGCCCAACTGATTTGGCAAGTATATACAACGTGAAGTCCTCACCTCATCTTGTCATCAAGTCTATACAGTGCACTGTGTTTCATGCATTGGCCAAGTCTGTACATCGACCTGTTCACTCGTTTGAGCAAGTCTATACATTGCCTTGCCTTGCCTACGATCAAGACCACCAAGTCTGTATATTGGGTAAAGTCTACACATCGCCTTGGTCACTTGCTTCAAATTCTATACACTGTGAACATTCATGTCTGTACAGACTTCACTTCATCTCAAGTCGAGTCTGACTGTGTTGTCTCCATGTCGTCCTTAGTTCGAGTCGTTTCTTTGTTATCTCTGTCTTCGTGTTGCTCTTCCTAGACCTCGTGTCTTTCTTGTTTTTGTGACCACACTTCGTGTCAGTTTCTATTTTCATCTTCGAGTTGGTTTCAGTCCATGTTGCTCTCATGTCGTCCTCGTCTTCGAGTCGTTCGTACGATTCGAGCAACTTGTACTCGAGTTGTTTTCGTGTGTATTCAAGTCCTATTAGTATAGTGTCGTTTCACCTCGTGCTGTTCTCGTCTGACTTCGTGACGTTTTCTCTATAGTGTTAGCATTATTAGTATGTATCTCATGTCGTTCTCTTCGTAGTGTTTGTTTTGTTACAGTGACACTTCGTGTCGTTCTCGTTTTACCTCGTGCCGTTTTCATCTGACCTCGTGTCATGCTCTCCTTGTCTCGTACTGTAGTAATCTTGTGTATCTCGTGTCGTTCTCAGTAAAGTGCATCTCGTATTATTTTCACATACCTCATGCAGTTTTTAGTTCTTGTGGCCCTCAGTGTTAATGGTTCTTATCTCCTTGCAGGTCCGAGGAAGAACGTTCACCGGTGTCTAGGCTGCACGTGATCCGATGCTAAAAGAACGTGATCCAATGCTAAAAGAACCAATGCTATAAAGGCACGTGGCAAGAAGGTTCTGGATGAAGTGTGGGAGGCACACGCATTCTGCACCTCATTCACCTGCTGCTGCTGGTATATAATGGAGCCTTCGTCTTCAGATGAAGGTTGATCGAAGAAGAAGCCTGAAGAGCAGATAAGCCCTTCGATCCAGAAAAAGAGAAAGAGAAGTGCAGAGAGAAAGAAAAAGAAAAAGAAAGAAAAAGAGCAGAGAGTTCCATATCTGAGAGGAGTTTGGTCGAGAGAGAGAGTGTGTGTGTGGATTGATGAATTGCTTCATTTGAAGCTACATTTGTATTGGGTTTCAGAACCGATTGCTTCTTCATTGTTTTTGTTTCTATTTTGCTTTCGTTTATTTTTGTTCTTCCATTCTGATTTGAATTGGTTTCCCTCCGGTGTGTGGAGGAAGGGAGTACTACTCCAGTTTCCCTCTGGGTTGCAGAGGAAGAGAGATCGGTGATCTCTGGTGTCGTTAGTGACAGGGTGTCATTAACAGTTTCCCTCCGTGTGTGGAGGAAGGGAGAGGATTCTCCGGTTGCGTTCTAGCTGGGAGCTAGAACAGGTTTCAAGTTCTGTGGGTAGCAGAGCTTGGTCGAGGGATTTGTTTCCCTTGGGTGTTCAAGCTGTGTGGCAGCATGTTGTATGCAGACTGAGTCTGCTGTGATCTATCTTCGCCTAGTGGAATCCTCTCTCTAGTTGGAGTGAGGGGTGGACGTAGATTGCGGACTGCAATCGAACCACCTAAAAACCGAGTGCCTCCCCTGTGGTTTGCTATTGTTCTCTTCGCTCTTCATCTGCTTGTCTCTTTGCTTCCTTGTGATTTGTTCTTCATTCTCATTTACATTTCTCTGTGTACGGTTTAAGGAGGAGCGTTAGCAGTAGAATCTATTTTCCGCCTGAGTTTCTGCAAATTGGGAGTGATCTATTCATCCCCCCCTTCTATATCACTCTTGCTGCGCTAACAGCTTGATTTGTACGTGAAGATGCAGTTCGGGCGCCGATTGTGTCCAAGGGCTCTATGCTAGTCCCCACGGCTGATTGTCGGAAACATACTATTTTATAAACCATGGGGTATGATGCTACTGGCGTCGCATTGCGCTGGGAGTACTTTCTTTATAAATAAGTGAAATCCATGAGCACTCGTGAAAATCTAGAGAATTGCTACATGATTGACATTCTCGTGCGTAACCTTTATGGTTATGAAAGTGAAAGTGAAAGTGCATTCTCGATACATTCTTGTTCATGAAAGGCCAAACATCATGTTCTTGTTACATTCATTCCTGTTCATTCTTGTTCACTCTATCTTACATGACTATCGTGTTACTTTGGTTTAGTCGCATGATATTCGTATTCGCATGATTTTGCCTTACTTCTTTAGAGCTAAATTGTTGATTACTTTAATAGTGCCTTCATGTTGATGCGAAGATACCTACTGGGCAAGTGTGCTCATTACCTATTTCCAATCTTTTCAGGAGATGAAAGTGATTCGGGTTCGGATTTAGAATGTTCAAGTAACGGATCCGAGAGTGAATAAAGATGAGTGAAGACTTAGGAAGTCTAAATTGTTTAGATTGAGTCTATGTAATTTTCCTATTTCTTGAGTCTAGTGCATACTGGAAATTGAACTAGTGGATGTATTTTGAATATTTGATTATCAATGAAATAAAGTGGGAGTTTGAATATATATATTGTGCAATTGCATCTTTATGTGTGATTGTCTTGCGCTCTTATTGTTCTTGCTCGTAAGAGATTTACCATGCCGGCTGTTCGCGCTCCCCGAGTTAGTCTTCCGCTGTAATAAAGGCTCGGGACGTGACAGTTAAGTTGGTATCAGAGCCTAAGTCTCAGAACTTAGGAAGAAGAGTCACGTCATAGGAAAAGTCCAAGGTTTAAGGACCCCTACCTATGAACTAAGGAAGAAGTTTCCATACCCATGTGAGAAGTGGGTAGAGCCCGAGATAAGATAATTAATTAGCTTTAAGATTTGTTTTGTTCGTTCCAATTTCATTAGAAATAACTAGTTGTTATTTTCTCCCAAGTACCTTATCTTACAAATGGCTCATCGTGTAGATTGGGATGGTATGCAACAAACAGTTGCCGACCTTACCCAGGCATTGCAAACTATAGCGCAAGGTGGCGCAGGAGCACGGGCTGGCGATCTACATCACAATTTCTGGAGTTTAAACCCTCCGCGTTTCTACGGTTCCTCTAACCCGGATGAAGCAGAAAATTGGATCGATGAAATGAATCGTATCTTTGATGTCATTCAATGCACCGATCAGGAGAAGGTGCGTATGGCAACGTTTCAACTTAATAAGGATGCCCGTACTCGGTGGAAGTCGGTTCTAGCACCTCCGGCCAATGCACCTCATACATGGGACGGTTTTCTTACTTTTCTGAGCACGTAAAGGAACGAAAGGCTATGGAGTTTGCCGCTCTTCGGCAAGGAATGATAACGGTTGCCGAATATGAACTACAATTTTCAAGGCTAGCACCTTACGCACCACATCTTATCAGCACCGACTTTTTAAAGGTAAATCGGTTTATGGACGGGTTACGACTCGATTTCATCTAGAAACTTGGGACCCAAAACATCTGTACCTATGCGGAGATGGTTCAACGAGCATATTTATGTGAAAGGACCTTAGAGAAGGTCGAGAAGTTAAAAGGAAAAGGAGAAGAATCAAGCCGACGTTCCGATCAGCGTTATAAGAAAGAGAAATTAAGTATCACGGAACCCTACAAAAGTCGTGATAGTAAGAAATATCAAGGAGTGGGAACGGTGGAAGCTCCCACAAGCAAAAGAAAGTCAAGGAAGAGAGGGAGCAGGTCGCCACGGCTTGCACATTTTGTGAGAAATTCAGCCATTCGGCTGAGGTGTGTTGGAAGTGCCTTGGCACTTGTTTACGTTGTGGAAGCATGGAGCATCGCATGCCGGATTGCCCCCTTATGAAGGACCAGTCATCTGGTAATGGACGCAGGAGGCAGGCTCGCCTCAATGCCATTCTAGATGAAGAGGAAGCGCCTAAGGATGATGGGCTTATGGAAGGTACTCTTC
Source organism: Amorphophallus konjac (assembly GCA_022559845.1). Classification (NCBI taxonomy): domain Eukaryota; kingdom Viridiplantae; phylum Streptophyta; class Magnoliopsida; order Alismatales; family Araceae; genus Amorphophallus; species Amorphophallus konjac. Next base: position 192,418,861 of record CM040121.1, on the reverse strand, counting down.
AAATTTGTTCTCGTCCTGCATTTGTGCTGTTTGATACTGGTGCCTCTCATTCTTTTATCTCCACTACTTTTGCTAAGACATTACCAATCGCATCAGTTCCCTTACCTTTAGATCTTACCATTTCCACACCCTTAGGATCTGGAACTAAGCTTACCAACTATTATCCTAATAGCGAAGTGATAGTAGAAGGTCACAATCTCCCCGCAAACTTAGTATGCCTTGATATGAAAGGTTATGATGCCATTTTCGGGGTAGATTGGCTTGTAGACCACGATGCTTATATCAATTGCCGAAATAGGATTATATCTTTTCGAAAACCCGGTCTTCCAAGATTCTCTTTTCTTGGCATCAAATACAAGAAACACCACACTATCATATCCTCACTTCACGCTTGCAAGCTCATCTCGCGAGGATGTGAAGCTTTTCTTGCTTCCGTCATTATTACATAGTCCAATGAGATTATCATAGCAGACATCCCTATTGTAAATGAGTTCCCAGACGTGTTTCCATCTGAACTACCTAGTTTACCTCCTGAGAGGGAAGTGAACTTCATTATTGAACTCATCCCAGGAGCAGCACATGTTTCTATAGCCCCTTACAGGATGTCCCCCATAGAACTTAAAGAACTAAAGAAGCAGTTGCAGGAACATCTGGATAAGGGCTTCATTAGACCTAGCACATCCCCTTGGGGTGCGCCGGTTCTATTTGTCAAAAAGAAAGATGGTTCTCTCAGACTATGCATCGATTACCGATGACTAAATCAGCTTACAATCAAAAATAAGTATCCGTTGCCGCGTATTGATGAGCTCTTCGATCAGCTTTCGGGAGCAGAATATTTCTCTAAGATTGATCTCAGATCAGGTTATCATCAGCTGAGAATTAAAGAAGAAGACATTTATAAATCGGCTTTTCGAAGTCGTTATGGCCACTATGAATTCGTGGTAATGCCATTTGGGTTAACTAATGCCCCAGCAGCATTTATGCAACTTATGAACAGTGTCTTCCAGCCATACCTGGATTAATTCATTGTCGTCTTCATCGATGATATCCTGATATACTACAAGACAAAAGAGGAACATGAAGAACATCTAAGGATAGCTTTGCAAACACTTAGAGAACACAAGCTTTATGCCAAACTCAATAAGTGTGAATTCTGGCTCGAGGAAGTCTCATTCCTAGGCCACATTATTTTAAAAGAATGTATTGCTGTGGATCCTTCTAAGGTAGAAGCTGTCAAGAATTGGAGTCGGCCTACGATTGTGTTTGAAGTAAGGAACTTTCTGGGTCTAGCTGGTTATTATAGAAGATTCATTAAGGACTTCTCAAAGATAGCAGTTCCTTTAACTAGACTCACCAGAAAAGAAAATCCTTTTTTCTCGTCAGAGGAATGTGAGAAGAATTTCCAAACTCTTAAGAATCATCTTATAATAGCCCCTGTTTTGTCAGTACCAATAGAGGGTGGTGGATTCGAAGTGTATACGGATGCGTCTGGCATTGGCTTAGGATGCGTTCTCATGCAGAATGGAAATGTGATCTGTTATTCTTCGAGACAACTGAAACGGCACGAGGAAAACTATCCTGTGCATGATTTAGAATTGGCAGCAGTTATTTTCACCTTGAAAATTTGGCGTCATTATCTTTATGGAGAAAAGTTTACGGTCTACTCAGACCACAAAAGTCTGAAATATTTATTCTCTCAAAAGGAGCATAACATGAGGCAGAGGAGGTGGTTAGAATATCTCAAAGACCTTGATTTTGCTATTCAGTATCATCCTGGCAAAGCTAATACTGTAGCAGATGCACTCAGCAGAAAACCAATGGGCATGCTATCAAGTCTTATGATAAGTGTAACTAACCTTGTTCCTCAATTTGCTCAGTTGAACTTAGATATTGACATAAAGGAAGAAGATTGTTTCATAACCAATATCCGAGCTCAACCTACATTGATAGAAGATCTGGTCAAGCTGTAAAATGATGATCCTATATTACTAAAAATTAAAGCCAATATCGAACAAAAGCTAGATTTTTCTATTTCCAACGACGAAAGATTATTATTTAAGGGCCGAATATGTATACCAGATCATGAGGCTACAAAGAAACTGATCCTAGATGAAGCACATAATTCCAAATACACAATTCATCCAGGAGGAACAAAGATGTATCAAGATCTCAAAAGAAATTTCTGGTGGCCCAATATGAAGAGAGAAATAGCTGATTTCGTGTCTCGTTGTCTCACTTGTCAACAAGTAAAAGCAGAACATTTTAGACCCGCAGGTAAATTGCATCCCTTACATATTCCCGAATGGAAGTGGGAGAGTATAGGGATAGATTTCATTATGGGGTTACCTAAGACAAGAGGTGGACATGATGGCATATGGGTAATCATAGATCGATTGACTAAATCTGCACATTTTGTACCAATGAAGAGTCGATGGTCTGTGGATATCCTGGCAGCATTATACATAAAAGAAATTGTCAAGTTACATGGTGTCCCTATCACTATTGTATCAGATAGAGATCCCCGATTTACATCACAATTTTGGAAGGGCCTACAACATTCACTGGGGACTAGGTTGAATTTTAGCACAACCTTTCATCCACAAACTGATGGTCAGACGGAAAGAACAAATCAGGTAGTAGAGGATATGCTCAGGGCTTGTGCTATTGACTTTGGAGGTAGTTGGCATGATCACTTACCTCTAGTAGAGTTTGCTTATAACAATAGCTATCAGGCAAGCATACAAATGGCACCTTTTGAAGCCTTATATGGAAAAAGCTGTCGATCACCAATATGTTGGAGTGAAATGGGAGAAAGACAATTCTTAGGCCCCGATATTATCAGAGATTCTACAGAGAAAATAAAACTCATTTAGAAAAGAATGAAGATGGCGCAAGATAGGCAAAAATCTTATGCCGACAATCGAAGACGTGACTTGGAGTTTCAGGTAAGAGATCAGGTATATTTGAAGGTTTCTCCAGGTCGTGGTATTCGAAGATTTGGCATTAAAGGAAAGCTAACTCCAAGATTCATTGGCCCGTTTGAAATTCTTGAAAGGGTCGGTGAAGTAGCTTACAAGCTGGCTTTACCCCCACAATTAGCAGGAGTTCATGACGTATTTCACGTCTCCATGCTAAAGAAGTATGTATATGATCCTGACCACATTATCACTTATGACAATCTGGAGATTCAGAAGGACATGACCTACGAGCAAACACCAATCAAGATATTGGAGCGTGAAGTGCGACAACTAAGAATTAAAGTTTTTCCTATGGTCAAGATCTAATGGAAGAAAACATGGCCATATGAAGCAACATGGGAAACCGAAGCAGCTATGCGAAAAAGATTTCCAGAATTATTTAATTGTAAGTACACTCTCTGAAATCCATATATTGAATTTGGGGACCAAATTCTTCTAAGTGGGGGAGGGTGTAGTGCCCCAGAATTTATATATATATATAATTTTTGAATATTAAATGTTTTTTCTAAAAATTATAAAGGTTTAAATAAATTAATGAAGGGATTATTAGATTAATAAGTCATTATAAGGCCCAAATTATATTAAATAGTTAACCTAGCCTATCCAATGATTAACTAAAGGGATTTAAGGACCAAGCCCATTAAGTTTGGCCCATATTCTAGAAGGATAACTAGCATATTCACGGATTTATAAGATAAATACTATTTATCTAAGATAATGATAGGGATAAACGAATAAAAGAGTTTTATTAATTTAAAAATTCTATACACGTTGACTGTAACGGTCCATAGCGCGACCGTCACAGCCAGGTAACGCGCCTGGACACGACCGTTACATACTGCGTGTTCCGTAAGTCGAAGAACTCCCAAAAAGATTAGAATTTTTGAACCCTATCTACAAGAGACCTAACTAGAAGGACATGTTAAGTTACTAGGGACTCTTAGAGATCAGATTTTGATGAATTAAAGACTCTAGAATCGATCTAATCTTCAAACTCCAGCCAAAACTCTATAAATAGAACCCAGTTCTGAACTGAGCGACCCTTACTTTTGGGCCGTAAAGAATCAAGGTAAGGAGTCGTAATATCGGGTAAGTTCTTTTGAAGATTTTGTAGATAATACTTTAGACTAACTACTCTCCAAATTTCACGTCCTTAGGTCAAGAGGTCGTGGAGTTAGAGCCCAAGGAAGTTGCTGAAAAGTCACAGGAAGAGGAGAGCTAGGGCACGTCTTTTCAACCCTAAATTGGAAGTTTAAAGCCAAGGTTAAGAGGTAGGTCATCTCATGAACGGCAGAAACCTCTTGATAGGAATAAAAGCCCTCTGGTTTGATTGAATTCCATGCATGATAGATCATGAATTTCATGTTTTAATGGTTCTATGCATTCATACATCTCTTAGCCTTAAATAGAAATAAAAGATGTTATCTTGTCTATTCACTAGAACCCATGCATGTAGATAGCCTATACTTCGTTATCATGTCTAAGGATAGTCATACTATTTTGATTTCTAGACATGATGTGAGTTGATCTCTTGAATTCTATATGGTTTTCTGTCAGCAGATGCTCTGACGCATCATAGTAGGACCGTCATACTCACGTAACGGCCTTACGATGAGCCATCACAATTCTATTGTATATATATGCACTCTGTTATCTCTGACGCATCAGGGAAGGAGCGTTACATTCATGTTACGGCTGCTCGATAAACCGTCACATTAACCGTGACACGCCATCAATAGACCGTCAGATACCTGATGTTCTGTCAACCCGAGACATAATATGACTTGTCAATTTTACTTATTATTAATCCTAGTTATCTAAGTTTAAACCCGTTAAAGTGATCTTGGAATTATTCAATCGTTCATGATAGGTATTGCATGATTTTGGTATCTTAATATCATTTTAAAGATATGTTAATTTCATGACCAAAAATCTATAGTTTTGTATTCTAAATCATTGTTTTACATAATGCATTGACGTAGTTTTTATCGTGATTTAGACATGGATACACATTCTATCTCTATCTATAGAGACATTTCTATAAGTACATGGCACATATTCCGGTATGTTGTCCATTAGTTCACACTTTGCACTATAGGAACATATTCTTGGACTTGAGGACCTCTCTATTGGATATTACTTCCAATAGACTAGGAAGTCTTGTTTCAAGGCCTCCGTAATTCTCCGCGAGACTGGGATTCCCACTAGGACGTCGAGTTAGTTGTACCATTGAAGCCCATTGATTAGATTACACTATCGATGTTTTCTGGTTATCAGTAATGTAACGGCTCTGTATTGGACTGTCAGGACAGGTAACGGCCCAATATACGACCGTCACATTCATCTGAGTTCGATATCTTGATTCTGGACCCAGACCACTATAACGGCCTAATCCTGGACCGTCACATCATGTAACGGCCCAATACACGACCGTCACATTGCTTAAGTACTTAACCCAAGGTTTGACCCAAGGGTTGATATTCCAAAAGTTCTAGATGAACTAATTATAGTCTAGAACTAATAATATTGATCAAGAAACTTAATATAATGATTGGAAAGAGAAAAGAATGTACCGTTATGCTGTCGATTTATTTCCGTGAGCATGACATTGTTTAAATCTTTTTCTTGATGTCTCATACTCTAAATTGAAGCATTCATTCATTGATTATTGTTATCATGAGTTATTGATCTTATTATATTCTTGGTCATACTTTATTGTTACACTCATGGAAGTAGCTTGATTTATACGTGAAGATGCAGTTCGAGCGCTGATTGTGTCCAAGGGCTCTATGCTAATCCCCACGGTTGATTGCCAGAAACATACTATTTTATAAACCATGGGGTATGATGTTACTGGCGTCGCATTGCGTTGGAAGTACTTTCTTTATAAATAAGTGAAATCCATGAGCACTCGTGAAAATCTAGTGAATTGCTACATGATTGACATTCTCGTGTGTAACTTTTATGGTTATGAAAGTGAAAGTGAAAGTGCATTCTCGATACATTCTTGTTCATGAAAGGCCAAACATCATGTTCTTGTTACATTCATTCTTGTTCATTCTTGTTCACTCTATCTTACATGACTATCGTGTTACTTTGGTTTAGTCGCATGATATTCGCATTCGCATAATTTTGCCTTACTTCTTTAGAGCTAAATTGTTGATTACTTTAATAGTGCCTTCATGTTGATGCGAAGATACCTACTGGGTAAGTGTGCTTATTACCTATTTCTAATCTTTTCAGAAGATGGAAGTGATTTGGGTTCGGATTCAGAATGTTCAAGTAACGGATTCGAGAGTGAATAAAGATGAGTGAAGACTTAGGAAGTCTAAATTGTTTAGATTGAGTCTATGTAATTTTCCTATTTCTTGAGTCTAGTGCAGAATGGAAATTGAATTAGTAGATGTATTTTGAATATTTGATTATCAATGAAATAAAGTTGGAGTTTGAATATATATATTGTGCAATTGCATCTTTATGTGTGATTGTCTTGCGCTCTGATTGTTCTTGCTCGCAAGAGGCTTACCATGTCGGCTGTTTGAACTCCCCGAGTTAGTATTCCGCTGTAATAAAGGCTCGGGGCGTGACAATTACACTTGTTTTTCAGAATTTTTCTATTGATCAGCACTTATTTTTCTTGAGCAAGTTTGGTTAAATCAACACCTTTTTACGTGAGGCACAACACGTCTTAGGTGAAGTGACCCAGTTACTCAGTGTGACAACCATATTGCCTCTCAATGAGAACAGAGTTAGCAGTTTGGAGTGTCTTTTTACATGAGGAGACACCTTGATCAGAGGCCAGAATCCTCAGTTACTCAACACAACCATGCCATTGCTCTGCCTGATTTTCAATCATTTTTATAAGAGAGGTGACTATGGCACTTCATGACATGGGCTTACTCTATTTCTTTGATAGAGAACCCAGTTTCTCTGTGACCAATGTCATTGCTCTTACTTTATTTTCTTTCAAATGTTTTCAGATTTTTTTTTTCAGACAATGCTCTACACGGAAATGTTTAAGAACAATAGTCTCTACAAGTATCTTAACCAAAGAATTTCAGATTTCAGAAGGTTTTGCATGAAGTTACATGAGACAATTGGTTAAGATTTATTAAACATAATGATTCAGATACTTTCAAGACTTTTAAATCAAAACTTAATGATTACATTAGACTTAAATCAATTTGATTCATCAGACATTCTTAAGCCAGTATAATAGAAGATTCTTCTTTTCGAAGTATGTCGGATTTATGATTACGGTACACAGATTGAAATCTTCCCTCATTCAGATGAATCAACATTGACAGTGTAGCAAATCAATGGAAGCAACCTGAACTTTTGTTTAGAGAGCAGTAGACGACATTATCAAGCATTCAGGAAGCAATGAGTTTACAAGGATGCAGCAGGAGGTATGCACTCGAGTAATCCAGTTCAGAAAACAATAGTTGAGTCTGGAATTCAGTCTGACCAGCTTAAAAAAGTTGAATTTAAGTAAAGCTCTCCTTCAACAAATTGTAGGGTAAAAAATGAATTTTCAGCTTCAAGGGAAGTGAGAGTTTAGATGATGATGATAAATCAAAAGCCAGTCAATCAGAGGACACATGATTAAGTGAGTCACTAACACACAAGAATAGGAGAATGATTTGAGTGACTAGATAGGAAGGGTTCAGATTGTGAAAGACTACTGAGTCTAAAATGCTCTCCTTGTCTAGATGCAGTGAATCACTCCTTTTTGGATTTTTCAAATTTAATGCAATGCAATGCAATCACTACATATTAGCATATGAGGTGACTTTCTTAAACGCACAACATGGACATGTGTGGGAAGAACAACGTAAAGGGACAGACAACCTCCCCCTGACTGTATGCAAGGATTCTAAATCCCACAAGTGCATGGTAGTTTATGCATCTACTCCTCCTGACTAAATGCATTGTATGGAGATTCTAAATGCAACATATGCAATGACAAGATGTAGGGATTTTGACAAATCATAACATATAAAACCATTTATTGCAGCAATTAACTTATCAGATATCAGTCACATGTAATTTAGATTATCAGAGAATGACATTCAATTCACTCTCAACCCAAAGTATGCACAGATCATTCAGCAAATGTATTTGAGGACCTATGAATAACAAGTAAAATTCAGATGTGAGCATGTATGCATGAAATGCAACTGACTGAAGGAAATTATCTAAGGTTTGAAGATCAAAATTGTCAAGCACAAAGATGGGGTTTTACTAGATTTGGGTGCCTTAGCTTATTCAACCCCTTATTTATTTCTTTCCAAGGCACACCTGCAAAATAGATTCTTATTTTGCAGATTTAGGTACCCAAGAATTCTTGGGTCCTGCATGGTTAGTAGAACCTCTGATGGGTGCTTTCCACAACCTTTGGGCTTCTGAATCATCAAATATCATCAAAGAGCAATTGTTCATTGAATGCCCAACTAGACCACAATAGTGACATGATAAACCAAATTTTGAACTCTTTTTGTGCACATTAACATTAACATGGGATCTATGTGCATTTTCATGGAAGTATCTATTTTCATCATGGAAACTTTGTCTTTTATTCCTTGCCAGCCAGTAATCAGCAATTTTATGGCCGGGCTTTCCACACTCAAAACATGAAATAAATTTTTCTTTGAAAATAGATTTATTTCTGCTGAAAGCATCTTGATTCATAGAGAATTTAATAAATTCAGAGTTAAATCTCCTTCCCTGAGCATGCCAACAGTGGGTTGCAATGTGGCCAAATTTTCCACTGCTATAACATTGAATCCCCTTATTCTGAACAACATGATTTATAAGATAAGTTTTCCTAGCATGCCATTTACTAGCATTTAGATCATCCTTTTCCATCACTTTACACTCATGCATCACATGGCCAATTTTGTGACAGTAATGACAAATCACTTTCTTTTTGTATGCATGTGTGTGTGAGGGTGTCTTATGGGGAACATGCAAAGAGGTGGTAGAAACAATTTTGTTCTTTTATTTTTCAGTTGTTTTCGAAATTTTCTGAGCAGTAAACTGAAAGACAGGTTGGTCTGGAGAATTGTGAGTATTAGAACTGGAAACAAAAGATGTTTGAGTTTTGTTTCCAAAACTCGTTTTATTTGCAGCATTATAGCCTAACCCTTCCTTCTGAAAATTAACCTTGCTTCCAAGAAGCTTATCTAAATTGTTCCTTCCTTCAACAACTCTAGACAAGGATTCATTAAGATCATTATTTTCTTGTTGGAGAGCTAGAATACTAAACTCATAACTAGCCAGTTCTTCTTCACAAGACTTAATTTGTTGACACATTGCATCATTCAGATTTTTGAGGGTTTCAATTTCTTGTTTCAGTTCGAGCTCATTTTGATTTTCATCAAGAGCACATTTTCCTTTTTTTAAGACAAGAAGTCTTTCCGACATAGCAGTATTCAACTGTTACAATTCCTCATTTTATTTTCTCCATTTCTCAATTTTTACCTTCAATTTAGTGTTCTCCTCCTCAAGCTTATCATCATCAAACAAAACATCGGTTAGGAAACTCTGGTTTTCCTTAACATTTTCTTGCTGGTTTTTTGGTTCATATTTTTCAAGGTTTTCCTGAAACTTTAAATTGACAGCTCTAACAGCCTCGAATTTTTCAGTGATCATTATGTTTTCACTTTCAAGATTGATTAATCTTTGTTCAGATTCCTGACATTGTTTTTTAAGTTTTCCGTTTTCAGATTTGACTTGATCAAGTTCTGAGTTGATTGCATCTAGATTCGACAATTGTCTTCTGAATATTTCATTTTCAGTTTTCAGAATTTCAATGTTTTCACCTCCAGAGTTAGGATTCTCAAGATTATTTAACTTCTTTTTCAGACTTTTATTCTTCTTCCCTAGTTTTCCATAAGATTCTAACAGGTTGGCATAGGCATCTTCCCAATCATCTAAAGTGTAACTAGAGAATGAATTGTTTACCTCTTTAGCATCTTCAAACTCATCTTGATCACTACTATGGTTGCTCTGATTAACCATCAAGCAGATGTCATCACTTCTCTTATAGGCTGCCATCAGTTTATCCATGATATCTTTAGCAGACCTGCAATTTGTAACAAACGGAAAGATGTCAGAATCAACAGTCATTCTTAAAATGCTGAGAACTCTCATATTTTCATTGTTTTTCATTCTATGTTTGTCCGTCCATTTGGACACATCTTTAGGCATTTTGTGTGGACCTTTGGAAACAAGATTCCAGAGGTTAGGATTCACTGAATTTATGAACGTGCACAGACTGCCAAGCCAGTTAGGGAAATCAGACCCATTAAAAACCAGAGGATGTGCCATTGGCAAATTGGAAGCAGATGACCAGTAATAATAAACGGCAAATAGAGGAAGAATCCACTGAGAAACACCAGGAATTACTGCAGATCGTTGGATCTGAAAAGCCAGTAACCCGCTCTGATACCACTTATAACATCCAGAGGGGGGGTGAATGGATCTTAAATACAAAGATTTGCCAATTTAAACATTGTGATAAGTCTGAACTACTTTCAACTAGATGAATTACTAAAACGTGAAAGCACAGTAAAGCACTAAGCAAGGCAAGGCAGATATATCAGAATAGAAAATAGCATAGGAATGACCTTGAATTTTTTAAAGGTGATCTATAAACTAGTGGGGAATGATACTGAAGCACACGCACACAAATCAACCACTCCACAGATTTGACGAATCAGGCAATCAATGAATCGAACAGGCGGCACACACCCAACCTGACAAGGGCCCCTGTGAGGGAAGTAGAAGGCAAGAGCAAACTCACAAAGTAAGTCACAAAACGCCAGAGTTTTAGGTGGTTCGGCTAGACCCACAGTCTACCTACGTCCACCCCTCACTCAAACTGAGTAAGGATTCCACTAGCACAAGCAAGAGTTCAAAGCAGACTCAGTCTGCAACAAACGCTGCCTTACAGCTTGACCCAGAGGAACACTCTCCTCTCTTCCTCCAACTCGGAGGGGAACCACTAGTGACACCCCGTCACTAGCAACCGGAGACATAGTCGCCCTTCCTCTGATACCCAGAGGGAAACCAAAAGTGACACCTTGTCACTTGCAAACCGGAGGACCAATCCTCCCTTCCTCCAAACCAGAGGGAAACTGTGAATGACACCCAGTCACTTACAACCGGAGACCCAAGTCTCCCTTCTCCTGAGCACACAGGAGGAACTTGATCCCAAACCAGGGAATCGAAAGAACACACAAGAAATGTAAAAGGGGTAACAAAGAAAAACAAAACTAAGAATAAAAAACAAAAAGCTCCAAAGAGCACAGTCATTCTGGATTTGATCCACGAACAGACTGATCAACTTGCTGCACTCTTCTCTCGTTGAACTGCTCTCTCTTCTTCCTTTCTCGCTCTCGCTCTTTTCTTCTTCTCTGGTTCTTTTCCAATCTGGTTGCGGCTCTCTTTTCTTCTGATCTCTTTTCTTTCTTCCTTCTCCTATCTGATCACAGAAGAAGGCTTTTATATAAAGCTTCAGTCTGGGACCCAGGAGCTCACGCCCTAGGCGTGTGGAGGGAACACTCCCGCCAAGAAGCTTCAGGAATGTATTAGGCACGTGTCAGGATCTAAAAAAGTAGGAATCCACGTGGTAGTTCCTTTCAGGGAGGGTCCGCCTTGGATCACATGCCCTTAACGATCACGAGCAGATGTCCTGTTAGTCCATCAAGACATATGATAGTCAGGCAATTATAAAGATTGAATAAGCTTGATGAGGCCTTAATGCAAACGTGCATAGACTCAATATAGCATAACCACTCATATGCACGGACTCAACGCTCACATAGTAAACATGTGCTCAGACTTGATTCAAGTGTAGGGCTAAGAGTTGCACAAGCTACGTGTGAGTATAATAATAAGTGCACCGAGTTGGTACATACTCTGCACTGACTCAAAATGTCGAGAGCTATCTTGCACAGACTCTGCGCGTGCAAGAATCAAGAGTTGCACAGACTCTGCTATGCATTATGCGAGATAAGCACAGACATGCCAAAGTAATGTGCACAGACTTTATGTGCACGGTGCAAGAGTTGCACCGACTTGATGGCGTACGATAACGATTATTGCACCGACTTGCTGTGCCTAGAGCTCAACATGCACGGACTTAGTCGCGTGCATCAACGAAGGTTGCACCGACTTAACTAGTGCATAGATAGACATCGTTCAGCCTAATGCATGACTGCAAAGACTCTAGTATGTGTGACTGAAGGTTTGCACCAACTTATAACTTGCACTGACCTAGATATGCCTTAGACGTAGTCATGCACCGACGTTATGAGCCTTAGGTTAAAAGGTGCACTGACTGTAAATAGTGATTTGTACATACCCTGACAAGCACCGATGTGAATATGCTGACTCAACTAAAATATGCACAGATATGACCATACGCAAGATGTGCACCGACTCTAGGTGTGTGTGTGAGACGCTAAATGAGACGTACACACGCACCGACTCCAGGCCACCATGAGACGCTAAATAAAATGCAGATACACGTGAGGCACATGAGACGCAGAGACGGAATGCATGAAGACAGAATGCATGAGACACAATGCATTGTGTTGCCATCATCATAACCACAGAGGCACAACAGTCCTCCTTCGTGGAGCCCTTCTGTAGGGTGTGAAGGGCGTGCTCCTGTTCGGTGAAACGCCGCTCGAATTCTCATAAACAGAGGGACAGCTCTGGCTGACGTCGGGACGGCGCTGGGGGGCTGTGGGCATTTCCCCAATTGTCGCCCCGCCGCCCTCCGGCGGGGGCGTCTGCTCCTATATGCTATTGAGGCGGGCCAGATTTTCTCCCTCGCGGATTGGAGGAAGCTTCTTGTTCCGGGGGTGAGGGTTGTGAGGGTCCACCAGGCCCGTTCCGGATGAGACGTCCGCCTTGGAGAGTAAAGCGGCCTCTGGCTGTTAGTCGGGAGGCTTCTGCACGGGGGGGACTCGTCCGGGGAAGCCGCGACCTCTCCTCCCTGGCTACTTGGGTCCTCATCAAATCGACGAGGATATCTAGTTTAGCATTGAGGGTCAAGAGGGCATCTGGGTTCCCGGGATTGGGTTGTCTCCCCGTGGCCAGTAGAGGTAGGGCATTAGCTTGATTGTTGGTGTTGGAGAGGGGGTCTGTAGAAGAGTGTGAGGGTGCAGGTTCCCGCTCCATAGCTACTGGTGCCTTCCCTTTGTCACCGGCGTTTCTCCTACTGGAACTTTTCCGCACCATATTGGCTCTTTGCTCATTTCCCACAGACGGCGCCGGATGAAGAGGCGTGATCTCATGCTGAAGCATGAACCGTACGATCCTTGATTGAACTGATCGCTGCCACCAAAGATGGGGATTCTGCAAGGTAAGAAACGGATTAGAGGAGCCCCGGGTTATGACCCCGGGGAAAACCCTCTGATGCCTAAGTCAGCGAACTGATAGAGCGTGGGCGGAAGAGATGTTGAAGAAGTAAGGGGACGTGCATGAGATTGCTCTCCACCAATAAGTGTGGCTTTGAGTGCTCAGACTCACTTACTTTTCCAGAGGGTTTCCTTGAGTTTATATAGCTGCTTGCTCCCCATACTGAAGTCAAGGAAGTCTGAGGGACAAGGGAGCGTTAGGTCCTTGTTGAGGGCTCTTCATCGTTTGAGGACTCTTGCCCTCCCTTATCCTTGTAAACTTCCTGCTTTGGACGGCGACGTAACATCTGCCTGGATAAGCGCCCGGTTGGCGGTTCGAGTGTGGGGAGCCCATTTAGGGAGCGCTCGGACTTTTCCCGAGCGATAGGGGCGTCATCGGTTATGCTCGGATGCCATTTGGGCTCTTTCCGAGCGACCATTACTCGGACTTCCGAGCCTGAAGGCCGCCTAGGAAGTACTGGACCGAGCGATTTGGGCTTCAAAATAAGTGGGCCCGTTAATGGGGCAATCACTTGGGGAGTTCGACCTTGTAGGGTCGGGTTGGACCTAGTTGGGCCGCTCCGGGCCACATATCTTTTGGGCCGCTGATTTACCCCTCTCCAACTACACATGAAAAAAAATAAGAAGTACACTTAATATTCAACTTGATCTTATTCGGTCACAAGCCTCACAATGACTACATGTACGGGGAACATTCCGACTTGATAAAGCTGGATGTCGTTCATTAGATGCTAGCTTTACTTTGATTTTTTAAATATTATATTATCAAGGGTATGCTCGTACTTGCATTTACTTAATAATATTTAGCTATTTACATGACTCTGAAGAGGGATAATGTCATTTCTCTGGTGTGCGTTCTCCTGAGTTCTACTTGGGTAATTTATTGCTAAAAAAATAAGCTCAATCTTTTAGAGTACTTTCGTCATTTCAAGATTCAACCACATTTAATCGAGGAGTTATGTCCAACATATAGCCATAATTATGAAGATATATTTATTAGGGATTAAGGAGGGGGGAACTCGCCATGGCCCACTAAGGCCTAATAAGGTTCGGCTTATAGTCCATAGCGCTGCCTGCTCAGGCCCAATAAGGATTGGCCCAATATCCAAGCTCGTGCTCCACGCATGTCCTTGTCCCATGTCCCACGTGGCGTATTATCGAGTGGCCAATACCATAATAATGGCGGGAGCAATTCTCAGGATTAATGGGTGTTATGTTATCACTCATGTCCCCACTTTACCTAGAGGGTGAGAATCCAGGAATACTTGGCCCTCTCACCTCATGTAAGGCGAGTGGACGGGTAACAAACGACTCCACAATCAGGGCAACCATAACTCCACTACCACAACCCCACGAAGTCAGGAAACGGAACGCCCTCAAGGAGGGTACTATAAGGACCCTGGCAAGATGACCAGGGAGGTACGCACACAACGTCTCTCTCCCTCAACTTGACCTCCATTCTACTCGTCTCCTAGTCTCCACAAGGCTCCAGAGCATCCACCTCCTCCACTGATTCGTCCGAGCACACTCCACCTATTGGTCTTCTCTCTTTGATTGAGCACTCGGTCTCTACGTTCGAGCGCTCTTCCCCTTCACTCAACATGATCCTGACTTAAGCATCGGAGGGTGTTGGCACCCAAAATGGGATCGTCGGTGATCAAGCCATAAAGACGAATGACGCGGCCCGCTGAAGCATGGAAGCCGATAAAGATCAACATATTGAAGAATTCTCGAGTTGCCAGAGCCTCAAGTCACCCAGAATGAACGCCAGGGACTTCACCTCAGGAGAAGCGAGATGAACTCACAACCAACCGGCAGTGCGACCAAGCCTGCCCAAAGAACCGGCATCGACTCCGTCGTGCCGCATACACTACACCCGTTGTCCGACCAAGGACGACGGTCTACCCAGTGGCTACCCACCTCATGAAAGGCTCTCCTGAGATAAAGGAGTCCCCTTGGCTCTTCAGAACGGAGGACCAAAAGCTCTGTCGGCAGAAGATCCTGGTCACCCGGCACGGGTGCGGCTTCTCGCCAAATAGGGCCCGCTAACGGCCGAATGATCGCTCGAAGTGGGCGGAACAATCCCGGGTGCTATCCCACCCTCCGAGAAGCTTTGAGCACAAGTCAGACCGAGCCAGGGGCACTTATCATAGCGCCGAGAGCTGTGTCGGCGGAAAACCCGCATGTGCAAACCAAACTCATCTGAAGTTCCGGGAATGGCCGTATGTCAACCTGGGAGCTTCAACAAGACATCTCGTTGAGATTTCAAAGAGCAGTGGCAAGATAAATGTTCACGGTGACCCCCGGAACCATCCCCGGACTCATCGGCTGACTTGCAACGTGCAAAGGGCGCTAATACGGCGCGCCCCCACCCGATGCCCTGATATTCCGGCGCGCAAAAGGCAATGGAGCCTTCCCCGGCGCGCCAATCTCCACGCCGGATTAAGAGCTCAAACCTGCTCCTATATATATAGAGGCATCTGTTCGAAAAGAGAGGAGAAGGGGCAGATAGAAGAAGAGGTGAAAAGAAGAAGGAAAGGAAGAGGGTTCGAGAGAAAACCAGATTCCGGGGAGAGAGAGCTTCCTTGGGAAATAGGGTTCTATCTGAGTGTGCTTCGGTGGCCATCTTCCTCTGCTCTAACTGAAGCCCTTCGGAGCCGGAGAAGGAAGAATCATCCGATACTCTGTTCCGGGAAGAGGTGGGCGCCCGCGTCATCGTGGATTCCATGCTTTGATTTCTCTCTGTCAAATGTAAGCGAGAGGGGGGAGGGATGGTGATGATATGAGCCGACCCCTCCCCCCCTTCTCTGCGATTCCTTTTTTTTTAGCTGTTGCTCCTCTGTACATCCCTCTGCAACTGATGAACGGCGATGACGCCGGCGCCGGATTCGCAATATATAAATGTTAGCCCATCCCCGCTTGTGGGGTGGTGATATATACACAGATATATGGATGAGCGGGTCGAATGAATGCTCGAGGCTTCTCCCCCTTTTATCTCTGTTAATGCATATACCGGAGCCCTTCCGTGCGTAGTTTCCGACTCCGATTTCTTCAAATCCTGACCATGCCCCGAGACATCACGGGCTACAGAAATGGCCCCTCCTCGGGTCCTTCCCATCGAACGTTTCTATGTTTCATTTGACGGTCTTTGCATCCCCCCGTGGACAGAGCTGCGCTTATGCATATGCTTCTTCCCGCTGTGATATGGGGGCCTAACTTCCATTAATTCTCCCCTTTGCACTGTTCTGTTGCTCACGGGGGTGGGAGTCGCCTTCGGGATGGCAGGGTCCATAGTCTGAGTGTTGCGTTCTAGTTGTTCGAGCATATGCTTCTATAGTTGGCTCATCTCATCTATGCACCAACTATCCCTCTGTGTCATGGCCAGTTGCCTGTTCCTCAGGGAATGTTAGCCCAATCACGCTGGCATCGATGCCTCAACCCTGCGTCTGGCAATCTGCCTACACCGAATGCCCCCCACTTCGCTAGTTTCTGGTCTGCGTCCGTTGAGCCGTTCTGAGATTCCACCGGTTTTACTTTAATCATCCGGGGAGCGGGACATTCCCCATTGTTTCACGGAGCTGCTGAGTGATCGAGGGCTCTACCTCTCAGTGGTAGATGCTCCCTCAAGGCCACATCGGATAGTAACAGGGTTTTTAACCTAACAATCTTAGCCTCAGTAATTTGGAGATCCAATGGTGACCAAGGGATGTGTGCTCTTAGAAGGCTAGTCCTCGGAGCTTCCCTCTCCAATGGTTGGTCTCTCTAAGGGATGTGTTACAGGCTGTGGGTTGCCCACCCCTCGTAGGCTAGTCCTCAGGGTGCTGCTTCCATTATCATCTGCCTCATCCCTCTATCCTCACCCACGGAGCTTTGGTGCCCCTCGTAGGCTAGTCCTCGTGGTATCCTATCCGTTAGGAATTTGCTGGCTGCCACCATGCAGACCGGCAGTTTAGGGGCTTACTCCGCAAGTGAGTATGACCCCGTTCCTCTCCTGCAACCTTTCAGGTTCAGGGGAGATGCTGCCTAATTTTAGACAGATTCAAGACAGGTAATTCATCCCTGTGGACTGGCCACAATCCAACACTCATTCTGAGTCAAAGAAACCCCGTGCTCGAGTATGAACCTCGCACTGGCTTATCAAATCATTTCAGCAGGGCCCTAGACTTCAATCAAACAAGAAATTGGCCTAAATAACTTCAAAACTCTCAACAGAACCTTAATGAACTTAGATTGTTTCAAAATTCATCAAAAATAAGCTAAAACGGCGCGGCCCTAATCCGGCGCGCCCTAATACGGCGCGGTACCCCTCCGCGCCGGATTAACACTAGACTCATGATCTCCTGTTTTTATTTGGTCCGTTCCCGACGTGCCCTAAACCGGCGCGCCCCGTGCCCGTCGCGCCGTATTAACCATTTGCCATGGCCGCGCTGGATTAGCCCCTTTGCCTACATTTGGCCGTGCCGGATTAGCCCCTTTTGCCTATGTTTGGCCGCGCTGGGGAAACCTATCCCTACGCGTGGCTGCGCCGATTTCGAGCCCTAATGTTGTTTTAATCATTCACTCACCTCCGGAGCGATCCTCGTCTCCCGTGGTTGGAGTTAATAAACCCTAATTAGTAATGAACTGAATAAGAGGAGGGCCGTTCGAGCCCGAATCGTCTTGTTATCATGTTTTCACTATCATGTTCGTCAGCACTTTGCTCTCGTTATCATGCTTGTGTTACCATTCTCTCCCCTTGGCGGGGATTAATAAATGTGATTGAGCTCTGCTTGTTTCCATAACTCTATTGCCATGTTTAGCATAGTCACGAGCATCATGCATGCATGCTTGCATAGACCCTTGGGTATATCAAATGGCGTTGATAGAAGGCCGGGTTACGCACGATCGAAAGTCTCCGCTATGCGCGACGGTGGTCTTCGGACCTACGTCCTCCGCCACGTACCAAGGGTCTCCAATTTAATGAACCATGCCTCTCCTGCATGATAAATAGACGCATCTCATATGATCTTGTCATGTTCACAACATCGCATCTTTATTCCGGCCTCGACAGCCCACTATCTCGGTAATTAATCAAAGGTTTTCCCTCCTCGCGGGGGATGTAATTAACGCCATAGCCTTTATGGTGTGGCGGACTACTGGTCCCGACCGAATCTCACTTTCGCCCGACACGGGTCAGAATGAGCGCATAATAAACTTGTCACGTACGTGACTGGCACGCCCGCGCAGTCAATCAGTCAGTTAATTACCAGTTAGTTAATTGATTGATGACACGTGAAATAAATCAAATAAACCCAAATGATAATCATAAACAAACAAAGAAAAGAAGACCGCGGAGGAGAGCGGGAAGATCCCATCGCAAATAGCCTGGCACGCCCGGTGGGACCAGTGTCACCTTTCATCTCTTTGCCGAGATACCTGGGCTTCGAGACCCTCCCAAAGGCTGCTGATCGTTGGTTTGTCTATCTTTGCAGGCGAGCGATGATGATGAATGGGTTAACTGGCGTCAGCTTTGATCCTTCGATTATCGCCGGTCATGTGCAAGGGTACCTGGCGGTGCCCATGGAGTTCGGCAGCTTCCCTGCCGCTGTTGGCTTCCCCAACTTCTTGGGGTTGGCCTTTGTGGATATGCTAGAAGTGGAACCCTCGGAGCCTGTCGAGGGAACTACAAAGAACGTGGAGCCTCTGAAGGCTCGATGCAGCCACGACTCGCTCAAGAGTCTGACCTCGGTCGCCAATTACTTGGTGCACCATGCTATCCATGGGGCCCGCCCCAATGCTGTCAACAGAAACCCCGGAGGACGTCAGCACAGGTAGATATGGAGGAGTACTGCTATGGTTACCGGAACCCTCTCACAATCTGGCAAATCTATGATGGTTGGCGACATGTGCGTCTTCCTCAACGGACACGACATGCGGATAGTTCCTGATCGGGTTATCCCTTCCGTCCCCGTCCGCAACTCATATCAAGCCCTCACTGGAAGGAGGGCGGAAAGAGAAGAAGCCGGCCATTACGGTCGAGAGAAGTTGGCCCCCAGGCCAAGGAAATTGAAGCAAGTATGGGTCCCCAAGAGGGTCCAACCTGTTCACCAAGCTGCACCCATCCCCCGCCGTCTTGCTCATGACGGAGGGGAAGGAAAGAGAGGAAGGGGCCTGGCCCCGAAATAGGAAGAAGTGGTCGCGGATCCTCCGCGCCGCGAAAGTTTTCGGGCCTACGCCCGTTAAGCCAACATCCCAGCTGTGGGACGAAGATTCCAACAACCTGCCGACAGAGCTCGGCTAGCTTATACCCCTCCTGTGGGAGGTCGGCAACTGTCCCCCTTGTTACATCAAGAGCGGGGTCAAGAAGAGATGACCTGTCTGGTCAGGAACTATTTTCGAGGGTTAGGCAACCCCTCGCTTGGGCAACAACGACTGATGCAAGCAGCCGCCGCCGCCAATGAAGACTACTACCTGTCAATGGCAGATGAAGAAGATGTAGGAGAAAGAATGAAGGTGTCGTCAGTCGATGACAATGGATATTATAACGGCTTCGAGATCGAAGCCGACAAAGCCGTCCTTAAACGGGAAGAAACAAGAAGAACTTCTGTGTTCGAGAGACTGACCTTCCCACATCAGGCTAAGAGAAGGACCCACCGACAGAGAAGAGAAATACGGGTTTTTACCTATAACATGGCTGGTATACCCAACCGATATGGGGGGCTTCCCGAAGACCCCCGCGAGTTGGCTAAATTGGCCGCACGGCCGGGGCCGAATACTCGTAGAACAGAAGCAGCAAGTGAGCTCCTAATGATGACTAAGGGAAAACAACCCCGGGTCTACCACCAGTGGGATGATAAGGCCCCCGTCCTGACCGCCAATGTGGTGACGGCGGAAGAAGAAGACGACGTCCCCCTCGACATCCTGCCCGAGGGTACGTCCGGGGAGACAGCAGAAGTTATCCCCACTATAGCCACTATAGACCCATCAGTCTTGATACTACTTCAGAAATATCGGCAAGAGATAGACTTGCTAAAGAATCAACTGATGGAGAAAACTGAACAGTCCTCAGCTTCCAAACCACCCGAAGTCCAGGGTGAATCATCCTGGGGAGCGGTTCGTCATGACGGCCCTCCGCCGCTCTACACACTGCCTCAGTCGTCGGAACCAAGCATGGCGACAATGCAACAGCGGCCACCACAGCTCCAGCCGCTGCTACCACCGGTGCTCCCTCAAGTGCACCAGACATCCCCGCTGCCACGTCCTCCACAGGCGACCACCCTGGTCACCCCGTACCTGCAGCCGGCACACTTCTACCCAGAGCCTGTTGACCCTGCAGTCATGAACCGGATGATGGTGGAAAGAATGATCGAGCTGAAGCTTGCAGAAAGGGGTGAAGGTGACTACGTCGCGTTTGATGCATACCGGGTGCCATACCCGCAACACCATGCTGCTAAGCGGCTTCCCCCGGGAATCAACAAGCCGCCCAAGTTCGACAAATTCAACGGGAGGGGGTCCCCGAGAGAGCACATTGCCTATTATATGACTGTCATGGGTGACTTGGCCACCGACGAGTCATACTTGCTAAAAATTTTCGGGTCCTCGCTGATAGGGCTTGCATTTGAATGGTATTCCAGCCTCTCGGCCGGGTCGATCAGCGACTGGCCAGACATGCAGAAGAAGTTCAGAGAAAGATTCCATGTTACAGAGAGGGAGGTCATAGTGGCCGAACTCTACTCAACAAAGCAGAGGACCGATGAGACAGCCCTTGATTATATCAAGAGGTGGAGGAACCTCGGAATGAGGTGTAAGCGGCCCCCGCATCAGGAGGACGTTGTGCAAATATGCAAACAGAATCTCAGAAGGGAGGTTCTAGAAAAGATGATCAGAATGGAAATACGATCGTTCGATCAGTTGAATAATGTTGTGGCCGAGGTGGAAGCTTTCCTGGCCAGACCTGCCCCTACATCTGCTGCCGGCACGACCCAGAAGGGCAAGGCGGTGGAGCGACGCTCGTCGCCTAAGGAAGCGAACGCTCTTGACATAAAGACGTTCGAACAACAGAAAAGTGAAGGCAAGAAAGGAGTCACCCCACAGCCAGCAGAAGCCCCAGACGGCAAAGAAGGCCCTTCGCTGAGGGACAAGATAAAGAAGGCCTATTCATTTCCAAAGGATAAGACCCGGGTTCTGTTTGACTAGGTAACGAAATATAGCATGGTCAGCCTGCCAGAGCCAAGGAGGTCGGAGGACCTACAGAGAAAAGACAGCCCAAGATTCTACCCCTACCACCAGATGTTGGGGCATCCAATCGAAGACTGCTATGTTTTCAAGGACATCATCGAAGGGATGGTGAGGAAAAATGAGATCGAGCTGGGAGAGTACAAAGTGGACCCTCCTCAGCCACATGAAGCCCCTCGGAGGAGGGCAGGAGTCCACATGATCTCCCTATACCAGGCACTGCCCGAGGAGATCTTTGAAACAAGCACGCGAAGCACCTATGAAGCTCGTTTCTTGGAGCTCGTGAAAGAACAGTAGGGATGGCAGCAGGTCCCTGTGAAGCATAAGAAAAAGAGGGCACCCCACCCGAAAGAGGGGGCGCATATCCGTGGTGTCACACCCCGGCTTGCTCCGCCGGTGGTGGCACCCGTATGGGTCACTCCACCTACAACTATCAGGATACCTACACATAATCGGAGGAGACAAACTCTGCTGCCAGTGATCAAGGAAACCAATCCTGGGGTCTTTCGACTGTAAAACCTCATTGAGGAGCTGGACGAATACGTGCAGCCCGAATTGAAACCTTTGCTGGTGCGGGACCACGTCCCGTGGCAAGAACTAGAGCAGCTCTCACTCGAACAAAGGGAGGAAGCTGAAGTGGCACCCGATAGAGAGGGCGGTCTGTTCTGGGGGCACCCGCCCACTGAAGCAAAAAAGAATAAGAAACAAAAGAAGAAGAAAAGAAAGGCCGCTGAGGCCGATAAAGTGCAGGTTGTCTCCTGTAATACTCTATCAGCACTTTTCAACCTATCCGGAGAGGAGGAAGAAGAGGAAATTTGCTTCACACCCCATGCTGGGGGAGGCAAGGCCGAGGCCGCAACTGCTGCACATGCCACCCGGTCGGGCCGAAAATGGGGGCGCCAGCTGCCACCCAACCACAACATCATGTTCAGGGGGGAGCAGCCCTACAAAACACCTCCGCCGGAGGTCATGGGAGTCCAAATCCCTCCTCCGCCAGGACTATATAACAAGAGTGGGGGCAAGGGGGTCCCTTCATTTCTTGAATTCATGAAGATGTCCAAGGGGAAGCAGCCCTGTCAGGAGACTAACCCTACACTTGGGGACGTTCACCCGCAGCTAGCACAATCTGCCGAAGATCCAAGTGCAGATGGAGCTCGCCCCACAGTAGCTAACAAAGAACACCCAGAAGTCGGTACCAGCCAGAGGGGCACCGAATCTGAGGAAGATGAAGCAAGTCCTTCAGGGCCCGTAAACCAAGACTTCCCCAAGCCCAGATGGGCTGAAGATATGAAGCTCTCCAATGTCCGAGCTGGGAGCCGAATAATGAAGCTACTCAAGAAGCTCCCTGCTTGATTTACAATCTGGGAGATCCTTTCTTTGAGTGAAGAGACCCGACAGGCGATTATTACTGCACTCCAGACGCCTGCTCATTTTGAGACATGTCTGGCTGAAGCAATGCCGGAGGCTAGCATGACCTTCACTCCAGACGATATGCTGCTTCCCACCATCAGCCACAACATGCCACTGTATATGAAGGGGCACCTGAATGGAAGGGAGCTGAACAGGATTCTGGTTGATCCCGGTGCAGCGGTCAACATCCTACCTTATAGAATATACGAGAGGCACCACTTTAACGTGCATCTCGAGAAAGTCAGAGATATGCGTATCGCCGGCTTCAATCAAAAATGCGAAGTGCCAATGGGGGTGGCAGAGTTCACCCTCACCTTAGTAGATTTCACTACGATGGTGCAGTTCCATGTCATTGACTCCCACACCTCGTACAAGGCACTGCTCGGCCGCCTATGGCTGCATGAAAATATGGTGGTGCCCTCCACGCTCCACTAATGCATCAAGTACAGTCTCCAAGGGAAGGAGGAGAGGATATTTGCAGACCCCAACCCATTCGAGGTGTTTAAATGTCATTTGGCGGATGCCAAGCTATATACAGGGCCTTCCCAGAAGACCTCTGAAGGTAAGTCCCCTGCGGGGGCATCGAGAAGCACATCCGGCAGCAGTTGGTATCCACCACCGCCGCGCGGATATGTCAAGCCCAAGGTGGTCTCCCATATCACAGCATCCGGAGACGTGGGCAGAACAGCACCCCCAATATTATACCCTGAAGCTAATGAAGTGCGGGTCGCTCGGCGGCGCAATCATATTGAAATCCCGAATGGCCTCACCAAGCCAACTCCCGGTCTTGATAACCCTACTGTCGAGCCTTTCAAAACTTGGGAGGTGACACAAGAAGATGGACCTAGCAGCTTGTTCTATACGGCTGAAGAGCACCCTTCTCGAGAAGACACAGACTGCAGCCTCCCCGAAGATATAAGCAACCCGCCGGTTCCCGTCAAGGGTCTGGCATTCACGACTGAGCGGATGGCCAGGATGTTTCAAAAGCAACACATCCCCCTCGATCAGTCTCAAAAGCGCAAGGAAGCTTTCCAAAAGATGTGGTATCCCGCAAATCTGGATAAGGAAATGAGATGTGTCTCTCAACATCTGGGGTTGGGCTTCACCCTGGAAGAATATTATTACAGTGGGTGATACGAGGTGGACACCATCTCCGCCTCTTATCCTGCTGAAGATGGCCCGCTGGGGGCAACTTTTGATGAATACCCGGCGGAAGCTGACCATGTTGAACTGGCTCAACCCGAAAATCAAGAAATAGAGACCGCGGTCCCCTACCGATGTTGGGAGCAGGTCTACCCTAAAGAGGCGGCCCTCCAAGCCAAATTTGATATGGCTAGCAGTAGTGAAGTCGAAGATACTGAAGAAGCAGGAATTTCTCCCTCTAGTAGAGTCCTACTGATGATAACTTCAGCAACCCTTCTGCCAATCGGGGAAGCCTCGGTCGACTCTAATCAAGAGGAACACGCTGCCAAGAAAGAAAAAGCCACTTCTACGGAAGATACAACTGCCCCAGAAGGCGAGACCTCCTCAACTTCTGCTACAAAATCGGGATGCTGTCCAAGCCCGGTAATAACCAACTACCAGCCTGTCATGGCTGCAATCCCATCCACAAGGACTGAAGCCGCTCTTTTGCCCTTAGGAGCTACAACGGCAGTGGATTTGCTAATGGAGCAATCCGCGCAACCGCTAGTACAAGAAACAGAGAATCCTCAAGATGCTCTGGTGGTGTCTGATGAGGAAGTCGAAGTACTCGACCCTCAAGATGGTATTCCAGACTTCGTTGACCTCCAACCGGCACCTCCGGAGATAGAAGGCGGAGGCCAAGCCACTGTCGATGAACTGATAGAAGTCAACTTGGGAAATGAGGAGGACCCTAGGCCTACCTTCCTGATGTGACACCACCTTGGGTGGTAATCACAAGGCCAATACACCTTGGACCTATGACTCGTAAGCAAGCAACTTTTGATGATCAAACTACTCGGGCGAGCTCACTCGCTTAGCGGACACTATTGCCCGTGGGCAAATTGGCAATGTTGGGGAGGGTCCAAAGTGGGACCTTGATGTTCTGGAGCTAGGCTTCGCTATGGTTGACCCCCTAAGGGGCTGGGATACCCAATTTTGTGGGCGGCCAGCATGCAAGGAATACAAAGCTACTCGTGCTCCTCAAAGCCCAATGATCGAGATCGCTTCAAGATGCCGGTTTCCACGCCATGGATTTGTAAATGTATCTTTGTTTTGTGCAAGAAACGTGCTTTCATTTCCATTATTTCTATTGTTTCTGCACATGGTTATAATGTTAATTCCTTAACATGATTAAGTGGGTTTAGGAGTCTTTGTTTAATTAGATCTTATCTTTGTGTCAAATAAAAAAGTTAGCTTCTACAACATCCTTAGGCTGGTGATAGCTCCACGCTGGGAGTCTAGTTTCTTTCCTCGATTGTTGAGGGTGACCTTTTGTACAGGTTTTTCACACACTACACGGCGAGCCATAGCCGATTTCTCTTAGGCACACCGTTGCTGCTTTGGACATACTTTAGGTATGCACGAGGTCTTTTCTTTTCTCTACTCGGCCAAGTGCAGGGGCAAGAGATTGACGGATGAGATGACCAACCTAGGCGCTCCCTAATACGGGAGAGGTCTCAAATAGGGGTAGTCTTGACCCTCAAAAGTGAGCGTTCATGCAATATCTAGCCAATAATGGCTGTCAAAAATAAATCAATGATCTGATCAATGCAAAATTATGAAAATAAAGGCATGGCAAGAGTGGCAGTACAGTTCCCTGCGGGACGTCATGAGCCCGGTCGCATGCGTGCCTGATAAATATGGGTCTAAACATCAATGACACAAAGTCCCGGCACAACAGCCTGTATCTTTGAGGGGTAGTGCCCTGGAAGGAATTCGAATCCTAATATCTCCCATCCTGCACAAAGCTTGTCTCTAATTTTTCTTCTATTTCTCCCTCTTAGGCTGGGTTGTATCCCGGGTATGGCCTTAGTAGGGGCACCGTTATTTAGAGACGGTTGGTTGTGGCGAGCCACCCTCATATGCACGCCCTGCTTAAGGGAAGCCTTTAATGAGAGGGGAAGGAACGACGGTCCCTGGCTAGTAATTCGAGCCCGTCTTTGGGTGCTGCAGATTGCTATTTCAACATTTTAAAAAAGAAAAAAAAAGGAAAAATGGGGAAATATTGCCAAAAATCCAAAAAAGTGAGATATTATCAAAAGTCCAAAAAAATCAAATGTTGTTAAAAAACAAAAAATTTCAAATATTGTTGAAAATTCAAAAACAAATTAGGAAAATTAAAAATTCTAAAAATATTTGTCTTCCTTTCTATCTATTTGTTTTGAGGATGGATACGTTATATGTTTGCTAAGTGTGCAGGTTGCAGGTGTTCAAGTTTCCTTGCTCTATCTTTCGCTATGCCTCGTGTTCACGACTTCTGATCTGTTCTCTTTTCTTCAATCTATATCTCTCCATCCGTTCTTAAGCTTGTGTCCTTCTCAACTCTCGCTTCATCTCATCATGTCTCTATGAGAGGGCATTGCCTCGCGATTTTGAACCTGGCAAGTTCTACTTCATCTGATCTTGGGGCTTTGATTGAAGAATGTGCTTGTTATCTTTTGTCCCCCGTGTTGGTCGTCACCCGTGTTTGTCTGTCATGTCTTTGTTTCATGTGTCTATGTCTCGCACGTGTTGTCCTTGTCACGCATGCCTTTGTCCGTCCGTGTCATCGCACGTGTTGTCTTATATCCCACGTGTCTTTGTCCCACCATGTCCGTATCATCCCACGTGATGTCTTTTGTCCCCCGTGGTGTTGTCTCACGTGTCTTTGTCCCACCATGTCCTTGTGCCACCGTGTTGTGGTGTTGTCTTGTTCTACTGTATTCTTCAATCTCACGCATGCTTGCCATTTGTTCTTGTGATGTTTGTTACGTTGTTATGTTTTTTGTGATGTTATGTTTAATTCATGTTCAGTTATGTTATGTTATGTTATCCTCATACTTGTTCATGTGGTTGTGTCTTATTCAAAAATCCAAAAAAAAATGTCGTTTCGCCTGCACAGGTAAGTCAGGTATAGTTTTCTATCCCTTCTCATCATTGCATTACTATATGGTATCTATATTATTACTATATTATCTCAAGAACCGGCTGGTCATTCATGTGTTCCAGGATCTGACGTTCCCCTCTAACAAAAATAATGATGATCCAGGTTCATGTGTATAATCAACAGATAGGCCGTTAGGTTGGGAAAATTAGGGGACGATGGTTCTATCTCGCACGCCGTGGTTGCGGATAGTGTCCTGACTCTGATTGTTCCGATCTAGCAATATTATTCTTGAGTATTTTCTATTTTACCCTTTCTTTGCATTCGATTTAATGATTTCTTTTATTTTAGCCCAGCATGCATCATACACATCTTTTTGAGCATTCATGACCCATGGTTTATAGGAAAGTGTCTCATTTGTGATGGATGATTGTGCGTTCATGGTTTCGAGTAAGAGGAACTATTCCACTCAGAGTTGGAAGGTTTTCTCTAGTCTGTTCACCGAGTTTGATTGATTGAAGGTCCCTGTCTGGAGTTTTAGTCAGTTTCCTTTTGATGCTTGCTCCGGTCCCCTCATTGGTCCGAGGGATTGTGTCCCCCATGAGGTTGATCGTGTGTTTTTCTTTTTGTTTAGTTAGTTTCTCCGGACTGGTGTCGTTTTGGTCCGATCGTTCCTTATGGTTGGTTCATAGTTTTCCAGAAGATTCCTATCGCTCGTTGGCAATGAAACAGGTGTCTTTTACCTTAACACACGCTTTTCAGTCCTCTCCGCTTTATTTTCGCTTCATCTCCATGTTCCATCTCGCTTGCGCTTCACATCCGCTCGCTCTCCTACAAAGAGGACGTTAAGGAGAGGCATCCATTGACACACCTTTTTTGCCTATGAGTTGGGTCATTCCTCTTATCACCATTTGTTGATGCCTCGAGTTGTCGATTACTCATTGGGCCATTTGCAGGCTCATCTTTGAACTTATTCTATGGGTATCTCCCTTTCTGGCTAGGTCTATTCCCGAATTCGGGCTTATAGGGCCTTGATCTCACTTGGTTTATAGGTTAAATGGGCTCATTTACCCTAATTTATCAATTTCAACCGGCTAGCAATTGCACGGTTTATCGCTAGGCCGTGTATGTATTGAACGGTCAGATTTGGGACAGTGTGAAATTTACGGTGATTTATCTCTGGCTTTTCTGCATTTCCACCCACACGGCCTATCACTCGACCGTTCAGTGTGTTAGACGGACCATTACACGACCGTGTTATTTTCATGGGCAGTTGTTTTAAATGCACAGTCGCAGGATTGGCCGTTTACTGTTGGGCGGTCTATTTGGAACCGTTTACAAGCTCAGAACGATTTATTGGATATTTATTTGATTTTTTAAATTTCTACCGACAAGCCTTTGCACGGTCTTAGTGCAGCCGTTTAGTGCCATTGAACGGTGTGACTTTAGACCGTTCAGCTCCCAGAGTCCTCAGCCGGTTGTTTTTTAGATAATTATTTATTTATCCTATTTTTATGGATTTATCACCGACACGTTTTGCACGGTCTAGCAATAGACCGTGCCGTTCATTAAGTGGTCTAGCATTAGACCGTTTTATCCTAAAGAGCCTAGCACCGTGATAACCGGTCAATTCGGTGGATAATTGGATAATTTCACGTTCTTTTTATTTATCACCGACAGCATTAGGCAGTCTAGCAATGGACCGTCTACATGACTGAGTAGCCTATCGAGCGACCGTGTACAGGCTCGAGATCTGTGGATTGTTTGAATTTTCTCTCTCTATATGTGGTTAAATCCCTAACTTCTCCCACCCATTTCTCCGCGGTTTCTCCACCAAATGGGGTGCCGTTTGATTTGGGCGGGAGATTAGAGTATTATCTATGGATTTTGTTTAATAATCTCGGATTACTATCCAGTGGAAAACCCAATTTCGGGGCTGGACTTTCAGGTGTCTATAAATAGCACCCCTAGTCCAGGCTTGAAGAGGGGGGAGATCCAACGTCGACGTTGAAGCTCTGCCGAATTCTTGAGCGAGCTGTAGCCAGGGAGGGAGGCTTTCTACATCCTTTTAAGCCTCCGATTCAGGGAGTAGCCTTTTGTTTTTATGTTCTAGTCTATGTGTTTAGTTATTAGTTCATCCTTGCATGCTCATCTCCATTGCTTTTCTTCCACGTTTTGCACTTGTCAACATCATTTTACACCTTTCCCATTTGTTTTGCGCCCTATAGGGGTTTAAAAACCACCCCAGGTATCGCCCATTCCATGCCGTATGTTGACTTTTCGTTCTATTTTGTAGTTGCTACATATTCCAGTGCTAATTTGGGTTTTGTTTGCTTGTTGTCTACGTTGTTTTTCAGATCAGCATCAGTATAGCACGAGGCCCATCCCCTCTGGCCGGCTGGAAGGGGTGGAGGATCAAGTCCTACAACTTGGAGTCTGGCAACTTTGAACGGTCTTATTCCATCTGTCTTCAGAAAAGTGCGGTCCACCACGAACCGTCCGGATCTTGTGAGCGGCCGTCTGCGAACCATTTTGGAGCCAGTCCAGCCTTTGTCCCATTTGTCTTTCCAGCCTTGTGAACGGCCTATCGAGCGGCCGTGCCATCCCTTGAGCGGTCGTTACTAGACCGTGTACAACTGTCAGCGCTGCACTTCGGGCGAGTGTCTTCTCCCTTTCCAAGGTATGGGTGCACTTCCTTTGCATTCTACACCTTTGTGGCGATCACGATAACACACACACCTCTCCACCTTCCTTTCCTTCATTTTTGATTGCCTTTACACCTTGATATAGAAAGGTGAGGGAAGAAAAGAGGGGGAAAAACATGTCAACAACCGCTAGGCCACCAGAGGCCTTAAAACACCCAAAATAGTGGGAGAATGGAGGAAATACTACCCAAACATGAACACGCACACCCCCAACTTACAAAAGAGCATGTAAACAAGCGTGATGGGCATTGGTGTCCCACCGTGATCGCCAAAAAATAGGATGTAGATAGATTAATCTACCCCACCCCCTTTAAACTAAAACATGCATAAACATGTGAATCAAAGAAAATGGCGATGAAAGGATGAGAAAGACATACCGTGATCGCCACCAAGGTTCCAACAACACCGAAAGGATGAAGAGATCAAAGGATGGCGCCGTGTACCTTGGAACTTGAAGAGATGATCGCGCTTGACAACGGGGTGTAGGGAACGATGTGCGATCAACCTCCTCATCTTCCAACCGGCTAGAAGAAGAGGGCCTCACGTTCATATCATGCTCTCCTACAAAACAAAGATCAAACACAAAGGCAAATACCCATTAGATCATGAAGTGTAGTATCAATCCCGCATTGATAAAATTGCATGAATAAAAGGGGGAGAACGCACCGGGGGGAGATTTTTAACCCCTGTGGAAGGGTGAAAAAGATAGGTGTGTATGTTGTGCATGCATATGATTCGAAATCATGAAATTTGATTGAGAGAATAGAGAGAAAATGATGATGCAAAATGGAGAAAAATGCATGTGTAGCATAAAAATAGTATTTTGTGATGATTTGTGATTTTGAGGAGAGGAGAACTAAGAGAATAGACAACCAAATTAAGCCCAAAAGGATGGAATGGAAAGCTAATATTTTCCTCTTCAAGATGGGATCGAAGAGACGGGATGACGTTGCAGCATGGCTTCGCCCTGAACCGAGAAACAGCCCCCCGTCGCCACTGTGAACTGGGCAGTTTATATAGAGTTTTCAAAAAAAGCCCCAACTTCCTCTCACGATTTCCGGAGATATAGTCCAAGATAAATCGAGTTATATGGATCAAACTTGAGATAATACTAAGGACAAGAGATAGAAACAAGTGGGACTTGATTTGGAGGAAGATTCTAGAAGATATGCTCGCCACAAGGTAGCCCCGTCGCACTGGAAAACAGAGTTTTACTTGAACTAGGATGAATAAATCCCGAACTTTTGACCATGATTTTGAGAGATATAGCCAATGAAAATTCGAGTTCTATATATCAAACTCAAGATAGTATAAAGGGCAAGAGATAGGAACAAACTGGGATCAAATCGGAGTTGTATTCCAAAAGATATGGCTGCTTAAAGGAGGCCACGACGATCAATTTTTGGAGATAGAGTCCAGCACATGCTGGACTCTTGGCTGGCTTAGCGGTCGATCATCCAACCGTTAAGGAATAAATGGTCTGCTGACCGACCGTTTGCAATAAGACACGGTCATTTGCACGACCGTTTGGGTAGACTTCACATGACTTTGAAAATCAGATTATATCTCCCAAACGGTGCAGAACTAGCGAAAGTGGTAGAAAAAGAAATTGTAGCTAACAGAAAGAAGAACAACTTTTATGAAGAGATCAAGATGAGAAAACGAGTGGAAGTGGGAGAAAATGGGGCGAGAATAGAGAGAGAAAATTCTTGGACATAGGTGAATATCATAGCACGCCAGAAAAATGTGAATAACATGAAATCGGTGCGGAACTGACCAATGACGTAGAAGATAAAATAGTAGAGCTTTGAAAGGTGAACAACTTTGGTGAAGGACACGTTTTGAATAGAGGAATAAAAAGGGATAAAAAGGACTATTTTTCAAGATTACGCAGCGAAAGGGGCCGAATGCTTGAGGGAAGTCGACCTAAGTGGGCCATAAGTCGACTTGGAAGATCGAAAGTTGATAAGATAAGCTCTAGGGCTCTAAGAAATCATGATCTCTGAAGTCCAGAGGCAATGGAATAATGAAATTGGGCTCGATATCCGTCCAAGGAAGGCTCCAAAATAATGGATAATTCGGGACATCAAAAATGATGATTAAGAGAAATAACGCAACTTGCAGGCTAAAAATGGGTGTCAATAGTTATTACAAGATATTTATCAAAGATTTCTCTAAGATCATCGTTCCTTTGACTAGACTCACAAGAAGGGAGAATCCTTTTATATGGTCGAAGGATTGCGAAGACAGTTTTCTTACCCTTAAATATCACCTTACTACAACACCTATATTAACACTACCGACAGAGGGTGGTGGCTTTGAAGTCTATACGGATGCGTCTGGCGTTGGCATAGGGTGCGTCCTTATGCAAAGTGGAAAGGTTATTTGTTATTCATCAAGATAGTTAAAGCGTCATGAAGAAAATTACCCTGTACATGATCTGGAACTAGCTGCGGTTATATTCGCATTGAAGATTTGACGACATTACCTTTATGGGGAGAAGTTCACCATATTTTCAGATCATAAAAGTCTGAAATATCTCTTCACCCAGAAGGAATTAAACATGCGACAACGCAGATGGTTGGAGTATCTCAAGGACTTTGATTTTACTATCCAATATCATCTAGGGAAAGCAAATGTTGTAGTTGATGCTCTTAGAAGGAAACCAATGGCAACTCTAGCAAGTCTCAAGAAAGGTATAACTTGTCTAATTGAAGATTTTTCATCATTTAAATCTTGATATTGCCAGAGAAGGAGAAGGAGGTATGATTGCCAATATAAGGTCTCAATCTTCATTGATCAAGGATATAGTCCAATTGCAAGAAAATGACCCCATGTTGATGGAGATTAAGGGTAATATTGATCAAAGATCGGAATTTTCTATCTCAAATGATGGAAGGTTATTCTTTAAGGATCGAATTTGTGTGCCGAATCAGGATGACACTAAGAAATTAATCATGGAGGAAGCTCACAAATCAAGGTATGCTATTCACCTTGGTGCTACCAAGATGTATCAAGATTTGAAAAGAAACTTTTGGTGG
This sequence comes from Amorphophallus konjac, assembly GCA_022559845.1. Lineage (NCBI taxonomy): Eukaryota > Viridiplantae > Streptophyta > Magnoliopsida > Alismatales > Araceae > Amorphophallus > Amorphophallus konjac. The sequence continues at coordinate 192,386,035 of CM040121.1, read as the reverse complement.
CCCAATATGAAAAGAGATGTAGCAGATTTCGTGTCCCGATGTCTCACTTGTCAGCAAGTAAAGGCAGAACATTTAAGACCTGCTGAGAAATTACAACCCTTAAATATTCCCGAGTGGAAATGGGAAAGTATAGGGATGGATTTTATCATGTGTTTACCTAAGACAAGAGGAGAACATGATGGTATATGGGTGATCATAGACCGATTGACTAAATCCGCACATTTCATACCAATCAAGAGTCGATGGTTTATGGATATACTAGCAGCATTATACATGAAGGAGATTGTCAAGCTACATGGTGTCCCTGTCACCATTATATCTGACCGAGATCCTCGATTCACGTCCCAATTCTGGAAGGGTCTTCAACATTCATTAGGGACCCGACTTAATTTTAGCACTGCATTCCACCCACAAACTGATGGTCAAACTGAAAGGACAAATCAAGTCGTGGAAGATATGTTCAGGGCATGTGCTATTGACTTTGGAGGAAGTTGGCACGATCACTTACCTCTAGTGAAATTTTCATACAATAATAGTTACCAAGCTAGTATACAAATGGCACCATTCGAGGCTCTATATGGAAGAAGTTGTCGTTCGCCTATTTGCTGGAATGAAGTAGGAGAAAGGTAATTTCTCAGTCCCGACATCATTAGGGATACTACCGATAAGATTAAGCTTTTTCGGGACAGACTCCAGATAGCTCAAGATAGGCAGAAATCTTATGCAGATAATCGAAGACACGACCTGTAATTTCAAGTAGGAGATCATGTATTTCTTAAGGTTTCTCCGGGCCGAGGTATTCGAAGGTTTGGTATCAAAGGAAAGCTTACTCCAAGATTCAGTGGCCCCTTTGAGATTCTTGAAAGGGTTGGTGAATTCGCTTATCGAATAGCTTTACCCCCTAAACTATCTGAAGTTCATGATGTATTTCACGTCTCAATACTCAAGAAGTATGTACCTGATCCATTCCATGTCATCACTTACGACAATCTGAAGATTAAAAAGGACTTGACATACAAGCAAAAGCCAGTCAAGATCATTGAACAAGAAGTACGTCAACTGCGGAATATAACTATTCCTATGGTCAAAATCCAGTCGACCAAGTCATGGCCACATGAAGCAACATGGAAAACTGAAGAAGCCATGTGCAAAAGATTCCCAAAGATATTTGAATGTAAGTACACTCTCCATAAATCCATGTATAGAATTTGGGGACAAATTCTTTTTAAGTAGGGGAGGGTGTAACACACGAGGATTTTCTAGAATTTTTTTGGGGTTAAAATATAATTATTAAGCATTTAAAGGTCTACTTAAATGAATTATGGGTAACTAAATCTAATTATTAAGGCCCTACACTAATCCAAGAGGATTAGGCCCATATAATAAACCCAATAGGCCCAAGAGATTGTTTTGGACTTTAGCCCATATTCTAGAACCTTAAAATAGGTGTAATCTCGGAATTAAAAGTGATAATTACTCTTTAGGAGGTAAATAGATGGATAATAATAGGGATAATATCAAAAGAGTTTGAACTAATTTCAAATTCGGTGCCCAATGGGGAAAACGGTCTATCGCGAGACCGTATAGCACTGGTAAACGGCCTAGTAGCAGACCACTAAGCTCTGTCAGTTCCGTGAGAGAAAGAAAACGTGAAAAGATTAGATTTTTAACATCCAAATCACCTAGGATCGATTCTATCTACTAGTTAGATATGTCTAGAAGGCTAGAAGATTGAATTGAATGTCTAATTGGGACTCTAAGTTCGTTCTAATCCATGAAAATATAGCTAATCTTATAAATAGGTCACAGATTTAACGTGTGCGACCCTTACTTTTGGCTCGTGAGGAACTAAGACAAGGAGGATGAATTAGAGGTAAGTTTCTTCTAAGAATTTGTTTATTATAGTTAGAACTAATTTGCCTCCAAATTTTATTCTAGGGGATCAAGTCTACATGGAGTTAGAGGCTTCCAAAGTTGCTAATCCTACACCAATAACTCCGAAAACTATGCGGATGACCCAAGAAGATCAGGGAATTGGAAGCCTTAAATAAGGTAATTAGATAGAGGTTCTTTAGAACAATTTGTTCCTGTTAGTACCCTCTTCTTACCCTCAAAATTTCACATCCTTAGGTCAAGAGAATCAAAAGATACAAGGGCGTGAAGTTGCTGATTTAGTTGAGTACGAGCAGAGAACTGGGGTTGACTTTTAGTCTTAAATTCGAAATCTAAAGACCAGGATAGAGGTAGGTTATCTCATGAATGGCTTAAACTCGAAGTCAGGAATAAAATCCCTCTAGTTTTAATTAATTTCATGCATTGTGTCTTGAGAATTTCATGTTTTCATTAGGACTATGCATCTAGTTTAGTCTTCATGCATGAACTAGCCTTAATGAAGTAAAAAGGAAATTTTCTTGTAAATTACATGAACCTATGCATATTGTTGGCCCATATTTATTCTATCATGGTTATGGAAGTTTATATATGTTGATTTCCATGCATGGTAAGCCTTAGTTTAGCCTTTTCATTTATTAGCATTTGCACTCGGATTAATACCGGAGGAAATGGTCATCCTGTAGACTGTCAGGAACTTTAGCGGTCGCCCAATAGACCGCTAGCAAAAGTGAAATGGTCACCCATTAGACCATTTTGTTTTCTGATTTTTTGTATTTAAGTCAACCCGAAACTTAATGCAGAATGGTTTTAATTAATATATGGTAAGCCTAGTTAACTAAGTTTTATTCTTGGTTTTAATACTAGTTTCATATACTTGGTTAATTCTATTATTCATCATAGTATATTTCATGTTCTTTATGCACTTAGACTCATTTTTGAACTTATGTTAATTTGTGACCAAAATCATATATCTTGTAATAAATACATGTTTTCAAATGATAGGGGATTCATGATGTAACGTGATCACTGTTCTACATAACTCTCTCTCTCTTCTAACAGTCATTTCTTAAGTACAGGGCGCATATCCCGGTATGTTGTCATTAGTTACACTTTTTGCACATTAAGTACACAATCTTGGACTTGATGACCTCTCCTTTGGATATTCCTTCCAACGGACTAGGAAATCTTGTTTCAAGGCTCCGTAAGACTCTGCGAGCCTGGGATTCCCACAAGGACGCAGAGCTGATTGTACCCCTTAAACCCATTATCTAGAAAGCCATTTTACCGGTGATTTATGCATTCTGGAACTTAGCGGCATTCTGATTGACCGCTAGAGTCTGCTAGCGGCCCTGCACTTGACCGCTAACGGATCCTAAACGGCCCTCCATTAGACCGCAAAGCTTCAGAAGGATTTTCTCGTGTTTGATGACTCTGTCTCATGAAACGGTCCAAGACTAGACCACTTGAATTCCTAAACGGTCCAGCTTATGACCACTTTTTGTATCAAACGGTCATGCAGTAGACTGTTTGGTTCCTGATTTTATATAACCCAAGGTTTGACCTTTGGTGTTGGTTTTCTTGAGTTCATGGATTTTTTGGACTCTAAACCTATGATAATAAGTCAATATAAAGATATGGAAAATAAAGAATGTACCGTTATGCAGCCGGATTTTCTTCATAGCATAACCTAGTTATTAATGCATTTCTTGAATTCTCATGATCAGTTAGTGGTACTTTCTATATTTTGATTACTCTATCATAGAAAGATTATTGAACTTGTACATTATTGGCCACATTATTGTTATAAATGTGGAAGTAGATCGATTTATACTGGAAGATGCAGTTCGAGCACTGATTGTGTTCAAGGGCTCTATGCTAGTCCCCTCGGCTGATTGTCAGAAACATACTGTAAACCATGGGGTATGATGCTACTGGCGTCGTATTACGCTGGGAGTACTTTCTCTATAAGTAAGTGAAATATCCACGGGATCCACATAAATTCACGAAGTACTTGCTATTAAGCGAATAGTACTTTCTTGCTTGTTACATAACTTTCTAGTGCATAGCCTTCGTGGTTATGAAAAGTACATTCTTGTTACATTCTTGAAAGGCCAAAATTTACATTCCTGATCTATTCTAGATCAAATCATATTCTCATATGTTGTCATGGTTATATCTTGTTACTTTGGCTTTATTTGCATGTTTCATCGTATCTGCATGATTTATCTTATTCTCTAGAGCTAAAATGCTAATCATTTAAATTTGCCTTCATGTTGATACGAAGATACCTACTGGGCAAGTGTGCTCATTACCCTACTTTCCAATCTTTTTCAGGAAATTCTAGTGGGTCAGATTCCGATTACTCAAGTGATGGATCCGAGCGATTGAAGGATAACTACTCGAGAGAAGCCTTAGTTATCAATGCCTAGTCGAGTCATGATGTAATTTATATTTTCTTGAGTATAGTGAAAAGATCTTATGTACTTTGGGAATTATTTTATGAAGTAATAAAGTTGAAGGATTTTAGTGAATTACATTGATTACTTTTTATGTGATTGTCTTGCACTCTGATTATATTGCTTGCTTGAGGCGTACTAGCCGACTGCTCACGTTCCCGATTATTTTCACTGCATAATCTCGGGGAGTGACACCTTAGGAGTGGAAAGATTTTAGAAGATCCATCTAAGGCTAAGGAAGTGGGCAGTAGTTCAGCCCAAGGGGCCCAACAGGAAGAAAGTGATAGTGAGGATGAGGAGCCCATGATTATAAGAGAAGGAAAAATGAAGCTGGAAGATGAGGAAAACAAGATGAAAAAGGATAAAGGAAAAGGAAAGCTTGAGGAATAACTCCATGATTATGTGCCAAAGGTGCCTTTCCCACATGCATTGAAGTCTTAGGCTAACAAGAAACCGCCGGTCCAACAAGAGGTGTTGACGAAGTTGTTCAAGCAAGTGAATATCAATATCCCGCTCCTAGACGCGATTACACATGTGCTGGCGTATGCGAAATTTTTAAAGGAGCTTTGCACACCAAAAAGGGAACCTAAGGTAACTACCCAAAAGATCTGTTTGTCTGAGGATGTCAGTGCGGTGGTAATGAACCACCTTCCTAAGAAATTGAAGGATCCCGGAGCTCCATTGATCTCATGTGACATAGATGGAGTTACCTTTGATCGGGCATTGTTAGATTGGGAGCCAGTGTAAATTTGTTGTTGTTGTACCCAAATAATTTCCCAGCAAAATATTAAAGGATAAGGGTTCGGGAATTCCCCCGAACACCTTTAAGGCATGGACTACCCAGCCTCTCCTACAACTTGCTCGGCCCTACCAAGGGTCCCAACCAGTTAGCCGTGACATACGACGACATCAACAATTGGTTGGGATTACCCCCGATCATTCGGTAGCGGGTTTTTTCCGCATTCTACACGGCCACCCGGGCCAACCCCGGGGGCGCCCCGACGACAAGCCATGCCACGTGGCACCCAGCAACAGGACAGGGGCCCACACCCAAGAGGCCTTCTTCCAACCCTCCAATGTCAAAGGGAAACTTAACTAAGTCAACAACATGCTTCGGAGGCTGTGGGGGTGGATTTTTATTTAGAATATTTTTTATTTGATGTTTATTTGTTTATTTTACTTGTTTATTTGGTTTATTAATTAGGCGTGCAGTCACTGAGTGACAAGTTTATTATGTGCACCGTCTGATTAATCAGACGAAGATGGGTGATCGTGTCGGGACCCAGAACCCGCCGTACCATAAAGGCTACGGCGTTAATTACATCTCTCCAGAAGAGAGAAAACCCTTGATTAATCGCCAAAATAGAGAGGCCATGGGGCCCGTAGAATATGTGAAAGACGTGATTGCATGCAAGCACACAATATGGTAACATTTATTTATTAGGCCGGCTCCTGGTACGTGGTGGAGAACGTAGGTCCGAGGGCCACCATCACGCACAGTGAAGGCCTACGGTCAGGCATAACCCGCCCTTCTGCCAATCACCGTTTGATATACCGAAGAGTCAGCTCATGCTAGCATGCACCAAGGTGATATATATATACATGAACATATATAATGCATACAATAAGAGCATGATAGAAAATAGGTATAAATTAAATAATCTCTTTTTACCCGACCCATGGTCAATTAGGTTGACCAATCCCCATCATAGAAGGCAAGGGTTGCCCCGGGAATGAATTCGGGGTTAAAACGGCGCAAAAGGAAACAATTGGCTCGAATCCGGAGCGGTCAAGCGTAGGTATAGGCTAAAACGGCGTGGGGTAGCGTAGGTAAAAATGCTAAAACGGCGCGGTATGGAGTGATGGGCTTAACGGAGGAAGGACATTAATTCCTTGAGTTTAAATATGAATATTGCACTTGATAGAAATCTTTGGGGGAACAGGATTCGTGTAGCCGACCCCAATTAATTGGGATAAGGCTCTGATGATGATGATGATGATGATGGGCTTGGGGCGCGTCGGAATAGGGCGCGCCAGAATAGAACCACTTGAAAGCTTCTCATTTTGAGTCTAAAGTTAATACGACGTGGGGGGGTAGCGCGCCGTATTAGGGCGCACCGGATTAGGGGCATGCCGGATTAAGCTATTTTCTTGCTATTTTCAATCCGTTTGAATTCCAAAGTTGCTTGTTAGCCCCTTTGACATTAATTGGGTTAATTAATTATTGAACTGGAGTCCTGGATGCCCCAGAGGCAGAGTCATGAGTTCGTGCGAGGTTCATACTCGAGCACGGAGGTTCATTCTTTCAAAAGTATGCTTTATTTAGTCTAAATCACAAGGGTAACGAATTAGTTAAACCTGGGTGAAAATTGGGCAGCATCTCCCCATCCCTGAAGGATTGCAGGGGAGAAGCGAGGTCATACTCACGTGCGGAGTAAGCCCCTAACAAGCCGGACAGCACAACGGCGGCCAGCGGATCCCAATCGGATAGGAAACCCTGAGGACTAGCCTGCGAGGAGCACCATTCTTCCGTGGGTCAAAGCTCGATCGGATGGGACGACCAATAGGGAGGAAACCCCGAGGGCGAAGCCTACGAGGGGTACACAGCCCGTGGTCGAAGCACGATCAAAAGGGACGACCAATAGGGAAGGAAGCCCCGAGGACTAGCCTACGAGGGGCACACGACCCATGGCCACCACTAGTTCCCTTAGGGATAGTGGATTTAATGTTGGGCTGAAGCCCTGTTTATATTCACCGGACGGCTCATAAGGATACATACCACGAAGGGGTATGACCCTGTGATCCACTGGTGATTCATGGGGAATGTCCCCTCTCCCCGGCCGCCGGACTCTGCGAGAAGAACAATTACATGTGATGCATATGCAGGATGCACTCAGCCAATGGACCGACTGCAATTAATTATATATGTATGTATATATGTAGAGGTTAGCCGGTTAGCAAATCAGCCTTTAGGACAAACGAATTAGAATGAGGGTCACAGCAGTTGGAGAGGGTGACTCTCCACACAGTCGGTGTATAGCATACAGGGAGATGATAATATGAGGGAACCATGTGCCCAGATTGTAGGGATGGCCTCATTCCCCTCGGTTCATGATTGAGAACAGAAGGGCAGTGAGGGCTAGTCCCGGAGTTCACCAGGGAGGCACAGGTGTATATATACCTTTGGCGATTAAACCCTCGGCAAAGATGGTAGGGACTCGATGTGATCGTCCCATTAGAAAGAAACCCCGGGGAGAGGGATGATGATGTTAATGTTGCCCTGGAACAACCCAGGGCGTATTCGGTGTTAGCACGGAGAACCGGCAAGCAAAACACGGGTTATGCATATAGAAGTAATGCAAGCAGATGGAAAGTGGGAGGAATAGAGGGGGCATGCATAGCATAATATCATTTGGATCATCAACATATCATTCATCCCACAACGGGAGGCAAAAGACATAGTACATTAGCATTCGACGTCGACGTTGCCGCACGGTCGCCATCTCCTCAGTTGTAGGGAAGAGAGCTTACAGAGGAGGAGAAGGGATGAAAGATGGTGAGGGGAGGATGGGCTCATATCATCGCCCCCCCCCTTCACTTACATTATATCAGGAGAGGAAAACAAATGGGGAATCGACGGGAGGAAAACCACGGAAACCCACCTAAACCGTTTCTCCCAAAACAGAGTATCGGATCTGGCTCTTCTTCTCCGGCTCCGGAGGGCTTCAGGCGAATGGACAGAGGAGGGTGGCGACGGCTCTCAGTGGAAACCCTTCTTCTCCCCCAAGGTTCCTCCCTCCCTCGGATGAACAGGCTTTGATTGGCTCTCTTCAGATCCTCCTCTCGTATTGGCTCTCTCTATTTCTCTTTTCTTCGTTCTCCTCTCCTGAACTTGGTCGAACCCTTTAACTTATATAGATGGGGCTATTATGGCGTGGAGAATGCGCGCCGTAGAAGGCCTCCTTTGTTCATTTTGGCGCGCCGGGAAGAGGGCCATTTGACATTTTGGCGCGCCGGGGAAGAGGGCCATTTGACATTTTGGCGCGCCGGGGAAGAGGGCGCCGGAAAGGAGGGCGCGCCGGGCAAGGTAGCGTGCCGTATTGATCTCCTTCGTCGCGTTTGTTCGACACGGGTCAGACGGTGGGCCTTAGACTGGCTCCAGGAGTTGACTCGGTCCTTCATCTCATCGTGGCTTCGTGAAATCGCAATGAGAAGTATTGGTAAAGCCTTTAGGCCACTAAATGACCGATTCCAGAACCTTTTGTGCCTTTGGTTCAAACACTCGGGTTTTCCGCTGACATGGCCTTCGGCATTGTAATTTGTGCTACCGGTCTGGCTTCCCTTGTATTTGTAGCTTTTTGATTGCTTCTTCGGGGATGATCCCGAATACTCTTTCGAGCTCCCGGGTCTTGCTTTAGCGGCTGTCCGTTGGAGCTGAGCATCTTTTCTTTTCTTATTTTCTTTGGTCTCATCTTTTGTTCGGCTTCCGCCATTCTTTCTCTTCTTTTCTTCTTTGTCGGCACAGGAGCACCCGATCAGAACTTACGACCTGCAGAATCAGAAGTCAGGAAGTATTAGGAATATTTTCAGTGTCAACAAATGCCCCCCACCCGCGGGTGTCGCGACAAAGGGACGAAAGAGCGGGACGTGCGGGTGTAGCCCATAGCCCGTTTGAAAATATTGCATATTTTTTTATTTTTTATTCCATTTCTATTTATCATCATTCATTCATTTCTTATTTCATTATTCACTTTTATGATCTCTCCTTTTTTATATATAACCTCATCCAAGCACACATGCACTCATTGAATGCAAGCATAGAGTAGATATATGTAGCATAGTTCCCCTATAACAGGGATAGGATAAGGACAGCGCCCACGATTCACGGACAGAGTGTGGCTCACGAAGCCCAACTAAGGGAGATGTGCATACGTAAAGGGGACGCCGCGTAGAACATATGCATAGCATAAACCACAATCTACACCCAGGACTATTCCTCCATAGTGTGAAAGTGCAATTATATGGGTAGTGAACCCTAGACATAGGGACGTACAGACGTTCTGAGTAACACTAGAGGATTACTTTATCGCCTACACATACATTCGGGGCTCTCTACTTTTGGTAGCTTCGCACAACCCCATTTTATTCTTAATTTTGAACTTCACCGTTCGACGCGAGTTTCCTCATGTGTCTCAATGGGGATTCCCGACTACTAGAATTCGTCCTTTATTATGATACTATTGTGGACTTCACCGTTTGACGTGAGTCTCCTCATATGTCTCAATGGGGATTCCCAGCTACTAGGATTCATCATATATTATGATATTATTACAGATTCCACCGTTTGACGTGAGTCTCCTCATATGTCTCAATGGGGATTCCCGGCTACTACGATTCATCCTTATTTTAATCGTGGTGTTTGCTACACCGTTTTCGCACGAGTCTCCTCATTTGTTTCAATGGGGATTCCCGGCTACTTGGATTCACATTCCACTTACCATTATCATTATTTTATTTATTTATTTATTTATTTATTTTATTCTTTTTTTTAAAAGTGGGCAGGCAGCTTTTTTCTCACGATCACCCATTGCGCGAGTGTAGAGATTTAAGCGTCCATGAAGTGTTAAGAAGAATTTATGTCATCCCTATGATTAAGGACCATTGCTCATATTATGTGTAAAGTGTAAGAGTTTTGTCTAGGGTGTATTCAGTGAGTTATGCCAGTGACATGGCTACGACTCTTCCCCTGATCGTATGCACTCGCCGAGAATTGACTTTTCATTCCTTAGTGTGTGCCGTGACGCACACGGCCATAAAATCTGGGCAGCACTATTTATCAAGGAAGTATGCGGCCTTAGAAATTTGAATGAAGTGTGTTAATACTATATTTCAGGCAGACATGCACGTGAGGCAAACAAGCACACAAATCACGTCATGATTATCATTTCTTCTTCTTCTCTTTTTTCTTACATTTTTTTTTCTCTTTTTTTTCTTTTCCTTTCTTTGCTCTCTCTTTTTTTCTTTTTCATTTCCTTTCTTTGCTCTTTTTTTCTTTTTTTTCTTTCTACTTTTTTTCTTTCTTTTTTTTGTTTTCTATTTTTTAAAGGGCTTAATGGGCATGCCCACAATGATTCTGGCGTCGGGAGCCCGATGCCATGGCAGTGGAGAGAAGGTGTCATATGTGGTAGTAAATCCCTAGAGGGATCACGGGTTCGTATAAAACCAAAGGAGGTCTTTTCGTTCGTTAGTTCGGACAACAGTTCCGAGCAAAGGGTAAGAGGTTTGTCGGCTTAGATCGAAGGTCATGACGCTGAATGACTTGGCTTAGACATAAGGTCATGACACCAAGAAAGGGCATTCGCCGGCTTAGGCAAGGAGCCTTGACACCGGACCACTTGGCCTAGACGGAAGGTCATGATGCCATGGGAAAAATATTTACTGGCTTAAGCATAGAGACATGACGCCAGACAACTTGGCTTAGACGGAAGGCCATGACGCCAAGGTAGAATATTTTAACGGCTTAGACGTAAAGTCATGACGCCGCACAACTTGGCTTAGGCAGAAGGCCATGACGCCAAGGTAGAATATTTAACGGCTTAGACGTAGAGTCGTGACGCAGTACAACTTGACTTAGGCATAGGGCCATGACGCCAAGGCGGAATATTTAACGGCTTAGACATAGAGTCATGACGCTATACAACTTGGCTTGGACGGAAGGCCATGACGCCAAGGCAGAATATTTAACGGCTTAGACGTAGCGTCGTGACGCCGTACAACTTGGCTTAGGCGTAGGGCCATGACGCCAAGGCAAAATATTTAACGGCTTAGACATAGAGTCATGACGCCGTACAACTTGGCTTAGGCGTAGGGCCATGACGCCAAGGCAGAATATTTAACGGCTTAGACGTAGCGTCGTGACGCCATACAACTTGGCTTAGGCGTAGGGCCATGACGCCAAGGCAGAATATTTAACGGCTTAGACATAGAGTCATGATGCCGTACAACTTGGCTTAGGCGTAGGGCCATGACGCCAAGGTGGAATATTTAACGGCTTAGACGTAGCGTCGTGACGCCGTACAACTTGGCTTAGGCGTAGGGCCATGACGCCAAGGCAGAATATTTAATGGCTTAGACATAGAGTCATGACGTCGTACAACTTGGCTTAGGCGTAGGGCCATGACGCCAAGGTAGAATATTTAACGGCTTAGACATAGAGTCATCACGCCGTACAACTTGGCTTAGACGGAAGGCCATGACGCCAAGGCAGAATATTTACCGACTTAGGTGAAAAGCCATGACGCCGAACAAGGATATTTAACGGCTTAGACGTAAAGTCATGATGCCGTACAACTTGGCTTAGGCGAAAGGCCATGACGCCAAGGCAGAATATTTATCGGCTTAGGCGAAAAGCCATGATGCCAGACAAGAATATTTAACAGCTTAGACATGAAGTCATGACGCCGTAGATAGAAGGAGCCTTTTTGTTCTTCAACTGGATGGAAGGGTAGAGTCACAAGTAGAAAGGATCTTTTGTTTCCTGGCTAGGCGGAAGGCCCAAGCCAAAGGTGAAGGGGTCTTTTGTTGTCTGGCTGGACAAAAGGTCTGAGCCAGTGGTAAAAGGGACTTTTTGTTGACTGACTGGACGAAAGGTCCGAGCCAGAGGTAGAATGGTATTTTTGTTATATGGTCGGACGGAAGGTCCGGACCAAAGGTGAAAGGGTCTTTTTGTTGACTGACTGGACGAAAGGTCCGAGCCAGGGGTAGAGGGGTCTTTTTATTGTGTGGTCAGACGGAAGGTCCGAGCCTAAGATGAAAGGGTCTTTTTGTTGACTGACTAGATGAAAGGTCCGCGTCAGAGGTAAAAGGTTCTTTTTGTTGTATGGTCGGACGGAAGGTCCAGACCAAAGGTGAAACATAGATGTTGACCCAACAGGCTGTCGGAGCCAACAAATCTTGCTTAGGTGGTATGTCCAAGGCAAGGGCAGACATAGAACACTGTTGTCGTCTCGACGTCATGTCGAACACGACCAACCTGGAAGAGACAAAGGGTCTGGGCCAGGGCAGAATATGGTTGTTGACTAGACAGATTGCCAAAGTCAACCAACTTGGAAAAGGCATGAGGCCTGAACCAAACATAGAATATAACATAGGTGTTGGCTTGACGTCCTGTCGAAGCCAACAAACTTGGTAGAGGCGTGAGGCCTGGGCCAAGAGCATCATGTAGGATAGGTGTTGACTCGACGGCATGTCGAAGCCAACAGACTTGGCAGAGGCGTGAGGCCTAAGCCAGGGGCAGAGTATAGGCTATGAATGTTGACCCAACGGGATGTCAGATCCAACAAACCTTGCTTAGGCGGCATGTCCAAGACAAGGGCAGACATAAAACAATGTTGTCATCTCGACGTTTATGTTGAAAATGACCAACCTGGAAGAGACAAAGGGTCTAGGCCAGGGCAGAATATGGTCGTTGACTTGACAGACTTGCCAAAGTCAACCAACTTGGAAAAGGCATGAGGCCTAGGCCAAGGAAAGAATGTAGGATATGGATGTTGACCCGACGTCATGTCGAAGCCAACGAACTTGGCCGAGGCGTGAGGCCTAAGCCAAGGGCAGAATATGGAACAGGTGTTGACTCGACGTCCTGTCAAACTCAACGAACTCAGCGAAGGCGTGAGGCCTAAGCCCATGGTATAATGTAGGATAGGTGTTTGCTCGACATCATGTCGAAGCTAACGAGCTCGGCGAAGGCGTGAGGCCTAAGCCAAGGGTATAATGTAGGATAGGTGTTGACTCGACGTCATGTCGAAGTCAACAAACTTGGCGAAGGCGTGAGGCCTAAGCAAGGGTACAATGTAGGATAGGTGTTGACTCAACGTCATGTCAAAGTCAACGAACTTGGCAAAGGCGTGAGGCCTAGGCCAAGGGCACAATGTAGGATAGGTGCTGACTCGACGTCATGTCGAAGTCAACGAACTTGGCAAAGGTGTAAGGCCTAGGCCAAGGGCATATAGCAGGATAGGTGTTGACTCGACGTCATGTCGAGGCCAATGAACTTGGCAGAGACGTGAGGTCTAAGCCAAGGGCAGAACTTAGGATAGGTGTTGACCCGACGGAACGTCGAAGTCAACGGGCCCTGCCCCGATAGAAGATTTGGGGCGAGGACTGACCAGAATGCAGACGTATGAGAGGCCTAGACCCAGGGCTAAACATAGATGTCAACGGACTCTACTCCGATGGAAGGTCAAAAGCAAGGGAGGAACGTATAAATGCAGATGTCGACCCGACGTCACGTCGGGGTCAACCAACCTGGCGGAGACGTGAGGTCTGAGCCAGGATAGAATATGGGCGTTGACCCGTGGAGACGACGGGATCACCAAACCTTGCCCAGATAGAAGGTCCGAGACAAAGCGAAGAGGTCTTTTACTGGTTTATTCGCTTGGATTGGTTGAGTTTATTGATTTGATGAGTCAATTGACTCGTTGGGTTTATTAGGTCTGTTGGATTTTATCGATTCCATTGAGTTTATTGATTTGTCTGGTTTTATTGGGTTTATCGAGTTTGTTAAGTTTGTTGATTTATTGAGTTTATTGATTTATTGAGTTTATTGAATTTGTTGGGTTTATTGATTTATTGAGTTTGTTAAGTTTATTGAGCTGATTAGATTTATATGATTTATTGATTTTGCTGAGTTTGTTGAGTTTATTGTGTTTATTTATTCATTATGCTTATTTTAGATTGTCATTTTCTTTTCTTCATTTTTTTGTTTGTTTATTTTTTTTCTTTTTTTTTTGTTTTGGGGCTCCCTGACGCAGACTCATCTACGGTGCGAGATGTTTTTGTCCGGTGGGACTATTGATGAATTTGACTGTTTATTATGCTGGTGGGGCCAAGGATCGATGTCCAAGAGCCTCGCGGGCTTGGCTAGGGCGGAGTGCCTTATGCCAAGAAAAAGGAGATTTTATTGGGCCGACATTGGGCAAGGAATCCAAATCGGCAGTGATAGGAGAGTCCCATGGGACAAATATGGCATTATTGCGGCTGAATGCCGAAAGGTAATGAGAATGCATTGGCTGGGAGTGTAGGTCCCAGATCAAGGGTGGAAGCTTAGTCCCAGTGGGACAAGTGGGGAGTACCCCTGTAGGATAGGAGGGCGGTGAGGCACCATGAATTCTGCTAGGACCAGGGGTGCTGAGATAGGCCACTAGAAGCCGAAAGGCGCTTATTTGTTGGCTTGATGAGGAGAAAGGAGCCGAGAGTGCAGACAACTTGGGAGGACTTGTTCTTTTCATTCCCCAATAGGGTTTGGACCCGTATTTGAAACAGGAGGCCTAGTGGCCAATGAAGGTCCTTTAGCGTCGGTGGGACTGTTGATTAACATGATCCCCCTGAGAGTATTTAGTGACAGCTATACATCAGATCAATAGCTATCTTCTTTTGTCATTGATTTCTTCAGGAGATGCTCCAAATAGCTTCGGTTCGGGCCTGCGACGGTTACGCCAGGTGTCCTCCTCTTGACGCCCATTCTTAGAAGCTGCAGTTGCAGGGTCTTCCTACCTCCACAGATGATGTAGTCATTTTATTATCCCCTTGGGCATTCACCATGCATTTTTTTTTACAGTCCAAGGTGGGTGCATAGGAGAGCACTCACGCCCTTGGAGAGGGGATGAGTGGTTCACTCTACCATACCAACCCCACAATGGTAGTTTTTTTTTTATTATTTGGCATGGACCAAGACATGAGGGGAGTGACATCTCCCTCGACAGATGTAGCCATCAAGACCACCTTCATTTTATTTCAATTTTTTTTGGAAGACCTGACCTTCTGAGAGACGACATCTCTGATTTAGTAGGTGGAGCCCTATGTTTATATGTGCAAATTTCATTTGCCCTCCTTTTTCTTGCTCATTTTTTTCTTTCTTTCTCTTTTTTTTTTGGTGCCTGCCCCCAGAACAAGACCTTTCCTTTCTTTTTTTTTATCTCTTTTTTTTTTTGCTTCATTTGCCATTCTTCTTTTTGTTGGCAAGCATCCGCATTCAAGCTATGCGGGCTTGCTAGACATCGGCTTCAGCCAGATTTGTGAGGAGCAGTTGAGGCGATTACGCCGCGCGGGGCTGCTCTTTTGAGGACAGATATTTGATGAGGGCACGGTGGGTCCACCATATACTCGCCCATTTGTAGTTCACCTTTTTTGATCAGGCCTTCAATGATGTCCTTAAACACATAGCAATCCTCAATGGGATGCCCAGTATTTGGTGATAAGGGCAGAAGTGTGGATCGTCTTTTCTTTCGGCATCGCCTGGCTTCTTCGGCTCTGGAAGCACTACTTTGCCGCATTCACGGGCCCATTGAAAAAGTGCCCTAGTCTTGTCCTTTGGGAAGGAGTATGATTTCGTCGTTTTGCCTCTTAATGAGGGCCCTTGTTTTGTCGGCTTGGCCGAAGACGCCTCTTTCATTTTATTCTTCTGTTTCTTGAAGGCTTCAAAATTTAAGGCACGAATTTCTTCTTGTGCTGGGTGTTTGCCAGTTGGCTCATTCTTTTGGTTTGGGGCTATCGAAGCCGGGCAGAGCCTTGCAAGAACTGCTTCGGCATTGGCTGCAATGTCACCCAGTTGTTCGAAGGTCGTGATTTCAATATCAATGACCCATCGCAGAATTTCTGTTCTCAAACTTTCTTTGCAGATTTGAACAGAGTCCCCGTAGCTCGGTGGATGTCTGCACCCTTCACGGAGATTACTCCACCTTCTGATGTAGTCCATGACAGACTCATTATCTTTTTGTTTGGCTGCTTGTAATTCAGCCTAGATGACTTCCCCTTCGGCCATCTTCATAGCCGCAATTTGTTCCGCCTTCAGCTTGTCCGTCTGCATGTGCGGCCTTATTTGCACCATCTTCGGAGATGCCTTAGTTGCCCCCTGATGTGCCCAGGAGACTGTATGTTTGAGTGGTTGAGGGAGGATACCCCCTATAAGATCATGTGCTATTCGGGGTATGACTGGCCGCACTGAAGCTTTAGGTGAGCTAGCACTACCTTGTGTTGCCTCATGTAGGTGTCCTGCCAGTTGTGGCATAAGTGGACCTAGATTCATTTCATTTAGCCGCCTTTGTAGCATTTCAATTTCATGATGCTTCTGGTGTAGTAGTGCCATCACAGCGGGGCCTTGCCAAGAGGGGCCGGAAGTGCTATCTTGCGCCTCCGATTTGACTAGGGTGGGTGGCATCCCGTCATTGTTGCTGGACGCGCCCAGTTTCTTCGACATGAACACCCTGGGTTTTATGCCTTCGAGCCTAGGAGGAACACAGTATTGTGTCCCCTTGTTGGCTGGTGGGTGTCTCGGTATTCTCCTGGGTCCGGCAACATGGTGGGAGGCAGAAGCTTTAGCCTGATTTGCTCCTTTTGGCATAAAGCAAATTTCTTCATCTTCTTTATCAGCAGCTTGAGCCACACTAGACGGTGCTGATAGCATGTTACAAGAGAGAGCAACATCTCTTATTTTAGCTTTTGTATTCTCACTTTCCTTCTCCCATATGGTTGGCATATGCCCCCGTAGTGGCTCGTTCGGTGCATTGAACACCCTTGCCTTTTCTTTAATTCTTTTTGTTAGCCCGTGAGATTCATTGCATCTTTGAGAGGCATGCTTCTTGAGATACATAGGTCGACTCTTGAGCTGCTCATGCTTATCAAGCCCACTTATAATAGCTTGTGGCCGCTCCATGGCTAAGCTAGCATCTTCATGTTCCCGCGACGGGGTTTGTTTCTTCTCTTTATTGTCAGTTGACCCCTTGATAGCCATTGGAGAGGCTGTTTGAAGGCGGGCAGAGACTTCAAGAGGTAGAGTAGGCCAGTCCATGGCTCCACTAACATGGACTCTCGGAGCCGGAAGGGATACTGATCTTGTTCGTTCCTTTATTGACGATGTTTGCCAATTTCTTTGCTTTTCTTCAGGCACTAGGGCGCAGTCTTCATTGTTGTGCTGGCTGCAAGCCTCTGGCACTTCTTCGGGCGACTGTTGGCATACATATATCATGTTAATTGATGCCTCCCGAGTGGGCTCTCCATGCGGGCATGGAGGATCAACTCTGTCCTCCCCCATTTGTAGCTCTCCTCTTTTTATTAAGCCTTGGGAGATGTCTTTAAATATTTGGCAATCCTCAATAGGATGCCCCAAGATTTGATGGTATGGGCAGAAATGAGGATCATCTCTTCTTCTGACGTCATCAGGCCTCTTTGGCTTCGGAACCCTGATCTTGCTACATTTGACAGCCCACTCGAACAATGCTCGAGTTTGATCTCGGGGGAAGGCATAGAGCTTCTTTTCTTTATTCTGCTAGAGAGGCCTTTCTCGGCATTCAATAGGTTCATTGGAAGGAGGATTGTGCACCCATTTGTGCCTTTTCGCCGTGAGGCTGACAGCATGAACCGCTTTCAGTATCGGTCGTTTATTAACCTGCTTGGCTTCATGACTTGAGTCAACAGGAATGGAGGGATATCTTGTGAAGAAATCTTCAACCTCCGTGGCAATATCACTTAACCGGTCAAAAGACTGGACTTCTATTCCGATCATCTTTTCCAGAATCTCATTCTTTAGATTTTGTTTACATATTTGTATTGCATCTTCTGGATGCGGAGGGCACCGACACCTCATGCAGAGATCCTCCCATCTCTTGATATATTCTGTAGCTGTTTCATCAACTTTTTGCTTGGGTGCCAACAACTCAGCCACGGCCACCTCCGCCTTGATGACGTGGAATCTTTCATTGAATTTCTGCTGCATGTCTGGCCAGTCGTGGATAGACCTGGCCGGCAGGTCAGAGTACCATTCAAAGGCATGTCCTGTCAATGAAGATCCAAAGAACTTCAGTAGGTACGACTCGTCTGCCGCCAAGTCACCCATGACTGTCATATAATGTGCAATATGTTCTTTCGGGGAGCCTTGCCCATTGTATTTGTCAAATTTTGGGAGTTTATTGACGCCGGGTGACAGTCTTTTGGCAGCATGATGGGCTGGATATGGTACTTCATATATGTCAAAGGGGGCATAGTCATCACCACCCCTCTTTGGCAGTCTTGCCTCGATCATCCACTCCACCATCAACTTATTCAGCATAGATGGCTCTTCTAGTTGAGGGCAGAGGTGGGTGGGCTGCATCAATAATGCGGGCGAAGCCATAGCATTTGATGGCAAAGGCTCCAATAGGGGAGCCTGCCACTGCATCTGAAGGGGCATTGGCCGTGCTGGCTGGAGCCGTTGGGAATAACGCTGAGGAGTAGCCCAATTCCGAGTTGTAGTTTGTAGAATGGCCTATGAAGGAGCACCCCCGAGGTTGAAACCTTCATGTGATTGCTCGGCTCGTGCCCCCGGTTCCTCGGGCGCCATAGCCTGCCCAGTCTTTTCATTCAATTTTCTCTTCAGCAGTTCTACCTCCTGCTGGTACCTTTGTAGCGTCATCAGCACGGCAGGGTCCATAGCTGTTTTGCTACTGATGCCCTCGAGTGCTTCACCAAAGGTGCATCCAGACAAGGGTACCCCTTCTTCTTCAAATGCCATTGTCTTGGTATTGAGAGTAGTGTTATTTTCATCAGCAACCCACTTGTCCTTAGAGACTTGTAGTAACTCAGCCTCAATTTTGCCCCGCCCTGTCACTGGGTCTTCTCTTTCGGCAACCTCGGCCAACCGTTCTGGTTCATTTAGCAGGGCGCCATGCCCGCTCATCACCCCTGTCATATTACAGGTGAGGATTTGCATTCTTCTACTGTACTTTCTGACTCCCCTTTGGGCCTGACTAGGGAGAGTTGGCCCTTCATTTGTGGAAATTCTTTTCATCTTTTCATTTTGTGAAGGCCTTTCAAAGCTTCTAGCCCCACCTTGCTTCTCTTTTTCATTCGCCACAATGGGTGGCATTTTGTCTTTTTCTTCTTCTTCAGCCCTGACGACATGAAGTAATCTTTGCTGGCCCAGGGAGGAATTCTTGAAGTTACAGAAATATTCCCGGACCCTCTTTGTCATGTCTTCCTGACAACACTCTGGAGAAATGGTAGGAGACAACCCTTGGACTCGGACAGATGGCATATGTGAAAGCCGTATCAGCTTGGCAGCTTGATTGAAGCTTCTTGAATATTTTGAAATATCAGCCTGCCTTGCACAGGCCCTGGCGGCGGGTGGAGGAGTTGCAATCATGACTTCCTCCGCATGCATATTCTCTTTGCCCCCTCTATTAGGAACATCCGCAGAATCTTTGAAGCCTTGTGAGGCTGGTGCAGGGCCTCGGATCCTCTTGGGAACCCAAATTTGCTTAAACTTTGGTAAGTTCAGGATTGGCCTCCCTTGCTTGTTATCTTTAAAATTCATCCTTTGGCTTGCCAGCACTTGGAAGGGATTGTGAGTGGGCACAGTCGGGATGATCCGATCTGGCAGAACTTCGGCACCGCGACCTTTGAAGTAGACTCGGATGCCCCCGATTAACGAGGACTTCCCAGATGCTGAAAGTTGACTCCGAGGAGCAGCAACAATTCTTCCTCTGGAGCTCTTCTTGTTGCCCCCAGTAGGCTTCTTCTCATGTGCCACAGTTAGGCAAACAATATGGTGGACGTGGCAGCTCACGATCACCGGAGTTTTCAATAGAGTTTTGTTAATTTGGCCCTCACTTCGGCGGGCCGCGGCTTTGTTGTTCTTCAGCTCCGCAGGTCCAGAACTCGCCACGTCTAGGAGATCCGCGAATGCAACTCCCAAGAAGTTGGGGAAGCCAACGACCGGGGGAAAGTTGCCGAAGGTAGTAGGTACGGCAAGGTAGCCGTATGCAGCATGGTCGGCCATGATTTGGGGACCGAAAACAACTCCAGACAGTCCGCTCGCCATCACTTCAACCTAAAAAGAGGAGAAACAAGACGAATGAATAAGTAGCATTTGAGGTAGTTAGGTGGGGGCCCCATGGTTCCTCTATTTTGGCGAAGAGATGAAGGGAGGTTGAGTCCCACCGGGCGTGCCAGCTTGTGGGGGTGGATTTTTATTTAGAATATTTTTTATTTCATGTTTATTTGTTTATTTTGCATGTTTATTTGGTTTATTAATTAGGCGTGCCAGTCACTGAGTGACAAGTTTATTATGTGCACCATCTGACAAATCAGACGAAGATGGGTGATCGTGTCGGGACCCAGAACCCGCCGTACCATAAAGGCTACGACGTTAATTACATCTCTCCAGAAGAGAGAAAACCCTTGATTAATCGCCAAAATAGAGAGGCCATGGGGCCCGTAGAATATGTGAAAGACGTGATTGAATGCAAGCACACAATATGGTAGCATTTCTTTATTAGACCGGCTCCTGGTACGTGGTGGAGAACGTAGGTCCGAGGGCCACCATCACGCACAGTGAAGGCCTACGGTCAGGCATAACCCGCCCTTCTGCCAATCACCGTTTGATATACCGAAGAGTCAGCTCATGCCAGCATGCACCAAGGTGATATATATATACATGAACATATATAATGCATACAATAAGAGCATGATAGAAAATAGTTTTAAATTAAATAATCTCTTTTTACTCGACCCATGGTCAATTAGGTTGACCAATCCCCGTCATAGAAGGCAAGGGTTGCCCCGGGAATGAATGCCGGGTTAAAACGGCACAAAAGGAAACAATTGGCTCTAATCCGACGCGGTCAAGCGTAGGTATAGACTAAAACGGCGCGGGGTAGCGTAGGTAAAAACACTAAAACGGCGCGGTATGGAGTGATGGGCTAAACCGGCGCGATGGGCTTGGGGCGCGCCGGAATAGGGCGCGCCGGAATCGAACCACTTGAAAACTTCTCATTTTGAGTCTAAAGTTAATACGGCGTGGGGGGGTAGCGTGCCGTATTAGGGCGCGCCGGATTAGGGGCACGGCGGATTAAGCTATTTTCTTGCTATTTTCAATCCGTTTGAATTCCAAAGTTGCTTGTTAGCCCCTTTGACATTAATTGGGTTGATTAATTATTGAACTGGGGTCCTGGATGCCCCAGAGGCAGAGTCATGAGTTCGTGCGAGGTTCATACTCTAGCACGGAGGTTCATTATTTCAAAAGTATGCTTTATTTAGTCCAAATCACAAGGGTAATTGATTAGTTAAACCCTGGTGAAAATTGGGCAGCATCTCCCCATCCCTGAAGGATTGCAGGGGAGAAGTGGGGTCATACTCACGTGCGGAGTGAGCCCCTAACAAGCCGGATAGCACAACGGCGGCCAGCGGATCCCAATCGGATAGGAAACCCCGAGGACTATCCTGCGAGGGGCACCATTCTTCCGTGGGTCAAAGCTCGATCGGATGGGACGACCAATAGGGAGGAAACCCCGAGGGCGAAGCCTACGAGGGGTACACAGCCCGTGGTCGAAGCACGATCAAAAGGGACGACCAATAGGGAAGGAAGCCCCGAGGACTAGCCTACGAGGGGCACACGACCCATGGCCACCACTAGTTCCCTTAGGGATAGTGGATTTAATGTTGGGCTGAAGCCCTGTTTATATTCACCGGATGGCTCATAAGGATACATACCACGAAGGGGTATGACCCTGTGATCCACTGGTGATTCATGGGGAATGTCCCCTCTCCCCGGTCACCGGACTCTGCGAGAAGAACAATTACATATGATGCATATGCAGGATGCACTCACCCAATGGACCGACTGTGATTAATTATATATGTATGTATATATGTAGAGGTTAGCCGGTTAGCAAATTTGCCTTTAGGACCAACGAATTAGAATGAGGGTCACAGCAGTTGGAGAGGGTGACTCTCCACACAGTCGGTGTATAGCATACAGGGAGACGATAATATGAGGGAACCATGTGCCCAGATTGTAGGGATGGCCTCATTCCCCTCCGTTCATGATTGAGAACAGAAGGGCAGTGAGGGCTAGTCCCAGAGTTCACTAGGGAGGCACAGGTGTATATATACCTTTGACGATTAAACCCTCGGCAAAGATGGTAGGGACTCGATATGATCGTCCCATTAGAAAGAAACCCTGGGGAGAGGGATGATGATGTTAATGTTGCCCTGGAACAACCCAGGGCGTATTCGGTGTTAGCACGGAGAACCGGCAAGCAAAACACGGGTTACGCATATAGAAGTAATGCAAGCAGATGGAAAGAGGGAGGAATAGAGGGGGCATGCATAGCATAATATCATTCAGATCATCAACATATCATTCATCCCACAACGGGAGGCAAAAGACATAGTACATTAGCATTCGACGTCGGCCTTGCCGCACGGTCGCCATCTCCTCAGTTGTAGGGAAGAGAGCTTACAGAGGAGGAGAAGGGATGAAAGATGGTGAGGGGAGGATGGGCTCATATCATCGCCCCCCCCCCCCTTCACTTACATTATATCAGGAGAGGAAAACAAAAGGGGAATCGACGGGAGGAAAACCACGGAAACCCACCTAAACCGTTTCTCCCAAAATAGAGTATCGGATCTGGCTCTTCTTCTCCGGCTCTGGAGGGCTTCAGGCGAATGGACAGAGGAGGGTGGCGGCGGCTCTCAGTGGAAACCCTTCTTCTCCCCCAAGGTTCCTCCCTCCCTCAGACGAACGGACTCTGATTGGCTCTCTTCAGATCCTCCTCTCGTATTGGCTCTCTCTATTTCTCTTTTCTTCGTTCTCCTCTCCTGAACTTGGTCGAACCCTTTAACTTATATAGATGGGGCTATTATGGCATGGAGAATGTGTGCCGTAGAAGGCCTCCTTTGTTCATTTTGGCACGCCGGGAAGAGGGCCATTTGACATTTTGGCGCGCCGGGGAAGAGGTCCATTTGACATTTTGGCACGCCGGGGAAGAGGGCGCCGGAAAGGAGGGCGCAACCGGGGAAGGTAGCGCGCCGTATTGATCTCCTTCGTCGCGTTTGTTCGACACGGGTCAGACGGTGGGCCTTAGACTGGCTCCAAGAGTTGACTCAGTCCTTCATCTCATCGCGGCTTCGTGAAATCGCAATGAGAAGTATTGGTAACACCTTTAGGCCACTAAATGACCGATTCCAGAACCTTTTGTGCCTTTGGTTCAGACACTCAGGTTTTCCGCTGACATGGCCTTCGGCATTGTAATTTGTGCTGCCGGTCCGGCTTCCCTTGTATTTGTAGCTTTTTGATTGCTTCTTCGGGGATGATCCCGAATACTCTTCCGAGCTCCTGGGTCTTGCTTTAGCGGCTGTCGTTGGAGCTGAGCATCTTTTCTTTTCTTATTTTCTTTGGTCTCATCTTTTGTTCAGCTTCTGCCATTCTTTCTCTTATTTTCTTTCTTTTCTTCTCTGTCGGCACAGGAGCACCCGATCAGAACTTACGACCTGCAGAATCAGAGGTCAGGAAGTATTAGGAATATTTTCAGTGTCAACAGAGGCCCGCTGCACGTGCATATGGCTCATACACGGGTGTTGGCCATTTCCCCGAGCACCTTGTGGGCGCATATGTCCCAACCCTTCTACAAAAAACCATGGGTCAATCCACTGCTCCAGAACACCAGTCGGGTTATACAACGACCCCCCAGCAAGTCGGGATCACTCCTGACCCCCAGACACACGTCGATGAGCTGTTTACCTTTAGCTCTCGGGCCAACTCGAGGCTACCCTGTCGACTCGCCGTGCAATGTGGCACACGCCTCGAGGCCAGGCCCAAGTGCCCAAAGTGCCTCCTCTTAGCTCCCATGAGCTGATACCCTCTGCCCAAGGCCAAATACAAGGCCCCTCAGCCACTTATCCAGGCCGTTCGACAACCTGGGGTGTGTCGGGCATTTACCCGAACACCTAGCGAGCGGCAACCACGACTCCACAACAACAGCCCCCATGGGCTAATCCCAGCATTCTGGGACCCTTTATCTTTCAAAGGACACCCCCAAAACAATAGGAGAAGATCGTCGAGGGCCGTCCCTCAGGGTCGCGACTCGTCCGGGGAGAGCTCGTCCTGGGCATGGTCGCGCCTCGGGGATGGCAAACCCCCTTGGGGAGCACACCCTCCTCCCGTCCCAGTGGCCTCTCGGCCATTTCCCATTCCCGGTCGCTTCCAGTTCATGCTCCTAGTTCATGCAAGGGGCGTGTATGGTTGACTGGCATACCGTGCGCGGAAGGATTCGACGACAGCATCACACGTCGGGTCCACAGGCAACGTCAGCACCCTCCTGCCTACAGTATCCTTTTGTCCTCTTCTTCTTAGCCAAATTAGGACAAAAATATAAAAACCCAGATTTTTATAGAGGGTGGGGACCGCCCCCCCTCTCTCTCTACCCTGCCCCGCCTAAACCCCTCTTGGGGAGGGGTTTAGGCGGACCAGTGTAGACCCCCAGGCTGGTCCGCCTAAACCCCCCAAGAGGGGGGGTTTAGGTGGACCAGCCTGCTCCCTCAGGCAAGTCCACCTAAACCCTTGGTGTAATAAAAAAAGTTTTTTTTCAAAAACACCCAGCCCATCCCCCGATCGCGCCAACCCCCATGGGGTTTAGGCGGACCAGCCTGCCCCTCAAGCTGGTCCGCCCAAACCCATTCCAAAACAAAAAAAGATTTTTTTAACCAAAAAAATTCCCTCCATGGAGGGTTTAGGCGGACGAGACCAGCCCATTAGGCTGGTCCGCCTAAACCCCCCCTGGGGGAGGGCTTTAGGCAGACCAGACCAGCCCCTTGGGCTGGTCTACCTAAACCCTCCCTCCCCCACTCCGTAAAAAAAGATGTGTGTTTTGAGGGTTTACCCGGACCAAGTTGGACCCCCAACTTGGTCGGCCTAAACCCTCCCCCTGCCCCTTCAACTTCCTATAAATTCCACCCCTTACCATGGCAGAAAGGCATGAACAGACAGTAACCGGACAACTTGTGACCTAACTATTGCTCCCTCGGAGTTCATCCACAGGCATCCAGCAAGAGTCGGGGACGCGAGGAGCTAAGTACGCACGGGAGTGGCTTGTTGGTTGGCTGGTACACGCCGAGGGTATGTCACACGTACTTCCCTCATGCGACGTTTATCCATAACACCCATGTCCATCCCCGTCACGTAAGGCGTTATGACGACGGTGAACACAGCTGCATCTCAGGTCTGCCCGCGTACGACAACCCACGGTGGCTACAGATATGCCATGACGCCGCACCTGATCCTGACACGAAACCACGTGCATACTGCTCGCTCCGAGTAGGCCACCGACCGCTCTGACTGATGACTCGAGTTAGCCGAACCTTTGCCCGGGAGTCACACTCCCGGGGTCGGCCTCGACTCCCCAGCACGACGACATTCGCCTTCGAGGCTCGGACCCGACCGCTCAACTTGAGCCGCGTGCAACCTTCGCCAGGCGCCAACCCATGACTGCCCCTGCAACCTAGGCAGCTGGGCCTGTCTTGATCTCCTCATGGAGAGCCTCTGTAAAACACGTGGATATTTGCCTTGTTACGCATTGACCCGGGGACCGACCCACGCATCGGAATTGTCCTGCGGCTTGCGCCCATTGTACTTCAGCCCTCTCGGCCCATTTGTAAAGCCCATGTGGCTCTCATATAGTACCAAACCAGTAAAACAGAAGCGCCCGTATGTGGGCCCCAGTCTTCTATTTCCATCACTCAGTAGGTACGCCTAGTACCCCTGACCCCCCCAAACATCTCCCAGTCGAGAATACACCCACAGCTGCGGAATGCTCCCGGCCCCCTACCCACGGCTTCAAACACATACATGCTTTTCTTCAGCACAGAACGAAGGTGTTTGGATTCAATTTGATGTAAATAAACATCGATCGCTTGCGATCAGTGGGGAAAGACGTATAGTACACGATTCCCACAATCGCCTGCACACTCGCACCCGTGGAACTCCTTCTATCCACGTGTCGCCCGGTCTCTCGAGCCCACGTGCCGCGTCCTGGCGATGCTTCCCCGGTCAACCTTTGGTTCCATTGGTGATTGTCGAGAAATTGACTGGTCCTATGCAGCTAACCTACACTCCGGTATTTCCATGCCATTCAACCCTTTTCAACTTTTCGTAAAAGGTGAGCGCCCGGTATCGCCGTGAGAGGCACGCAATCGCAAAGGAGAATACCCGAGATATATCAAACTCCCGTATTTTCCTTCCCTGCTTTATTCCTACCTTCACCCTAGTCATCGACATAAAAACCCCCGTGACAAAAAGGATGGTACGCCAGGTGGAACATCTCCCGCCTTCCTTCTTTTGCTAAAGAAAAGCCTATGCCAGCCCTGAAGCCTTGGTGCCCTTTTCCTGTCCTTGCAGGAGAGGCAGAGCGGGGTACTCATGGGTGTTTCTTAGTGGCTCTCAATTCGCACTCCGACAAACGGACCGCGACCGGCGACTGTCAGCAACTGTTGCCCCCCCAGTCACCAGTGTTCCAGCACTCCAGCAACCATGGCGGCCGTTACTTATGTCCCCATCGTCATCGCCACCCATGCGCGGGTGGGTTATTTGGCGACGCTGATTGCTTTTGACAGCTTCGGCCCTGTTATCGGATCACCCTACTTCTTGGGCATGATCCCTGTGGCTGCTCCTCAGCGGTCTCAGTTCCTTTGCCAGCTCCCGTGGCCAATGCGCCATGCACTTCTCCTATACCGGTGGCCTATCAGAGCACTAGGCTCAGGACTGCCACCACTGGCCCCTGTGGGGGTCCCAGATCATCTTCGGCCTGGACAGGCATTAGCTCTCGGGCACGCCTCCAACTGACCTCCGACACCGGCCTCACACCCGGGTTTCGGTCGCTGCCTCAGCATCTTTCTTGGGATTCCTACCCCGAGCCCCAGCAAAGCCGGCACCCAATGCGGGCTCCCAGCCCTGGGTTCGCGGCTCCTCAGCATCTTCCTTGGGATTTCAACCCCGAGCCCCAGCAAAGCTGGCACCTGATGCGGGCTCTCAGCCCAGAGTCCCTGGCTCCTTAGCATTTTACTCGGGATCCCGGTCCCCCCAACCGAACCGATTCTCCTCGTGGGTCTTCTACCTAAGGGACAGGGTTCCTCAGCATCTTTCTTGGGCCTTCCGACCTGAGCCCATACCACGCCGACACTCAATACGGGTCCTCAACCTTGGGTCACTGACACCTCAGCACTTCCAACGACATTGTTTCCTGGTGCAAGAGCATCATCTCGAGCATCGGCAACGCTTATATCGGCGCGGGCAAGGGCTTATACCCGAGTCGCTCGGCCATCGACTCTCGATGTGGGTCTTGTACCCTGGGGGCCGGTCCCAGTACTTTCAACTGATAGTCCCTTGCTGCCAGTCACCGTAGGCTGGGTCTTCTCGGTCTACCATCTTGGGGCGGAGTCTTCCTCAGCTCCCCAGAAGAAGCGTCGCCACGGCTGTAAAGGCAAGCGGCCCGCTGCTGCAACCAACAACTCAGGCAAGACTATTCTTGTCAGTGACTTGCGGATTCACCTCAATGGGGGCAAACCAATCACACCCCAGAAATGGACCGTTCCCACAGTCCCTACCTCCAACCATTTTGACCTCCTATGGCAAATGCGAGAGGATAAGGCGAGGCTCAAAAGAGCGGGCACCCCGGTAGCATCCCGGGGGCATCCACATCACCCCGACTCACGAGCTCCCAAGATGACCCGTCAGAGAAATGGCGATAAGGGAGATGAAAAATCTGACTTGAGAAGAATCTGGGTCATCTCGGAGGAAGCTCAAGCTGTTCGGAGGGCGCGTATTAGAAACCCCATGCGAGCGCTGAGACGCGGCATCGGGCGAGACGCATCCAACCTCACAACGGCACCGTCTGACAACGCCCAATCATCTAATGTCCCCCGCTCAGGCAAGCAGAGGCAAGGAAGGGCCTGTTCTTGGACCCGCCAGCAACCCATCTTGAGGACTCCTCAGGCTGGTGCTGAGAGGGAGGTTCCTCTGCAACGCACCTCGGTCTTTGACAGACTAGGGGCACCCATCCGCCCTGAGGAACACCTGCGGAGGAAACGGACGGCCCGGTTCATCAACGACGTGGTTCGGGTGATCCTGTGCTATACCACGGGACACCAACCCGACACTCAGGCTGATGACCTGAACCAGCCGCTATTCCACTTCAGGAGGCCGCGGCATCAGGCCTAGCAGCCTGCCCCAACGGGCCACGTTGGCACTTCTACTGGACTACAGGCATCGAAACGTGCAGAAGGAGTCCCAACCGAGGATCGTGACCCTCTTATCAACGTGGAGCCAGTCAACAATGATCCTCCCGCAAACGAGGTTCAAGAAGTGACCCTCGAGACTCTCATGAAGGAGAACCAGCATCTGAAGGCCCTCATGCAAGATCTCCTCCTGGAACGGGACCTTCATCCTCAGCAACCTGCCAGGCCTCCGGCCGAAGCAGTGGCACCGCCGACTGGGTGCGATGGTGCCAACACCTCAGCGGCAATTGCCCGAACCCCGATAGCAGCCAGGTTCGGCACGCCCCCAGCCGAAGATCAACCATGAGCCTCCAATACACCAGTGCTGAAAAGTCTCATGGCACAGCGCCAGATGATCGAGCGGATTGTCGAGACAAAGCTCGCCCAGTATGGCGAAGGGGTCGGCACTATAGATCTCTACAGTGTGCCTTACCCGCTGCACCACCAGTTAAAAAAGCTCCCTCCGCAGTACGCCAAGCCCCCAAAGCTACAGAAGTTCGACGGGCAAGGATCTCCACATGAGCACCTGGCCTACTATGTTACGGCTATAGGCGAATTAGCGTTAGATGAATCATATCTCCTCTGCTACTTCGCTACTTCACTTACGGGAACGGCCTTTCAATGGTATTCCCGTCTAAAGCCCAACTCAGTCATCGACTGGGCGGATCTCCAGAAGAAGTTCCTCGACCGCTTCCAAACGTCAGAGCGAAAGATCTTTTTGGCCGAGCTCTACTCTCTCTGGCAAAAGAAGGGCGAGAGCGCCCTCGACTTCATCAAGAAATGGCAATACCTCAGCAAGAGATGTGTCAACCCGCCAGTTCAGGAAGATGCCATCACCATATGTCGTCGAGGCTTGGCAGCCAAGGTCAACGATAAGCTTCTCGACACCAACATCAAAGGCTTCGACCAGCTCAACTCGACAGTCATCGAAATAGAGATGTTCTTCACCGATAACCCAAGCTACACTTCCGCGAAGGGTAAGCAAGCACAAGAATGCCAGTCCGGTAAGGAGGTGAATATCGTCAAGTTCACCCCCGCCGTCAAAGCAAGTAAGAAGGCCGAGCCGAGCGGCTCTGACGAGAAACCAGCAGACAAGCCGGCTACTCCTTCCTTTTCAGACCATATGAAGACGCCCTTCTCCTTCAAAAAGGAACATACGAAGATGGTCTTCGACCTCTGCATGGCCCAGAAGATTGTCGAGCTGCCAGAAATCTGCAAGTCGGACAAGGCCCTGAAGATCGATGATCCTAGCTACTGCCCATATCATCGCATCCTGGGTCACCCAGTTGAAGATTGCTATGTCTTCAAGACTCAGGCGCAAAAGCTGATCCGAGACGGGCTCGTTAAAATGAAGAGTGGTCTCGTCGATCCTCCGCAACCACATATGTGGTCCAGACCTGCTAAAGCACCGCATGTGGTCCACTACTCAGCCAGCGTGATCCACATGATGGCCGCATTCTCCCTCTCCGACATCGAAGCGCGGGAGTCCAACACCAGTCAAGGCGAGTGTTCGATCTGGTATCTAGGGTAGAGACCCTGGCATGATCACGTACCCTTCTCCTTTCCCAAGAAGAGAACCTGGTGACTTTTTGATGTCCTCGTTGAGAGGGGGCAAATCATGCCCCGTGATCCGCCGGCAAACTACACTCACTGGGACCTTAGTCACCCCCAGTACTGCCTTTCCATGCCAGAATCTGCCATACAATCGAGTCCTATGAGGAAGTTCAATACCTCATCCAGGAATAGATCTGGTGGGAGCAGATCGATGCGGAGGGGAATTCCATGGCACTCGTGAGACTTCGGCAAGTTGTCGAAGAAACCCTGAGTATCACCAGGGATGCGCCAGAGTGGCCAGATCCCCCTCAAGAAAATGGGCACGAGCTGCCTTACCAGCATACTCCGGAATGGCTCGAGTTTCGGGCCAACAACCGAGAAGCGCTTGAGCGATTGCGAAGGCGTAGGGAGCAGGATGCCAGTCAAGAGACGGAGCCGAGCAACTTCTCGGTCAACGTCATCCATCCCCCTGTTCTTCCGGCCCCTTTGGGCACCCAGACACCACCAGCCACCCAACCGACCCCTGCTACTTCGGCTGTGCAATGGCGGCCCTAGCAGGAGCTGGAATCTCTCCCTTTCTCAGAGGAAGACACCGCTAGGCTTCTCCGGGTCCTTCTTGGCCGAGAGAACATTCTGGTTGGCAAGATGATGACGGGCTCCTACGGCCCCTCTTGCTCTTCCCCTGCCTAATCTCCGTCTCTGGCATCCGTGGATAGGAAGGGAAAGTAAAAGTAGGGTGAAGTCCCAACCCGGCCGTGTCACGCCCTCTCAGCCGATGGGCTGTTGGGTCCTCCCCGCTCACCCTCTAACACAATCCAGATCCCGAAGAAGACGTCTTTAGAATCTTCAGCAACTTCGACTCGTACGACAGGCTCATTGCCACAGGGCCCAGTCGACACACTGAGTCAGGGTAACTATATATCAAGAGCAGTAATATCCCACGGTATCTTCGGTTGCCTCAGGACCTCACTCCCAACATGATCACGGAGGTGAGACTAAGGATCAGGATAACAAGCACATCTCCCAGTCAGCTTCTCAGCAAAAGCCACCGCCACCGTGGCTAAGGCATCAAACCGCGCATACGTCTTCGGACGCCAGCACCAGTCTGTCGATTCCTCGTAGGCTCCTATCGCCACCGCGGGTAAGGCATCAAACCGTGCATATGCCTTCGGACGCTAGTCCTAGTATCCCAGCCTACCAGGAGTTACCACTGAAGGTAATCGAGTAGGCGATCAATGCCACTTTCCAGATACAACAAGCAGAAGGAGCCTGGATTGAAATCTTGGCAAAGAAAGGTCGTCGACCACACCCTACCAAGACACCAGCTCGGAGATATCCTCATGGGAATTTATCACCTCCGACCCCAGCACCTCTCCCTCCTTTTCACCTGGAGCTGGCCATCACCAAGAAATAAGAGAAAAATAGGAGGAAGAACCTCAGAAGGCGGCTCAAGAAACAAGCAGAGCAAGCAGCCGCCCTACAGGCTTCAACTAAGCCAACGCCCCTCCAGAGGCTCCAGGGGCTCATCAATGACCTCGAGGAATATATTCCTCCTCGTCCTACCAGTGCTCTCCCCCTCGACAGCTATATCCCGTGGGAAGAAATGTAGAAGCGAGCCCGCCTCAGAAACTGGGTCCAAGAGATGATCCAGAAGCTCAAGAACGGCGAAAGATTCCTAATCCCAGATGAGCTCTCCTTGTGCTATAAGGACAAGGAGATCACGACAGAAGAGCTAGAAGAAATGTTTCAGGGCTGTACCTGCAACATGGTGGCCATCCCACCTCCTGATAACATCAACGCTTCTCGGCGAGGCGTGCCAGTGGCCTCCCAAACCAGACAAAGAACCACTACCCCGCTCGGGTTACAGCCAGCTCTCGAACACCCCGGTCGCGGCCGAGGTCATTGCCGGGGACGTGGTAGAGGCCGCGGGAGGATTCCCGATCTACCCCTTCACTCGTCTACCTTCGACCCAGAGCGAATCATCCTCTTTCGAGGAGAGGAACCAGCCCCCATTCCGGAGGTAGAAATTCAGAAAGGACCCAGCATCTTCGATCCTTCCGGCATTGAAGGGATTGATGCCAGCCTCCTAGTCCATGTACCAGCTTGCTCCTCCTCCACAGAACAAGCGGGACCATCCGGCAAGGACGAGCCAGCCCGCCGATTACCCATAGAAGAGCCATCATTGGCACCCCTGTTCCAAGAGTCCACAAGTGATCAAAGTCAGCCTGATCCCGATGGTAAAGGCAAGGCAGTGCGACTTCCCGACGAGGAGCAGCACGACAGCTTGTAGAAAGCCCAGCCCGACATACTACCCTCCTTGGAGGATGCTTGAGCCCGAGCCGACCAGAAGGTCATTCACCAGCTGAAGCACTTCCCCGCCAGCGTTACAATCTGGGAAGCCATCGCTTGGAGTAAAGAGCTGAGAGAAACTCTCATCAAGATACTCCAAGAGCCAAAAGCTTGTGAAGCACATGTTGCGGAAATGAAGGCAGTTGCCTACGAAGCCTTCACAGCCACCGTCTCCTACACGGAGAGGGACATGCTGCTATCCCCTCCGTGCCATAACCGTCCTCTCTATATGAAGGGGAAGGTCAATGGGCATGATGTGAACTGGATTCTGGTGGACGTTGGCGCCGCTGTTAACATCATGCTGCTCAAAACATTCAAGACGTTATATCTAACTCCACACCTCCAGAAGGTTCAAGCGATCAAGATATCCAGCTTCAACCAAGACACCTACGATGTCCTCGACCGAGTGGATGTCGATCTGGTGCTCGGTGATTTCACCTCGAAGGTGACATTCTACATCATCGATGCCAAGACATCATATAAGGTGCTACTGGGCAGACCCTGGCTTCATGAAAATTGGGTCGTCCCGTCAACTCTCCACCAATGCATCAAGTATGCCAAGGGCGGGGAGCAACATACGATCTTCGCAGACCTGTCACCATTCACTCCAGCAGAATGCAATCTGGCTGACACTGCGCTCTACTTCAAGGGGATTAGTCCATACCATGTAGTTAAGAGTAAAAGCAACGGCTGGCTCTCAGAGGAAGATGATGATGATCTCTTCTCCGTTGTTGAAGAGAAGGCCAAGCTCCATCAGTTGCGTCTTAGCTCCAAGTCAACCCCAGATCACCCCGA
This sequence comes from Amorphophallus konjac, assembly GCA_022559845.1. Lineage (NCBI taxonomy): Eukaryota > Viridiplantae > Streptophyta > Magnoliopsida > Alismatales > Araceae > Amorphophallus > Amorphophallus konjac. Next base: position 192,352,907 of record CM040121.1, on the reverse strand, counting down.
AAGGTGCAAAATCGACTTTGAGGCCAATCTCATTAGTCGAGATATTGGCAAGAGTATATGCTTGCCATCAGACTACATCCAGTTCCCATGTGCATCTGAAGAACGCAGGAACAAGAAGAAGGCTAACATGGACAAACCCATTGTCTTCTATAAGGGAGACGTGGTTCCTCAAGCCCCACCAGATGATGACTTCGACTGGTCCAAACGAGCCGATGATACCCCTGAAGCAGTCCAGGTACTGGATGACCTACCGCCGCATATTCAGGAAATGTGTCTAAAGCAACACATCCCCCAATGGCAAGGTTCCGCACGGCGTGAATATTTTCACCAACTGTGGACTCCTTCCCATGTCCGGGGGCAACCCCCATCCTTTCATAAGGATACCAGGGGGCTTGGCTACGACCAGGACCCAGACTTTTGCGTTCATCACGTGGTCAATGTCATAGGCTTGACACAGCCGGCCGATGACCGGGCTAAAATCAAAGCCAAATTCGACAGCTCCGGGGATGAGGAAGAGGAGATTCTGATCCCGATCCCCGTCAAAGCCAGTGCTCTAGCCCAAGTAGTCGAGGAACCTTCCTCGCCTCCCTGCAAAGTCATCGGGGCCGAAAAAGCTCCTCCTGCCACCCGGCCAGTCGAAGGACTGATGTGAGACCACCTTGGGGGTGGCAGCCACTCGATCGATGCCCTTGGACCTACAACCCGTAAGCATGCAATTTTGACGGCCGACTCACTCAAGCGGACTCACCCGCTTGGCGCACACTAGGGCCCGTAGGCAACTCGGTGATGGTGGTAAGGGTCTGGGATGGGACCTTGCTGCTTCGTGGGTTGGCTAGCCTAAGATTGAACCCCTAAGGGCCCTGGGATGCCCACAATCGGGGGCGGCCAGCACGCCAAGGGCGTGGGGTATAGTATCTCCCTCACAACTCACCCGCGTAGAACTCAATTCATGTAAATTTGAGACCGGGCACTCTCTCACCGTTCGACGGAGCTAAGAGGAAATACTAATTAATCAAGATAAATCAGCAAAGAGAGGGGGGCAGGAGCTCACCTGATCAGCGTGAATATGCTGATCCCGGCCGGAGACGATGACGAGCGGGGAGGCGTGGGCATGAACCCGCACGCCGCGTCGGTGTAGCTTCGGATGCTGACCTGCTAATACTTGCATTACGCCCCTTGTAAGGGGGTTGGACTAGGGGTGGGGGGAGTAGAATTAAAACCAAAATGTACCTCCACGCAGGGAGGGGTACTCAGCCGGCCAGGCGGGGAGGGGAAAAGCCAAGCTAGGAACTAATTGGAAGGCGATTGTCGGTTCTGCCTGCTCTCTGGAACAGGGGATAGGCAGTCGATGTCGGCACCGCTGCGGCCACTCTCGGACTTCGTTTGCTATGAAAGTAGTGGCAAAACCTCCTAGGTTGGCCCAGGAGGACGTCAGAATTTTGGGAGGACTTCTGGTTGCCGGCGTTGGTCGGGGCAAGGCCATGAGCAGGGTCTCTGTTCTCTGGTTCTGTCTACTTCAGCACCACTGCCGCAAGAAGATGAGTTCACCACGGGTGCTCCTGGGATCTGATTCGGGCATGGCTGGAGTCGCTGGATTCGTTGTTGAGCCCTCTTCGAAGTGAGCCTGCGGGGACACCGGAGGAGGTCAGAGTAGACAGGGACAGCCCGAATAGTGATCGAGTGTCTGTTCAGTCCCAGAGTGGACAGAACAGCGCACCTGAGGGAGAAAATTGAGAAATCGCTGCTCCATATGCCGAACGGGGTGCCACTCCTTGGTAATGGAAGAATACTTGTTGTATAAGCTCTCAGCCAAGTGGCGCCTCAAGAAGCATAGGAATGTGGCCGTGGGAGCTTTTGGAAGTTGCTTCAAGTTGCTGACCGGACCTATCCTGTGCAGTCGGAGAAGAACGGCTCTCCCTGGCAGTCACAAACTCAGACGGGGACAAGACCACTACCGTTGCAAAGCTGACAAGAAGACAAATCCAACGGTATATCATACACCTCAAGGAGCTTCATAGTGACATCGTGGGAGCCTCTGCAAGTCGATGGAACACTACATCCTGCAAGCTGGAACAGGCTGGTTGAAGATGATAGGTGGGAAATGGGGTAGATGAGAGGGGAAATGGGGTGGATGGGTGTGGGGGTGACCCCAGGCTGTGAGGGGGTCTGGGAGGGGGCAAACCAAGGTGAGGAAGAGGGAGAATGGGGGCTGGAAGGGGGTCTAGTAGGTGGTGGGAGGGAGAGCTGCGAATTTGGTGTTGGGAGGGAAAGGGAGAGGGAGATCTCTCTCCCTTGGAGAGTCTAGGGCATGGGGGAGGAGAGAGTAGAGGGAAAATATTCAAATGTCCCTTGGGAGCTGCAGGATTGTGTGGGGAATAGGGTGGATTGTGTTGGGGAGAGGGAGATTGTGTTGGGAGAGCCAAGATTCTCCTAGGGAGGGAGGAGATTTGGTGGTAGTTGGGAGATGGGGTAATTAATGCTCCTAGGGAAGTGAAGGGTCTCTACATGAGGTGGAGGGTGATGGATGAGGTGGAGGATGATGTGGCGGGGTGAGGAGAGAGAAAGGCGTAGGTTTTAGAGAGAGAAAGTGGAGGAGAGAGAAAGTGGAGGAGAGAGAAAATGACTTCCTAGATAGAGAGGTAGAGAGAGGGGGGGATAGGGGCTTCTCACCCACTCAATTGGCTTCTCACCAAAAGAAGAAGATTTAAGTTGGACACTAGAAAATTCAAATATTCATTCATTCATTAACCAAAAATGGAGAGAGTGGGGTCCTATTTATAGGGATCCCACAATTTACAATAAGTCCCTGCATTTTGGAACAATGACAAATAACCGAGAGGGAAGGGGGCGCCCCTGGGCCTAGCCCATTGAATTGGGCTGATTAACTAATCTTATCAACCCTATGACACTTAACTTAGGTAGATGACTCATTAACATAGGTACATGACTCAAATAAAAGGAAAATTACTATGATATGACTCAAATACAATAAGAAAATTACATGACTCGACTCAGAAAAATATGATGGACATAATGGAACCATGCCGGTGAGCAATCGAAGCTTTGGAAAAATGTGAAGGGCGAGAGATGCCCCCATCATACCCCCGGGGTGCGAAGAACTCGACTCCGTCGAGTATGGGTCTGCCAGGGAAGAGGTCCTCCAATGCAGCTCCGGGCGAGCCATAACCTCCATACTCAACCTCGCGTCCTTAGCCGGGGGACGGCTCTTCATCCTCTCAAGGTGGCTCGGGCACACCCTCTTGCTGGCAATGGTGCCCTGCTTGCCTAGTATTACCTCCATGTGCACACGTTGGACTCTTAAGCTGATATGTGGAGGCTCTCCGAGGGTGTGGTAGGCTCAAGGTGCTCACTGGGATCCATGTTGAATCTCTATAGTTTTGATGATGACTAACACTATGAATCAAAGTATTTGTTGCTTCTGAATAACTGTTAAAGATCCTACATTGTCTGGATAATATCTGCTTCTCTAACATGTTCACCCATCTGGTCGTATCTGTCTTCATTTATATGGGTTCCGTGCTCTGAGTGCATTGACGCACTTCGCTGGCCGCGTAGACGCATTTGTGCATCTCTCACTTGCTGTCTTGTTCACTGCGTCGACGCTGCACGATGGAAGCGTTGACGCATTAGCTTGGTGCCAAGGGCTTGAGCGTCTCGCCTATGAAGCTGAGTCGACGCTGTCACCTGAAGCGTTGACGCATTGGCTTGTTACCAAGAGACTGTGCGTCTCGCCCAAGGAGCTGAGGCGACGCTACACGATGGAAGCGTCGACGCCTTGAGTTTATGACCAGAGGTTCTTTTGATCAACCACCAAGCAGAAGCGTTGACGCTGTCAACTGATGCGTTGACGCATTGGGGTGCTTTGTCAAGGGACTTGCCCTCCATTATAACTCCATTATGAATGCATTGCATTGACGCCTTGGATCTACTGCGTTGACGCATTCTTCTGTTCATTGCTTATATATATATATATATCAGTCCATGTTTTTGCTTCACGCATTCAGTATGAACAAACATATGACTTGTATACTCCTGAGACTGACTGAATGTTCTCTGAAACCTTACAGGGACTTAAGGACAAATTGGAACTTTATTTCAATTATGTGAGCACGTGATCCGAGGGAATAATCGTCTAACACGTGGCTCGGTTCATCTGGAAGCATTACTTCGCGCGTGTCTCCCAAACCCTCACTCTCTCGTGAGGTTGGATATATATATGAAGGTTTCTGCTCCTGAAAAGCTGCTGAAGCCACAAGAAAAAGGGTAAGGCCAGAGCGAGAGGAAGGAGAGGAGAAGCCATCCTGATCCATTCGTTGAGCGTACCTGGAAGAGAGAGAGTGATGAAGGAGAGGATGGTTTTCTGCTACGTTGTGTCTATGCTTCTTTAAGAAGCTACATTGTTTCTCCATTTGATTGTCTTTCAATATTTCTTTATGTCTTCGTTTGTTTGTTCTCAAATTCCGATACTCTATTTTTGTTCCCTCTAGGTGTAGAGGAAGAGAGGTGAATCCTCTGGATCGCAGTGTGGTTTCCCTCTGATTTAGATCAGAGGAAGGGAGGAGTTCTCCGGGGTTTTGTGTTCAGGTAGTGAGAAGGCTACCTGGGTTCTTCCCTCCGACTGAGGAGGAAGAGAGACAGCGTCTCTGAATTGCAGTGAGGTTGGGTCACTGTTGCATTCCCTCTTGTCTAAGAGGAAGGGAGAGTTATCTCCGGTTCAGGTCTTGTGGTGTGAGACCTGGGGTGCAAGCTGTGAGTTCAGCGTCTGTAGGGATTTCGATCCCCAAGCTGTGGATCAGCGTGTTGTTGGCAGACTGAGTCTGCGGTTCTTTCTTGTGAAAGGGAAGCCTCACTCTGCCTTGAGTGAGGGATGGACGTAAGTCTGCAGGTTGTAGACTGAACCATCTAAATCTCTTGTTCTCCATGGTATGGTTGTGCGCATCTATTTTCCTTATGCTTCTGTCTGGCTTCATTAAGTAAATGTGAATGTTGATGATCAAAACCTTGGTTTGACTGCTCGATAGGTGGTTGTGCATATGTGCTGATGAAATTTTGAGTGATTTATGTTCTGCGCTCGTGAATTATGTTATATTTTTTAAGGGTCCTGCCTCGAATCAGTCAAATAATTTTTAAACGGTGATCTATTCATCCCCTCCCCTTCTAGCTCACCGTCCTCCTGTCTAACAGTTGGTATCAGAGCGGGTTTACCCGAGATGTGGTCCAACGACCAGGGTAATCCTGGAACCAGTGGTCCTTGCAGCTACATAGCTGAAGGACAGTCAATCTCCCGTCCCCCATATTTTGATGGTTCTAATTATTTCTTTTGGAAAAACAGGATGGAAGTTTTCGTCCGATCTCAGAGCCACAAGCTGTGGAGAGTCATTACAACTGGACCTTATGATTTACCTCCGAATGAGGAGATGTGGTCTGAAGAACAAGTCAAATTATCCAGACTGAACTGGACTGCGCTCAACATCATCCAGTGCGCAGTTCACCCTGAAGAATATGCCCGAATTTCGGCGTGCAAGACAGCTAAGAAGATGTGGGATGAACTAGCGCTGATTTACGAGGGTACCTCTCAGGTCAGAGCTACCAAGGTAAACTACCTAACCTCTGAGTATGAATTATTCAAGATGAAGTCAGAGGAGAGCGTGACTGATATGTACGCTAGCTGTCACTGATCACAAATAGCCTCAAGGGATTTGGAAAGGAAATATCTGAAGGGGATATAGTCAGAAAGATCTTAAGATCCTTGACTCCAGTGTGGCACACAAAAGCTACTGTGATAGAGGAATCAAAGGATTTAACAACCATGACCGTCACTGAACTCATAGGGTCTCTTATGACCTATGAGATGAATCTCAAGAAAACAGGAGAAGGAAATGACAGAAAGGGCAAGAATGTTGCTCTTAAAGTTGAACGACACAGTAGCAGCAGCAGCAGCGGAGAGTCTAATGGAATTCCAAACCTTGACAGAAGTGAAAAAGCACTGCTCACACGTCAGTTTAGGAAATTCCTGAAAATGCAGGGAAATTCATATAGGAAAAGAAGAAACTACTCATCTGGTAAATATCCGAACAATGGCAATGCCAAGGATAGGAATGCTAAAGGTGTGATGTGTTATCATTGCAGGAACTTTGGGCACATGAAGTAAGATTGCCCTGAGCTTCAGAAGAAGACACCGGACTACCACAAGAAAGGCTCCAAAGTGTACAAGAAAAAGCCAAAGGCCATGGTAAGCACTTGGAGCGATGAAGATGAAGACTCAGAGACTAATTCCTCACGAGAGGAGACTGAAGGAGTATGTCTGATGGCCGACGAAGAAAATGAGGTAACCAATCCCTTTGTAACTTACTCTATTGATGACTGGGAAGATAAATATGGTGAACTGCTAGATATGTACAATGCCTTAGCTAAAGAACACAGAGCCATCAAACGAAAACTCAATGTGGCTAATGAAGAACAAGAACTCATCAAGATAGAAAATTCCAAACTGATAGCTGAATTAGCTCAGATGAAAAATGTAAGAAATGAGAATAACCCTATTAAGAATGAGCTTGAAAAACTTAGGAAACAGCTTGATGAAAACAATCAACATACTGAAGAAAACCTGAGACAAAATGACTTACTCAAGGAAGGGTATGAAGCTGTTAAAAAGGTCAATGATGAATTGCTGGAAAACAACATATCTCTGCGGAAGGAGTTGGAAGATAAGAAGAAAACTCTTGAGAGGTTTGTTTTGGGAGAAAGTAATTTGAATGCCTTGTTAGGCACCAAAGTAAACTTTAACAGAGAAGGGTTGGGTTTCAACCCAAATAAAAAGCAAGCATTTGGGGTAAAGACCACCACATTTTGCACTGAGAAAGGAAAAGAGAAACTGGACATCCCATCCAGTTCCAAAAGTACTGAACAACAAAAGAACACCCATAAACAACAGCCTGATTTTGGAAAAGATGTCTTTAAAAAATTCAACAAGCCCACGCACCAGAAGCGAAGTGCCTGTCAATTCAACAACTATGACTCTAATAAAAGAATGGGCTATTTTGAAAGAAACATGGGAAGGTCTAACTACACACAGAATACTGTCAATAAAATGCCTTCATCTAGACAGTTTAGAAATTTTGGTCTGGCTGGGACCCAAGCTCTTATCAATAGAAACTGGACACACCTTGAGAAACAAAAGAAAACAACTGAAATGCACAACAATAGCAAAACTGTCAATTCTCAGCACAGAAAGAAAAAAGGGTTGAAACATATCTGGATTCCCAAGACTGTGCTTAATGAATTGAACGGTATTTTTGGACCCAACTTACCTTGGGTTCCAAAGCACACTACTTAAATTGTTATTGTGCAGGTGAGCCTAGCAGCCGAGAACAACAAGTGGTATCTCGACAGTGGCTGCTCGAGGCACATGACCGGGGATCAAAGAAAGTTCAACAAGCTTGAATTGAAAGCATGAGGGTTAGTCAAATTTGGATGTAAAAACAAAGGTCAAATCATTGGAACCGGAACGAGTGGTAAGAAAACCTCCAACTCTGTTGAAAAGGTACTGTTGGTCAAAGGACTACAACACAATTTATTGAGTATTAGTCAATTATGTGACAAGGGTCACAATGTTCTTTTTGATGAGCATGCTTGCAGGATTTTAGAACCAAACTCCAATAAAATAAAGTTCATTGCAAATAGAGTCAATAATGTCTATATTGTAGATCTTGATGTTGAATCTGAGTCTAATCTGTGTCTCACTGCTGATTCAGAGAATAACATGTTTGACTGGCATAGGCGACTAAGTCATGCTAGCTTTAACACCCTGCATAAATTAGCTAAATTTGACTTAGTTAGAGGCATGCCCAGCTTGAAGTTCAAATCATTCTCTAAGCCTTGCGATGCCTGTGCTCTAGGCAAGCAAACCCGAACATCTTTTAAAATTAGGTCAGAGTGCTTGTCAAACAAGCTTATGGAACACTTGCACATGGATCTCTTTGGTCCTACCAGAACCCAGAGCCTAAATGGTAAGAGATTTGGTTTTGTCATTGTCGATGACTACTCTAGATATGCATGGTTGTTTTTCTTGGCAAATAAGGGTGATGCTTTTCAAAAATTTGAACATTTTTTCAATAAGCAAAAACATGTAGGTCACAAGATCACTGTTATCTAATCAGATCATGGAGGAGAGTTTGAGAACTCCTCATTTTCTAGTTTTTGTGACAAGGAGGGACTGACTCACAAATTTTCTTCTCCCAGGACCCCAGAGCAGAATGGAATTGTGGAGAGAAGGAATCGAACAATAGTGGAAATGGCAAGAACATTACTAATGGAGAGTCAGCTACCGAAGAGTTTCTGGGCAGAAGCAGCAAACACAGCCTGCTATATACTTAATAGAGCTTTGGTAAGACCCATACATAAGAAAACACCATATGAACTCCTGAAAGGTAAGAGGCCTAATGTCTCATATTTCAAAATTTTTGGTTCAAAATGCTTTATTCATAATAACAACAAGAGAGACTTAGATAAATTTGATGCCAGAAGTGTTCCGGGAATATTCCTAGGATACTCTGAAACATCTAGAGCCTACAGGGTCTTTAACAAAATTGATAGAACTGTAGAGGAAACCCCTCATGTCATTTTCGATGAAACAAAAATCTCTAACAGTCTAAATGATGATAACAGGTCTACAAGACATGATGGAGAGTTCCTGAATCAAATGCAAGAGGAGGAAGTACAACCGGCTGAAGAACCCACTGATCTGAACCTAGTAAGTACAGCCGAACAAGGTGAGTCCTCAACAAATGTCAGAACTTTAAAAGACCACCCTGCAACCAATATTATTGGTAGTCTTCATGATCCCCCTAGGACAAGATCCCATTTTAGAAATGTTCAGAATTAGGACTTAATTGCTTTAGTTTCTCAAATTGAGCCTAAGACAATTGAAGAAGCCTTAAGTGATGAGAATTGGGTAACTGCCATGTGTGAAGAACTAGGGCAATTTGATAGAAACAATGTCTGGGAACTTGTACCTAGACCTGAAAATTTCAATGTAATAGGAACAAAATGGGTGTTTAAGAACAAACTGAATGAAGAAGGTGTCATCTCTAGGAATAAAGCTAGACTTGTAGCTAAAGGCTACTGTCAAGAGTATGGAGTAGATTTTGATGAATCCTTTGCTCCAGTAGCTAGAATGGAGGCTATCAGAATTCTATTAGCATTTGCTTGTTCAAACAACATAAAACTTCAACAAATGGATGTTAACAGTGCTTTCTTGAATGGAATTCTAAAAGAAGAAGTTTATGTTGAACAACCTCCTGGATTTCAGTTTTCGTCTAAACCTGATCAAGTTTTCAGGTTAAACAAAGCTCTTTATGGACTAAAGCAGGCTCCTCGGGCCTGGTATGAAAGGCTGACCAGTTTCTTACTGAATAAAGGATATAACAGAGGTAAGGTTGACCAAACCTTGTTCACTAAGACTTCAAGACAAGATCTCATCATATTTCAGGTATACGTAGACGACATAATCTTTGGATGAACAAATCCTGAACTGTGTAATGAATTTTCACAACTTATGTCAGCTGAATTTGAGATGAGCTTAGTTGGAGAACTGACTTATTTTCTTGGCTTACTGATAAATCAAATGTCAGACGGATGCTTCTTCCACCAAACCAAGTACACGCTGGATATCCTAAAAAGGTTTGGGATGACTAAGCTGAAGTAAATATCCACCCCAATGAGCACAAGCATGACCCTTAATACAGATGAGTCAGGTAAACAAGTGGATGAAAAACTCTACAGAGGTATGATTGGATCCCTCTTGTACTTAACAGCCTCTAGGCCAGACATAAAATTCAGTGTTGGTTTATGTGCAAGATATCAGTCTAGGCCTACTGAACTTCATTTATCTGCTGTAAAAAGGATCTTTAGATATCTATCTGCCACACACACATTAGGATTATGGTATCCTGCTTCACGCACATTAGATTTAGTTGCATACACTGATGCAGACTTTGCTGGATGCAAATTAGATAGGAAGAGCACCAGTGGCCACTGCCAATTCTTAGGAGGATGCCTAGTTTCTTGGAGTTCAAAGAAACAACACTCAGTAGCCCTTTCCACTGCTGAGGCTGAATATGTTGCTGCAAGCAGCTGTGGCACTCAGGTTATCTGGATTAAGCATCAGCTTCAGGATTACCAAGTAGAGACAGGATGCACTCCCATTTTTTGTGACAACACGAGTGCCATAAACATTGCAAAGAATCTTGTTTTACACTCACGAACAAAACACATTGAAATCAGGCACCACTTTATTAGAAATGAAATTGCAAATAAAACATTTGAACTAATTCATGTTGGGACTGCAAATCAAACTGCTGATATTTTTACAAAACCTTTAGATAGTGAAAGATTCACTTCATTGAGAAGAGAACTTGGTATTTACAAACTCTGACTGATCTGTGGCAATGAATTCAGTTTTAGGTCCTTCCATGTTTTTAGTGATAGTTCTGTCTTACTTTTTCTGATGGTGTCACTATGTGAGGGGGAGCGGGTGTGAGATTTGAGAGGTATCAATTCTGTTTCTCTGCTGTTAACAGGATAGAATGGGAGATAGAGCTAATAGAGAGGGGGAGCTTGACTAATTAAAAACGTTTGAAAGATGGTTGTTTATGATGGATTAAATGTCAGAATTGATCTTGAATATTCTTTTTAGTAGAACCTCGTTCATCTCCTACATTCTTAAGTTTGTGCATCTAAAGTCCAGCTAGAATCCTTTTTCTAGTAAGTCTCAAGAGGCTAAGAGTAATCTTCAAGTATATCCTCTTACTTTGTCTTTTGACTGATGAACAAGCTAAACTCATATGACATGGGTTCTGTTTATACGCTTCTCATTGGACTTCTTGATGAGACCTCTAGAAATTGCCCAGGCTTTGTCTTCAAACAACCTTCTTGAAGAGCTAGTTAAACCAATCAGTACTTAAAACTGTATACTGAGAAACTAGGAGTCCCATCAATGAAATGGGAACTTTCTATGTCATGAGGTATCAGTTCTCATAAACAAAATCAAAAGAAAGAAATTTAAATTCAAGTTATGTTTGGCAGAGCAATGGTGACAATGTTGTGAGTATCTAGGGATTCTGGCCTCTGATCAAGGTGTCTACTCATATAAAAACCAATAGTCACTATCTCTGTTCTCTAACTGAGAAGGTATGAGGCTCTTACACTGAGTAACTAAGGATGCTGTGTCACGCCCCGAGCGCGGAAGATACCCGGAGATGCGCGACGTGTCTATATCAATCATGTCAATCAGAGTGGTCGTGTATTCGACACAAAGACAGAGATGCGCAAAATAGCAAGATAACCCAATCCTTTATTTCATAATGGATAGACTATTACAAATCCAATACTCTGTTTAATAAAAAGAAAAGTACATAGTTGACTCGAGAAAACTATAGAAACAACTAGACGACACTTGTAGAAGCTCTATCACTTTCACTCTTGACTATTCCCATCCGATTGACTTCCATCGTCGTCGGACTTACCTGAAAAGTACAAGGGACAAACGGAATGAGCGAATGCTCAGTAGGAAATTATATCTCAAGTACTAGCAAGGGGTTTAAGTAATTACATTTTCATGAATGCAATAAAGCTATGCATGCTCGCATAAAACGACAAGATAGAGAGAATGTAATATCAAGAAAATAAGATGAACTTAGTCATGAACTTCCAACAAGATAACAAGTTTATTCGAGATATTCAAGCAAGTACATTTAACAAGTCATGTCAAGAACTTTGGCTATCATGTATCAAGCAAGTAAATTACCCTTTTTCGGGCCACGCATTTCATTTCATGTCAAGTACGAGTCAAGTACAAGATGCGTGTGGAATGTCCAATCAAGCAAGTCAAGTACTCGGTATAATGCCAGATACCTTATCATTTTAACTCCCATGGGCACAAGTACTTTCGGGTGCTCCTCCCAGGACCAGATCGGGCCCTATATGCGCAGGCATTTATCATGTGTTTTGACATCCACTCTTGTTTATATAGCCAATATAGAATTTCAATAATCAAGCTTGTAGACACGTATGACAACTTTGATAGAATAGAGTCCAAAATATGACAAAGGACATAGAATGGCGATAATAACGGTATAATCACGATATCGATAAAACTAGGTAGAACATGATTCCCTTAACTTGGGTACCATGACAAATCAGTATGGACATTCTTTATATAGAATTGAGGTCCACATGAACAGTATATCAAAGGTAAGATACCCTCATTCTTATCACAGAATTGGGGTTTACAAGAACGACATGATATGGCATGATATCATCATCCCATTAAGAATTTCTTATGATATACTCTTTGTATAATCATAAGGGCCGGTATACCATGTTTCTTTAGAGTGACATGGCATCAATGGTGTAATGGGTTTTTAGGGTACAACCAGCTCAGTCAGCCTTGAGGGAATCCAAGGCTACGAGGAGTCTTACGGAGGTCTCTATGACTAACTCGCTAGTCCAAAGGAACGGAATGTCCAATGGAGAGCTTGTATGTCAATGAGAGTTGAGTGTGATCGATAAATCAACATGAAACGTGGGACTATACTCACGGAGTGGAGAATAGTGCCGATATATATATATATATGTATAATATGAAACCATCGGTAATAGAATCAGGATAAAATCAGTTTACAGTAAAATAACGACTTAAGTAAAGTCGTGTATTGAATAATTAACGCCTAACAGAAGGGCGTTTACATATATTGCCAATTTGCAGAATTTCCATTATTTCATTAATTTATCAAAAACACGCCTTTCCTGGGGGCGTTTCTTCAAAGTTGACGACTGCAGTGGCAGGCGTCTCATCATTTACATATTCGACAGGATATAATTATTCTCAGAAATTTATCAAAAACGCGCCCTTGGAAGGGGCGTTACTTTCTAATTCCATTTTACAGAATATGTGAGTTTCAGGATTTTAACAGATACACGCCCTAGGAAGGGGCGTTACTTTTCAGATTCACGCCTTGTTCTGGGGCGTTAGAATATGGAAAATGACTTTGTCCAAGTCGTGAATTTCAAGGAATTTGCGATATTTTAATAAATAATATTTCGAGAGACCGGAGACATGTCATGGCAGTAAAATTTAACAGGAATTCACAGAGTCATGCAAGATATTAAAAATCATTATTTCATATGTATTGTAATTTTTAAACAGGATCAATTATTAATCACATGCGATTCTTATGAAATTAACGCCTGCGTAGAGGGCGTCAAATATTAAATTGACGACCACTAGCATGGTCGTTTCTTTTAAATTAGCGCCCTAATCAAGGGCGTTTCTTTTAAAATTTTGCAGAAAACGTAATAAAACCTTATAAACAGTATGCATGCCATGCTCATATACGTATGTATAGATATCTTGCATTAATTCTTATTTGGGCTACAATAACTTGAGAAAATCCTACCTTAATTGATAATCTGGAGATCGACGTGAGGTGTTCTGAAACTCCTACGACTTGGCAGCAAGAAAGGGCAGGAAGATGATTGATGAGGATGAGAGAACCTGCAGAAGATATATCAAAGATATCAATCTTCTTTGTAATGGCTTGCTGGAAGCGAAGAAATAAGAACTTACACAAGTTCTTCAGGACGCAGATCTTCTTAACCTGTACAGAAGAGAAGGAGATGAAGAGTCAGTAACTCTTCATATGCTTTAAAAAAAAAAAGAGAAGAACGTTCGGTTCTTCACTCACCGTAGCAGACGATCGATAAAATAGGTTTAGGGTTTGTTCGATCAAGACTATTTATAGGATTTTGGAGTCCTAACAAAAGTAGTGTTTGATTGGAAGTAATATTTCCAAGATTGAGTTATTACCACATTCGAACTCTTCCTCATAGTTATCACTTACCCTGGATAAGTTCTGGGTTCGAACGGTTCACGAACTGAATTAACGCCTTAGGTCAGGGCGTGTATTCTTTAATTGACGCCTTACTTTAGGGCGTTTCTTAAAAAGCGCCTTGAAAAAGGGCGTTTCTTTTACTTACCCATTTGGTCGCATGAGAACTGACGACCGCATGTGTGGGCGTCCTTTCTTTAGTCACGCCATGGATAGAGACGTTTCTTTATAAATTAACGCCTTAATAAGAGGCGTTATTTTTAATTTGTTTTATTTCGTCCAATTAACCCTATTCCTTTTATATATATTACTTCTGTAATATATATGTTTTAATTCATTTCAATTATTCATTTATTAGGGTTGCTACACCCTCCCCCACTTAAAAAGAATTTGGTCCCCAAATTCAATATATATATAATTATACACGTGGAGAGTGTAGAACATATACCTCTTAGAATAACTCGGGAAATCGTTTCTTCATAGATTCCTCGGTCTCCCATGTCGCTTCGTGTTCAGGATTCTTATTCCATTGCACCTTAAGCATGGGAATAACCTTATTCCTTAGAGCTCGTATTTCTCGATCTAATATCTTTAAAGGCCTTTGTTCATATGTGAGATCTTTCTGGATCACCAGATCTCCATGCTCGATAATATGTGACGGATCGTGCACATACTTCTTCAACATAGATATGTGAAATACATTGTGTACCTCGGACAACTGAGGAGGCAACGCGATGCGATAAGCAACCTCGCCAACTCTTTCGAGTACCTCAAATGGTCCGATGAATCTTGGCGTAAGCTTGCCCTTTACACCAAATCTTCGTATGCCACGTCCAGGGGATATTTTAAGAAATACATGATCTCCAACCTGGAATTCAAGATCTCTTCTTCTGGTATCAGCATAAGCCTTTTGCCTTGTCTGAGCAACTTGTAATCTTTCTCTGATTACCTGTATCTTCTCAGTTGTATCCCTTACCATGTCTGGACCTAATAGTTGTTTCTCTCCAACTTCGTTCCAACATATGGGAGATCGGCAACTCCTTCCGTATAAGGCTTCGAAAGGTGCCATTTGGATACTAGCTTGGTAGCTATTATTATATGCAAATTCAACTAAAGGTAAGTGGTCATGCCAGCTTCCTCCAAAGTCAATAATGCATGCTCTCAGCATATCTTCAACAACTTGATTAGTTCGCTCGGTCTGACCATCCGTTTGTGGGTGAAAAGCAGTACTAAAGTTGAGCCTTGTTCCCAACGAATGTTGTAATCCCTTCCAAAAATGAGAAGTAAAACGGGGATCTCTGTCAGACACGATTGAGACAGGAATTCCATGTATCCTGACTATTTCCTTGATGTACAGTGCAGCTAGCACATCAATTGACCATCGGCTCTTTATTGGCAAGAAATGTGCCGATTTAGTTAATCGGTCAATGATAACCCAGATTCCATCATGTCCTCCTTTAGATTTAGACAAACCCATGATGAAGTCCGTACCAATATCCTCCCATTTCCACTTAGGAATATCTAGAGGATGTAGTTTTCCCGCAGGCTTTTGGTGTTCCGCCTTGACCTGTTGGCATGTGAGACAGCGCGATACATAGTCCGCTATTTCTCTTTTCATATTAGGCCACCAAAAGTTCCTCTTTACATCTTGGTACATTTTGGTTGATCCTGGATGAATAGTGTACCTTGATCGGTGAGCTTCATCTAAGATCTTCTTCTTTAATTCCGGACAATCAGGTATACAAGTTCTATCTTTTAATAATAATCTTCCCTCGGAAGTTAGTTGAAAATCAGATTGTCCTTCTAATCTGCCTTTGATTTCCATTAATATAGGATCATCATCCTGAAGTGCTTGTATCTCAGATAATAAATCTGACTATACGCTTACATGAGATAATGTGATAAATTTGGCTTCCGTGTCCAAGCTTATATTGAGCTCGGAGAATTGTTCAAGTAACCTCCATTCTTGCATCATACAATTTGCTATCATTGCTTTCGGCTTTCGACTAAGGGCGTCAGCAACATAATTACCCTTTCCGGGATGGTATTGTATATTGAAGTCGAAGTCCTTGAGATATTCTAGCCAGCGTCTTTGTCTCATGTTTAGCTCCTTTTGTGAAAATAGATATTTGAGAGTTTTGTGATCGGAGTATACAGTAAACTGTACTCCATATAAGTAGTGTTTCCATATCTTTAGGGCAAATACTACCGCGGCCAGTTTTAAGTCATGGACGGGGTAATTCTCCTCATGCTTCTTCAGCTGACGTGAAGAGTATGCTATGACCTTTCCTTGTTGCATTAGGACACATCCGAGGCCAATGCCAGAAGCATCAGTGTAGACCTCGAATTTCTCTCCTTCTATCGGTAGAGCTAAGACTGGAGCTGTGGTGAGATGATTTTTGAGAGTTTGAAAACTTCTTTCACATTCCTCACTCCATTCGTATCGGATCTCCTTGCGAGTTAACCTTGTAAGGGGCACGGCGATCTTAGAGAAATCTTTGATGAATCGCCGATAATAGCCTGCAAGACCTAAGAAGCTTCTGATCTCGCTTGCATTAGTGGGTCTTTCCCAGTTTCTTACAGCTTCAACCTTTGACGGATCTACAGATAAACCGTCCTTGGATATGACATGTCCGAGAAAAGCCACTTCTTCAAGCCAGAACTCGCATTTGCTGAGTTTAGCATATAATTGATTTGTCCTCAAGACTTGCAATGCAATCCTCAAATGCTCCTCATGTTCTTCCTTAGTCTTAGAATATATCAATATATCGTCAATGAAGACTACTATGAATTGATCCAAGTAAGGCCTGAATATGTTATTCATTAACTGCATAAAGGCAGCAGGGGCATTTGTTAGTCCAAAAGGCATAACAACAAATTCGTAATGGCCATACCTGCTTCTGAATGCAGTCTTGTGAATGTCATCATCCTTGATTCTTAATTGATGATATCCCGACCTGAGATCAATCTTGGAGAAATATTTGGATCCTGAAATCTGATCAAATAACTCATCGATTCTCGGCAGTGGATACTTGTTCTTGATAGTAAGATGATTCAACTGTCGATAGTCGATACACAATCTCATGGATCCATCCTTCTTCTTTACAAATAAGACTGGTGCTCCCCACGGGGAAGTACTTGGTCTAATAAACCCTTTTCGGATTAGTTCCATCAACTGCTCCTTCAACTCCTTGAGTTCAGCAGGGGACATTCTATATGGTGCCTTTGAAACAGGACCAGCACCAGGGACTAAGTCAATGGTGAAGGCCACTTCTCCTTGAGGGGGTAATCCCGGCAATTCTTCCGGAAATACGTCTGGAAATTCTCGCACTACCTGAATGTCCTCTATCTTGGTTTCTTTAGCTTCTTTAATAGTGACAAAAGCTAGGAAGGATACACATCCTTTCTTGACGAGCTTGCTTGCTCGAAGAGCCGAAATAAGAGGGGATTTGCTTCGACTCTTAGGACTAGTATAAGTCAGTTCCGGAAATTCCTTGAAAACAATCTTGCTATCACGGCAATCAACCGTTGCCTGGTATTTGGATAACCAATCTGCTCCTAGTATAACATCATACTCTTTTAGATCTAAGCAGATAAGATCAATAGGAAAATTCTTTCCTCGAACCAATACCTCACAGTTTTGGTAATGATGTGTGATATCCGTCTCGCTTCCGAGAGGAGTAGACAATATTAACTTCATCCATTCTGGTTCTAGAGGTAATGGGTCAGCAAACTTCTTGGAAATAATGGAATGCGATGCACCCGTATCAAATAAGACATGTGCATATTTTTTTTAATGTACCTTCCACCAATCCGCCTTCTTCTTCTGGTTCGGTCTCTTGGATCGCATGAAGACGCGCGTTCCTTGTCACTGGGCGTTTACCCTCACCGTCTTGGTCATTCATTAATGGACAATCGGGAATCCGATGTTCACGACTCCCACAACGGAGACATGCTCCTAATTTCCTCCAGCATTCTTCTATTTTGTGACCAGCCTTGTCACAATGCTTGCATACTACGTTTGAAGGTGTAGTGGTGATAGAGAAAGGCTTGGATTTCTTGAACTTCTGATCTTGAGAGGAAGAACCTCCATTATTGGGCCTCTTCTTAAAGTTGGGTTTAAAAGAACCCGAACTTGTGACTTGCTCCTTTTTGTCTTTCCCACGGATCCTATCAGATAGTTCCGTGGCATCTTCAAGCAACTGAGCTCGGCGCACTATTTCAGTATAAACTTGAATATCCATAGGCGCCAGTTGAGTAATGTAGTGGGGCCTAAGCCCATTAAGAAATCTACGGGCTTTCATCTTTTCCGTGCTAATTAAATGCTTAGCATATCTAGACAGTCTAGAGAACTGTGCTTCATAATCAGCCACCGATAAAGATCTTTGCTTTAATGCGGTAAATTCGGCGGCCTTCTTTTCCTGGACCCTATCAGAGAAATATTTGGCGTTGAAACATTCAACGAATTCACCCCATGTAACTTGAGTTGGGTCAATAGTAGCTTCAATCGACTCCCACCAGCATCTAGCATCCTTTTCTAACTGGAAAGTAGCTAATAAGACTTTGTCCTGATCCGTGCATTGCATAACACGGAATATACGTTCAATCTCCCGAACCCAATGCTCGGCATCGTCTGGATCGGTCGATCCCATGAACTTCGGGAGATTCCTATTCTTGAATGCTTGGTGTAAGCTTCCAGCTCGTGGAGCACCACCTTGTGCTACCTGTTGTAGCACTTGGGTCATCCCTTGAAGGGTACGCTGCATGTTGCGCCATTGAGCACGTTCGGCAGCCATTATCCTACAATTACAATAGCTATGTTAGTATTATATCACTATGATCTTATAAAGGACTCATTGATCATTTAACCCTTGGTTCTACCCACTCTCACTTGGTTAAAGGTTTTGAAACCTATCCTTGGACTTGGGTTTCCTAGGAATTGAATACCTTAGGCTCTGATACCACAAAGACTGTCACGCCCCGAGCGCGGAAGATACCCGGAGATGCGCGACGTGTCTATATCAATCATGTCAATCAGAGTGGTCGTGTATTCGACACAAAGACAGAGGTGCGCAAAATAGCAAGATAACCCAATCCTTTATTTCATAATGGATAGACTATTACAAATCCAATACTCTATTTAATAAAAAGAAAAGTACATAGTTGACTCGAGAAAACTATAGAAACAACTAGACGACACTTGTAGAAGCTCTATCACTTTCACTCTTGACTATTCCCATCCGATTGACTTCCATCGTCGTCGGACTTACCTGAAAAGTACAAGGGACAAACGGAATGAGCGAACGCTCAGTAGGAAATTATATCTCAAGTACTAGCAAGGGGTTTAAGTAATTACATTTTCATGAATGCAATAAAGCTATGCATGCTCGCATAAAATGACAAGATAGAGAGAATGTAATATCAAGAAAATAAGATGAACTTAGTCATGAACTTCCAACAAGATAACAAGTTTATTCGAGATATTCAAGCAAGTACATTTAACAAGTCATGTCAAGAACTTTGGCTATCATGTATCAAGCAAGTAAATTGCCCTTTTTCGGGCCACGCATTTCATTTCATGTCAAGTACGAGTCAAGTACAAGATGTGTGTGGAATGTCCAATCAAGCAAGTCAAGTACTCGGTATAATGCCAGATACCTTATCATTTTAACTCCCATGGGCACAAGTACTTTCGGGTGCTCCTCCCAGGACCAGATCGGGCCCTATATGCGCAGGCATTTATCATGTGTTTTGACATCCACTCTTGTTTATATAGCCAATATAGAATTTCAATAATCAAGCTTGTAGACACGTATGACAACTTTGATAGAATAGAGTCTAAAATATGACAAAGGACATAGAATGGCGATAATAACGGTATAATCACGATATCGATAAAACTAGGTAGAACATGATTCCCTTAACTTGGGTACCATGACAAATCAGTATGGACATTCTTTATATAGAATTGAGGTCCACATGAACAGTATATCAAAGGTAAGATACCCTCATTCTTATCACAGAATTGGGGTTTACAAGAACGACATGATATGGCATGATATCATCATCCCATTAAGAATTTCTTATGATATACTCTTTGTATAATCATAAGGGCCGGTATACCATGTTTCTTTAGAGTGACATGGCATCAATGGTGTAATGGGTTTTTAGGGTACAACCAGCTCAGTCGGCCTTGAGGGAATCCAAGGCTACGAGGAGTCTTACGGAGGTCTCTATGACTAACTCGCTAGTCCAAAGGAACGGAATGTCCAATGGAGAGCTTGTATGTCAATGAGAGTTGAGTGTGATCGATAAATCAACATGAAACGTGGGACTATACTCACGGAGTGGAGAATAGTGCCGATATATATATATATATGTATAATATGAAACCATCGGTAATAGAATCAGGATAAAATCAGTTTACAGTAAAATAACGACTTAAGTAAAGTCGTGTATTAAATAATTAACGCCTAACAGAAGGGCGTTTACATATATTGCCAATTTGTAGAATTTCCATTATTTCATTAATTTATCAAAAACACGCCTTTCCTGGGGGCGTTTCTTCAAAGTTGACGACTGCAGTGGCAGGCGTCTCATCATTTACATATTCGACAGGATATAATTATTCTCAGAAATTTATCAAAAACGCGCCCTTGGAAGGGGCGTTACTTTCTAATTCCATTTTACAGAATATGTGAGTTTCAGGATTTTAACAGATACACGCCCTAGGAAGGGGCGTTACTTTTCAGATTCACGCCTTGTTCTGGGGCGTTAGAATATGGAAAACGACTTTGTCCAAGTCGTGAATTTCAAGGAATTTACGATATTTTAATAAATAATATTTCGAGAGACCGGAGACATGTCATGGCAGTAAAATTTAACAGGAATTCACAGAGTCATGTAAGATATTAAAAATCATTATTTCATATGTATTGTAATTTTTAAACAGGATCAATTATTAATCACATGCGATTCTTATGAAATTAACGCCTGCGTAGAGGGCGTCAAATATTAAATTGACGACCACTAGCATGGTCGTTTCTTTTAAATTAGCGCCCTAATCAAGGGTGTTTCTTTTAAAATTTTGCAGAAAACGTAATAAAACCTTATAAACAGTATGCATGCCATGCTCATATACGTATGTATAGATATCTTGCATTAATTCTTATTTGGGCTACAATAACTTGAGAAAATCCTACCTTAATTGATAATCTGGAGATCGACGTGAGGTGTTCTGAAACTCCTACGACTTGGCAGCAAGAAAGGGCAGGAAGATGATTGATGAGGATGAGAGAACCTGCAGAAGATATATCAAAGATATCAATCTTCTTTGTAATGGCTTGCTGGAAGCGAAGAAATAAGAACTTACACAAGTTCTTCAGGACGCAGATCTTCTTAACCTGTACAGAAGAGAAGGAGATGAAGAGTCAGTAACTCTTCATATGCTTTTTTAAAAAAAAGAGAAGAACGTTCGGTTCTTCACTCACCGTAGTAGACGATCGATAAAATAGGTTTAGGGTTTGTTCGATCAAGACTATTTATAGGATTTTGGAGTCCTAACAAAAGTAGTGTTTGATTGGAAGTAATATTTCCAAGATTGAGTTATTACCACATTCGAACTCTTCCTCATAGTTATCACTTACCCTGGATAAGTTCTGGGTTCGAACGGTTCACGAACTGAATTAACGCCTTAGGTCAGGGCGTGTATTCTTTAATTGACGCCTTACTTTAGGGCGTTTCTTAAAAAGCGCCTTGAAAAAGGGCGTTTCTTTTACTTACCCATTTGGTCGCATGAGAACTGACGACCGCATGTGTGGGCGTCCTTTCTTTAGTCATGCCATGGATAGAGGCGTTTCTTTATAAATTAACGCCTTAATAAGAGGCGTTATTTTTAATTTATTTTATTTCGTCCAATTAACCCTATTCCTTTTATATATATTACTTCTGTAATATATATGTTTTAATTCATTTCAATTATTCATTTATTAGGGTTGCTACATGCTGGCCTCTGACCAAGGTGCATACTTAATGTCAAAGGTGTAACTGGCCAAATACACTCTATAATAGTGCTTTTTCTCCTAGGACTGTTTGTCCTCAATGTCTTCAGGCTATTTTTAGTGGTTCAAATTCTTCTGGTCTTTTTGACTAGCCATATCAGCTCTCCCAAAGTCATACTTGTTGATACTTGCTCTTCCTTCATAATCATCGTAAGTTGATAAACTTCAAGTTTTTGTCTGAATCTCTTACTCTTACCAGAACTCCATGATTCTTCACTGAATTTTAAAGCCCCACTTAAGCATCTAAGTTTTGACACTGAGTGTCTACTCTTGGAACATTTTCCATCTTTTCTCATCAGTCCAGCATCAACATCTCTTTTTCTCTTCTGTTTTGATGATGTCAAAGGGGGAGAAGGTTGAACTAGGTTGAACTATAGGTTGAACTAGTTTCTAGTGAAAGGGTGTTTTGGGGAGTTTCTGCAAAATTAAGTCTGAAGAAAGGGAGATTAGGAAAGGTGTTGTGTGTTGAGTTGTGGGGTCTGGGTAAAAATAATGAGTGTTGTGAAATCAGGTTTTGAGAGGTCACCCTTGCTATTTTATTGAGACTGCCTTAAGATGGTGTTTCTTCTTTCACTAAATTTGACTCATGGTGTTGCCATCATCAAAAAGGGGGAGATTATTGAATCTCTATAGTTTTGATGATGATTAACACTATGAATCAAAGTATTTGTTGCTTCTGAATAACTGTTAAAGATCCTACATTGTCTGGATAATATCTGCTTCTCTAACCTGTTCACCCATCTGGTCGTATCTGTCTTCATTTATATGGGTTCCGTGCTCTGAGTGCGTTGACGCACTTCGCTGGCCACGTAGATGCATTTGTGCATCTCTCACTTGTTGTCGTGTTCACTGCGTCGACGCTGCACGATGGAAGAGTTGACGCATTGGCTTGGTGCCAAGGGCTTGAGTGTCTCGCCTATGATGCTGAGTCGACGCTGTCACCTGAAGCGTTGACGCATTGGCTTGTTACCAAGAGACTGTGCGTCTCGCCCAAGGAGCTGAGGCGACGCTACACGATGGAAGCGTCGACGCCTTGAGTTTATGACCAAAGGTTCTTTTGATCAACCACCAAGCAGAAGCGTTGAGGCTGTCAACTGATGCGTTGACGCATTGGGGTGCTTTGTCAAGGGACTTGCCCTCCATTATAACTCCATTATGAATGCATTGCGTTGACGCCTTGGCTCTACTGCGTTGACGCATTCTTCTGTTCATTGCTTATATATATATATATATATATATATATCAGTCCATGTTTTTGCTTCACGCATTCAGTATGAACAAACATATGACTTGTATACTCCTGAGACTGACTGAATGTTCTCTGAAACCTTACAGGGACTTAAGGACAAATTGGAACTTTATTTCAATTATGTGAGCACGTGATCCGAGGGAATAATCGTCTAACACGTGGCTCGGTTCATCTGGAAGCATTACTTCGCGCGTGTCTCCCAAACCCTCACTCTCTCGAGAGGTTGGATATATATATGAAGGTTTCTCCTCCTGAAAAGCTGCTGAAGCCACAAGAAAAAGGGTGAGGCCAGAGCGAGAGGAAGGAGAGGAGAAGCCATCCTGATCCATTCGTTGAGCGTACCTGGAAGAGAGAGAGTGATGAAGGAGAGGATGGTTTTCTACTACGTTGTGTCTATGCTTCTTTAAGAAGCTACATTGTTTCTTCGTTCGATTGTCTTTCAATATTTCTTTATGTCTTCGTTTGTTTGTTCTCAAATTCTGATACTCTGTTTTTGTTCCCTCTAGGTGTAGAGGAAGAGAGGTGAATCCTCTGGATCGCAGTGTGGTTTCCCTCTGATTTAGATCAGAGGAAGGGAGGAGTTCTCCGGGGTTTTGTGTTCAGGTAGTGAGATGGCTACCTGGGTTCTTCCCTCCGGCTGAGGAGGAAGAGAGACAGCGTCTCTGAATTGCAGTGATGTTGGGTCACTGTTGCGTTCCCTCTTGTCTAAGAGGAAGGGAGAGTTATCTCCGGTTCAGGTCTTGTGGTGTGAGACCTGGGGTGCAAGCTATGAGTTCAGCGTCTGTAGGGATTTCGATCCCCAAGCTGTGGATCAGCATGGTGTTGGCAGACTGAGTCTGCGGTTCTTTCTTGTGAAAGGGAAGCCTCACTCTGCCTTGAGTGAGGGATGGATGTAAGTCTACAGGTTGCAGACTGAACCATCTAAATCTCTTGTTCTCCATGGTATGGTTGTGCGCATCTATTTTCCTTATGCTTCTGTCTGGCTTCATTAAGTAAATGTGAATGTTGATGATCGAAACCTTGGTCTGACTGCTCGATAGGTGGTTGTGCATTTGTGCTGATGAAATTTTGAGTGATTTATGTTCTGCGCTCGTGAATTACGTTATATTGGTTAAGGGTCCTCCCTCGAATCAGTCAAATAATTTTTAAACGGTGATCTATTCATCCCCTCCCCTTCTAGCTCACCTTCCTCCTGTCTAACAATCCACCGCGGTGCCCTTAGAGGGTGCTAGATCCGCCACGTGAAAAGTGGGGTATATCCCAAAATCCCATCAGTAAATCCAACCCGTAAGCCAGGTTGCCAAAGCCACTCGGAACATGGAAGGTCCAAGTCCTCGTGCCATCGATTTGGAGGTGACCCTAAGGTAGAGCCATTCTAAAGCCACCATCGTAAGGTTGCCTACTTGGAATCCAAAGTGGCACTCGTGAGTTTTTGCCCGTTTATTATGAACCTCACCGCCTGTTGCTAGATGCTTGCTTGAATGAGTATGCCATGAGCTACGGTGCGGTGTGGGTGGGAAGTGTGTGGTATGCAAAGGGGGACCGGGGCAACCATAAGTGGACCTATCATGTAATGCGACTATGTAAACCTTGATGGACCTAGGAGGGCCGGGGCACCCGTAGGTGAATCTATCATGCATGGTGAAGCAAATGCTCGGGGACCAGGGCAGCCATGTATGAATCTATCATGCTCTAGACCCAACTTGTTGATGCCGATGGATGGGGGAGGGCCGACACACCCAAATACGGACCACTCATACTTCCGACTTGACATGTGGGTGTGATGAATGAAAGTACTTGACTTACTAATCATGCCAACTTGTGTGAAGTGCCAAGACACATGCATTCCGACTCCAAAGATGATTTCTTTGTGAGGGGTTGTGGGATGACCTTTGAACTTCCATTGGAAAGGATCGAAGGGATCTAAGAAGGTGGGCATCATGGGGTGGGGCACAACCTTATTACCTAGGGATATGTGGCCCAAGGTCATGGCTCCCAAGGTGTGACCCGAGTCAAGGACTTGGTGGATTGGACCAAACATGGTGGGTTGGGGTAGGAAAAGGTGGGTGGTGGGCAAGGCAGTTGGGTCCCATGGGTTCCTTGACCCCCATTGGAAGGGATCAAAGGGATCATAAAAAGGGTTATCAAGGGGGAGTGGCCTTATGTCCTCAAGATCCTCAAATGGTGGTGGGTCATCCTCCTCTAATGAAATAATTAGCCCGAAGTTCTTGGTGGGTGGGTTGGCCATGAGGGGAGTGTTGTGCCCCTGGTTTTGATGATGACAACCATGAGATATGAATGATGTATTCAATTCAATGATGAATTAAATCTTGATTCAATAATACTTTCACTTGATTTCATTCTTGTTGCTAGAAAGGAACAGGGTCGACGCTGGGAGCTTAAAGCGTCCACGCATCAGTTGAAGAAGCCTTCACTGATATCTCTCACAACGTTAGCTCCACGAAGCAAGCAACGTCAACTCATCATATTCTGAAGCAGAGACCTTCACAAGTTATGCCACTGCGTCAACGCCACAATAGAGCAGCGTCGATGCAGCAGTTACAAAGGGAGAGCCAATGGCTTACTGGAATACTCTGATGCGTCAACGCTTTGATCAAGTAGCGTGAACGCAGCAGTTCAAGCATTCCTTGTTGCAGCCTCTGGAGTACCTTGGCAGCGTCGACGCTGCAGTTCGATGGATTGCCACAACTGCCTAAAGCGCAACTAATGAGTGGACGCAGTTGCATCTTGCGTCAATGCACTCCGCATGAAACCTGAAGCTAGAAGAAGGATGCGTCAACTCCTTGGAGCAAGAGGGTTGACGCCATCTAATTCCAGTTGCAGAGCACGATAAGTGGATCCCACCTTCAGTCGTCATCTGCCACATCAGCCACAAGCGAATAAGTTTCGTAGCTTCTACCACTCCAGAAGGTTCCCCACGTGAGCAATCATGAGGATAACAAGAAAATCAGGGTGGTGGCCCACCTGCCTCACGTGAACTGTTTTGTGCGCGGGAAGACCATAAAATAGGTTTAGCCGAGAAGAATAAGTGTGAGAGGTGAAGAGCAGAACGAGTGAGGTGGACAGCAGAACGAGAGAGGCTGAGAGCAGAACTGGACGAAGGCTGCTGAAAAATCAGATCAGAAGATCATTGCGCCACCAAGACTCTTCTACATTCCAGACAGAGGAGATTCAAGGATCGAAGCTTATGCGTATGGACATGGATCTCTCTGTTGGTGATCTAAATTCCGCTGTGTCCAAGTGCTGAAGTTTGATTTCTTATCTTTTAGTTTTCCTATTGTTCTTGAACATTGTACTCCTCTCTTCCACTGGATTTAGTGAAGAGAGGGTGATTCTGATTCAGCAGGCTGTGCTGAGATCAAGGGTGTCAAGGTAGTTCGCCTTCAAGTTGTTTGACAGCGGATCTGAGGATTCGTTCCTCGTTGTCTTCTGTTGGGGTAGTCAACAGTGTAGAGGAATCACTTCCTCGGTTTAGCAAAGCTGTAAAGCTCAGCAGGGTTCCTCACTGGTTGAGTGGGGAGGTGGACGTAGGTCTCCACTAGGTGACCGAACCACCTTAAAATTGTGTTCTCTTGTGGTTTGGTCTAATCATCACAATTTGTTCTTCGCTAGATGCATGATAGGCACGCTCTCTGATTGGCTTAGTTCAGTGTTTCAATTAATCATCTAGGTGTGGTGCTTCTGATGCGAATTGCTCTACTATAATTTTTATAAGGTCAACCTATTCACCCCCTCCCCCTCTAGCTTCACCGTCTTCTCGATCCAACACGTGGTATCAGAGCGCCAGGCTCTCTTGCAAAGGTTTCACAGCCTAGAGAGAATTAATGGAGAATAGAGGACTCATGCCTGAGGGGTATGCAGTGAATAGGCCACCATTTTTTGATGGGACTAATTATTCATACTGGAAAAATCGCATGCAAGTATTTTTAAGAGCGTAGGATCATGAAATCTAGAGAGTAGTGAGCAAAGGGCCATACCAAATTGAAGGCGATGAAGAACTCTGGGTGAAGGAGAAAATTCGAAAGTAAAACGTAAATTGGCAAGCCATGAACATTATGCAGTGCTCACTCCATCCCAAGGAATTCTCGCGTGTATCCTCATGCTCCAGCGCAAAAGAAATGTGGGATAGACTCGAGGTAATCTACGAAGGTACCTCAGAGGTAAGAAAGACAAAAGCTAACATGTTAATTTCAGAATATGAATCCTTTCGGATGAAACCTGAGGAAAATGTATCTGAAATGTATGCCAGACTAACTCTTCTTGTGAATGGTCTTAAAGGTTTGGGAAAGACCTATAGTGACTATGAGGTGGTTAGGAAGATTCTTAGATCCCTAACTCCAATCTGGCATAACAAAGCCACGGTCGTTGAGGAATCGAGGAACCTTCCCACCACCAAACCAGATGAGCTAATAGGTTCTCTCATGGTTTATGAACTGAACTTAAAAAGAACAGATGAGGACATGAAGAAGAAAAAACCCCTTGCATTGAAGGCTGGTTCCAGCAGCAAGGAAAGCTCAGATGATAGTCACTCACCTTCATCTGATGATGACTCAAGTGAAATAGCCATGCTTACTAGGAAATTCAGAAAATTCTTAAGAAAGGGAGGTAAGACTGATAGATATAAAGGATATCAGGTAAGAACTAGCTCAAAACTCAAGCCAGAAAATCCTAAGAAATCTGATAAAGTTGTTTGCTACAAATGCAGGAAATAAGGACACATCAAGTTGGAGTGTCCTAAGAATGTGAAAAAGACACAGTCAAAGTGGAGAAACAAAAAGCCCAAGGCCATGCTAAGCACTTGGAGTGATGAAGAAAAATATGAAGATGAAGAAAGCACCTCTGAAGAAGAAAGCGAGGTGAAACTGTGCTTCATGGCAAATGGTGATGATCAAGTCGAGGTAACCTCTCCCTTTGCAGATTTCTCTTGTGATGATTGGGAAGAAGCTTTTAACGAATTGCTGGATAAGTATGAAGGTGTTAAAAAGGAAAATAAATATCTAAAGAAAAAGAAAATTCAAACCAGTCAAGAAGATGATTTGAATGAAAGAGTCAAAACGCTTGATGCTGAAATCGTGTCTAAAAAGGGCCTTGGAAGAAAAAGATGAGTATAAGAAACAGCTAATTGAAATAAAGAGAGAAAATGATTTTCTATTGAAGATGCATGATGAATTGAAATTAAGAATGCAGAAATTGGAGAAAGAAGTAAAAATTGCTGAAGAGAAATATGAGGCCATTTGTGGAGTCAATGCAAAACTTCAAGAAAATCTGAAGAAATTAGAGGAAGAGAACCAAAGCAAACAAGCATCCCTCGAAAAAATGACACAGGGTAAAAACAACCTTGATGCTGTTATGGGAATTAAGTGCAACTTTGGAAAAGAAGGGCTTGGATTCAATCCTACTAAAAAGAAAGAACTGGGAACTAGATTGGTGACATTTGTCTCTGGGAAGGACACATCTGAAAAGAGGCAAATGGATGAAAACAAAAAGGATGAGAAGAATGAGGAAGGATCAAAACAATCTAATGAAATCAGAAAAGAAAAAGGAAATGAGAAAGGGAAGGCAACATTGAATCTTAACAAACAGAAAAGCACATTTATGTTCAAATATGCCTCTTTAGGTCAATATAGGAATCCTAGCTTTAATTCATCAACCCAACAGCAATCATATAGAAGATCAGAAGGCTTAAGGTGTGGTAGAAGTCAACTGCGTCAATGCACTGCTCACATGGCGTCAACGCACCTAGACTTCCAGAAAGGGCATTCGGTCAGAAATACTCAGATGCGTCGACGCAGTCACTACCATGAGTCAACGCAGTACATGTACCAGAACCCCCATGATAGATATGGTGGGTGGATGAGTCAACGCAGTAACACTAAAGGGTCTACGCATTCAACTCTCAATCATCCAAGAAGCATGCATTCATCTAGAGTCCTTAAGTCAAATTTCCCTAGTACATCATGGAGTCATCACTATCAATGGCACAGGAATAATCACAAGTCTGTCAAATCATTGAACTTACCACATCAAAGACCCTCACAACAGCAACTATGGATCCCCAAGAGCTTGATATCCTACCTGAACACGTCCTATGGTTTGATGGGACCCAAGTATATCTGGGTTCCAAAATCTCTTGTTTAATGTGTCTTGCAGGAGTGTCTTGCAGCTGTACATAATAGGTGGTATCTCGACAGCGGCTGCTCAAGGCACATGACGGGGGATAAAGCAAAATTCTGTGTCTTGATGGAGAAAGATGGGGGTCATGTTACATTTGGAGGAAACAATAAAGGGAAAATAATTGGAAAAGGTAAAGTAGGTAAAAATCCTTCGAATTTCATTGATGATGTGTTACTTGTTGATGGCTTAGAATATAATCTACTTAGCATAAGCCAGCTGTGCGATAAAGGAAATAAAGTTGTGTTTGATGCTCACACTTGCACCATTTTAGAGATGAGTTCTGATAAAGTTAAATTCATTGGAAAAAGAATAAACAACATGTACGTGGTAGATTTAGATGACCCTGCACATAACAATATGTGTCTTGCTATGAATAAAAGTGAACTTGCTTGGCTGTGGCACCGCAGACTAGGGCATGCCAGCTATAGTGTCTTGCATAAGTTAGCAAAGTTTAACATGGTGAAAGGTCTGCCAGATGTATCATTTAAACGAAATGACAAAGTTTGTAGCGCATGCACTCAAGGTAAACACACCAGAAAATCATTTAAGTCCAGACTTGAAACTCAATCATCTAAACCTTTTGAACTCATTCATATGGATTTGTTTGGACCAACTAGAACAGCTAGTGTGAGTGGAAATAAATATGGATTTGTTCTAGTGGATGATTTCTCTAGGTTTACTTGGGTGTTCTTTCTAACTCACAAGAATGATGCATTTGAAGAATTTCAGGCATTCTTCAAGAATGTGCAATAGGATGGTAAGTTTGCCATTTCATCTATCTTGTCAGATCATGGAGGAGAATTTGACAATTCTGAATTTGATGATTTGTGCAGAGCCACAGGAATTTCACACAAGTTCTCATCTCCAAGAACTCTTGAACAAAATGGAATTGTGGAAAGAAGAAATAGAACCCTTGTGGAGATGGCAAGAACTATGCTGATTGAAGTACAACTCCCAAGGAAGTTCTGGGCAGAGGCGGTAAATACAGCTTGCTATATTGTGAACAGGGCAATGGTAAGACCTCAGTCTAAAAAGACTCCATATGAATTAATGAAGGGTAAGAAACCTTCTGTTGCTTATTTTAGAGCCTTTGGATCAAAATTCTTTGTTCAAAATAATGACAAACGGGCGTTGGACAAATTTGAACCTAAGAGTGAACCTGCCATCCTTCTAGGATATTCTAGTAACTCTAGGGCCTACAGAGTCTTAAATCTAAAAACACATGCTGTTGAAGAATCCCCTCATATTGTGTTTGATGAAATGAATGAAAATTCTAAGATTGAGGAATTATGTAGGGATGAAGATGAAGGGAAGTTCCTTAAAGAAAAGGAAGAACAGAATCTCCAAGATGAAGAGACAAGGCTAAATGATAATCATGCAGAATCAACCCACCATGGTGATTCAGGTATAAATGAAGGTAACTCTCTAACCGATGTCAGGATGTTAAGGGATCATCCTTTATCCAATGTCATTGGTAACTTGCATGAACCTGTTAGAACTAGATTTCATTTTAGAGGTGTTGAGGAAATGGATAATCTGGCCCTTGTCTCTCAAATTGAACCAAAAAATGTTGCTGAAGCATTGAAAGATAGTAATTGGATAAACGCAATGCATGAAGAATTACATCAATTCAAAAGAAAAAAGGTGTGGTATCTTGTGCCAAGACCCAAAGAGCTTTCTGTAATTGGAACTAAATGGGTCTTCAGAAATAAACAAAATGAAAATGGAATGGTAGTTAGGAATAAAGCTAGGCTAGTAGCACATGGTTATAATCAAGAATTTGGCATTGACTTTGAGGAATCCTTTGCTCCAGTAGCTAGATTAGAAGCCATTAGATTATTACTTGCTTATGCTTGCTGTAATGGAATAATGTTACATCAAATGGATGTAAAGAGTGCTTTTCTAAATGGGTCAATAAAGGAAGAAGTTTATGTTGAACAACCCCCTGGTTTTGAATGCACAGAAAATCCTAACCATGTGTACAGATTGGACAAAGCTCTTTATGGACTCAAACAGGCACCTCGAGCGTGGTATGATAGACTCAGCTCATATCTCACAGAGAAAGGCTACTCTAGAGGTAAAGTGGACCAAACTCTGTTCACCAAGGTAAGAAATTCAGATATTATTCTGGTTCAAATTTATGTTGATGATATAGTTTTTGGTTCCACTAAAACCAGCATGTGTGAGGAGTTTGCCAGCTTAATGACCATTGAATTTGAAATGAGTCTAATGGGTGAGCTTAAATTCTTTCTAGGTCTACAAATCACTCAGAGCAAGGAAGGATGTTTCATCAACCAGGCAAAGTACATCTCTGAGTTGCTTAAGAAATACAAAATGGAAAATCTGAAAGCAATCATCACACCTATGAGCACCACTACAAACTTGGATGGAGATCTGACAGGTAAACAAGTTGATGCAAAAACATATCGAGGTATGATTGGATCACTTCTCTATCTTACCGCATCTAGGCCAGACATTCAATTTTGTGTATGCATGTGTGCTCGTTTTCAATCTGATCCTAGAGAATCCCACTTAAGTTCTGTCAAGCGTATCTTTCGATACCTTGCTGGAACTTGAGATTTAGGGATTTGGTACCCTGCATCTTGTTCTTTTGATCTTGTATCCTATTCAGATGCAGACTATGCTGGATGCAAACTCGACAGGAAAATCACGAGTGGCTATTGCCAATTTTTGGGAGGATGTTTGATTTCTTGGGCTTCTAAGAAACAACACTCAGTGGCACTATCTAATGCAGAGGCAGAATATGTTGCTGCAGGGAGTTGTGGTACTCAAGTGTTGTGGATCAAACACCAACTCCAAGATTATCAAACTGATCTTGGGTGTGTCCCCATATTGTGTGATAACACAAGTGCCATAAACCTGGCCAAAAATCTTATCCAGCACTCTAGGACCAAACACATAGAAATTAGACACCATTTCTTAAGAGATGAAGTGATAAAAGGAAATTTTAAACTCATATTTGTTGAATCACAATCTCAATTGGCCGATATTTTTACCAAGCCTCTGAACAATGATAGATTCTCTTATCTTAGAAGAGAGCTTGGTCTGTGCAATTATAATATGGATGCCTGATTTGTGTGCCTGACTTATCTTCTAGAATCTGAATGATTAAACTTGTCTTGGTTTGAAGTGTATCTATCATAAACTCAGGGGGAGCTTAGTCGTCTGTGCTTGGTATGTCTATCTTTCCATCAATAAATTCATAATGAATACAGTTTCAGCATGATACTCATTTTATTGGCTGTTATAATTTCATTCATGCATGGTCTGAGGGGGAGTTAGCTTCAGATTACCTTCTCGGTGTCAAAATGCTGAATAAAGTACAGAGTTGTTATTGCTGGTTGGATAATTGAGTTAACGTAGTGTGGAAATAGGGTTAACGCACCAGACAGCTTATTCTTTGAGAACCTAGTGTGAAGTGTCTCTGGCTGGTTGAATGAGTTGACGCAGCGATAAGACTGAGTTAACGCTGTGGGCATTTGTTTTCGGAAACAGAACCTTTCTATGAGCGGTCTAGATGGATGAGTTGACGCAGTAATAAGGCTGGGTTAACGTAGCTGTGTTAACTTGCTCTGTTCATTTATCCCGTCCCTTCCGTTCTTATCCCACAATAAAGCCTCCTTGGCATCCTAGCACTGAGATATGTAGACGATGTCTTAAATTCAGGGGGAGTTATAGTGAAAATTCCTATTGAGTATGAGATATGTTCTGAATAGCTCTATGAAACGCTAATGATAGGAGATCTATAATTTTTATGATGTTTGAATTCATGAACTTTTGAACCCAATAATCCACTATGTATGGAATAAAAGTTGAACAATTTAATAAAACCAGGACCTTATCATCTCTCGAACGTTATTGTTCAACAGTAAAGAAACCACTATGTGTAGAGGAATTTAATATTTGTATTGATAATAAACCCAGAAATTGGTTACAAACGCTGAAGAAACAATCTCTTACATATGTTATAAAATGCAGAGCAATGGTAGCTATTCACTAAGAAACTAGTCCTATGCACCAAAGAAGTGCTAAAGAGCAAGTCATGAGGTGCGCCACTATCTTTGTCTTCAAGTGAAAAATACATCATTACAGAGCAATGGTAACTATTAACTGAGAAACTACCTTCAAACACGTATGAAGTGCTGATAGGCATGTCATGACGTAAGTTCCCAACTCTGGTACGTCTATGCAGAATAGTTTGCTATGTTGAGTAACCGGGGACTCGGGTGTCTAATAAACATGTGTACCCGTGTCAAAAGACTAGCTATACTTGACTGCAAATGAAAACGTAAAAATAAGTTGAACATGCTGCAAATGTGAGAAATAATTAAAACATGTGAGTGTGTTTGATCTGAAGCTCGTTATTCAACTGAGTCTGTTATCAATGCCAGTTAAATTTCTCTCTCTCTGAAAGGCATCTTGAAATTGACAGATATAAGGAACAGAAATGAAAATGGTTCTAGTGTGAAAAGAGTTCCACTTTTTCTCCAGGCAGGTGCCTTTGGTGGTTCATGGTTTTTAATTCAATGCTTTAAGATTATTTCTTCTCTTTATCATTAATTGAATTGGAGCCTATTTACACATCTCTCTCATGGGAACTCGATCTGCAACACTTAAAAATCCTTGAATATGAGCATCTCTACTCCCTATCTCAGTATCTTAAGAAATTTCCTTGTACAGATGATTTTCTTGCTACTCTTCTTGCAAATATTCATTTGTTTCTGCTTCACTGCGTCGACGCAGTATCCCTTGGCGTCAACGCAATGATTCGAGTACTATTTCCTTATTTTTCCGGTTCACCGACTTGAACCGGTTGAACGGCTCACGGAAATGGGTTTCGAAGCCTCTTTAAAAAGCGTAGCGTGACCGCCGCTTGTCTCCATCCCTTTTGAAACCCTTTGTCGTTCTATCTTCCGTGCTCTCCAAAACCCTTTCCTGTTTCATTCTTCTTCATCCCGCTGCCATGGCTCCTCCGACATCCACTAACAAGAGGAAGAAGAGGTCAGAGGATCATCCAAGAAGCTCAGCATCGGCCGAAGACAATATGGAGCCCCGCTCCAAAGCTGCTCACGATAAAGGGAAGAGGAACACGCGTCCACGCGATCCTTGTCCGCCAACCAAAAAGAGAAAGGCATCTAATGTCAGGACAGCAAGGCAGGATTCATCTTCAGGTGCTGCATCGGGACAGAAAGGTGCGGACAGCTCTCTTACCGTCACCGTGGAAGAACCTCTGAAAGTTCTTATTTCCCGGTATATTGCTGCTACCGACCATAAAATGCTTGAAGTTTTTCCGCAACTATTTCCCACCTTGGACTATCAGGGATGGTGGTCTTTTGTTACAATCCATAAGGTCTATTACCCCACCCTGGTCAGAGAGTTCTACAAAAATTTAAAGTATGAACCTCACGTTCCAAAACTCACATCAACTGTCAGGAATGTTAGTTTTGAATTATCAAATAAATTGTTTGCCAGAGCCTGGAAAATCCCCAAGAATGGAGTTCAGCTACATAGCTTTGAGTATGATGAGCATGATGCTTATGCTCTCCTGACTGACAAACCTAGTGATCCTTCCGATGTCAGGGAAACTTATTTATCCAGTCTCAAAGCAAATCAATTCCCTCCATTGAATAGACTGCTCCACCATATATGCACATCAATGATCACACCACAGAGCAGTGGTAGGGAAACGGTGACTGAGATGCAGAGATTTCTACTTTACTGTATGCTGAAGAGAATACATATTTCCCTGCCTGATGTAGTTATTCAAACTATGGGGTCATGCTTGACACAATCCAGAACACTTCCTTATGCTGCTCCATTGACTGCTATTTTTCGAAAAGTTGAAGTAGACTTTGGTTCTGAGAAGAAAATAATCATCCCTCAAGGGAATGTTTACACACTTTCTTATATTCAGAACTTTATGTGTTTTAAAGTCATTGATGGTAAGCCAGTTAGAATTCTTCCCAGTCAGCAAACAGCTCCATTAGAAACAGGTCAGGCATCAAGAACAGACACTGCGGCTGCTAGTCACGTGAACAAGACAGAGGTACAAATTCCACATGTGGTGAGAGAAGAAAGACCAGAGGGTAGTTCAGCAAGAGGAGAGCGTGAGTTTGAGGAAACATTTGCTAGATCATCAAGCCCTCAGCTGGAAACTGGGGAACCCAGTGGCTCTGCACCTACAATGGAACCCCTTATGACTGGAGCCATTGGAGTTTATAGAAGAACTTTTCCAACGTCTGATGCAGCTCCACCTCCAGCAACTGTTGAAGAGATGTTCGCACACATGACTATGATGCTGCAGCGTCAGGATGCAAAGATGGACAAGTTAATGGAGTTTACAAATTTTCATCTTAACAAACTGACTTCTCGGATTGTTCAATTTGAAGTTTCCGTCTTATCCGAGTGGCAAAAATTCTTACTCACCAAGATGTTAACTGACCAAGCTACAAGGACCGTCTTGCAAAATATATCATCTCTCCTTGACAAGTTATCCACACTGGTGACTGATATGCACAACAATCAAGCTTCATTTTTTCAATCCCTTGCCAAGATTACTGATTTATGTTTTGATGTGAGGATAGCAGTTGAAACCATCAAAGGTCCTGTCAATGCAGTTCCCCAATGCCTCAAAGCTATGTTAGAAAAGATTGACAAAGTGACTGCAGAAATTCAGTCAATTGGGGACAAGTTTCAAAATAAGGAATCTATCACAGTTGATCTTCCTTCTGCCATTGACAGTGTACGCACCACTCTAAGTCATCAGCTGGGCGAACTCTCTCAGGATATCCGATATTTACTGGCCAGAGATCAATCTGCCTCAGGACAGCAGCAGCTTCGCCAGCCACCTCAAGGATCTCAGTCTACTCAAGGGCAATCCTCTCGTCAGCAGCAACAACCAACTTCTGCCAGAAGACACAATCGCTACTTCCCATCTTGAAATAGCTCTTCCACATCTACTCCCCTTCCTGATGATGTCAAAGGGGGAGAATGTTACAATGTTAAATGCATCAATCATGAAGTCAAGCTGGAATCTAGACCAGAGTTCATTGCATCTGCATCAATCATGTTGACTAACTAAATGTTTTGTTTTCTTTTTGTCTGGTTCTATGATGTAAAATCTTGAACTTGAATGAATGACAAAATTAAAGTTTGATTTAGTCACTGAATTGATTTCCTGTTAATCTGAAGTTTCTTGCATGATATGAATAACCTTGATTGTTTAGTTGCAATGGCATTCACCTCATAGTTGCCATCATCAAAAAGGGGGAGATTGTTGTGCCCCTGGTTTTGATGATGACAACCATGAGATATGAATGATGTATTCAATTCAATGATGAATTAAATCTTGATTCAATAATACTTTCACTTGATTTCATTCTTGTTGCTAGAAAGGAACAGGGTCGACGCTGAGGGCTTAAAGCGTCCACGCATCAGTTGAAGAAGCCTTCACTGATATCTCTCACAACGTTAACTCCACGAAGCAAGCAGCGTCAACTCATCATATTCTGAAGTAGAGACCTTCACAAGTTATTCCACTGCGTCAACGCCACAATAGAGCAGCGTCGACGCAACAGTTACAAAGGGAGAGCGAATGGCTTAC
The DNA here is from genome assembly GCA_022559845.1 of Amorphophallus konjac. Taxonomy (NCBI): domain Eukaryota; kingdom Viridiplantae; phylum Streptophyta; class Magnoliopsida; order Alismatales; family Araceae; genus Amorphophallus; species Amorphophallus konjac. The sequence continues at coordinate 192,315,869 of CM040121.1, read as the reverse complement.
TGGAATACTCTGATGCGTCAACGCTTTGATCAAGTAGCGTGAACGCAACAGTTCAAGCATTCCTTGTTGCAGCCTCTGGAGTACCTTGGCAGCGTCGACGCTGCAGTTCGATGGATTGCCACAACTGTCTAAAGCGCAACTAATGAGTGGACGCAGTTGCATCTTGCGTCAACGCACTCCGCATGAAACCTGAAGCTAGAAGAAGGATGCGTCAACTCCTTGGAGCAAGAGGGTTGACGCCATCTAATTCCAGTTGCAGAGCACGATAAGTGGATCCCACCTTCAGTCGTCATCTGCCACATCAGCCACAAGCGAATAAGTTTTCGTTGCTTCTACCACTCCAGAAGGTTCCCCACGTGAGCAATCATGAGGATAACAAGAAAATCAGGGTGGTGGCCCACCTACCTCACGTGAACTGTTTTGTGCGCGGGAAGACCATAAAATAGGTTTAGCCGAGAAGAACAAGTGTGAGAGGTGAAGAGTAGAACGAGTGAGGCGGACTACAGAACGAGAGAGGCTGAGAGTAGAACTGGACGAAGGCTGCTGAAAAATCAGATCAGAAGATCATCGCGCCACCAAGACTCTTCTACATTCCAGACGGAGGAGATTCAAGGATCGAAGCTCATGCGTATGGACATGGATCTCTCTGTTGGTGATCTAAATTCCGATGCGTCCAAGTGCTGAAGTTTGATTTCTTATCTTTTAGTTTTCCTATTGTTCCTGAACATTGTACTCCTCTCTTCCACTGGATTTAGTGAAGAGAGGGTGATTCTAATTCAGCGGGCTGTGCTGAGATCAGGGGTGTCAAGGTAGTTCGCCTTCAAGCTGTTTGACAGCGGATCTGAGGATTCGTTCCTCGTTGTTTTCTATTGGGGTAGTCAACAGTGTAGAGGAATCACTTCCTCGGTTTAGCAAAGCTGTAAAGCTCAGCAGGGTTCCTCACTGGTTGAGTGGGGAGGTGGACGTAGGTCTCCACTGGGTGACCGAACCACCTTAAAATTGTGTTCTCTTGTGGTTTGGTCTAATCATCGCAATTTGTTCTTCGCTAGATGCATGATAGGCACGCTCTCTGATTGGCTTAGTTCAGTGTTTCAATTAATCATCTAGGTGTGGTGCTTCTGATGCGAATTGCTCTACTATAATTTTTATAAGGTCAACCTATTCACCCCCTCCCCCTCTAGCTTGACCGTCCTCTCGATCCAACAGGGAGGACTTGGCTTTCTACCCGATATAAGAAGCTCCAAAGTGAGGAGAAGGTCGGGCTTATCAGGTGTGGGGAGGAATAGAAGGAGGTCGCTAGTGTAGCAACCAATGGTGCAAACCGAGGTGATAGACCCGATGCATAGGTGTAGGAGGCTAAGGCTCCTAGGTTGTTCGGCCATAGGGGTCAACATGCTAGTGAACTCAATTTGCCATGCTAAGCCCTTAAGAAGATCCTCTAAGGTCTCCACTTGATAGGATGCTTGGATTGTGGTGTGATAGGAGAAGAAGGGCACTATGGGAAGGTTTTGTTCTATGGGAGGGAAGACATGGGCCGTGATCTTTCTAATTGGGCTCTCCTTTAGCCAACTAACAAGGGGTTCTCATAAGATGAGCTCGGCCCCAGCTAGAGAGGGTGGTGTAAGGTGAAGACCATCGTGTGAGGTTTCTTCTTCAACTTGGACATGGATTTCCTCCAAGGTGGGGAGTGGTTTTGGAGTGTTCACCACTATGGGGTCAGGTATGAGTTTCTCTACCAAGGAGGTGAGAGGGTCTTTTGGGGTGATGAGAGTTGGTGTGTGGTGCTCTCGGGGTGGAGGGTAAAGGGAAACTTGGATTGGAATTGGTAGGGGAAGTAGTGGAGGCCAAGGTTGGGGTAGGATTGGGGTTTGGAGTGGAAGGTGGGTTGGGTGAGGGGGTTTGGGTTAATTGGATTTGGCGGGGGCGTTCCTTTTAGGGGATGATGGAGGGGTAGTGGTGGGAACCAAGGGGGCTTGTGGGGTATGGCTTTGGTGAGGGATCGTGGGTTGGGAGGTGGTGGCCGTCATGGGCCTAGGTGGAGGGATGGACACGGGGTCCACTTGGGTTTGAATGGTGAGGGTTGGGTGAGTGGTTGTCCTCATTGGGGAAATCGGGTCGATTGGGGGTCTCTTCCCCTTGGGATCGGCTGATTGTGGAGGGGTGGAAGTGGGGGCCAATTGGGTTTGGATAGTGAGGTTTGTGGAAGGGGGTTTTGGTTGGGGTGTGGGGACCCTCATGGGGTTAGGTGGGGAGGTGGATGCTTGGATCATTTGGGTCTTAAGGGAGAGGATTTGGTGGCGAAGTGTAGTGATGATGGTTGAGAGGGAATTTGTTGGGAGTGGTGGGGGTGGAGGCCTAAGGGTGGTCTCAAGTTGGCCGGGTGGGGATGGAGGAGTGGTAGTGCTCCTCGGGCTAGGGGTGTTTGAGTAGGAGGGGTGTGAATATTTGGGGATGTACATCTTTCTAAGTTCTACCTTCATCTCTTCCCTTGAGTGAATAGGTTCTTATCTTTCAACCCTCCTTAAGCCCTCTATACTCCGCCACTTTTCCTTGGCTTGATCCCAAAGTCGTCCCTTGGCCTTGAGGACTCTCGCGGGTCCATATACCCAAGTCTCTTTAAAGTACCTTTCTATGCTAGCCTCCCACCTTAGGTAATCACTAGAACATGATCCGTCAAAGATAATATCCCTATCTAGAATTAAGTCCATGGGTGGCGAGTAGGCTAAGTAGGACATGGCCATGATGAACGGGAGGATAAATGCAATGGCCCTAAGACAAGACTTAGTAGAGACAAGTCTGGAACTTGCTCTGATACCAATTTGATGTGACACCACCTTGGGGGTGGCAGCCACTCGACCAATGCCCTTGGACCTACAACCCGCAAGCATGCAATTTTGACGGTGGACTCACTCGAGCGGACTCACCCGCTTGGCGCACACTAGGGCCCGTAGGCAACCCGGTGATGGTGGTGAGGGTCTGAGATGGGACCTCACTGCTCTGTGGGTTGGCTAGCCTAAGATTGACCCTCTAAGGGCCCTGGGATGCCCACTCTCGGGGGCAGCCAGCACGCCAAGGGCGTGGGGTATAGTATCTCTCTCACAACTCACCCGCGGTAGCACTCAATTGATGTAAATTTGAGACTGGGCACTCTGTCACCGTCCGATAGAGCTAAGAGGAAATACTAATTAAGCAAGATAAATCAACAAAGAGAGGGGGGTAGGAGCTCACCTGATCAGCGTTAATACGCCGATCCCGGCCGGAGACGATGACGAGCGTGGTGGCATGGGCATGCACCCGCATGCCGCGTCGGTGTAGCTTCGGATGGTGACCGTCTAATACATGCACTACGCCCCTTGCTAGGGGGTTGGACTAGGGGTGGGGGGAGTAGAATTACAACCAAAATGTACCTCCACGCAGTGAGGGGTGCTCAGCCAGCCAGGCGGGAAGGGGAAAAGCCGAGCTAGGAACTAATTGGAAGGCGGTTGCCGGTTCTGTCCGCTCTCTGGAACATGGGATAGGCAGTCGATGTTGGCACCGCTGCGGCCACTCCCGGACATCGTTTGCTACAAAACCAGCGGCAAAACCTCCTGGGTTGGCCCAGGAGAACGTCAGATTTTTGGGAGGACCTCTGGTTGCCAGTGATGGTCGGTGCAGGGCTGTGAGCAGAGTCTATGTTCTTTGATTCTGTCTGCTTCAGCACCACTACCGCAGGAAGACGAGGTCACCACGGGTGCTCCTGAGCTCTGATTCAGGCGTGGCTGGAGTCGCTGGATTCGTTGTCGAGCCCTCTTCGAAATGAGACCCACGGGGACACCGGAGGAGGTCAGAGTAGATAGGGACAGCCCGAACAGTGATTGAGTGTCTGTTCAGTCCCAGACTGGACAAAACAGCGCACCCGAGGGAGAAAATTGAGAAATCACTACTCCGGATGCCGAACGGGGTGCCACTTCTTGGTAATGGAAGAAGACTTGTCATAGAAGCTCTCAGCCAACTGGCGCCTCAAGAAGCACAGGAATGTAGCCATGGGAGCTTCTGGAAGTTGCTTTAGGTTGTTGACTGGACCTATCCTGTGCAGTCGGAGAAGAACAACTCTCCCTGGCAGTCACGAACTCAGATGGGGACGAGATCACTACCGTTGCAAAGCTGACCAGAAGACAAATCTAACGGTATATGATACACCTCAAGGAGATTCACGGTGACATCGTGGGAGCCTATGCAAGTCGATGGAACACTACTGCCTGCAAGCTGGAACAGGCTGGTTGAAGTTGATAGGTGGGAAATGGGGTAGATGAGAGGGGAAATGGGGTGGATGGGTGTGGGGGTGACCCCAGGCTATGAGGGGGTCTGGGAGGGGGCAAACCAAGGTGAGGAAGGGGGAGAATGGGGGCTGGAAGGGGGTCTAGTAGGTGGTGGGAGGGAGAGCTGCGAATTTGGTGTTGGGAGGGAAAGGGAGAGGGAGATCTCACTCCCTTGGGGAGTCTCGGGCATGGGGGAGGAGAGAGTGGAGAGAAAATATTCAAATGTCCCTTGGGAGCTGAAGGATTGTGTGGGGAATAGGGTGGATTGTGTTGGGGAGAGGGAGATTATGTTGGGAGAGCCAAGATTCTCCTAGGGAGGGAGGAGATTTGGTGGTAGTTTGGAGAGGGGGTAATTAATGCTCTTAGGGAAGTGAAGGGTCTCTAGATGAGGTGGAGGGTGATGGATGAGGTGGAGGATGATGTGGAGGGGTGAGGAGAGAAAAAGGGGCGCAGGTTTTAGAGAGAGAAAGTGGAGGAGAAAGAAAATGGCTTCCTAGATAGAGAGGTAGAGAGAGAGGGGGGGATAGGGGCTTCTCACCCACTCAATTGGCTTCTCACCAAAAGAAGAAGATTTAAGTTGGACACTAGAAAATTCAAATATTCATTCATTCATTAACTAAAAATGGAGAGAGTGGGGTCCTATTTATAGGGATCCCATAATTTACAATAAGTCCCTGCGTTTAGGAACAATGACAAATAACCGAGAGGGAAGGGGGCGCCCCTGGGCCTAGCCCATTGAATTGGGCCCATTAACTAATCTAATCAACCCTATGACACTTAACTTAGGTAGATGACTCATTAACATAGTTATATGACTCAAATAAAAGGAAAATTACAATGATATGACTCAAATAAAACAAGAAAATTACATGACTTGACTCAGAAAAATGTGACGGACACAATGAAACCATGTAGGTGAGCAATCAGAGCTGTGGAAAAATGTGAAGGGCGAGAGATACCCCAATCAAGGACTCAGTTCAACAAACTCTCCCGATGAGGGAGAGATCCCTTATGCTAGCTGCGGACAATTGTCAGCTTTACTAGGCAACCCCTGGGAAGCCTCAGTAGCCCCAGTTGCCAACTGCCGGCCGAAAGCTGTCGGCTCAGAGCAATCCTCGAGGGGTCCCGGCAACAATAATTCTCCGGTCCCATCGACATCAACTAGTGACTTCAAGAATCAAGAAGTGCACTAAACCAACACCGACGATGATGATTTCATCGACTTCCAACCCGCTCCACCGGAGCTGTAGGATGGAGGCCAGGCGACCGTTGATGAGCTCGTTGAAATCAACTTGGGCAAAGGTGAAGCCCCCCAGCCCACATTTGTCAGCGCTCTCCTCACCGAGGTAGAAAGGCGGGATTACAAGCAAGTCCTACTTGAGTATAAAGATTGCTTCGCCTAGACGTACAGAGAGATGCCGGGGCTAGACCCCTCCGTAGCAAAGCATGAGCTAGCTATTTCTCCCTCGGTCACTCCAGTCAAACAGCCGCAGAGGCCCATGCGCCATAAGTTGGAGCTCCAGGTCGCGACCTAAGTCAATAAAATGGCGGAGGTCAATGTCATCGAGCCGTGTATCTATCCGATCTGGCTCGCCAACATAGTTCCAGTCAAGAAAAAAAGTGGTCAAGTCCGCATCTGCGTCGACTTCCGGGACCTCAACAAAGCTTTTCCAAAGGATGACTTCTTAGTTCCAATCACAGAAACAATGGTCGACATGACCACTGGACATGAGGCCTTGCCTTTCATGGATGGGTGATCTGGTTCTTACAAAATCCGAATGTCCCTCAAAGATAAGAACCACACAGCCTTCAGATCCCCCAAATGGATTTTCAACTACAAGCGCATGTCCTTCGGTTTGAAGAATGCCGACACTACTTACCAAAGGGCCATGACCAAAATATTCGATGAAATGCTGCACAATATCGTCGAATGCTACGTCGATGACCTCGTCGTCAAGACTAAAAGGCACGAAGACCATTTGCGTGACTTACGACAAGCCTTCGAGTGTCTCTGGTAATACAGGCTCAAGATGAACCCTGAAGAGGGGCGATCTCGTGCTGGTCCTGAGCTGGAGAAGATGATCACCGAACAGTGAACTGCAATGAAGGGAAACGGATCAGGGGGCCCAGGGATGGTTCCCTGGGGAAAACCCTTCGATGCCTAAGTCAGTAGAGCAGTGGTGGAAGCTATGAAGGGAGGAGGAAGGAGATGCACGAGATCCCTCTCCACCAAGGTGGTGAAGTGGTTCCTGCTTAGGGAGTTTTAGGAGTGTGTTGGCCTTACCTTTCGTTGGAGGGAGTCCCAGGTTTAAATAGTGTGCCGGCCTCATGAGTCCCGTAAGTTGAGGAGTTTCAGGCGGGAGTTATGTCCTCGTCGTGGGCTCTTTACGTCCTCATCGTGGGATCTTTATAGCCTTGTAAACTCCTACTCATAAAGGGCTCTCAACGGCAGCGTGGATAAGCAATCGTCGGTCGACCCAAGCATGAAGAGTGCCAGCCTTGTCCGGGCTAGGGGCATAGCTCGGGTGAGGCTCGGTCAGAGTGGGCGCGAGGCACCATCCCTTATCCCAGCGAGGGGGATGAGTCGGGCGTGGGTCTTCCTCCGATCGGACCGACGCTCGGGCCTTCCGAGCCTAATGGCCGCCGAGGAAGTGGTTGATCCCGAGTGAATTTATTGGGCTTTTATGCTAAGTGGGCCCTGCGGGGTGGTCACTTAGATGAGCTGGGCCTCGTTTGGTCTTCCTGGACTTGGTTTGGCCGCTCTTAGATGGGCTATAGTAATCCCCCTCTCCACTTTTTCCCCTCTTACTCTCGAGCCTTGGTAGGCTCGGAAGAGTAGCTGTTAGGGTTTTGGACTAGCGTGGCTCAGGTGGGCGGAGATCTGGCGGTGTTAGGAAGCCACATGTCATGGTCACCTGGGCCCGTAATAATGATAATCCTGACGGATTTCAAATGAAAGGCCCCCCCTTTCTCGGAGGTCAGAACGACGCGCCGCCTTCCGCGTGGGGATAAAGGCGTTGTGCGCTTGCTGTCGTTCTAGACTCCCTCCGTTTTAGGGTTTTGCTCTCCTTTGTGCTTGCTTTCGAGGCTCTCTGATGCACCGCGGAGATACGGCGGAAGAGCAGAGGCTTGCATCAGCATTCGCAGAGTTGGCGGAGATAACCGCGGAGGAGGTCCGACAGCTTCCCCTTCCTCCAGAGTCTTCGGAGTCTGAGGCGCCTTTTTTTGTAAGTTTCTCTTCGAATGTCATAACGGACCTTCGTTCGGAGATCGAAGAGTTTCGGGGCGAGCCTGAGATGAGGGCGATGGTGATACAGCCAGCTCCGAACTACAGCGAACTGGGGGAGGCGGATGTGAAGCGGCTGGAGCACCAGTTTCGCCTGCCCTATCAGTATTACTTTCTTGCGGCTGCCCCACACGAGACGAGCTTAGATTCTTGTACGGGCCATTTCTGCTCCTTCCTTCTATCGTGGAAGGCCGGGTTCCGTCTTCCCTTCGACTCTTTTGTTCTTAAGCTTCTCGATTTTTTTCAGTTGGCTCTCATACAGTTCATGGCCAACTCTTATCTTCTTCTCTCCGCCTTCCGCATCATCTGCCTTCAGTGCGGGGTCCCTCCTTCCTTGGAGCTCTTCCATTACTTCTTTGAGTTGAAGGCACATTCTTCGACCGGGAAGGGCTTATATTTTATCCAGGCGAGGCAGAACAGGAGCTGTGTCTCCTTGGCTGTGAAGGACTCTTCTAACAAGGGGTGGAAGACTCAGTTCTTCTGGGTGGGGATTTTTTCGGTGGAGGAGTCTTGGAGGTGCCCCGTAATCCCTAATTTTCACCTAAATATCCCTCCGAGGCAGGATGAGTTCTCTTCAGATGTGGAGGAGTATGCGGCCATTCTTCTGAAGCGTCTCCAGTCTACGGAGGAGCTGGTGACCCCGGAGAACATCGAGCGGTGGCTTCTCCAGCGGCTACGGCCGACAGGTACAGGCATCGTGAATCAGCCTTCTCGTCGGTTGATGAAGCCACATTTTTCCTTTTCTTGACCATATCGTCTTTCGTGCAGACGCTAGGTGGCCGGCTGTGGAGGAGGAGCTTGTGATCGAGCGGGAGGTGATCGATCTGGGTGACGATTTGCCTGTCGATGAGTCGCGAGCTCCCGAGGGTCGTTCCCATGCCCGAAATAAGGGCAAGGGGGTGACCCGGGGAGGATCTTCCAGGCCACGGGGGCCCAAGCGCAAGGATCCCATGGAGGGCATGATACAGGATGCCGTGAAGGCCAGGAAGCTGGCCAAGAAGGCCAGGGCCGACCCCACGGTCGAAGGTGACTCTGGCTCGGCTCTCCCCTCTTCCGAGCGTGATAGGGCCGACCCTGTCAGGCCAGCTCTCCCATCCGCCGAGCAAGAGGGGGTCGAGGAGGCCAGGGCCGTCTCTGCAGTTGGCGGCGGCGCTGGCCCGGCTCTCCCCTCAGCAGGAGCCGAGGGGGCCGGGGATGATGCGGGCGACTCCAGGGCCACGACCGAGACTAGAGCGTCGATCGAGGTAGGTGGTGCTCTGGGTGGCGATGTTGGGGCCGAGCAGGTCGAGGCAGGGGGGTCGCGAGGAGCGGCGACGCAGCCCCAACCGACCGAGGCAAGAGGGGCGGATGAAGTAGCGGCTCGTTCGGGGCCGGCCAGCGGGGCTCCTGAGGGGATGTCGTTCGGAGGGGAGGCCCCTATTCCGGCGACTCTGGAGAGGCTGGGCATCCAGGGCCCTCTGTACCGGAGATGTCGCAGCATAGCTGCGAAGGTGGTGAGGGGAGTGATAGGATCGGTGCACTGGATTCAGAGGGGGGTGAATGAATCCCACCCTTAAAAAACTTTTCGCTCAATGAAAACTAGAACACTAACTAGAACAAGATAGACAAACTGGATAACTAATTAGAATCTCTTTTGAACCGAAGAACAAACATCTATCTCGTGCCTAAACAATCAGCTAGCGGAAGCGGAAGAAGGTAATCAACCTACTGCAAGATAGCAATATGAACGCTCAGACAATCTATGAAAGGTGGTAGAAGACATGGAGCTAATGCACAAGGCAAACCACTGCACATATAATTTTTAGGTGGTTCGGTCTTCCAGACGTACATCCACCCCTCACTCCCAACCGGAGTGAGACTTCCACTAGCACAAGCTAGAAACTGCAGACTCAGTCTGCGAACAGAATGCTGCCACATAGCTTGACCAGGGGAATAGCCTCCCCTCTTCCTCCACACCGGAGGGACACCCCAAGTGACTCCCATCCACTTAGAAACCAGAGACCGAAGTCTCTCTTCCTCCAGACCAGGAGGGCACACACCAGTGACTCCCCGTCACTAGCAAACCAGAGGTCACAGACCTCTCTTCCTCCAGACCAGGAGGGACCCGACCTCTATCCAGAGAATCGGAAGAACAAAGATAACCAGAGTGACAAAAGAAAAACAAAAACAAGAAATGAAAATAATCACAGCAAATAGAAAGCTGTAAAGCGAAATCACAATTTGGCTCTCGCAAGAGCTGACTGGCCTGGATATGATCCACGGTCCAGTATGAACTGATCTGCTGATGAAGCTTCTTATCGCTCGATCTCTCTTCTTACTCTTCTTTTACTTCTCTGCTTATTTCTCTCACTGTCTTCTCTTCTTCTCTCAATCCTCACGACCTCTCTCTCTTTCTCTTTTTCTTCTGCTGCACTCTTCTTTCTTCACTCACAGTCTCGATCAGCCCTCTTCTATTGATAGCTTCTACAGATGAAGAAACTTTATATATATAGCAGCAGCAACAGGTGCTAGGGCGTGAGCTTTCCACTTCTCCCGCCCAATTAATGCTACCACATGTCAGCATCTCAGCTTCTTGGATCACGTGCCAGGTGCCCACCTTGGGTCACGTGCCCAGACACATTAACCTCGTCCAACAATCCTGTCAGTTAATCAGTCGAAGATAGTATCAGCTTAAGGCAATGTTCAGACTTCATTCAGCAAGCAAAGCAAGCATGGATGGCTGTACAGAGTTGATCGTGTGAGGCAAGACAAGTGTACAGACTTCTTACCACATGCTGTAATATGCATATATGATGCAGTGTATAGACTTGCAGAAACATGCTGCAGTATGCATATGATGCAGTGAATAGACTTGAAGAATAGACTTCGATGAGAACAATGCATGAACGTAGTGTATAGACTTGCTGAATGCCTAGCTATCGTGCGGATGTATAGACTTGTGATATGCAGCCTAAGTATGTACAGACTTGATGAGGTGCTAAGTGACAGAGCTGGCTGTACAGACTCTGAGGAAACACAAGCAGCGTTGTATAGACTTGAAAAATGCTAGATGCACGATGTATAGACCTTGCCAAAGGAAATGGCTATACAGACTTGACCAAGGCAAAGCAATCGAATGTATGGACTTTCACAAGGTATAGACTTGCCAAAGAACTAGATGATGTACAGACTTGAACAAGGGAAAGTCTGTACAGACTTGAAGGTTCACAACGTATACACTTTGGCAAGACAATGGCTGTACATACCTCAACTCGAGCAATGTATAGACTTGCAGGTGCAACGTAGGTAAAAGTACCAGTGTATAGACTTGCGAGTGTAACGTAGGTAAAGGTACCAATGTATAGACTTCGTAGTTGAAAAGGTGGATGTACAGACTTCACTTCATGCACACTACAGTGCAGTGTACAGACTTCAGACATGATGCACTGTATAGACTTCAAATGAGACTGTACAGACTTGGTCCGATGTATAGTGCAATGTATAGACTTTCGTTCAGCAGAGACGTTAAGAGAGACTGTATAGACTTTAATGAAGAATGCACACGATGCAAAGAACTCTGTACACACTTGGCCAATGTACAGACTTAGCAGTAGCATGATGGCGAGTGCTGTATAGACTTCGTGTGCAATGGCCAACAATGTGCAGACTTGGCCCAACTAAGAACCGATGGATGTATAGACTTTACGAGCACAGTCCAATGTATAGACTTTGCGAAGCACAGTCCAATGTATAGACTTTGCGAGATGCAGACTGGGCAATGTACAGACTTGAAGATGTGAACGACACAATGTATAGACTTGGCCCCTTGACGAATGTACAGACTTGGCTTCGTGCTTGCTACAGGACAATGTCTAGACTTGATGCAACTTCAAAGCACAATGTGTAGACTTTAACAATGTGACACAATGTACACACTTCATGAGACGATGGATGTACACACTCTAGCTAAGCAAGCTACAGTGAATGTATGGACTTTATGTAGACGATGCATGAGACGCGAACTCTGTACAGACTTGGAGTAATGCATGCCGATGTACAGACTTCAGTTGAAGCCAACCGAAGAGTGTATAGACTTTATGAATACATATGCCAAGACCAATGTACAGGCTTGAAGAGGATGCAAGCAGTGTATAGACTTAGTCTATGACAACGGACCAATGTACAGACTTAAGGTCTCGCATGCAATGCAGTGTGTGAACTTTGAAGTGCTTACAGCTGTGTAGACTTCAAATGTAGAGACTTTGAACGTGTGTGCTGGCAGTGTATAGACTTGGAAGTCTAGGAGGGGTCGACCCATCTAAGAAGGGGGTCGACCCACTTTTGCATGCAGTGTACTAACTGTATGCTCAATGCAATTGTGCTGACTCTGTTATATGAATGCATCGACCAGATGTCAGATAAATATAGTGGAATGTCATTCACAAGCTCACATTCACAAATCCATGAACACATATGAATGCACTTAAATGAATCAACAAGGTCTTTCATGCACACATGCATATGGTGACTTATAGTGTTTGCTATCATCAAAACCAATCATCAAGACCACAGGGGCACAACAGGGAGGAGACAGGCAGTGCTCCTCGCCCATGGCCCTCGAGATGGTGATGAAGGGCAGCTTGGTCCTGGCCCAGATGGGGGCCTCTCTGGCTGAGGCTTATGCTCGGTCGGAGTCAAAACGAGCGGACCTTGCCTTGACCCTGGGCGCGTCCGACAGGAAGGTGGCTCGGCTCCCTGAGGAACGTGACGGGCTTCGGAGAGAGCTTTCCTCAGCTATAGAGCTGGCGAGGGTGAGCCAGGTGGAGGCCCAGATACTGTCTAAAAAATTGGCTCGGGCCCGCAAGTCGCTCGAGAGGAAGAGCAAGCTTTTGGAGGAGGAGCGTTTGGCCAGCGTCGAGCTAAATGGCCGGTGGGAGGCTGAGCGTGCCGACCTGGTGGACTGAGCGAAGGAAACCCCGTCTCTTCGAATGGAGGCCGAGGTTGATCGGGCCGAGGCGGAGAAGCAGATGGCTGAGGCCGAGCGGAGGTTAGTCGAGGCGGAGCGAGAGAAGGCCGAGCTCGCTGGTAGGGTGGGATCAGCCGGTGCGGAGGCACTCGAGCAGTACAAATGCTCAGAGGCCTACCGGGTCGACCTTAAGTAGGCTACCCTCCCCTACTACGAGTCAGCACTTCACCGGGGCATCCGGAAGGGATTCAAGCAAGGCTACGATCAGGCCATCTCCTACGCAGAGGGGCAGGCGTCCGAGACCATCAATTTCCCGTCTGGGCAATGCTATGACTCGGATTTGTCGTCCTCCGATTCCTCTGGTTCGACATCCTCGGAAGAAGGAGATGAGGGGGACTCTTCATCCGAGGGGTCGCCAGCTCCAGATGCCTCGGGACGGCGTGCAACCGAGGTAGTTCCCACGCCGGTGGAGTCAGTGCCAGGGTCGGCCGTCACCGAGGGCATCGGGGGCAGACCGTCCGAGCCTTCCTCTTATGAGCCTCAGGATGGGCCAGAGGCCAGATGTATTTGTTTTGCTTTTTCTTCTTGTATGTTTTTCCTTTTTTGAAGAAGAAACTTCTCTTTTGTATAAAGGAAGGTCGAAAACATAAGGCAGTAGCATTATGATAAAGACTTAACTATTTCGTACCGCCGTTGCCGTGGTTTGACCAACGTATCGCAGTAGTTGGAAAGTGCCGATACTTTCTACGTGGATCTCGCATGATGGTTGGGCGAGCGTTTGACAGGGTGTCTTTCCGTTTTCTCATGCTTTAAATGCCTGGCTACTTCGTGTGTCCCGTTGGGATGAAACCGAGGAGTCTGAGGTGACCGTTCGTAGGAGAGGTCCCTTTAGCGTGTTTTCGAGGGGAGAATCATTTAAGGCAAGTAGCCTCCCTTTGCCTATAAAAGGTCTGAAGGGCGTCTCTTCCTCTCCATCGCTTAGGGTCTTCTCCGATACTCTTTCCTCCCTCCTTTCACAAACCGTTGTGCTGTAAAATTTGAAGCATGGAAGACGCTCTGGAAGACGAAGCTGCCGACGACGGAGGGTAGAGAATCTTTTCCGCTTCGGGTTTGAAGGGGGTTCGATGTGCGGAAGCATGCCGCCTTCTTTTATCAGTTCCAGAGGCGCTTGCAGGGAGGTTACTCGGGTAGAAGGTTTGACATGCTGGGTCATGTCGAACTCTTGTTCCTGACCCACCGACTCCATCCCGAGGGGAGGAAGAAGCCAATTAAGCTCCCTCCTTTCTGGGCTTTCCCCTGCCTCCTCGTCCAGCTCTGCTGGTTTCTTTTTCTCTTTCACTCTTTGGGGGGTGCCTGCACTCTCTGCCTTTCAAAGAGTTGGCAGAGAGGAGGCCGTCTCTTGTTTCCCTTCCTCTTCTTCTTGTTGTTTCCCCTCTTTTCTTTTTTCTTCCGAGCTTTCTCAAACCAACAAAGCCGGTGGTCCCTTATCCGAGCAAGTTTCTACACGAGGCAGAGTCAGTGACTGAACGTGGGAGCGCCTACTAGGTCGGCCGAGCGTTCTGCTCGCATCAGGGGATGTGATTTTTTCTTTAAGGTACATGCATATTGTATCGGCTATGGCCTACTTGATGTACATCACAGTTTAATAAGAAGAGAAGAATGGCATTTATTCTATTTTGCTTACATGTGTATGCTAGCCAAATGTTCAAAAATAGAACTTGCGTAGTGTAGTCGCGTTCCATGTCCGAGGGATGAGTTCTCCTTCCATAGTAGATAACCGGTGCGCTCCATTCCCGAGCATCTCGACCACTCGGTAGGGGCCTTCCCAATTAGGGGATAACTTGCCCGCCGCCTCAAGTGGTCGAGAGGCTTCGGCTTTCCTAAGAACGAAGTCTCCCGGATGGAAGTGTCTGTCCCGGACTTTGGCGTTGTAGTATTAAGCGAGGCGGTGTTGATATTCCATTACTCGGACGCTGGAAATCTCTCGGACTTCATCTGCTAGGTCAAGGTTTTCGAGCAGTTTCTGGTCGTTTACCTCGGGCAAGAAGCAGATGACTCAGAGGGAGGGATTGACAATCTCCAACGGGATCACGGCCTCGGTGCTGTACACCAGCTGAAAAGGATTCTCACCGGTTGCTGTTCTGGGAGTCATTCTGTGTGACCAAAGTACATTCTGCAATTCCTCGAGCCAGCTGCCCTTGGCTTTGCCGAGCCTAGTCTTAATGCCTTTTAAGATAGTCTTATTGGCATTTTCGACCAGCCCGTTAGCCTAAGGGTGGGCGACCGAAGTGAAGTGATTCTGAATGTTCAGGTCGGCACATCTGTCTCGGAAATAGCGAGAATCAAATTGCCGGCCATTATCGCTCACTATCACCCGGGTGATGCTGTAGCGACAGATGATCGATTTCCAGACGAAACTCTAGACGACTGTCTTGATGATCCTAGCTGTGGCCTCAGTCTCGATCCACTTGGTGAAGTAGTCGATGGTGACGATGATGAACTTCTTTTGGGCCTGAGCCGTAGGGATCGGCCCAAGGATGTAGATCCCCTATCGAGCGAAAGGATAAGGCTCGGCTAGGGTGACGAGCTCTGTTGCCGGCTGATGGACCAAGTGGTCAAATCACTGGCATCGGTCACACTGTTGTACGTAGGTCGAGCAGTCGCGCTACAGAGTGGGCCACCAGTAACCCTGCCGAAGCAAGATCCTGGCGAGCGACCTTCCTCCCAGATGTGCTCCGCACAGGCCTTCATGAACCACTTGAATCACTCGGCTGGACTCGTCAAAACTGATGCACTTCAGGAGGGGACCGGAGAAGGATCTGTGGTACAAAGTGCCGTCCAGAATGACGAAGCGATGAGCTTGGTATTTCAATCTCCGGGCTTCTCGAGGGTCGGGAGGCTCCTGAGAGTCTTGGAGCCACGACAGATAGGGAGTACGCCAGTCGCTTGGGGGGGCCGAGTCAACAGCCATGAGCTCCGAATCATTGCTCGGTCGCTCTAGCTCTTCGAGGAGGACCGATCGAGTACCTTCTGGGTCAAGAGAGGAGGCCATCCGAGAGAGGGCGTCCGCCCAGGAGTTTTCCTCTGGAGCTATTCAGACTACCTCAAAACTCTCGAACTGTTGTGCCACGGTCTTGACCAGCTGGAGGTATTTGACCATCGGTTCTTCCCGAGCTTCGTAATTGCTGTTGACCTGGCTAGCGACTAGTTGGGAGTCAGTGTGGATTGTGACTCGCTCAGCCCCCAACCGCCGGGCCATGCGGGCTCCTGAGATAAGGGCTTCGTACTCGGAGGCGTTGATGGATGCCTGGAAGTTGAACTTCAAGGCGTATTGCAGTTCTGCTCCTTCGGGGGACTTCAGGAGGATACCGGCGCTACTCCCGGCCGAGTTGGAGGATCCGTCGATGAACAATTCCCAGGTTGGCCCGGGTGCGGACAGAGATTTTTCTTCAATCGGGACTGTGCTCTCGGTGATTAAGTCGGCGAGCGCCTATCCTTTGATGGCCGAGCGAGGCTGGTACGATATATCGTAGGCCCTGAGCATAATGGCCCACTTGACGAGGCATCACGAGGCTTCAGGGTGAGCGAGGATCCTCTTTAGTGGTTCGCCGGTCAGCACGATGATGGAGTGCCCTTGGAAGTAGGGTCGAAGGCGCTTGGCTGAGGTAACCAACGCTAGAACGAGTTTCTCGGTTGCGGGGTACCATCTTTCAGCCTCGTTGAGCACCTTGCTGGTGTAGTAGACCGGTCTCTCGACTCCCGAGTCATTTTTGACCGGGACCGAGCTAACTGTGGATGGAGTCGCCGAAAGGTATAGATGTAAGGCTTCACCTGGAACGGGCTTGGACAACACCGGAGGCGAAGCCAGGAACTCCTTAAGCTCAGCGAATGCCTTTTGGCATTCCTCGTCCCATGCGAACGTAGCAGATGCCATTTTGGGCCCCCTCAACAGCTTGAAGAAGGGTAGGCAACGTTCGGCCGCACGGGACAGGAACCGGTTGAGCGCAGCAATGTGCCCAGTAAGGCGTTGGACGTCCTTGGTGCAGGTGGGGGGCCGCATGTCCAGGATGGCCTTGACCTTGTGGGGGTTGGCCTCGATCCCACGCTGGGTGACCAAGAAGCCTAGGAATTTCCCAGACCTTACTCCGAAGGCACACTTGGCGGGGTTGAGCTTCATATTGTCCCTCGGGAGGGTGTTGAAGGTTTCGGCTAGGTCGACGAAGTGGTCTTCGGCCTTGGGGGTCTTGATGAGCATGTTGTCAATGTAGGCCTCGACGTTCCAGCCGAGCTGTCCCTCGAACATATGGTTGACCAGCCTCTGGCACATGGCTCCAGCGTTCTTCAACCCGAAAGGCATCCGGGTGTAGAAGTGCACGCCGAAGTCGGTGATGAAGGTGATCTTCTCGATATCTCCTGGATCCATCCTGATCTGGTGGTAACCCGAGTAGGCGTCCATGAAGCTGACTATCTCGTTGCCCGAGGTTGAGTCAACTAGTTGGTCGATGCTCAGCAACAAATAGCAATCTTTCAGTGTCGCTTGGTTCAAGTCGGTGAAGTCCATGCACATTCGCCACTTTCCCGAAGCTTTTGGCACCAGGACGACGTTAGCCAGCCATGTCGGGTACAGGACCGATCTAAAAAGACCAGTCTTTTACCCCTTGGTGACTTGCTCCTTGATGACCATCTGCTTCTCTGGCTCGTGCTTCCTTCTGCACTGTTGTATGGGCTTCACGGTCGGGTCAAGGTTGAGTTTATGCACCACTGTCTCTCCCGATATTCCGGGGAGTTGATCATCAGACCATGCAAAGACTCAGATGTACCCAAAAAGGAATTCTTTGTATTGCTGCTGAACCTTGGATGGTAGGTCGGCTCCAATCCTTACTCCTAGGGTCGGGTCATCGTTTAGGAAAACCGTTAACAACTCGCCTCCAGGCTCGGATGTTACGAGTTTTTCCTCGACTTTCCGGGGGCCCTTGTTCTTCCCGTCCGGCCTTGTGGCTTCAACCGAGATATTATAGCACCTTCTGGCCATCGCCTGGTTGCCCCAGACTTCCCCCACCCCATGTTTAGTGGGGAACTTCATCTTTTGGTGATAGGTAGAGGGCACCGCTTTCGTTCGGCTGAGGATCCCCCGGCCGAAGATTGCGTTGTATGCTATCATACTTTTGATCACTATGAAGTCCACCGTAACCGTAACGGTTTTGGGTAGGGTGCCGAGAGTAACTGGCAGGCTTAGGGCTCCCTCGAGATAAGTGGCCTAGCCATTGAACACGTAAAGGGGGGTTCGGATCGGGCGGAGTTTAGACGGATTCTCCCCCATCTTAAGAAAACACTCATAAGACAATACATCAGGGGCGCTTCCATTGTCAACTAGAATCCTATCTACGTTACAATGGTTTATCGTAGCCGATATCACTAGGGCATCGTCATGCGGGGTGGTTGTTGTGACTCCTTTGTGTTGATGATGTTGACATATGCCTTATTTCATTGGCAACACCTTGTTTTGATTGATTGGCAACTGTCTATGTTTTGATGAAAATCAGATTGTCTGTGACTGTCTATGGTTTGATGAATGTGTGTTATCAGATTGCCTATGTGTTCTTTGCATTTCACATGTCTACACACTGCACACACTCAAAGTCTACACATTGCACGTAGATTCAATACACTACTTTGTGTTGTGTTTGTGCATCGTTTAGAACATGTCTATATATTCATGTATCATGGGTCGACCCCCTCCTTTGATGGGTCGACTCCCTCAGAACACATGTCTAGGAGCGTAAGTCTATACACTCGTCTCATGCATTGTTTAAAGTCCATACACTGCAGCTCTCACATAGCATGTCTATACATTGCATCGTGGCGTTTGTGCTCCAAGTCTATACACTGCTTGCATTCTTTTCAAGTCTGTACATTGGTCTTGGCATATGCATTCATAAAGTCTATACACTCTTCGGTTGGCTTCAACTGAAGTCTGTACATCGGCATGCATTACTTCAAGTGTGTACAGAGCCGTTTGCATCGTTCATAAAGTCCATACATTCACTGTAGCTCGCTTAGCTGAAGTGTGTACATCCATCGTCTCATGAAGTGTGTACATTGCATCACATTGTTAAAGTCTGTACAATGGACTATTTCAAGTGAAGTCTGTACATCCGATTGGTCATGCATCACTCTTCATAAGTCCATACATTGGACTGTAGCATGCACGAAGCTAAGTCCATACATTGGACTGTAGCACGCATCGTTGAAGTCTATACATTGGCCTTAGCTTTCCAGAGTCTATACACTGCATGAGCATAGTCATGAAGTCTGTACATTGCATTGTGCATCATTCTTCCAAGTCTATACATCGAGGTGAAGTCTGTACATCCATCAGTGATCTTCTAAGTCTGTACATCCAACTGTTCAACTTCGAAGTCTGTACATTGAAAGTTTTACCTACGTTTCCCTTCAAGTCTATACATCGGTAGTTTTGCCGTCGTTTCCCTTGAAGTCTATACACTGATAGCTTTACCGTCGTTTCCCTTGGAAGTCTATACATTCGCTGCCTTACTTTGTTCAAGTCTGTGCAGCCTTTCCTTTGGAAAGTCTATACATCGTGAAGTCTTCACATTGGCTGTTGAATGATGTTCAAGTCTGTACATCGTGCATCTTTTAGTTGAAGTCTGTACAGCCTTTTGCTTCACCAAAGTCTGTACATTGATCTGCGTTGCATTGCATGAAGTCTATACATTCATCTGCATTGCACTGCATGAAGTCCATACACTGCACGAGCTGAAGCCTGTTGAAGTCTATACATTGGTCTTCACTTCAAAGTCTGCACACTAGTAAAGTCTATACAGACTTTGCTTGCCCAAGTATATACATCGTTCATTCATCTTGGCAAGTCTGCACATCGTTAAGTCCATACATTGTCCAATGCATTGCATTCATCAGTTGTGTAGTCTATACATCGAGTCGAAGTCTGCACATTGCTGAACCCTCATCAAGTTCATACACTGGCAAGCCCTTACATTGCCTAAGTCTATACGTTGGATGCTGAATGCTCTTCAAAGTATGCACATTGTGCATGTTTGAGTTGAAGTCCATACATCGTCTGTTGTCTGTCCAAGTCGTTACATTGCCTAAGTCCATACATTGGCTGCTGTACTTCAGAGTCTGTACATTGCAATCCAATTCATGAAGTCTATACATTGCATTCACCTTCACAAGTCTATACAATGAAGTCTATACACTGCAATGTTAATACTTAACATGATAATCCGATACTCTGTCTGATAGGGATTCTTTACTTGGACTGATGACTTGGCTCGTGATCCAAGGAGGACGAGGAACTATGATGGAGACACATGGAAGAAGCCCTTCCAGGATGCTGCCATGTGGATGGAATTGCCTCGGTTCTGGCGAATTCACTGGGTGGGAGCTGATCGACTAAAGAGAGGCGAAGTCTATACAGCCAGTCTGAAAGCAGCAGAGAGCCATCGATCCACAGTGAGAAGAAAAATAGAGAAGAAGAAAAAGAGAGAAGAGAAGAGAGAAGAGATGTGTTGAGAGAGTGAAATTGAGAGAGTTTTGTTTGAGAGCTTTTCTGATTGTAACTCAGTCTCTTGGTTCAGAAACTAGAGCTGAGGCTTGCTCATTCCGAGCTACATTCCCATTTGGGTTTTCATTTTCATTTGCTTCTGTCTTTTATTTCCGAACTCTTGTTTCTTCAAGCTGTGAGGCAGCATTGCAGTGGAGGTCTCCACTGGACAGGTGAAGCTGTAATCCTCAGCAGGCGAGACTTGGTCTCAGACGGCTAAGCTGTATTGCCCAGCTGTTGTAGAGGATTTGTTCCTCTGGTCGGCAAGCTGTAAAGCCCAGCGAAGCTGTGTATCAGCGGTTTGTAGGCCAAGCTGTAGTGCCCAGCAGACGCAAGTTGTACTGTGCAGCAGTAAGCCATACTCAGTTAAGTGTGGGGTAGACGTAGGTCTTTGACCGAACCACCTAAAAATCTTGGGTGCCTTGTGTTTGTGAGTTTGTCTATGAATTGTGTGCGATTGGTTTCCTCATTCATCTTCATAGCTTAAATCGCTCCTGTTCATATCTAGCACTCGAGATAGTGTTCTTCTGTGTGGCTGCATGGGTCGACCCTTCACATAGTGTTTCTTCATTTGGCTTACCTGCTGTTTGCCTATATTCCGCATTAGAGCTTATACTAGTTTTTAATTAGGCATTAGATCTATTCACCCCCCTCTAGATCCACACTTAGTGGAGATAGACTGCGTCCATCTAACATAACACTTGGTATCAGAGCCATACTCTTCTACAGGGACTCATCGCCCGAAGAGGAAGGCAGAGATGGATGCTCGAGGGATGATAGCTGAAGGACACTCAACTACAAAGCCCCCATTCTTCGATGGATCTAACTACGCATACTGGAAGAATCGTATGCAGGTATTTTTGAGGGCTAAAGATTACGAGATCTGGAAGGTTGTCAGCAAGGGACCTTATGAGCTGTCCCCTAATGAGGAGGTCTGGACCAAGGAGGATATCAGGAGGTCCACACTGAATTGGAGTGCCATAAACGCCATTCAGTGCTCTCTGCACCCTACAGAATTCTCCCGCGTATCAGCCTGCAAATCAGCTAAGGAGATGTGGGATGCACTGGAAGTAATTCATGAAGGGACCTCTCAGGTTAGAGAGCAGAAGGCTAATCTCCTTGTTTCAGAATACGAAGCCTTCAAGATGAAGCAGAACGAGACCATCAGTGAAATGTATGCTCGGTTGACTATTATTACCAATGGTCTCAGAGGTCTCGGGAAACCTCAGACAGAATATGATGTGGTGAGGAAGATACTTCGCTCCCTGACTCATGCCTGGCATACTAAAGCTACAGTGATGGAGGAGTCAAGGGACTTGCGAAATACAAGAGCTGATGAACTATTTGGTTCACTGATGGCATATGAGATTAATATGCCAAAGATGGAAGAAGCTGAGAGGAAGAAGAAGCCGATAGCGCTGAAGGCTGGTTCCAGCAAATCCAGCAACTCCAGCTCCAGCAGTTCATCATCAGAGGAGAGCCCGAATGAAGAAGATATAACTCGTTTTGAGATGGCCATGATGACCAGAGAGTTCAGGCGATTTCTCAAGAAAGGAGCAGGACGATACAGCTAGAAGAAATACAGTGGCGGCCGAAGGGATAAAAGGTATAAACATAACCCTGCTAAGAAAACTGAAACTAACACTTGTTATCAATGCAGGAAACCGGGCCATCTGAAAGCTGACTGTCCAGACAATCAGAAATACAAGGACA
The DNA here is from genome assembly GCA_022559845.1 of Amorphophallus konjac. Lineage (NCBI taxonomy): Eukaryota > Viridiplantae > Streptophyta > Magnoliopsida > Alismatales > Araceae > Amorphophallus > Amorphophallus konjac. The sequence continues at coordinate 192,294,042 of CM040121.1, read as the reverse complement.
AGTCAAAGAATAAAAACAAGAAAGGGAGAGTTATGATTAGCACCTGGAGTGATGAAGATGAAGGCTCCTTCAGTAGCAGCTCAGACAGTGAAGCCGAATCTGAACAGCCTATTTGCCTTATGGCAACAATCTCCGAAGACAGAGAGGATGACTCAGATGAGGTAATCACTAGATTTGAAAATTTCACAATTGCTGATTGGGTAGATACTTACCATGACATAGCTGATAGAGCTGATGATATTAGAAAAGAGAATAGACATCTGAGAAGAAAGATCAATTCCATGCAAAATGATAAAACTCTAACTGATAAAATTACACGTTTAGAATCTGAGAATAAAAATTTGAAACTCACATGTTCTGAATTAAATGAATTCAGAAATGAGTTAAAAGCCTCTAAATAAGACAATGAGAGGTTAGATAAAGAAGCTGATGAATGGAAGCTAAAAATCCAGAAGTATGAAAGTGAGATAAAAATTGTTTCTGAAAAATATGAAGCTGTCCTCAATGTAAATAATGAATTGAAAAAGTCTATTGATGAAATTCAGAAAGATAATGAGGATAAATTGAGAACCATTGAGAAAATGACCCAAGGATCTGAAAACTTAAATGCTTTATTGGGGTCGAAGGTTAATTTCAGGAGAGAGGGCCTAGGATTTAACTCTAGTGCAACTAAGAGCTTTGGAATGAAAACTATTTCCTTTGTTGCACAAAAGGAGAAAGGACCTCTGATTAACATGAATTCTAATAATGCTGTGAACACAAATGTGAATCTGAAACAGCCCACTGCAGAGGAGAAGGGCAAACAGAAAATTGGTGAGCCAAGTAGAATTGGCACTTCCAAACCAAACTCTAGTGCTCAACCTAAGGTTAGGGGTCAGCCTGCTCAGACAAACAAACCCCATGTCAATGCCAAAAAGTCTTCACCACCACCATCACAGAAAAAGACCCAACAAAAACCTGTGAACAGGTCAGCAGGGTCAAGGGTGCAGGGAAGACAAAATGCTTTCAGGAGTCAGCCCAACAAATTTAATCCACCTAGAGTTCAGTCCTACTACCCCACACAGTCAACCTATCCTAATGGGTTTGGGTGGACTAGAACTCAAGGGATGCATACAGGGTACGTTCATCAACCTACACAATTTTACAGACCCTATGTCAGAAATTGGGATAATGGGTATGGTAGTCGGATACCTAGGAATTTCCAATCTTTCAGCCAGCCTAAATATCACTTTGACCAAAACCTTATGAATGCAACCTGGCCGAAGCAGTGGCATAACAACAACAATTTTGTGAATAACTCTGTTGGTGCTAATAAGAAGAAAAACAACAAAAATAAGAGAAAGAATAACAGAAGGACAACTGCAAAATCCACTTAACAAAGTTCTTTTAAACAAATGTGGATTCTGAAAAGTCTGCTTTCTTGCTTTGCTTCTATTTCATCTGTTCTGGAGCCCAATCAGTCTTGGGTTCCAAACCTCTCTCCCTAATTATGTATGCAGGTATGCCTGGCAGCCAAGAGCAACTTGTGGTACCTGGACAGTGGCTGCTCCAGGCATATGACAGGAGATAAGGCCAAGTTCTGCATGCTGACTGAAAAACTAGGAGGCCTTGTCATCTTTGGAAGCAACACAAAGGGTAGGATTATTGGATCAGGTAAGGTAGGTAAGTGTTCTACCTGCTGCATTAATGATGTTATGCTGGTTGAAGGGTTAGCTTATAATTTACTTAGTATCAGCCAGTTGTGTGATAAAGGATATAAGGTTTTATTTGATTCTCAATGCTGCAAGGTTTTTGCACCTGATTCTGAAATTATAAAATTTTCTGGAAAAATAATAAATAATACATACATGATAGATTTAGATGATATTCAACATTCTAACCTATGCCTTACTGCTAGTAGAGAGGACTTTGCATTTTTATGGCATCGTAGGTTAGGTCATGCTAGTTACACTGTTTTGCATAAACTGAATAAGCATGGTAAGGTTAGAGGACTTCCTGAAGTTTCCTTCAAGAAAGAAAATAAAATATGTGATGCATGCACTCAATCAAAGATAATTAGAAAGTCATTTAAGTCTAGAACTGAAAATCTGTCTTCGAAACCCTATGAGCTGATACACATGGACCTTTTTGGGCCAACCAGATCTGTCAGCTTATCAGGGATGAAGTATGGGTTTGTCATGGTAGATGACTTTTCTAGGTATACTTGGGTTTATTTCTTATCACATAAGAGTGATGCATTCTCAGAATTTCAGGAGTTCTATGTTAAAATAAATCAGAAAATTGAAAATATCTTGACTGATCATGGAGGTGAGTTTGAAAACTCACAGTTTGATGAATTCTACAGGTCAAATGGAATTAACCATAGGTATTCTTCACCAAGGACACCTGAGCAGAATGGAGTAGTGGAGAGAAGGAACATAACCCTAGTGGAGATGGGTCGTACACTTGGTTGAAGGTGGTCTACCTAGGAAGTTTTGGGCTGAAGTAGTAAACACAGCCTGTTATGTAATTAACAGAGCCATGGTAAGACCTTCTACTCAGAAAACACCTTATGAGATCTTAAAGGGTAAGAAACATTCTATTGCTCATTTCAAGGTTTTTGGTTGTAAATGTTTCATTCATATAAATGATAAAAGAGACCTTGACAAATTTGAACCTAAAGGTGAATCAGGAATCTTTCTTGGCTATTCTGAAAATACCCGAGCATATAGAGTGCATAATCTGAATTCCAAAACTGTTGAAGAATCTCCACATATAGTCTTTGATGAATCCTTGGTAAATTCTAATGTTGGTCAATGCAGGAATGAAGAAAATTGTGATATTCTGAAGGAAGGAAATCCTGCAGACCAATCCGAAAATGATGAAGAAAATGAAGAGCCTAATGAAGAAGAGCCTACAGCTCAGGGGGAGGTAAATGAAACTCATGGTGATGAAATTGTTAACATTAGATATCTTAAAGATCATCCAGTAGATAATGTGATTGGAAATCTGCATGATCCCCCTAGGACTAGAGGCCACTTAAGAATTCAAAATGAATTGAATGCTTTTACTTTTGTTTCACAAGTAGAACCCAAGTCCATTGACTGTGCTCTTAAAGATGTGCATTGGATTAATGCCATGCATGAGGAGCTCAATCAATTTGACAGGAATAAGGTGTGGCATTTGGTTCCACCTCCTGATCATGAAACAGTCATAGGGACTAAATGGGTGTTCAGAAATAAAACTGATGAATCAGGGAATGTCATTAAAAATAAAGCCAGACTTGTAGCTCAGGGGTACAATCAGGAATTTGGAATAGACTTTGAAGAGTCTTTTGCCCCTGTAGATAGGTTAGAAGCAATCAGAATATTATTGGCTTATGCATGTTCCCTAGGTATAAATCTTCAGCAGATGGATGTGAAATCTGCTTTTCTAAATGGGGAGATTAGTGAGGATGTCTATGTGAGACAGCCTCATGGGTTTGAATGTTTAGATTTCCCTAATCATGTTTACAAACTCAATAAAGCTCTCTATGGTTTAAAGCAAGCTCATAGAGCTTGGTATGACAGGTTGAGCAAACTCCTCACCGATAAGAATTTCACAAGAGGTATAGTTGATCAAACATTGTTTACCAAGGTGAGTCATTCAGATATTCTTATTATTCATATTTATGTGGATGACATTGTGTTTGGGTCAACTAACCCCAAATTGTGTGAGGAATTCTCTCAAATTATGACTGATGAGTTTGAAATGAGCTCAATGGGTGAGCTCAAACTATTTCTTGGACTGCAGGTTACACAATCAAAGGATGGCACTTTCATCTCTCAGTCCAAGTACGTAAAGAATCTATTGAAGAAGTACAAGATGGATAACCTCAAGGAAATAGCTGCTCCAATTGGTACCTCAACTAGTTTGGATGAAGATCCTAAAGGTAAACCAGTAGACCAAAAGCTATATAGAGGTATGATCGGATCTCTTCTTTATCTTACAACATCTAGGCCTGACATTCAATTTGCAGTGTGTTTATGCTCTAGATTTCAGGCTAGTCCTAAAGAAACTCATCTTAAGGCTGTGAAAAGGATTTTTAGGTATTTACTAGGCACCCAACAGCTAGGTCTATGGTATCCTGCTAGGTGTGAGTTAGAGCTTCTAGCTTACACTGATGCAGACTATGTTGGGTGTCGAGTAGATAGAAAAAGCACTGGTGGCTATTGTCAATTCCTTGGTGGCTGTCTAGTATCTTGGGCATCTAAGAAGCAACACACTGTAGCCTTGTCTACAGCTGAAGCTGAATATGTTGCTGCAGGTAATTGTGCTGCCCAAGTACTATGGATCAAGCACCAACTAGATGATTATCAGATAAAATTGGAATGTATTCCAATCTTGTGTGATAATACTAGTGCTATATGCCTTGCTAAAAATCTTGTTCATCATTCTAGGACTAAGCATATAGAGATAAAACACCATTTTCTCAGAGATGTTGTAAATAAAAAGGAGATTGAAATGAACTTCATTGAAACTGAAAAATAAATTACTGATATTTTTACTAAGCCTCTTGGGAATGAAAGATTTAAATTTCTTAGAAGAGAACTTGGCTTATGTAAATTTCAGCATGATGAATAATTTGTTCAGCTGCTTTGAATAAACTTTCTGATTTGGACTTGCATCTGATAGCTTGAATAAATCTTGTGGATGTTGAATGTTGCAACAGACTCATGAACATGCATGACATTTCTTTTTGACATATTATTCATTACATATCATTTTGTTATGATTGTGTTTAAGCTTTCTCTCATCTAACATAACACTTGGTATCCAATTCTTGCCATTCATTTGCAAAACTGCATGCATATAGACAGGGGGAGTATTATTAGAAATTCAGAGTGGTCATCAACTTTCTTGATTTCATTCATTCTTTGGCCCTGAAGGAGTTGAATCTGACATATGGCAATCTGTTAGTCAGTTCTGATTCCTAAGCAATAGAAAACGGACTTCTTCAGTTATAAGAATTTCAATTGCTTAAAGACTGACTTAATGGTTTAACTTTTTTAATTTTTGGAGTTTAAAGATTGCAATCAGTAAATAGGAAAGCTGAAAATTGATAAAACTCTCAACCCTTTTCTTATTTCATGTCAGACAAAGCTAATCATATCTGAAATCTGAAAACTCATCTGAAATCATGTTAGAGAAGCTAAGTATGTGTATTGTTCTCAAACAAGTCATTCTGAAACAAATAAAGGGCAGCTAAGAAAATTATTGAAAATCATTGAAAATCAATTGAAAAATAATATTGGCAGAGCAATGACTGATAAATCACTGAGAAACTGAGTGATCCATCAAAGAAGTTGACAACACTCATGTCATGAAGGGTATCAGCTATCTCTGTATAAAATGATCAAAACAGTAGGTAGGTTTCACTGAGTACCTGAGGGTAACTGGCGTCTGATAAACGTGTACCCTCACACAAAAAAGTGTAAATCAATTTTATTGTGGTTGATCATAGGTAGAATGGTCCATGATGTTGAGTATCTAGGCATATTGGCGTCTGATAAACGTATACCCATACGCAAAAAGACAAATGGCACCTGAATGCCCTTAATGAACTAGTATTGAAAATGCTGCTCCTTCAAAAGTAATTTCATGGATGTCAAACTGTTAATTTCAATACATGACCTGATATCTCTTAACCAGTTTTACTGAGTCTATGAAAGTAAGATATTTTGAAACTGAATCTCTCATGCAAATGTGTTTCTGGTTTATTATTTTATCATGCACAGAACTCTTATCCAATGATTGTAGTGCATGAACTCAAAATTTTATAGTCCTTAAACCAGAATTCTATCTGAAAGTAGTTTATAACTTCATATGACTGAAGAATCTGTGCTTTAGCATGCTTATTCCTGAACTACTTGTTTAGAATGCCAGTCAGATAGTATCTCTAGTTCCTTCACTTGTACTCACTTTCCCTCCTCTTTGTTGATGGCAAAGGGGGAGAATATTGTATGATTTATGAATTCATTCCAGGGGAAGTGTATGCATTATGTTATGGCAAAGGGGGAGATTTTTGTGTGTAGGGCGTTGCTTACATTTCGTAGTATGCATTCATAGCATCTGCATGTCAATCTGAATATCAAATCATGTCTTTCATCATCTGTATGACAGGTAATTGATATTCTATTTGATAGGGGGTTGCCATCATCAAAAAGGGGGAGATTGTTGTGACTCCTCTGTGTTGATGATGTTGACATATGCCTTATTTCATTGGCAACACCTTGTTTTGATTGATTGGCAACTGTCTATGTTTTGATGAAAATCAGATTGTCTGTGACTGTCTATGGTTTGATGAATGTGTGTTATCAGATTGCCTGTGTGTTCTTTGCATTTCACATGTCTACACACTGCACACACTCAAAGTCTACACATTGCACGTAGATTCAATACACTACTTTGTGTTGTGTTTGTGCATCGTTTAGAACATGTCTATATATTCATGTATCATGGGTCAACCCCCTCCTTTGATGGGTCGACTCCCTCAGAACACATGTCTAGAAACGTAAGTCTATACACTCGTCTCATGCATTGTTTAAAGTCCATACACTGCAGCTCTCACATAGCATGTCTATACATTGCATCGTGGCGTTTGTGCTCCAAGTCTATACACTGCTTGCATTCTTTTCAAGTCTGTACATTGGTCTTGGCATATGCATTCATAAAGTCTATACACTCTTCGGTTGGCTTCAACTGAAGTCTGTACATCGGCATGCATTACTTCAAGTGTGTACAGAGCCGTTTGCATCGTTCATAAAGTCCATACATTCACTGTAGCTCGCTTAGCTGAAGTGTGTACATCCATCGTCTCATGAAGTGTGTACATTGCATCACATTGTTAAAGTCTGTACAATGGACTATTTCAAGTGAAGTCTGTACATCCGATTGGTCATGCATCACTCTTCATAAGTCCATACATTGGACTGTAGCATGCACGAAGCTAAGTCCATACATTGGACTGTAGCACGCATCGTTGAAGTCTATACATTGGCCTTAGCTTTCCAGAGTCTATACACTGCATGAGCATAGTCATGAAGTCTGTACATTGCACTGTGCATCATTCTTCCAAGTCTATACATCGAGGTGAAGTCTATACATCCATCAGTGATCTTCCAAGTCTGTACATCCAACTGTTCAACTTCGAAGTCTGTACATTGGAAGTTTTACCTACGTTTCCCTTCAAGTCTATACATCGGTAGTTTTACCGTTGTTTCCCTTGAAGTCTATACACTGATAGCTTTCCCGTCGTTTCCCTTGGAAGTCTATACATTCGCTGCCTTGCTTTATTCAAGTCTGTACAGCCTTTCCTTTGGAAAGTCTATACATCGTGAAGTCTTCACATTGGCTGTTGAATGATGTTCAAGTCTGTACATCGTGCATCTTTTAGTTGAAGTCTGTACAGCCTTTTGCTTCACCAAAGTCTGTACATTGATCTGCATTGCATTGCATGAAGTCTATACATTCATCTGCATTGCACTGCATGAAGTCCATACACTGCACGAGCTGAAGCCTGTTGAAGTCTATACATTGGTCTTCACTTCAAAGTCTGCACACTGGTAAAGTCTATACAGACTTTGCTTGCCCAAGTATATACATCGATCATTCGTCTTAGCAAGTCTGCACATCGTTAAGTCCATACATTGTCCAGTGCATTGCATTCATCAGTTGTGTAGTCTATACATCGAGTCAAAGTCTGCACATTGCTGAACCCTCATCAAGTTCATACACTAGCAAGCCCTTACATTGCCTAAGTCTATACGTTGGATGCTGAATGCTCTTCAAAGTATGTACATTGTGCATGTTTGAGTTGAAGTCCATACATCGTTTGTTGTCGGTCCAAGTCGTTACATTGCCTAAGTCCATACATTGGCTGCTGTTCTTCAGAGTCTGTACATTGCAATCCCATTCATGAAGTCTATACATTGCATTCGCCTTCACAAGTCTATATAGTGAAGTCTATACACTGCAATGCAAATACTTAACCTGATAATCCGATACTCTGTCTGACAGGGATTCTTTACTTGGACTGATGACTTGGCTCGTGATCCAAGAAGGACGAGGAACTATGATGGAGACACGTGGAAGAAGCCCTTCCAGGATGCTGCCATGTGGATGGAATTACCTCGGTTCTAGCGAATTCACTGGGCGGGAAATGTGGAAGCTACACGCCCCTTATCCACCTGCTGCTACTATATATTAAAGCCTTCATCTTTAGATGAAGGCTGATCGATTGAAGAGAGGCAAAGTCTATACAGCCAGTCTGAAAGCAATAGAGAGCCATCGATCCATAGTAAGAAGAAAAATAGAGAAGAAGAAAAAGAGAGAAGAGAAGAGAGAAGAGATGTGTTGAGAGAGTGAAATTGAGAGAGTTTAGTTTGAGAGCTTTTCTGATTGTAACTCAGTCTCTGGGTTCAGAAACCAGAGCTGAGGCTTGCTCATTCCGAGCAACATTCCCATTTGGGTTTTCATTTTCATTTGCTTCTGTCTTTTATTTCCGAACTCTTGTTTCTTCAAGCTGTGAGGCAGCATTGCAGTGGAGGTCTCCACTGGACAGGTGAAGCTGTAATCCTCAGCAGGCGAGACTTGGTCTCAGACGGCTAAGCTGTATTGCCCAGTTGTTGCAGAGGATTTGTTCCTCTGGTCGGCAAGCTGTAAAGCCCAGCGAAGCTGTGTATCAGCGGTTTGTAGGCCAAGCTGTAGTGCCCAGCAGACACAAACTGTACTGCGCAGCAGTAAGCCATACTCAGTTGAGTGTGGGGTGGACGTAGGTCTTTGACCGAACCACCTAAAAATCTTGGGTGACTTGTGTTTGTGAGTTTGTCTATGAATTGTGTGCGATTGTTTTCCTCATTCATCTTCATAGCTTAAATCGCTCATGTTCATATCTAGCACTCGAGATAGTGTTCTTCTGTGTGGCTGCATGGGTCGACCCTTTACATAGTGTTTGTTCATTTGGCTTACCTGCTGTTTGCCTATATTCCGCATTAGAGCTTATACTAGTTTTTAATTAGGCATTAGATCTATTCACCCCCCTCCAGATCCACACTTAGTGGAGATAGACTGCGTCCATCTAACATAACAGTGGTCAGCCCTTCCAGGTCTTGGTCGGAGAAGACTGTGACCCGGGGCTCACTTTGCGGGGCCTTGGGAGGCTCGATGGCTCGGCTCGCCTGCTCAGCTTGACGATTCATTCCTCGGCCACTGTCTCCTCCTGATGTAACTTCTCTAGTGATGACATTAATGTGGACCCCGCGAGGGGCATTGTCGATCTCCTTCGGGGGGCCTCGGTCTTCCTTATGCCCGGCCATAAACCGAGAGAGGTGTCCCTGGCGGACAAGGCGTTCGATCTCATCCTGAAGCTGGTGGCAATCATCGGTATGATGCCCGTGACCGCTGTGAAATAGGCAGTGCTTACTTCGATTGCGGCTCTTCGACCTCATTGGCTCGGGTTGGCGGAGGAGGCCCGAGCCTTTGATGTCTTCATAGATCTCGTACACCAAAGCGGTTAAGGGAGTGTACCGCTCGTATTTCCGAGACAGTTCTTTGTGCTCCCCATCTCAGTTCCACCTTTTTCCTTGGCCTAAGCTTGACTCGGGTGCTCGCTTCTTGTCCCCCTCCCGACCCGAGCCAGTTGCGCCTCGGCATGCGCTGAGTACTTCTTCGCTCTCAGCATGGCGCAAAGCCAGAGTCACTAGCTCGGCAAGGGTTGAGGGAGGGTAGAGGACAAGTTCACGGCAGAGGTTCTCATCTCGGGTGCCTCTGGTCAACGCGGTTATGGCCGAGGCTACATCCAGGCGGGGGATTCTCATGGCTTCTGACTTGAATCGGTTGATATAAGCCCGGAGTTTCTCCCCCCGTGCCTATTTTAGAGCCAATAGCCCCGCTACAGACCTCGGGAGGCTGTTGCGTGTGAAACTCTCCTTGAACACTCGCCCAAATTGCTTGAACTCTCGGATGGATCCGGTGGCAAAGGCCCAGAACCATGCTTGGGCGCCTTGGACCAAGGTGGTCACGAAGGCTCGGCATTTGATGGCGTCGGACGCCCCGTGAAGGGTCATTAGGGCGTCGAAGCTGTCGAAGTGGTCGGCCGGGTCGCCCTGGCCGTCGTAAGGCTTGAAGGTCGGAATGGAGATTCTGGGAGACATCTCCACCTTCAAGATGTAGTCGGAGAACGGGGATTTCTCCTCGTCCTCCACCGGGGAGGTCTTCTACAGGGCGCGTAAGGCGCGCTCCTGCTCTGTGAAGTGCCTCTCGAACTCTCGTAGCCGGAGAGATAGCTCCGGCTGTCGCTGCGTCGTGGCGCTAGGGGGGCTGTCCTGGCGCTCCCCGGGGACTTCGGTCTCTGGGTGCAGACGTCGTGCCCCAGGTTTTCCCATTTTTGATGTGGAGGAGGCCTCTTGCTCCGGAGGAGGGGCTTGTGAAGGTCCTCCTAACCTGTTGCGAATGAGCCACCGTCCTCGGAGGGTGAAGCGGCCTCCAGTAGTGTGGTGGGATGCGTTCTCGCGGGGGGGGGGGGGCTTTTCGGAGGGGCACGTGACCTTCCTTCCCTGGCCGCCTGGGTGCTCATGAGTTCCACGAGGACGTCCAATTTTCCGTTGAGGTCTTGGAAAGCGTCAGCGCCCTCATTGGATGGTAGCTCCACTTCCGCGGGCGGAGGCGGATCGTCGGCTGGGGTGTTGGCGTTGGAGGGGGGGTTCTTTGTGGCCTGAGAGGGGCCCTCCCCCGCCGCTACCATGGCCTTTCCCTTATCATCGGTGGACCTCCTCCCTGAACTCCTTCGCACCATACTGGCTCTTTGATCGTTTCCCACAGACGGCGCCAGATGAAGAGGGGCGATCTCGCGCTGGTCCTGAGCTGGAGAAGATGATCACCGAATAGTGAACTGCAAGGAAGGGAAACGGATCAGGGGTCCCAAGGATGGTTCCCTGGGGAAAACCCTCCGATGCCTAAGTCAGTAGAGCAGTGGTGAAAGCTATGAAGGGAGGAGGAAGGAGATGCACGAGATCCCTCTCCACCAAGGTGGTGAAGTGGTTCCTTCTCAGGGAGTTTTAGGCGTGTGTTGGCCTCACCTTTCGTTGGAGGGAGTCCCAGGTTTAAATAGTGCGCCGGCCCCATGAGTCCTGTAAGTTGAGGAGTTTCAAGTGAGAGTTACGTCCTCGTCATGGGCTCTTTATGTCCTCATCGTGGGATCTTTATAGCCTTGTAAACTCCTGCTCATAAAGGGCTCTCAACGGCAGCGTGGATAAGCAATCATCGGTCGACCCAAGCATGAAGAGTGCCAACCCTGTCCGGGCGAGGGGCATAGCTCGGGTGAGGCTCGATCGGAGTGGGCACGGGGTGCCAGCCCTTATCCCGACGAGGGGGATGAGTCGGGCGTGGGTCTTCCTCCGATCAGAACGACGCTCGGGCCTTCCGAGCCTAATTGCCGCCGAGGAAGTGCTTGATCCCGAGTGAATTTATTGGGCTTTTATGCTAAATGGGCCCTGCGGGGTGGTCACTTAGATGAGCTGGGTCTCGTTTGGTCTTCCTAGACCTGGTTTGGCCGCTCTTAGATGGGCTACAGAAATCTCCCTCTCCAAACCCCATGAAATGCGCCTTTGGCGTATCCAGCGGCAAGTTTCTCAGCTTCATCGTCTGATACCGAGGAATTGAGGTGGACCCCAGCAAGATCAAAGCGATCCGAGAACTTCTGCCACTCAACAACCTCCCCGAACTCAGGTCCTTCCAAGGAAGACTGACCTACATTCGGAGATTCATCTCTAATCTCTCTGGTCAATGTGCACCTTTCAGCAAGCTGATGAAGAAAGACGCCCCATTTGCATGGGAACCGGAATGCCACACCGCTTTTGAGCAAATCAAGGAGTACCTCCTCACTCCCCCAGTCCTGGGGGCACCAGTCAAGGGTAAACCCCTTATACTCTACATCGTCACCATGGACGCTTCACTAGGAGCTCTATTGGCGCAAATCAACGAAGAAGGTAAGGAGCAGGTGCTCTACTACCTTAGCCAGAAACTGATCGGTGTTGAGTACCGCTACTCTATCATGGAGAAATTTTGCTTGGCATTGGTATTCACCGTCAAGAAGCTACGGCATTACCTCCTGTCCCATCGAGTCGAGCTCATATCCAAGCACGATCCTCTAAAGTATCTCCTCCGACAGCCCGTCCTCTCAGGCAGACTGGGAAAGTGGGCTCTCCTGCTAATGGAGTACGACATCACTTATGTCCCCAGAAAGGCAATCAAGGGACATGGTATGGCTAAATTCTTGGCAGCTCACCTAGTACCAGACAATTCACCCTTCAACACGGATCTCCCTGACGAGGAGTCCCTTGCCTGCCAATCACAACAACCGGTTGAACAGAGCAGAGATGTCTTGCATTACTGGCATCAAGACACTCTCACAACCAGTGTACCTTGCTGGGAGCTCTACTTCGATGGTGCTTCCCGAGTGATTATCCAGAGCAACCAGGACCCGACCATCATGGCAGGTGCCGGCATTGTTTTCTTGACTTCTCAGGGCAGAGTTTTGTACAACACATGCGCTGTCATGAAGTCCCTGACCAACAATGAGGCCGAATATGAAGCTCTACTCATTGGGCTTCAGATGGCTCTCGATATGGGCATCAAGTGCCTCAAAGCCTACGGGGACTCTCAGCTAATAGTTCGACAAGTCCTCGGTATCAATGACGTGTGGAAGCCAGAGCTGGTTCCATACCGTGCCGCCGTCACCAGATTGACCCAGAAGTTCTATTTCTTTGAAATAAATCATATTCCTAGAAGCAGCAATGCCCAGGTAGATGCCCTGGCAAAATTGGCTACAGCTATCAAGCTCCCGCCCAAGGGCGAGGTCGACATCATTGTCAAGCACAGAAAAATGATGCCAAGCTCACTCGAGGACAATGCCGGTCTCACCATCTACGAGGTCCACGTCCTGTACCAGAACACTTCTCCAAAAGATGAAGATTGGCGTGCGCCGATCATAAAACTCAAGAAAGGGTGGCTCCCTCCTGACCGAGCTCAAAGAGTCCCGCTACTCCGCCGAGCAACCTCTTACGAGGTGATTGGCGACTCCCTGTATCGACTGGTCCACGAGAAGGACAAGGCGATTCTCCTGAGATGCGTCTCTCCAGCCGAGGCTCGAGCCGTCATGCAGGAAGTCCACTCCGGATTGTGTGGCGCGCACCAGGCCAGAGATCGTATAAAGCACAACATTAAGCTCAAGGGCTTTTATTGGCCAACCATGTATGCGGATTACGTCCAGTACGCCCGTACATGCCATCAATGCCAAGCCTTTGGCCCAATACCCAGAAGACCTCCTAATCCACTACGTCCCATGGCCCCCACTTGGCCATTCGCAGAGTGGGGCATGGACATCGCGGGGCCTTTCCCGCCATCTTCCAAGGGCCATAAATACATCTTGACCGCCACCGACTACTTCTCTCACTGGGCGGAAGCCCTCCCCTTGCTGGAGGTCACCGGCGAAGTGGTCACCAGGTTTGTCCGACATAACATCATCTACCGATTCGGTACTCCTAGCCGCATAGTGTAAGATAATGGCACACCATTCAAGAATAGGGCCGTATACCAGCTAGCGGCCAAATTTCACATCGACTGGAGAACCTCTTCGGTCTACAACCCCCAGGCCAATGGCTTGGCAAAAGCCTTCAACAAGACCCTCTGCAAGCTCCTGGCTAAAATGGTTAGCCACCGAAAATGTGATTGGGGTGAGAAGGTCTTCGAGGCACTGTGGGCCTACCAGACGATCTATAAAATCCCTATGGGGTGTTCGCCGTTCTCCCTCACCTACGGGGAAGAAACCGTTATCCCTATCGAAGTCCAGTTAGACTCTTATCGTGTGGCAATCCACACCGGCCTTGCCGGCCCCGACAAAAATGAATACCAGAGAAGGCTAGAGGAGCTGGCCAATTTTGAAGGCAAGCAACTCGAAGCCTACAAACACCTACAAGTATACCAGGACCGTATGGTGTGAGCCTATGATAAGCTCGTGAGGCAGCGATCCTTCAAGCAAGGCGACCTCGTCATGATCAAGGAAAAAGAAGTCATGGCGGGGCACTCTAGTAAAAAACTACAACCGAATTGGCAAGACCCATATGTCATTCACAATGTCTACGAGGGTGGGGCTTACACGGTCATTGACCACAAGGGTCATAAACCCTTCCCACCTCTCAATGACAAACATATGAAGCTATACTATGCACCTGAACACGAGTTCGTGCGCCAGCTAGACTAAGGCGCACGTCCCATCTACTACCAATAAACTCGGCCCTTCCTGGTAAAGGGTTTAGCCAGTTATTACCTCGGTTTCCGATTCCCAGCCAAGCAATAGGGCCAACCGAGCCCTCCTAGAACCACCGCCAGGCATTCTCGGGGGTCAACCTCTCACCTTTGGCCTTGCCACGACAAGAGCAAGGACACCACTGCGCCAGCAACAATCTGACAGTCAAGCTCCTAGGTAAGCAAAAAAAAAAATTAAAATAATAATAACAAAAAATGGGGTTAAAAATATAGATGCCCCGGCAGACCCAGTCATCCCCGCTGCAAGGGGGCGGCCGGGGGCAAAAAGGCAAAAAACCTGGCTGAGGTGAAAACCCGAAAGGGCACCTCAGGCCAAATTAGGAAACCCCTCGACGTGAAAATCCGCAAGGGCGCATCTGAAAAAGCTAAAGGGGGTATGCTCTGGCAAAAACCCGAAAGGGCGGTAAAGCCGATAATGAGAAAATCCCATTCTCCCCACCAGTCAGGGTGGCCTTCCGCCCGTTCCTTAATAGGTCGTAGGCCTCCCCAGATACCGACCTTCGGTTAATCCACAATGCCAGACCATTAACCTTGCAATCTCCAGTCAGCCTTATATCAGCCTACCTAGCCCACTCTAGTTTCGACCCTCGCTCCATCGCAACGGACAGATAAGTTCAAGCGTCTACGCGACATCCTAGTAGCCATTCCGGTCAACTCCAGTCTCAGCCTGTTCACAGACCTTCATCACAATTGCATCCTAGATCTCTCTAAATCCAGAACTCCCCAAGCCTTAGTATGCACCCATCCCCCTCTGTAATCCCTGACCCACCAGCTATATCTCCAGTCACATCCTGCCACGACAAAGTGGCCCCCAGAACCGTAATCTGATAATTTGTGAGAACCTTTATTAAGGGCAAAACAGTACCTAGTTTCCCATATCTTCCAGCTTTAGGTTACGTCCCCTGACAGCGGCATGCTATGGACGACACTTTCTAAAAAAAATAACAAACAATGGGGTTAAAAATAGAGATACCTCAGTAGGACCTGGTCGTCCTCATCACGAGGAGGCGACTGGGGGCAAAAATTGTCACCAACCCCGCTGAGGTGAAAACCCGAAAGGGCGTCTCAGGTAAAATCGGGTAACCCCACGGTGTGAAAACCCGCAAGGGCGCACCGGAAAAAGTAAAAGGGGGCCAGCTCTAGCGAAAACCCGCAAGGGCGGTGGAGCTGGTAAAGAGAATAACGAAAAAACTCTTCCTCGCTGATGAAAGTCATCGACTGTGACATCTCACCGATGGCAAGCTCAACATCATTGTAAGAGGTGAATGTTTATATCTATCTCCTACTCCAAGTACTATGAACATATGAACATGAACATAAACATGAAGTATAGACAATGAAGAACAAAGGGGCGATGAAGAAAAGGAACCTGACCGTGATCGCCACCAAGGTCCTACAGCACCAAAGAGATGGAGAATGGATGACGACGGCACCGTGTACCTTGGAAAGTATGGAAGAAGACACGGACCGAAGGGAAGCCACTACAACATGATCGCACTTGAAATGGGACGCGGGGAATCGATGTGGGTGACACCTCCTCACCTTCCAGCCGGCTAGAAAGCAAGGGCCTCACATTCTATCAACTATCTCCTATAAAACAAAGCCACAAAAAAGATAAAACCCATTAGAAAATGCTAAGTGTAGCATATGTCCCGAAATGATAAAATGACATGAGAGAAAGAGGGAGAACGCACCGGGGGAGGGTTTTTTAACCCCTATAAATGGGTGTAAATGAAAGGTGGGAGTGTTGTGCATGCATAAGATTTGAAGTCATGAAATTTGATGGAGAGATTAGAGAGAAAAGTGTTGTGTAAAACGGAGAAAAATGTAGAAACGTGCAGAAACAGTGCGATTTGTGATGATTTTGAAAAAGTATGAGAGAAGAACTAAGGAATGGAGCAATGAAACTGAGCCCAAAGAGATGGAAATAAAAGTTGATACTTCCCTCTTCGAAGTGGGGTCGAAGGTGTGAGTCGACGATCCGGCATGGCTTCGCCCTGAGTTGAAGAAGAGCCCCCCCCCCCCCCCCCCCCGCAACTATGAAATGGGCAGAATTTATAGAAGTTGCAGAAAACCCTAACTTTCTCCCACGATTTCTGAGGATAGAGGCCACCAAATCTTGAGATCTATGGATCAATCTCGAGATAATAGATAGGATAAGAGATAGGAACAAATGAGACTCTTTTTGGTGGAAGGATCTGGAAGATATTCACGTCGCAAGAAGGGCCTGGAGCCTAATTTGTGAAGAATTTGTTGCACAAAAATGCGTAAACCCAAAACTTTCGTCCACGATTCCTACGGATATACTCCACTAAAATTCGAGTTCTATGGCTTAAACTTGAGATAATAGTAAGGATAAGAGATAGAAACAAACGGGAGTTGATTTGGTGGGATATTCGGGAAGATAGAGTCCTTACAAGGAGACCCCGGCGTACACAAATCGACCAGAGAGTCCAGCGGCGAAGAAATCGGAGTTCAGGATCATCAGGACACTCGGGGGAAGAAACGATCAATCGCGTGGCCGCTTCATGAAGAAAACGGTCTAGGGAGGACTGCATGGTCAAGAAAAATGGTCTAGGAGGCGACCGCAAGACGACTCGGTGAGACGGTACAAAAATGGCACAAAAATTGAAGAAACGGTCATCCAAAGACCATTTTTTGAAAGTGGCGGTCTCAAGAAGACCGTCATTTGACATTTTAAAAATAATAAAAATAAAATAAGAAATAAAATAAATTTAAAAAGTTATTATTCATGGGCGGTCAACTGTTGACCATTTTCTTCATGAGACGGTCAACAGTTGACCATTTTATTCAAGGTGGCGGTCAACTGTTGACCGTTTTATTCAAGGTGATTGGCAGGCTCACGCGACTTTAGAAATCAGAGAATATCTCAAAAATGTTGCAAAACTAGTGAAAGTGGTAGAAGAAGAAATTATAGATAACGGAAAAATGAACAACTTTAATGAAAGCAGAAAGATGAAAAGATGATCAAAAGAGGGAAAAAATAGGTCGATAACAGAGAAAAATGCTGAGACTTAAAAACGGTGGAGAACTGGCTAATGGCGTAGAAGAAGATATTGTAGAGATTTAAAAAATGAACAACTTTGGTGAAGGACACTTAATGAATAGAGGAAAATAAGGGGATGAAAACGGGCTGCGTTCAGGACAACGCAGTGAAAGGGGCCGAATGCTCGAGGGAAGTCGACCTAAATGGGCCGTAAGTCGACTTGGAAGGCCAGAAGCTGATAAAATTATCCCCAGGGATCTAAGAAATAATGATCTCCAAGGCTCAAAGGGAATGGAACAATGAAATGGGCTCGAAATCCATCCAAGGAAGGCTCCAAAATAATGGGTAATTCGGGACATCAGAAATGATGAATAAGAGAAATGACGCAACTTGCGGGCTAAAAATGGGTGTCAACAGATGCCTCTCCTTGATGTCCGCTTTGCAAGGGAGCAAGTAAAAGCGGCGCAGAGGTGAAATGGAAAGGAGATGGAGTGAAAGCGATAGCGACGGGAAATGGAGATGAAGTAGAGATGAAGCAAAGATGAAGCGGAGAGAACTAAAAAGCGGCCATCAAGGCACAAGACACTCGTCATAACCAACAAGCGACATGAATTCTCCCGAAAATGCCGAACTAACCACGAGGAATGGATGACGCGGATGAGACATGTCTAGAGTACTAACTAAGGAAGAGGAAAGAAACACGACCAACCTCATCGGGGACACAATCCATGGATAGTGAGGCGATCGGAAGGAACACAACGTAATAGTTGGAAAAGGAGAAAGTAAAACTGAGATAAAATCCAGACAGGAATCACGTTGGCCAATCAGACCAAGCGAGAAGAGCAAATAAGACGATCAAATTCAGAGTGGAATGAGAATCTCTTATCCAAGAGACATGAAGTGCAACTAACCATTGTTGAGGAGAAACCTTGAACGGATCACGAGACGTGAATGCTTAAAATGACATGATACATGCTGGGCTAAAAATAAATAAATCATCAAAACGAATGCAAAGAAAGGATAAAAGAGAAAGTACTCAAGGATAATATTGCTAGACTGAGCCAGACAGGGTCACGAGTCTTCTTGCAACCACGGCGTGCGAGACAGAGTCCATCATCCCCTACCCGACTCAAACTAAAGGCCTATCCAACAATTAACCGTATGTTCCTAGATCATCATCATTTTTGTTAAAGGGGAACATTAGATCCCAGAACACACGGGCAACCAACCGGTCTTTGAGAGGCTATAATAATATAGATACCAAATAGTAATGCAACAATGAGAAGGGATAGAGAGCCATACCTGACTTACCTGCCAAGCGAAATGGCTTTTTTCTTTTTTTTCTTACTTATATGACACAAACACACAAAGAGATAAGCAAAACATAGCAATAACATAACCACAAAATGAACGAAGAATAACACAACATAGCATAACGGCATAACGAAGGATGAACTAACATACCAACATATGCAAAACACCACATGAACAAACAACAAGCATGAGAATGGAGAAAATGGTAGGGCATGACAACACGCGGCAGGACAACGGACACGGTTGGGACCAGAACATAGCGGGACAACATACCATGCGGAACAAAACCACAAGCAGTGGGACAGAGGTACATAGGACAAGGAAATCTGAGACAATAATAGGGGAGACGACATAACACATGCGAAACAACCACAAGTGGGACAAGGACACCTGGACGACGACCACAGGGGGATAACACGGGACATGACAAATATGTTCTTCAATCAAGCCCAAGATCTGACGAAGCAGAACCGCCGAGTTCACAATCATGAGGCAAAGAGCCCTTTGTCACAAAGATCTGATCAAAAGCAGAGTAAAGCTAAGCAAAACATAAGAAGGACATGAGCTTCGGAATAGATCGATATACAAGATTGAAGAAGAGAGAACATATCAGAAAAATATGAACAGGAGGCAGAGCAAAAGATAGAGCCAGGAAGCTTGAACACCTGCGACCTGCACACTTAGCAAACAAATCATACCTGTCCTAAAAAAAAGATAAAAAGGAACAAAAGATAAATATTTTTGAATTTTTGACAATATTTTGATTTTTTTGGATTTTGAACAATATTTGATTTTTTTTAGAATTTTGGCAATATTAGATTTTTTTGGGATTTTGGCAATATTTGATTTTTTTGAGATTTTGACAATATTTGCAGCACCCAAAGACGAGCTAAAACTACTGGCCAAGGATCGTCGTTCCTACCCTTCTTATTAAAGACTTCCCTTAAGCAGGGTGTGCATGTAAGGGTGGCTTATCATAACCAACCGTCTCTAAAGAACGTTACCCCTACTAAGGTCATACACGGGATTCAACCCAGCCTAAGAGGGAGAAGCAGAAGAAAAATTGGAGAGAAGCTTCATACAGTATGGGAGATATCAGGATTTGACTTCCTTCCAGGGCACTACCCCTCAAAGAGTATGTCTGTTGCGTTGGGGCTTTATGTCTTTAATTTCTGGACCCATTACTAGGCATGCATGCGACCGGGCTCATGACGTCCCGCGGGGAACTGTACTGCCACTCTTACCATGCCTTTGATTCATAATTTTGCATTGATTCATTTTGATTTTGAGAGCCCTTACTCACTGAATTTCTCATGAAAGCTCAATTTTGAGGGTCAAGACTGCCCCTATTTGAGACCTCTCTTGTATTAAGGAGTGCCTAGGTTAGTCATCTCATCTATCCATCTCTTGTCCCTGCACTTGGCCGAGCAGAGAAAAGAAAAGACTTTGTGCATATCCAAAGTATGGCCAAAGCAGCAACGATGTGTCTCAGAGGAATCGACTATGCCTTGCCGTGAGGTGTGTGAAAAACCCATGGTAAAAAGGGCCACCCTCAATGATGGGGGAAAGAAGTTCAGACTCCCAGCGCAGAGCTATCACCAGCCTAAGAATGCTGTAGAAGCAAACTCTTTTGAACTGAACTAAGCAAACTTCCTAACGCCACTCAACCGTGTTGAGGAATTAACATTATAAGCGTTATGAGCATGTGCATGAATGTTAGGAATAAATAATTGGAATGCAAGCACATTCTTGCACAAAATAAAGATACCTTGCAAATCCATAGCGTGAAAATAGCATCCTGAAGCGATCTTGAGCAGCACGAGCTTTGAGCAGCACGAGCTTTGTATTCCTTGCTTGATAGGATCAAGATGGAAATGATAACAAGGCTTGAAAATTCCTCTACCCGGAGGAGCGGCAGACATCATACTAGATGAAGAAGGATCAAAAGGAAGAGAGACGAGGGCTAGAACTCCCTCGTTAAGGCACAGAGACCCTGATAACAAGGAACCAAAATACAAAATAAACAAAGGTCAACTGAGATCAAGGTGGACTAAAGCCTCGAAAATAACAAGAAAAAGGGTGATGACCCCGAAAGGGTGAAGAAGAGTGAATAGGAAGGTGAGAAGGAAAATCATCTGACGTGGTCGGAGAAAAGGAACGAGAATCATCCGACAAGGTCGGAGAAGGAGAATGAGAATCACCCGACAGGGTCGGGGAAGGAGAATGAAAATCACCTGACGCAGTCGGGGAAGGAAAATAGGAGACACCCGGGGATACCAGAGGAGAAGAATCAGAGGAAGTCCCGAAAGTGGGATGAAAGGATGACATAGGCCGGGGCCTAGAATCATGAGAAAATGGAGAATCCGGAGGCTCCGGATGAGGGGAGAAAGAATAATGGGGGTTTGTGGACCTAAAGAGAGAGGAGAAAATCATGGATGTGTGATTGGAATAAGGATGGTACACTACCCAAGGGTGGGAGCTGAGCAATAGAAAGGATGAATGAAATGAAGAGGTAGACCCCTGAGTGCACAAATGACGGCCCTTACATTTACGCCGCCGCCTCTTCTTAGCTGACACTTCTTGAACATGGACCTTCCTGGTGTAGAATCAGACCTTCGGCCTTCTCAATTGGCAATACCTTCTCAAATAACGGGCCCACCTGGCAGATGGCCTGGCCTGGCTGTGAACATGTAACTTCATCGGGGCGGTTGCCCCTAGACACCCAGTGCTAACCATAGGCAGACATTCTTGAACAGATAACTCCTCAAATGAATGAATATTAGAAAACCATGGAGTTTTGTCACTTGGCATTAGCAGCATGAGATTTGGCATCTCCACTCGGCAATCGGGCATGAAGCATAACTCCCTTTTCCAGAAGAGCAGGATGAAGCTGGGGGAGAGTAATGCGTGGTGTTGATGTGGCCGACTCACCAATGAACCGAGGGAGGTTTGATGTGACACACCCTTGGACTTAAGCAAGCAAGCACAATTGCATTCAAACGGGCCGATGTGGGTCACCGCTCTATCGTCGCTCACCCAAGCCCGGGGTGACTTGGTGATGCCAAGTAGAGGATGTGAGGGTTGGGCCCTTGCTGGTAGAGGGCCAGCAAGGCCAAGATTTGATTCCCAAAGGATGTGGAAGCCCAATTCAATGGGACCGACAAAGTGCCAAAGGCACCGGTTACACTCTTCCCCACGGTGATCACTCAAGGCAACGGGGCTTGAGGATCGAGCTCTCACTCTCACGGCCAGCGGAACTAAGAACTAATATTGAAAGACAAGCACAAATGAGAGCAAGGTTTTGGAGCACTTACTCGACCGGTTTGAAGAAACCGGTCCCGCTCGGAGACGAGGGCGAGCGGGGAGGCGGGTGGATCCCCACACGTCGCGTCGGGGTAGCTTGACCTGCCCAAATGATTACAATACTACACCTCTCACAGGAGGGGGAGATCTTGGGGTGGGGGTTAATGGATATTACAACTAAAACTACCTCCACACAGGGAGGGGCCTTCAGCTGGCCAAGCGGGGAGGGGAACTTGAGAAAGGAACACCGAAGATGGGAGGTCGCCGATTCTATCCACGTTCTGTGAGTGCTGACAGATGATTGAAGAATTGACCGCTGCGACTGCTACCGAATTTTGTTGGGGACGAGACCACCTGGAAAATCTTCGTAGGATACCAGGGAAGTCGTCCAAATTTTGTTGATTTCTTCTGGCACTGATGCTGGTCTAGGTGGAGGCTCGAACAGGGAGGCAGATTCTCGGACTGACAGCTTCTGGTTTCCAACAGCAGGAAGAAGAAGATGCCCCGACAGCTCCCGAACTCAGAATCAAGTATCGCCAGAGTTTTTGGAACCGTGGATGAGTTCTCTTCGCAGAAAAACTGGCGGGGATGCCGAACGATGCCGGAGAAGACCAGGGGTCTCTGAACAATGATGAAAGGTCGGTGTAGACTGTGGGAAGCAGAACCTCATACCTGAGGGAGAGAATTGATAACTCTGGCCCACGGATGTCGATCGAAGTTCCGCTTATTGATTCTAAAAGTAGACAGGACAAGGAACAACTTTTCAGAAGGACTCTTGGCCTGATTCTCCCGAGGTTCGTCGTGGTAAGGCTTCTACTCCGGTTCAGGTGCTCAGCAGGGGCAACTCTGCGCAGTTGTGGAAGAACGGATCTCCCGGGCAGCACGGAGCTCGGATGGGGATGAAACCACCGCCGTTGCGAAGAAGACTGGTAGACGCTTCCGTGTATACCTCTTGGGCTCTCAGATTCGCCAGGAGGTGGTCGTGGTGGCTGCTTCAAGCTGCTGGTTCACCTACAACATCTGGACTGCAAGCTGCAACCTAGATGTAGCTTCCAATGACTAAGAAATAAGAAGGAGAAGGATGCATATGGTGAAGGGGAGGTGGATGGGGGTGGATGGGGATTGTGAGGGAGTGGTGAAGAGTGTCTAGGGGTGGTGGAGGCGCTGGTGAAGGGGGAGGGTGCAGGGGTTAGTGCTGGTTCAGCCAAAGGGGAGGGTGAGAGGAGGGTGGAGGGAGAAGTGGATGGTGGAGGGGGAGGGGAGGAAGGGGGTGAACCTAGCCTAAGGGAAGGGAGAGGGGCGGCCAAAGCAAGTGGAGGGAAGGGTTTCAAATTTGAAATGGGTCTTGGGAGGTGGAAGATTGCATGGGGAAGAAGGAAAGAAGTGTTGGAAAGAGGTGGGGGTGGTTGGTGGTTGGAGGGTGGGGTGGGGATTAGGGGTTCTCTCTTGGAACTAGGGGGGTGAGTAAAGAGGGTGGTGGGAAGTGGAGAGGTCTTAATGGGGTAGGTGGGAGGGTGGAGGTGGTTGGGAAGTGGAGGAGAGAGAGAAGGGGCGAACTAGGGAGAGAGAAAGAGGAAGAGAGAGAAGGTGGGGTGGGGGTGGGGAATCTCTCCCCTAGGGTCTCTCACCCACTATTGGAATCACTCCACTAGAACAAAATTGAACTCTCAATTGGAAATTTTGCATTGATTCATTCATTAGTCCAAAAGGAAGGAAATGGGGCCCTATATATAGGCAACCCACATTTTACAATAAGACCCTGACAAAAGACTCAATGACAAATAACTGAGGGGGTAGGGGGGCTCTTGGGCCAAGCCCGAAGAATTGGGCCCAATAGCTAACTAAACAATCTAATGACACTCAAACTTAGGAAAATAAATACAAGACCTAGGGACATGACTCAAATAAAATAAAAATTACATCAAATGACTCAAATAGATAGCACAAAAAGGATAATTGGGCCTTTATAGAGAGAGGCCCGAACTCAAACGACGTCGGAGTGTGAAGAAGACCCTAGCCAAATGGAGTTGTGGATGATGCCTCCATCAAATCCCCTGGGCTGTGAAGAGCTCGACTCCGTCGAGTAGGGGTCCATCCGACTGTGGTACTGCTCGAGGAGGTCCGGATCCAACTGCTGGAGATCCTCCCGACTCACCCAAGAATCTTCCGAAGGAGGCCGATCCTTCCACCTGACGAGATAGCGCTCATATACCTTGCTCCGAGTGGTAGTGACTTGTTCATCCAATATTTGTTCTATACGTTCACGCTGGGCTCTCTTGGCTGGTGGTCTCTCCTCACAGGTGGGTGCTCTCTCAAGGGAAGGAATAGGCTCAATCTCCTCACTGGGTACCACCGTGGGTCCCTTATATGGCACTAGGTCGGCGATATTGAATGTGGGACTTACCCCATATTCCTTGGGGAGATCTAACTCATAGGCATTTGCACCAATGCGCCTCAGGACCTGGAAGGGACCAGCCCCACGTGGCCTCAATTTGGAGATGGCTCCCGGGGAGAGCCTCTCCGTCCTTACCATCACAAAGTCACCCTCATGGAATTCTTGGTGACGCCGATGAGAGTCGGCCCGCCTCTTATAAGCCTCATTCTTTTTGCTTATGTGCTCGCGAATTTCTTCATGCAATTCTCTAATATGCTGGGCAAATGATTCAGCTGAAATAGACAGTCTAGCATGCTGGGGAAGGGGAATGAGATCCGAGGGTTTCCTTGGCTTGTACCCATGCACGACTTCAAAGGGACTCATCCCTATGGACTTATTGATGGAGTTGTTATATGCAAACTCAGCTTGTGGTAGAATGAGATCCCAATTTCCCAGACGATCCTCAACAAGGCACCTAAGGAGGTTCCCTAGACTTCGATTGACAACTTCGGTTTGGCCGTCCGTTTGGGGGTGATAGGCCGTGGAGAATTTGAGGAGGGTACCCATCATGTGCCAAAGAGTTTTTCAAAAGTAGCTAGTGAATTTGACATCCCTATCAGAGACTATGGTCTTAGGTAGCCCGTGGAGACGGACAACCTCATCAAAGAACAACCGGGCCACATGGGAGGCATCGGAGGTCTTGGAGCATGGGATGAAGTGGGCCATCTTGGAAAATCTATCAACTACCACATAGATGGAGTCATGCTTTCTTTGAGTCTTGGGTAATCCTACCACAAAGTCCATGCTCAAGTCTTACCATGGACGGTCGGGGATGGGGAGTGGAGTATATAGGCCAGTGTTTTGTTTCACCTGTTTGGCCAAAGCACATGTTCGGCATTGACCCACTATCTTGCCTAGATCTCTCTTGAGACTTGGCCAATAAAACTGTCCCTCAACTAGACCAATGGTTTTGTGGACTCCA
Source organism: Amorphophallus konjac (assembly GCA_022559845.1). NCBI lineage: Eukaryota > Viridiplantae > Streptophyta > Magnoliopsida > Alismatales > Araceae > Amorphophallus > Amorphophallus konjac. Next base: position 192,268,719 of record CM040121.1, on the reverse strand, counting down.
AAATGACCAGCTAGCCCTCCCGCATGTAATTCCTAAATCAAGAAGTCACGGAGTGAGGTCCGTGGGATGCAAAGCTTTGGTCCCTTGAAAAGGAACCCATCCTCTAAGACAAATCCCTCATGTTCCTTGCTAGAATGGGTGGTCAAGGTGGTATAGATGTGCCCAAAGTCGGGGCAGCTAGGGTACTCATCCTTGAGCCTATCAAATCCGGTCACTTCCACTTGGATAGTGGATAACAAGGAAAATTTCCTACTAAGGGCATCCGCCGCTCGATTCTCACTCTCGGCTTTGTGTTTGATGACAAAACTGTAGGATTGGATGAACTCAACCCATCGGGCATGTCGGGCATTTAGCTTTTGTTGGGAGTTGAGGTATTTGAGGGCCTCATGGTCGGAAAAGATGACAAATTCTTTGGGCAACAAGTAGTGCCTCCAATGTCAGGGGGACTGAACAACGGTATAGAACTCCTTGTCATAAGTGGAGTATCTTGTCCTAGCATCACATAGCTTCTCACTGAAGAAGGCTACCGGGTGTCCATCTTGGCTAAGAATCCCTCCTATTCCTATCCCGGATGCATCACATGTGACTTCAAAGTCTTTAGAGAAATCGGGTAGGCATAGGACCGGGGCTTGGGTCAACTTCTCCTTGTGTTCTTGGAAGGCTTTAGAGGCTGATTTGGTCCACACAAAAGTCCCTTCTTGAGACAATCGGTGATAGGGCCAGTGATAGTGCTAAATCCACGAATAAACCTCCTATAGAATGTTGCCAATCCATGGAAACTCAGGACCTCATGAAGGGTGCGGGGTTCAGGCCAATCAAGAATAGCTTGGACCTTGTCGGGGTCCATGGAGACACCCTTGGTAGACACCACAAATCCTAGGAAGGTGATGGATGTGGTCATGAAGTGGCACTTCCCTAAGTTGGCAAATAGGCTCTCTTGTCGGAGGACGATGCAAACTTGCCTAAGGTGGTCAAGGTGGGCCTCTTGGGATTGACTATAGATGAGTATGTCATCAAAGTAGACCACTAGAAAGATCCCAATGAAAGGCCAAAGGACCTCCGTCATAAGACGCATGAAAGTACTTGGGGCATTTGAAAGCCCAAAAGGCATGACTAACCATTCAAAGAGACCATCCTTGGTCTTGAAAGCTGTCTTCCACTCATCCCCGGGTCTTATCCTAACTTGGTGATAGCCACTCTTAAGGTCAATTTTGGAGAAAATAGTGGCTCCGGCTAGCATATCAAGCATGTCATCCAGCCTAGGGATGGGGAACCTATATTTGACGGTGATTTTATTAATAGCCCGGCTATCCACACACATCCACCAAGACCCATCCTTCTTGGGAGTTAGAAGGGCCGGGACGGCACATGGACTTTTGCTTATTCGGATGAAGCCCTTCCTAATGAGTTCCTCAATTTGCCTACAAAGTTCGGCATGCTCCGTGGGATTGAGGCGATAATGAGGAAGGTTTGGGAGGGTGGCTCCCGGAACTAAATCAATTACGTGTTGCACATCACGCATGGGAGGGAGTTGGTCCGGGAGCTCGGCCGGGAACACATCATGAAATTCTTCTAGGAGATGCCGGATTTCTATAGGATGTGGGTTGGTGGGAGTGGGCTCTCCTAGGCAAATGATCACCGCACATAGTGGTACTCCTTGATGTTGTACAACTGGTTTTGATGATGACAACAGTAAGACTTTGGATATAGACACTTAACCTCCTAATAATTGTTTAATAATTCAAAGGGGTTGCAGAGTGCTCATTGCATCAACGCCATCAAATGGAAGCGTTGACGCAGCAGTGCAAACTCAAGAAAGAAGCCCCTGGGTGATTTTATGCGTCAACGCAACGTTCAAGTGGAGTGGACGCATCAGAGCATTGATAGCTTGGGCACAAAGTCTATACATCAGCTGGATCCATTTAGTCTGTACATTGGCATATCTTCTTCAAGTCTGTACATCGGGCATCTTCTTAACAAAGTCTATACATTGCTGTTTGCATTGCACAGTCCATACACTTGAAGCTTTTCATTTGATGAAGTCTATACACTAGACTCCAGTTCTTCAAGTCTATACACTCGACTGCAATTCTCCAAGTCTATACACTAGACTCCAGTTCTCCAAGTCTATACACTAGACTTCAGTTCTCTAAGTATATACATTGTTGGTTGCGTTGCAAAGTCCATACACTGGAAGCTCTTCATTTGATGAAGTCTATACACTGGTCTTTCTGGCACGTTAACACTAAGTCTATACACTTCATTTTTGCAGAAGGGAACAGGGTCGACGCCTGAAGCCTAGAGCGTCCACGCATCAGTAGACGAAGCTTTCACGATTTCTTCTATTGCGTCAACGCCACAAGCAAGCAGCGTCGACGCAGCAGTTAAAGTAGCAGAGACTCTTACAAGCGATGAAGCCCTTCACGAAATATACCACTGCGTCAACGCCATCAACAAGCAACGTCGACGCAGCAGCTTAAGAGATGCCAGTATAGAAACGTACACGTTCGTGCGTCAACGCCACCAACTGGCAGCGTCGACGCAGCAGTCCAAGAAAGGAACGACTCACCTCTGGCTGCCTACAAAGCGTCAACGCAGCAGTGGAGCGGCGTCGACGCAGCACGCCCATCTGCTAAAGACTTGATCACTGGATCATCGATGCGTCAACGCCACGGGCTGATGGAGTCGACGCAGCGGTTAAAAAGGTTGAAGATCTATGATGGGTGCGTCAACTCTTTGGAGCAAGTGAGTTGACGCCATCTACCTCCAGTTGCTGAGCGTACTGGTGTTGGGCACGTGATCCGAGGATAAGGAGAATGCCCAGATGAGGACACGTGTTCTGACAGTCTACTGGATGCTGCCACGTGGTCCGAACTCTTAGGGCGGGAACTGTGGAAGCCACACGCGCCCTGCTGCTGCTCCAGGTATATAATGGAGCCTTCGTCTTCAGATGAAGCTGATCGAAGATTGAAGAAAGAGCCTAGAGAATAGAAAGCCCTTTGATCCATAAAAAGAAGCAGTGCAGCAGTGAGAGAGAAAGAGGAAGAGAGCAGAAGAGAAAGAAAGAGAGATAGAGAGTGAGAGAGAGAGCTCGTGGAAAAGAAGGAAGAAGCTGCTTGAAGATCTGTCTTCACTGGACCGTGGATCAGATCCAGGCCAGTCAGCTCCGTTGAGAGCCACATATGTGTTTTCATCTATTACATCTTTCGGATTGCTGTGTTATTTTTTATTTATTGGTTTTCCTTTATTTTTCTGATTATCCTTGGTCTTCCGATTGCCCTGTTGGGGATCGGGTACCTCCTGTTGATTCAGGAGAAGGGAGATCTAATCTCCGGGTTGCAAGTGACAGGTTATCACTTGTGGGTTGCCCTCTGGTTAGGGGAAGGGAGGCTAGTCCTTCGGTTCTGGGCTTGTGGTTGCAAGTCCAGGTGTCCCTCCTGGTCTGGAGGAAGAGAGGTCTTCGACCTCTAGTTTCCAAGTGGTTGGGAGTCACTTGGGTGTCCCTCCGGTTGGGAGGAAGAGGGGAGTCTGTTCCCCTAGTCAAGCTGTGTGGCAGCAACTGTTTGCAGACTGAGTCTGCTTGGTTCTAGCATTTGCTAGTGAAGCCTCACTCCGGTTGGGAGTGAGGGGTGGATGTAGGTCTATGGACCGAACCACCTAAAATCTCTTGTGCCGTGGCTTGTTTGATTGATTTGCTTCCGCTAGATGCTTGGATAGGCACGCCCATGAGTTTGTATTTGAGTTGAAATGAATTAGTTCTATTCTGTGTCTCTTTTCTAGCATCCTAGTTTTAATTTGGCCATAATCTGTAGAAGGATACATTCACCCCCCCTCTGTATCCGGGCCAAGCACCCTAACAGTTGGTATCAGAGCGAGTTTCTGCATACAAGGTCCAGCGACCTGCAGATTCGATCTTGCGGTCTTAGGTGCTAATTTGCTTTTAGTGCATCAATATTCCTGTTGCATTGAATTTATCTGCTATTTGCTTCAATGGCTTGTCCACCCGTCTTCAGTGGTTTTGATTACAACCAGTGGCACAGTGCTTTACGTGCTTATGTTAAATCTGTTGATCCAGACCTGTGGAAAGTGATTTCACATGGTCCTCATAAATTACCAAAGAAAAGGTCCAATGGACTGACAGTCACGAATCAATGTATGAGGAGAATCAGACAGCTATAAATTTGATGAAAGCAGCCACTGACAAAGCCTTTCACTCATGTTTCTTTGATTGCAGATCTGCAAGGGATATGTTGGAGATGATGAAGAGAGCCGGGAAAGGAAATCAAACAAGCTGCATGATGGCCAACAGAAGCGATCAAGGCAGCAATCAAACTGAAGAAGATGATGATGATGAGGTAAATCTCTTCGAGAATTTCTCTCTAGAAGATTGGGAGAATGCTTATGCTGAATTATTTGAATCTCATGAACTGTTAAGAAAACAGTATAAAAAATTGAAAAGGGGTACTGGTTTAGATAGTTCAAGCTTTCCTTGTAGAAATTGTGTTGAATTGAAAAATATTCATGATGCTTGTATGTCTGACCTTCAAATACTGAAGAAACAAGTTTCATTATTGAAAACTGAAAATCAAGAACATATAAATGTGATATCTGAATTCAAAGAAGAATTGAACTCAGATAATGATAATCAGACTGTTGTTAACTATCATGACCAGTATGAAAAATTGCTGAAAAACTTTGAAAGTGTAAACTCAGATTTAAACAAGCTGAGATCTGAAAATGATTCCCTGAGAACATCTGCTAATAAAAATGATAACAAATTTGAGAAACTTGAGCAGGAGAAAAACTTGCTTGCTGAAAAACTGGAAGCCATCAAATCTGTGAATGTAGAATTACAGAAAAACATTGAAAAGAAGGAAAAAGATTTGAAGGAATTCAAGGCTGAAAGAAAACTTGAAACTAACTCAGAAGATCAGACTCTAATAAATGAGTTAATTCAGAATGACAAGCTTAAGGAAGAAAATGAAAAATTAAAAATGTTGAATTCCACTATGTCAGAGAGACTTCTAGCTTTGGAAAGAGGAAAAAGTATTTGTGTTGAAGATTCTAATAAACTGAGTAATCTGGAACAGGAAATTGACAAATATAAAACTGCTAACAAGGTGTTAACTGAATGTGTGAATTACAGTGAACAAGAGATTGCCAGTTATGAGCTACATATTTCCTCTCTGGAAGATGAAATTAAGGATTTGACAGTCTCCTTGTCTAAATTTGTTGATGGGCAGAAAAACCTAGACAAGCTACTAGGTATAAAAATCAACTCTAGGAAGGAAGGGCTGGGCTACAATAAGATAAACAAAAAGGAACTTCAGAACAAAGTTATGACATCTTTTGTAAGTGGTTCAGACGTAGCCACCACCTCTAAAGACAAACAGCCCATTGTTCAGAAAATACTGGGAACAAAGAATAACTTTAAGAAAGACGGACTGGGCTATAGTCCAGTCATGAGGAAGGTCGATGGAGCCAACCTGAAAACTATCTTTGTTAAATCCTCTGAACATGAGAAGCATTCTATTTCATCTCCAACTCAGTACAAGGCTAAGAAAATAGGAAAACATGATAAAAACCAGAAAAGGACTGTAAATCAGAAAATAAATGAAAAGGGTTCATCAGTGCATGCTGATCACAGTCCTCACACACACTCACATGCATCTAAAAGGAAGATTATCTGTCATTACTGTCATAAAGTTGGACATCTGATGCATGAGTGTAAGTTGATGGAGAAGGATGATAAGAATGCTAGGAGATCTTATGATAAAAATCCATCACCTCAGAAAAGGAGTGTCACATGCTCTAATTGTGGCAAATTAGGACACTCAATTGCTCATTGCTGGTTTGCTAGTGGTAAGACAACTTTTTATTCATATCATGCTAAATTCCCTGCAAACCAACATGTTTTTAATAAACACAAATCTGTTTCAATGAACCAGCATATCATCTGTTTTAATTGCAACAAAAGGGGTCACAGGGCCTCTGAATGCTGGTCAGGCTTCTTTGAAAGAAATTTTATTTCATGTTTTGAATGTGGAAAGAATGGCCACAGGGCCATTAATTGTTGGCATGCCCAAGGAGGCTATGGCAATAATGAACTCAATTTTAAAAAGAATGCCTCTTATTGCTCTCACTGTAGAAAGCATGGCCATACAGTTAAGGACTGTTGGCACATTCAGGGTGGAAATATGAATCTCAAACATGCTAAATTCCCTGTAAGACAATTTGCAAAACTTTCATGTTATAACTGTGGGAAGTCAGGTCACAGGGCTGCAACCTGTTGGCTAGCAGGATATCAAAACCAAACTGATTTTGGCAAACAGAATTTTTATTCTGTTATCAAGAAATCTCATGCTTATGCACATAGAATTCATGCTAACAAGAATGTGCATAAATTAGATCTGAAAACTGCTGCTCCTTGCTATCAAGCTAAAAATGTGCTGAGAAAATCTGCTAGGAGTGATAATGTCATGTCAGGACCCAAGACTTCTTGAGTACCTGTTTGTGTAAAATAAACCTTGTGTTGCAGGTGTGCCTTGGAATGAAATAAAAAGGGGTATTAATCCAAGGCACTCAAGAATGAAAACCCCTTCTGAACGTTTCAGGTAAACTTCCTGCTCTTCTTGTCTTTAGTTTTATTACATTTTTTTCCCATCAGTTGCCATGTGCATTATCTTCTGAGCATACATAGGCTAATTGCAATTGCTTGATAATTGTGTTATGCATAGATTCTGAAAACAAATTACCTTTCGAATTGTCTGAAAAATCTGAACTGCTTATGAGTGTGACTTGAATCATGTGTGTTGCAATAGCTCACTGAATTTCTGAATTGCATATAGGACTGTATGTTGAATAATCATGTATGACCTCAATGGTATATAAATGGTAAGGTACCAAAGGGCAGGGAGGTCTATCTGGAGGTTCTTACTATGTGTGAGGTGGTCTTTTAGACCAAGTGCTCCGCCTAGTACCATGGGTCATCTTGCTGGTTAAGACAGTCTGAATGTGCATGAATCTTTTGGTAACATATGTTCAGTTCTCAGTGCAAATATTGCATGTTTTCAGGGGGAGTTAGTTGCATATCCTTTGCATAGCTATTCAATGTCGAGTCTTTGCATGTCCCTGCATACATATAGTTCATTGTATCCTCTTATATTGAAAATGTCAAAAAGAGAGTTTGAATGCATATTGTAAGGGGGAGTCAATGCATTGCATATAGGTTGTCAAATGCATACATTTGTCAGATTTCATAGCATATCCTTTCTTATTGACTTAGTTGACAAACCTTGATCATATTCTGAAAATTTTTGAGCTTCAAAATCTCTCTTAACAATTGGTATTTCTCCTATCAATTGGTATCGTTTGGTTTCAGAATTCTTTCAGTCCCTCATGAAGATTCCAATGGGCTATCTTGATCATAAATCTAAAAATTTTGAACTAGAAAACTTCTATTATACAGGTTTATGAATGACTGAAATAACTCATGTGGTTTAAGTTTAATGTTCATGGAGTTTGACTTTAAAATCTCTTAAAAATATCTGAAGCATGTTTAATAAACCTTAACCATTTATTTCATGCTATGTCTTGTGAAAAATCTCTGAAATCTGCACTTTTGAATACATGACTTTAATTGGTTAAGTACATGAAACTATTATTGATTTGAAGTAAATGAATGTCTCTGAAATGTCTAAAGGGTTAATTCTGTTAGAGCAATGACATTGGCCACTGAGAAACACATGTCCAAAGGACTGTGTCATGAGGTGCCTTCGTTAACTCTGATAAAATTCATTGAAACTCAGGCAGAGCAATGGCATGCACACTGAGAAATACAACTCACTCATTAGAAAATGATTTGTAGTATGTCATGATGTGTAAGTGCTAACTCTGTTCACATAAAGCATGACAGTTAGTCACACTAGGGGCTTAGGGATATTGGCCTCTAATCAAGGCATATCCTCTAGTTACAATGTGTGCACTGAACTAGAGTGCTCGTAAAATTTGGAGCAAGAAAATTGTTTAAAAATAAATAAAATATCTGAATATTGATACACAAATCAAATTACTGCAACCCTAGACAAAATCATATGACTTCATAAATACTTGACTTCAATACTAGTGCATGTAACTCTGAAAGAAGTCAATAGATTTGATTGTGTAAGAGAAAGAGAGACTGATCAAGATAATTATGAGGGCTTGGTTCATCTTTATTAAACCATGGTTTTAGATATCAATACAGAATTTTACTGATGAACTCTACATACATCATAATTAAACCACGCTATTAATAAAGTTCATTCATAAGCTCTTATAATGGAAGACTTTGAAAACATGTTTTGGATTTATGAGAATAATATCCCTTTGAGAATCCAATTGAATTTCCCTTCTTATTCTTCTCATAGGCTTCATTTAGTAAGGGGGAGCTTCATTATTAGATGCATCATGCTGCATAAGGAGGAGTATCTCACTCTTAACTGCATCACAGCGTAGACGCAATGTTACATTAGCGTCAACGTGTTATGCCTCACTGCCCTTTTATCTTGTGTTTTTCGGTTCACTTGCCTCACTGCGTCGACGCAATGCCCCTCTCTGCGTCCACGCATTGCTTCGTATTCATATCTTCTTTACCCGGTTCACCCCTTGAACCGGCTGAACCGCTCACTTAAAGGGTTCTCGAAGTCTCTTTAAAAGCCAAATGAGACCGCTGCTCTTCTTTATTATTTTTTTTTAAAACCCTTTTTGTCATTCGACCTCTCGTGTCCCCAAGAATCCTCTCAGCTCTCTCTCCTGCTCGATTCTTCTCCGTGTCATGGATTCTCCAGCATCCACTCAAAAAGGGAAGCAAAGGGCAGAGGAACAACCAAGAAGCTCAGAACCAGCAAGAGGCACAATGGAGTCCCACTCTCTAGTAGCTCGCGAAAGGGGAAGAAGGAAGGAGACGGGTCCACGGGATCCAAGTCCGCCAACCAAAAGGTTAAAGACATCCGCAATTAGAAAAGAGAAGCAGAAGGGCTTATCTTCAGGTTCTGCAACCGATCAGAAGGATGCAGGTAGCTCGCGTACAGTCACCATGGAAGAACCTCTGAAGGTTCTTATTTCCCGGTACGTTGATGCTACTGATCATCACATGCTCGAAGTTTTTCCTTAGCTGTTTCCTATACTGGACCATCAGGGCTAGTGGTCGTTTGTCTCAACACACAAGACTTACTACCCCACTCTGGTCAGAGAGTTCTACCAGAACTTAAAATATGAACCTTCTGTTCCAAAACTCACATCCAGTGTTAGAGGTGTAAGGTTTGAAATAACAGATAAGCTGCTTGCCAGAGCTTGGAAGGTTCCTAAAGTAGGAGTTCAGCTGCATGATTTTGAGTATGATGCGCATGAGGCATATGAGCTCTTGACTGAGAAACCCAGTAATCTCTCCGATGTCAGGGAGACCTACCTAGGCAGTCTCAAAGCCAATCATTTCCCTTCGCTAAATAGACTGCTCCACCACATTTGCACCTCCATGATCACACCACAGAGCAGTGGAAGAGAAAGGGTGACAGAGATGCAACGATTTCTTCTCTACTGTATGCTGAAGAGAATACAGATTTCCCTGTCGGATGTAGCTATTCAAACAATGGGGTCCTGTCTATCTCAGTCCAGAACCCTACCTTATGCCGCCCCATTAACTGCTGTTTTTCGGAAAGTTGGTGTAGACTTTGGCTCTGAGAAGAAACTTACCATCCCTCGAGGGAATGTATACACACTTTCTTATATCCAAAAGTTTATGGGTTTTGAGGTCATTGATGGTAAGGCTGTCAGAACCCTTCCTAGTCAGAAATCAGCCCCATCAGAGATCGGTCAGGCATCAAAAATAGCCGCTAAGGATGATGATCAAGCACACAGAGCAGAAATACCGATTCCACCTATGGTGAGTGCAGACATGCCAGAGGACAACTCCATTATGGGAGAGCAATCTTTTGAGGCTTCTGAGGAACCGAGTGGCTCTGTACCTACAGTAGAACCATCTACGTCAGGAGCCATTACAGTTTATAGAAGAACCTCTCCAAATTCTGATGCAGTTCCACCCCCAGCAACTGTTGAAGAGATGTTGGTGAACATGACTATGATGATGCAGCGTCAGGAGGCCAAGATGGAAAAGTTGGTGGAGTTCACAACCCTTCATTTTAACAAGTTGACTACTCGGATTGTGAATTTTGAAACTTCAGTTTTATGTGAATGGCGAAATTTCTTACTCACCAAGATGGTGTCTGACCAAGCAACAAGGTCAGTCTTGAAACAGATATCATCCCTCCTTGACAAACTTGCCACTCTGGTACAAGAGATGCACAATCAACAAGGTTCAACCCCTTCCTCTTTTGCCAAAATTATTGATCTGTGCTATGATCTGAAGATAGGGCTCGAAACAATCAAAGGTCCTGTCAGTGCAATCCCTCCAGTCCTCAAAGTTGTGCTAGAGAAGATTGACAAAGTAATAGCCAACATCCACGATAAAGATTCTGTCACTGAAATTGGCAATGTTCGCAACTCTCTAAGTCATCAGCTAAGCGAACTTTCTCAAGAGATCAGAGACCTTCTAACCAGGGACCATTCTACTTCAGAACAGACATCTCGCCAAACACCTCCAGGCACTCAAGGACAATCTTCTCGTCAGCAACAACAACCATCTTCTGCCAGGTGTTACAATCGCTTCTTCCCATCTTAATCTATGTTTTCTACATGCACCCCCTTTCATGATAATGACAAAGGGGGAGAGCTTAATGAGCTGCTAAATTTTGTTAATGACTGCTGATTTTTGCTAATGAATGCTGAGTTTTGTGCTGAATTTTGTTAATGAATGATGAGTCTTGTTAATGAATGATAGCATATATTTTCGCTTTTGTGACTCATAATTTTTTGTTCAACTGACAAGTAACCATGCGATTGGTTGATGCTAACCATTATGTGATCGCAGAAGTCATTAAAACAGTTTGGGGGTTGTCATCATCAAAAAGGGGGAGATTGTTGTACTCCTGGTTTTGATGATGACAATAGTAAGACTTTGGATATAGACACTTAACCTCCTAATAATTGTTTAATAATTCAAAGGGGTTGCAGAGTGCTCATTGCGTCAACGCCATCAAATGGAAGCGTTGACGCAGCAGTGCAAACTCAAGAAAGAAGCCCCTGGGTGATTTTGTGCGTCAACGCAACGTTCAAGTGGAGTGGACGCATTAGAGCATTGATAGCTTGGGCACAAAGTCTATACATCAGCTGGATCCATTTAGTCTGTACATTGGCATATCTTCTTCAAGTCTGTACATCGGGCATCTTCTTAACAAAGTCTATACATTGCTGTTTGCATTGCACAGTCCATACACTTGAAGCTTTTCATTTGATGAAGTCTATACACTAGACTCCAGTTCTTCAAGTCTATACACTCGACTGCAATTCTCCAAGTCTATACACTAGACTCCAGTTCTCCAAGTCTATACACTAGACTTCAGTTCTCTAAGTATATACATTGTTGGTTGCGTTGCAAAGTCCATACACTTGGAAGCTCTTCATTTGATGAAGTCTGTACACTGGTCTTTCTGGCACGTTAACACTAAGTCTATACACTTCATTTTTGCAGAAGGGAACAGGGTCGACGCCTGAAGCCTAGAGCGTCCACGCATCAGTAGATGAAGCTTTCACGATTTCTTCTATTGTGTCAACGCCACATGCAAGCAGCGTCGACGCAGCAGTTAAAGTAGCAGAGACTCTTACAAGCGATGAAGCCCTTCACGAAATCTACCACTGCGTCAACGCCATCAACAAGCAGCGTCGACGCAGCAGCATAAGAGATGCCAGTATAGAAACGTACACGTTCGTGCGTCAACGCCACCAACTGGCAGCGTCGACGCAGCAGTCCAAGAAAGGAACGACTCACCTCTAGCTGCCTACAAAGCGTCAACGCAGCAGTGGAGCGGCGTCGACGCATCACGCCCATCTGCTAAAGACTTGATCACTGGATCATCGATGCGTCAATGCCACGGGCTGATGGAGTCGACGCAGCGGTTAAAAAGGTTGAAGATCTATGATGGGTGCGTCAACTCTTTGGAGCAAGTGAGTTGACGCCATCTACCTCCAGTTGCTGAGCGTACTGGTGCTGGGCACGTGATCCGAGGATAAGGAGAATGCCCAGATGAGGACACGTGTTCTGACAGTCTACTGGATGCTGCCACGTGGTCCGAACTCTTAGGGCGGGAACTGTGGAAGCCACACGCGCCCTGCTGCTGCTCCAGGTATATAATGGAGCCTTCGTCTTCAGATGAAGCTGATCGAAGATTGAAGAAAGAGCCTAGAGAATAGAAAGCCCTTTGATCCATAAAAAGAAGCAGTGCAGCAGTGAGAGAGAAAGAGGAAGAGAGCAGAAGAGAAAGAAAGAGAGATAGAGAGTGAGAGAGAGAGCTCGTGGAAAAGAAGGAAGAAGCTGCTTGAAGATCTGTCTTCACTGGACTGTGGATCAGATCCAGGCCAGTCAGCTCTGTTGAGAGCCACATCTGTGTTTTCATCTATTACAGCTTTCGGATTGCTGTGTTATTTTTAGTTTATTATTTTTCCTTTATTTTTCTGATTATCCTTGGTCTTCCGATTGCCCTATTGGGGATCGGGTACCTCCTGTTGATTCAGGAGAAGGGAGATCTAATCTCCGGGTTGCAAGTGACAGGTTGTCACTTGTGGGTTGCCCTCTGGTTAGAGGAAGGGAGGCTAGTCATTAGGTTCTGGGCTTGTGGTTGCAAGTCCAGGTGTCCCTCTCGACCTCTAGTTTCCAAGTGGCTGGGAGTCACTTGGGTGTCCCTCCGGTTGGGAGGAAGAGGGGAGTCTGTTCCCCTGGTCAAGCTGTGTGGCAGCAACTGTTTGCAGACTGATTCTGCTTGGTTCTAGTATTTTCTAGTGAAGCCTCACTCCGGTTGGGAGTGAGGGGTGGATGTAGGTCTGTGGACCGAACCACCTAAAATCTCTTGTGCCGTGGCTTGTTTGATTGATTTGCTTCCGCTAGATGCTTGGATAGGCACACCCATGAGTTTGTATTTGAGTTGAAATGAATTAGTTCTATTCTGTGTCTCTTTTCTAGCATCATAGTTTTAATTTGGCCATAATTTGTAGAAGGATACATTCACCCCCCTCTCTGTATCCGGGCCAGGCACCCAAACACTTGATCTATCTCCCTTTCAAGCTCTTTCCTAGTGATGAGATGAAGACCCTTGGTCAACCCCGAGGTCCCACTTTGTTTAGGAGTTTGGGTGAGGGATGGGGTTGGAGGGGTAGAGTTCCCCAAGACTTGTGTGGTGGTGAGGTGGTGTCCTTGAGGGAGAGTGTCCCTCTTGGGCATGGGACGTGGTGGGGAGGGGTTGAGACGGATAGTCCTACCCTCTGTTCAAAAGTACATGTGTTGGTCCTACCCAAGATGGTGGCATCTACATCATAAAGCCAAGGTCTTCCTAGTAGGATGCTTCCTACTTCCATGGGGATGACGTCACACCAAATTTGTCCATGATATGAAGAGAAGGTGAGGGGCACAAGGCATTGGGTGTTGACCGGGATGGAGTTGTTGTTGATCCATGAGACTCGGTATAGATTTGGATGGGGGGTGATAGCAAGCCCAAGGAGCTTAACGGTATCGGGGGATACGGCATTGACACAACTCCCACTATCCAAGATCACCTTTCTTACATGGCTCCCTATCTTGACAAAGGTGTGAAAGATTGAGGTTTGACGCCAATCCTCTTCGTGGGGTTTGGTGAGGGTGCATCTAATCACTCCTAGATGGGAGTTGGTAGGTGGAGTGGTGTGATCTAGTCCCGATTCAAGGTATTGGGCCTCATACTCTTCTTCCCAATCTAAGGAGGCTTCATGGTCCTCAACAACACCCTCAAGTTCCCCTTGGGGTAGGGGAGCTTCCTTCTCAATAAGCAAACTAGACAATCCTTTGGATGGACATTGCCCCGCAAAGTGACCAAACCCTTTACATCTATAGCATTGTTGATGCCCGCTACCCGGGGTGGTTCCTACATTTGGGCCTTTGGGAATGTCTTCCCTCCGTGGAGGAGGGTGACTAGGGGTGGGCTTGTTTGGAGTGATGGTAGGAGGAGGGTTGTAAGGCCTTAATGGGGCATTCCCACTTGGGCTAGGGGCTTTCATGGGGGTGACCGGAATGGGTCGTGGTCCCATATTTTTAGGATCGACTGGTCGGGGAGTTGCAAACCGAGGGATCCTAGAAAATCTCTCAACATCCCTAGCTATTTGGTAGGCTAGCTCAAGGTTGTGAACATCTCTCATGAAGAGCTCTCTCTTGATGTGGCTTTGGAGCCCATTCCTAAAACGGGACAAGGTAACGGCCGGGTCTTCATGAACTCCACACTTCAAAAGATAGGAGTCGAATTTTTCAATGTATTCAACCACGGTCTTCCCTTCTTGGGTAAGGCTTTGCCATTCATCTAAGAGAATTTGGTGGTAGGATTGGGGTAGGTATTTATTCCTAAGTTGGTTCTTCATGCCTTCCCAAGTTTCAATAGGTTCTTGCCGCCTAATCCTTCTTAATCCCTCTTGGTTTAGCCAATAAGTTTTGACCAATATGGTGAGATGCATTTTGGCCAATCTCACTCTCCTTTGGTCGGACATGGGGTACCATTCAAAGTATTGGTTCATGGCGGTCTCCCATTCTAAGTAGATACTTGGTTCATGGGAACCATCAAAGTTTGGGGATTCTACCTTGATCATCCTTAGGAGAGGGTCATCCGGATCGTCCCGTGGATGCCTTTCATGAATGTGATGGTGGCGAGGCCTCTCATAGTCATGGTAGGGGTTAAAATCAAAGTCCTCCATATTAATTTCAACATATGGATGGTGGGCTCTTGGTCCATTGTTCCTTGGGTGGAACACATCCCTATGAGGCTCAACATGTGGGGGGTGGACCCGTGGGTCATTGTTCCTTGGGTGGAACTCATTTCTATGAAATTCAACATATGGAGGGTGGACTCTTGGCTTATAATTGCTTGGATGGATATCTTCTCTATGAGGTTGAACATGTGGAGGGTGGACTCTTGGTCCATGATCCCTTGGGTGGATATCTTCCCTATGGGGTTCATCATGTGGAGGGTGGACTCTTGGTTCATGATCTCTTGGGTGGATATCTTC
This sequence comes from Amorphophallus konjac, assembly GCA_022559845.1. Classification (NCBI taxonomy): domain Eukaryota; kingdom Viridiplantae; phylum Streptophyta; class Magnoliopsida; order Alismatales; family Araceae; genus Amorphophallus; species Amorphophallus konjac. The sequence goes on along the minus strand of CM040121.1, from coordinate 192,253,545 downwards.
CCTATGAGGTTCATCATGTGGAGGGTGGACTCTTGGTTCTGTTGTGCCCCTGTGGTTTTGATGATGGTTTTGATGATTGGTTTTTGATGTGAGTTAATCACTGTGTGTCATCTTGCTGTGTGTGTCATCATGTTATTATTCAGTCATTCTCTGATCATAATGCTTTCTTTTATATGCTCGATTAATTCATAGTTTATCATGTAAGTGAATGGAGTTCATATGGCTGTCAGATAACATGCTCTACTTAATTCTGTCTACACTCTGTCTGCACAGTCTCCACAGCAGTGCGTCAACTCATTGTGCTGATGCGTCGACCCTTCAGTCATACTTGTCTCTGTCCTCACAGTAGTGTGTCAACTCCTTGAGCTGATGCGTCGACTCTTCTGTTCATATCATCAAGTCTATACAGTGGACTGTGCAGCATATTTGTGTTGACAAAGTCTGTACATTGGCTTCGTATCTGCAAGTCAATACACTGGACTTCATTTCACCAACTCTATACATCCGATTGATGTTGCAGTGTTCACCAAGTCTATACATCGTCTGCAGACTTCAAGTCCATACACTCCATGCCCATTCAAGTCTATACATCGGTTTGATTCAAAGTCTGTACACTGCTTCACTTCATCAAAGTCCATACATCCTCAGCTGAACCCCATGTATGTACAACGGCCTCAATCTTCATCAAGTCTACACAGTGCTTCAACCTTCTTATAGTCTGTACAGCCTGCTTTATCGATTCAGAGTCTATACATCGCTCAAGCGTTCAAATCATCTGAAGTCTGTACAGCGTCCGTTGTCTAGAGTTCTTGAAGTATATATACATTGGACTGTTTCTTTCGAAGTATATACACTACAATGTACATACTTAAACCTTATGACTTCATTCTTGTTACTGAAGGGAATAGGGTCGACGCTGGGAGCTTAAAGCGTCCACGCATCAGTTGACGAAGCCTTCACGATATCTTCCACTGTGTCAACGCCACAATGGAGCAGCGTCGACGCAGCAGTTAAAGGAGCATTCACTTTCACGGGCTATTCCACTGCGTCAACGCCACAATTGAGCAGCGTCAACGCAACAGCTAAAGAGACGAAGCTAATGGCTTACTGGAATGCCTCACTGCGTTAACGCCATTGCTTGACAGCGTCAACGCAGCAAGTCAGATTGCTATCATTGAGCACGTGACCCGAAGCTGGCACCTGACACGTGATCCGAGGTGGGTGCTGAGCACGTGATCCGAGGAGGAATCTTCTAGACTAAAGGCGTGGGAAGCACACGCCCTATCTCCCCACTGCTGCTGGTATATATTGGAGCCTTCGTCTTCAGATGGAGGCTGATCGAAGAAGAAGCCTAGAGAGCAGAAAGCCCTTCGATCCAGAAAAAGAAAAGAAGAAGAAAAAGAGTGAAGAAGCAGAAGAGAAGAGTTGCAGAGAAGAGAAGAGAAGAGACAGAGAGAGCCTACGAAAGAAGAAGAAAAAGAGTGAAGAAGCAGAAGAGAAAGAGAGAGAGAGAGAAGGAGTTCGTAGAGAAGAAATGGGAAAAGCTTGAAGATCTGTCCTCTGGCGTTTGGATCAAATCCAAGCCAGACCTGCTCCCTTGAGAGCTACATTACTTGTATTTCGTTTGCAACTTTTGGCGCTGTGATTTTTCATCCTTTCTTATTTTCCTTTTTATCTTTCCATCTTTGTACTTCCGATCCTCTAGACTGAGATCGGGTTCCTCCTGGTGGGTCAGGAAAGGGGAGATCTGATCTCCGGTTGCAAGTCGCTGGGTGCTACTTGTGGGTTCCCTCCGGTTTGGAGGAAGGGAGACTTGTCTCCGGTTCTGGGCTTGTGGGTTGCAAGTACAGGGGTCCCTCCGGTCTGGAGGAAGAGAGACTTCGGTCTCTGGTTTCCAAGTGGCTGGGAGTCACTTGGGGTGTGTCCCTCCTGTTGGGAGGAAGAGGGGAGACTGTTCCCCTGGTCAAGCTGTGTGGCAGCACCTTGTTCGCAGACTGAGTCTGCTTGGTTCTAGCATTTGCTAATGAAGCCTCACTCCGGTTGGGAGTGAGGGGTGGATGTAGGTCTGGAGGACCGAACCACCTAAAAAATCTATTGAGCAGTGGTTTGATTGCTTGATTTGCTTTCGCTAGATGCTTGGATAGGCTCGCTCCACCTGCTTATTATTTTGCTTAATCGAATTAGCTTAATTCTGGAATTTGCCTAGCATCTGAATTTTCTATTTGGGCATTATTCGTAGCAGGATACATTCACCCCCCCTCTGTATCCGGGCCTAGCACCCTAACAGTTGGTATCAGAGCCGGTGTCTACATACAAGGTCCAGCGACCTGCAGATTCGATCTTGCAGTCTTAGGTGCTAATTTGTTTTTAGTGCATCAATATTCCTGTTGCATTAATCTGTTGTGTTCTCAGGGGTCATCCACCAATTTTTAGTGGTACGCATTTTAATGCATGGTTCGCTAGTCTGAAGAATTATATCAAATCTGTGAATCCAGACCTGTGGAAAGTAATTTCACATGGTCCTCATGAACTACCAAAGAACAAGTCCAAATGGACTGACAATCACAAGTCTATGCATGAAGAAAATCAGATAGCTATAAATCCAATGAAGGCAGCTACTGATAGAGCCTTTCACTCATGCTTCGTTGATTGCAGTTCTGCTAAAGACATTCTGGATACACTGAAGCGAACTCGGGAGATAGATGTGGACAACTGCATGATGGCCAACAGAAGAAATCAAACTGGCAGCGATCAAGGCATCAATCAAACTGAAGAAGATGATGATGAGGTAAATCTCTTCGAGAATTTTTCTCTAGAAGATTGGGAGAATACATATGCTGAATTATTTGAATCTCATGAACTGTTAAGAAAACAGTATAAAAAATTGAAGAAGGGTACTGGTTTAGATAGTTCAAGTTCTCCTTATAGAAATTGTGTTGAATTGAAAAATATTCATGATGCCTGTATGTCTGATGTTCAAATATTGAAGAAACAAGTTTCATTATTGAAAACTGAAAATCAAGATCATATAAATGTGATATCTGAACTCAAAGAAAAATTTAACTCAGATAATGATAATCAGACTCTTGTTAACTATCATGACCAGTATGAAAAATTGCTGAAAAACTTTGAAAGTGTGAACTCAGATTTAAACAAGCTAAAATCTGAAAATGATTCTCTGAGAAAATCTATTAATGAAGATGAAGAAAAATCAGAGAAACTTAAACAGGAGAACACATTGCTGATTGAAAAATTGAATGCCATAAAATCTGTAAACTTACAATTACAGAAAGAGTTTGAAAAACAACAAAAAGAATTGAAGGAATGTGAAAATAGAAGAAAGCAAGAAGTCAACTCAGATGATCAGACTTTGATAAATGAGTTAATTCAGAATGACAAGCTCAAGGAAGAAAATTAAAAATTAAAAATGCTGAACTCCACTGTGTCTGAGAGACTGCTAGCTTTAGAAAGAGGAAAAACTGTGTGTGTTAAAGATTCTGATAAACTGAGCAATCTAGAGCAGGAAGTTGAAAAATATAAAACTGCTAACAAAGTTTTGAGTGAAGCTATGAATTGCAGTGAGCAAGAGATTGCCAGTTATGAGTTACACATTGCCTCTTTGGAAGAAGAAATTCAAGACTTGAGGAACTCTCTGTCAAAGTTTGTTGATGGGCAGAAAAACCTAGACAAGCTACTAGGTATAAAAATCAACCCTAGGAAGGAAGGGCTGGGCTACAATAAGATAAACAAGAAAGAACTTCAGAACAAAGTTATGACATCTTTTGTAAATGGTTCAGATGTAGCCACCACCTCTAAAGACAAACAGCCCATTGCTCAGAAAATGTTGGGAGCAAAGGATAATTTTAAGAAAGAGGGACTGGGCTATAGTCCAGTCATGAGGAAGGTCGATGGATCCAATTTGAAAACTGTGTTTGTTAAATCTTCTGAACATGAAAAGCCTTCTACTTCATCTTCACCTCAGTATAAGGCTAAGAAAATAGAAAAACATGATAAAAATCAGAAAATGATTGGAAAACAAAAAATAAATAAAAAGGGTCCATCAGTGTTTGCTGATCACAGTCCTCACACACACTCACATGCATCTAAAAAGAAGATTATCTGTCATTACTGTCATAAAGTTGGACATCTGATGCATGAGTGTAAGTTGATGGAGAAGGATGATAAGAATGCTAGGAGATCTCATGATAAAAATTCTTCACCTCAGAAAAGGAGTGTCACATGTTCTAATTGTGGCAAATTAGGACACTCAATTGCTCATTGTTGGTTTGCTAGTGGTAAGAAAACCTTTTATTCATATCATGCTAAATTCCCTGCAAACCAACATGTTTTTAGTAAAAACAAATATGTTTCTATGAACCAGCACATCATCTGTTTTAATTGCAACAAAAGGGGTCACAGGGACTCTGAATGCTGGTCAGGTTCTTGTAGAAGAAATTCTATTTCATGCTTTGAATGTGGAAAGACTGGCCACATGGCCATTGATTGTTGGCATGCTCAGGGTAGAAAATTCAATTCTAAACCTGTTAAATTCCCTGCCATTAACAGAAAGTCTCATGCATGCTATCACTGTGGGAAGACAGGCCATAGAGCTGCTGAATGTTGGCTAGCCGGTCTTGGTAAACAGAATTTCTATTCTGTTAACAGAAAGTTTCATACATATGCACATAGAGTTCATGCAAATAAAAATGTGCATAAATCAAATCTAAAATCTGGTGCATGATATCATTATAGTAAACAGAACTCTCTCTCTGCCAATGAACTTCATGACAACAGTAATGTGCATAAGAGGAATTTGAAATCTGCTAATTCATGCCATTGCTGTGAACAAATTGGTCATTCAATGTATAATTACTATTTGATGAAATCTGATGACCTTCATGCACGAAAATTGTTGAGAAAACCTGCTAGGAGTAATACTGTCATGTCAGGACCCAAGATTTCTTGGGTACCTGTTTGTGCAAAATAACATTGCTATGCAGGTGTGCCTTGGGACTGAAATAAAAGGGGTAATAAACCAAGGCACTCAATAATGAAAACCCCTTCCTGAATCTTTCAGGTAAATTTCTTGCACTTCCTGTTTTTAGTTCTACTGCATGACATACTAAATCTGTTTTTGCATATTCATTCTTCATCTGCATTGTCTGAATTGATGCCTCTGAACTCTCCTCATCTGAAGTGCATATATGTGATTTGCGTGTATAGTACATTAAAAAATCTGAACTGCATTTGAATGCTATTTGAAAACTGTCTGTTGCATAGTTCACTGAAAATCTGATTTATACATAGGACTGCACATTGAATTATCATGATTGACCACTATGGTATGTAAATGGTAAGCTACCAAAAGACAGGGAAATCTGTCTGGAGGTTCCTACTATGTGTGAGGTGGTCGTTTTGACCAAGTGCTCCGCCTAGTACCATGCGTCTTTTTGCTTGATAGGGCAGTCTGAATGTGCATGAATCAAAATCATATGTTCATTGTCTCATGGCAAACACTGCATGTCTTCAGGGGGAGTTAATTGCATATCTTTGCATAGCATTCAGTGTTGAGTCTTTGCATGCATGTAGTTAATTGCATTGCATTTCATGAAAAATGCCAAAAAGATTGTCTGAATGCATAGTGTTAGGGGGAGTCAATGCATCGCATATAGGTTGTCAAATGCATACTCTTGTGAGAATTCATTGCATACCCTTCATCATTGATCTTAGTTGACAAACCTTGATAATATCAGAAATCATTGAGCCTCGAAATCTCTCCTATCAATTGGTATCATTTGGCTTCAGAATTCCATCAGTCTTTCATGAAGATTTCAATGGGACTATCTCGATCATAAATTTGAAAACTCTTGAACTAGAAATCTTCTATTATACATTTTTATGAATGACTGAAATAACTCATGTGGTTTAAGCTTAATGTATTCAATGAGTTTGGCTTTAAAATCTCTTAAAAATATCTGAAGCATGTTTAATAAACCTTAACCACCTGTTTCATGCTGTGTCTTGTAAAATCCTCTGAAATCTACATTATTGAATACATGACTTTATTTGGTTAAGTACATGAAATTGTTATTGATTTGAAGTAAATGAATTTTTCTGAAATGTCTAAAGGGTATTTTCTGTCAGAGCAATGACCTTGGTCACTGAGAAACAGATGTCCAAAGGACTGTGTCATGAGGTACCATAGTTAACTCTGATTAAGAATAATTGAAATTCAGGCAGAGCAATGGCATGCACACTGAGAAATATAACTCACTCATCAAGAAATGATTTGCAGTGTGTCATGATGTGTAAATGCTATCTCTGTTCATATAAAGTATGACAGTTAGTCACACTAAGTGCTTAGGGATATTGACCTCTGATCAAGGTATATCCTCTAGTTACAAGGTGTGCACTGAACTAGAGTGCTCGTAAAATTTTTAGCATGAAAAATTATTGAACGAAATGAAATATCTGAATATTGATGCTAAAATCAAATTGCTACAACCCTAGACAAAATCATATGACTTCATAATTGCTTGATTTGAATACTGATGCATGTAATTCCGAAAGAAGTCAATAAATTTGATTGTGTAAGAGAAAGGGAGTTTTATCAAGATAAATATGAGGGCTTGGTTCATTTTTATTAAACCATGGTTTTAGATATCAATACAGAATTTTATTGATAAACTCTACATACATCATGTTTAAACCATGATGTTCAATAAAGCTCATTCATAAGCCCTTATAATGGAAGACTTTGAAAAACTTATGTTTTGGATTTATGAGATTTATATCTCTCGGAAAATCTGACTGAATTTTCTGAGATTGGAGCTTCTTTAAAAAATCTGCTAATTGAACCTCTTCTGCTCATTGCCCTGAACTTCTCCTTGTTTGCCCCTGTGATCTTCTTCTCATTCATTTCATAAGGTTCCATTTATTGAGGGGGAGCCTCCTTGTCATATGCATCATGCTGCATAGAAGGAGAAGAATTGTGCTCTTGCATTCATATTTCTGGTATCTGCATCTACATTCATACCCCTTCCCATGGTTTAGTTTGATTATACCAAAGGGGGAGATTGTTTGCCAAAGAGGGAGAATATCATTCAATCAGTGCATGTAGGTTCCTTTTGATCATCTCTAACTCATGCTTTTGCTGAAACTCTTAAAGGGGGAGAATCATGTTCTTGCAAGGGGGAGAAATTGACTGAATTTTTATACATGCTATAATTTCTCAAACTATTTTCTTTTTGATGAAGTCAAAGGGGGAGAATAGTTTGTGTCATCATCATTACTCACAGTGTAGTATTGCCATCATCAAAAAGGGGGAGATTGTTGTGCCTTGTGGTTTTGATGATGGTTTTGATGATTGGTTTTTGATGTGAGTTAATCACTGTGTGTCATCTTGCTGTGTGTGTCATCATGTTATTATTCAGTCATTCTCTGATCATAATGCTTTCTTTTATATGCTCGATAAATTCATGGTTTATCATGCAAGTGAATGGAGTTCATATGGCTGTCAGATAACATGCTCTACTTAATTCTGTCTACACTCTGTCTGCACAGTCTCCACAGCAGTGCGTCAACTCATTGTGCTGATGCGTCGACCCTTCAGTCATACTTGTCTCTGTCCTCACAGCAGTGCATCAACTCCTTGAGCTGATGCGTCGACTCTTCAGTTCATATCATCAAGTCTATAAGTTGGACTGTGCAGCCTGTTTGTGTTGACAAAGTCTGTACATTGGCTTCGTATCTGCAAGTCTATACACTGGACTTCATTTCACCAACTCTATACATCCGATTGATGTTGCAGTGTTCACCAAGTCTATACATCGTCTTCAGACTTCAAGTCCATACACTCCATGCCCATTCAAGTCTATACATCGGTTTGATTCAAAGTCTGTACACTGCTTCACTTCGTCAAAGTCCATACATCCTCAGCTGAACCCCATGTCTGTACAACGGCCTCAATCTTCATCAAGTCTACATAGTGCTTCAACCTTCTTATAGTCTGTACAGCCTGCTTTATCGATTCAGAGTCTATACATCGCTCAAGCATTCAAAGCATCTGAAGTCTGTACAGCGTCCGTTGTCTAGAGTTCCTGAAGTATATATACATTGGACTATTTCTTTGGAAGTATATACACTACAATGTACATACTTAAACCTTATGACTTCATTCTTGTTGCTGAAGGGAACAGGGTCGACGCTGGGAGCTTAAAGCGTCCACGCATCAGTTGACAAAGCCTTCACGATATCTTCCACTGCGTCAACGCCACAATGGAGCAGCGTCGACGTAGCAGTTAAAGGAGCATTCACTTTCACAGGCTATTCCACTGCGTCAACGCCACAATTGAGCAGCGTCAACGCAGCAGCTAAAGAGACGAAGCAAATGGCTTACTAGAATGCCTCACTGCGTTAACGCCATTGCTTGACAGCGTCAACGCAGCAAGTCAGATTGCTGTCATTGAGCACGTGACCCGAAGCTGGCACCTGACACATGATCCAAGGTGGGTGCTGAGCACGTGATCCGAGGAGGAATCTTCTGGACTGAAGGCGTGGGAAGCACACGCCCTATCTCCCCACTGCTGCTGGTATATATTGGAGCCTTCATCTTCAGATGGAGGCTGATCGAAGAAGAAGCCTGGAGAGCAGAAAGCCCTTCGATCTAGAAAAAGAAAAGAAGAAGAAAAAGAGTGAAGAAGCAGAAGAGAAGAGTTGCAGAGAAGAGAAGAGAAGAGACAGAGAGAGCCTGCGAAAGAAGAAGAAAAAGAGTGAAGAAGCAGAAGAGAAAGAGAGAGAGAGAGAAGGAGTTCGTAGAGAAGAAATGGGAAAAGCTTGAAGATCTGTCCTCTGGCATTTGGATCAAATCCAATCCAGACCTGCTCCCTTGAGAGCTACATTACTTGTATTTCGTTTCCAGCTTTTGGCGCTGTGTTTTTCATCCTTTCTTATTTTCCTTTTTATCTTTCCATCTTTGTACTTCCGATCCTCTAGACTGAGGTCGGGTTCCTCCTGGTGGGTCAGGAGAAGGGAGATCTGATCTCCAGTTGCAAGTAGCTGGGTGCTACTTGTGGGTTCCCTCCGGTTTGGAGGAAGGGAGACTTGTCTCCGGTTCTGGGCTTGTGGGGTGCAAGTCCAGGGGTCCCTCCGGTCTGGAGGAAGAGAGACTTCGGTCTCTGGTTTCCAAGTGGCTGGGAGTCACTTGGGGTGTGTCCCTCCAGTTGGGAGGAAGAGGGGAGACTGTTCCCCTGGTCAAGCTGTGTGGCAGCACCTTGTTCGCAGACTGAGTCTGCTTGGTTCTAGCATTTACTAGTGAAGCCTCACTCCGGTTGGGAGTGAGGGGTGGATGTAGGTCTGGAGGACCGAACCACCTAAAAAATCTATTGAGCAGTGGTTTGATTGCTTGATTTACTTCCGCTAGATCCTTGGATAGGCTCGCTCCACCTGCTTGTTATTTTGCTTAATCGAATTAGCTTAATTCTGAAATTTGCCTAGCCTCTGAATTTTCTATTTGGGCATTATTCGTAGCAGGATACATTCACCCCCCCTCTGTATCTGGGCCTAGCACCCTAACAGGTTCATGCTCCCTTGGGTGGAACTCATGCTCTTCTAGCCGAGTAAGTCGAGTGGAAAGGGACTCAAGTTGGGTTAGAATGTTAGCAAGGGCAGCATCTACCCTATTCATTTAGACTTGGGGTTCCTCCCTAGGAGCTCCTTGGTTGAGTTGAGGATTGGGATCCATGGGTGGAACCGAAGATGATGGATCGGGTCGGTAACTAGCACCACTACGGGTGGACATGCAAGATAAGGGGAAAATGAAATTGGACACACAATGCAAAGGCCCTAGGACTTAGACTTTATAGAGACAAGTCAATGACTTCCTCTGATACCAATTGATGTGACACACCCTTGGACTTAAGCAAGCAAGCACAATCGCATTCAAACGGGCCGATGTGGGCCACCGCTCTATCGTCGCTCACCCAAGCCCGGGGGGACTTGGCGATGCCAAGTAGAGGATGTGAGGGTTGGGCCCTTGCTGGTAGAGGGCCAGCAATGCCAAGATTTGATTCCCAAAGGATGTGGAAGCCCAATTCAATGGGACCGACAAAGTGCCAAAGGCACCGGTTACACTCTTCCCCACGGTGATCACTCAAGGCAACGGGGCTTGAGGATCGAGCTCTCACTCTCACGGCCAGCGGAACTAAGAACTAATATTCAAAGACAAGCACAAATGCGAGCAAGGTTTTGGAGCACTTACTCGACCGGTTTGAAGAAACCGGTCCTGCTCGGAGACGAGGGCGAGCGGGGAGGCGGGTGGATCCCCACACGCCGCGTCGGGGTAGATTGACCTGCCCAAATGATTACAATACTACACCTCTCGCAGGAGGGGGGGACCTTGGGGTGGGGGTTAATGGATATTACAACTAAAACTACCTCCACACAGGGAGGGGCCTTCAGCCGGCCAAGCGGGGAGGGGAACTTGAGAAAGGAACACCGAAGATGGGAGGTCGCCGATTCTGTCCACGTTCTGTGAGTGCTGACAGATGATTGAAGAATTGACCGCTGCGACTGCTACCGAATTTTTTTGGGGACGGGACCACCTAGAAAATCTTCGTAGGAGACTGTGAGCGACGTCACGCGGTTCGGGGAGCGGAGGAGACGCGGAGCGCGCGGGCTCCTCTTTTTTGTTTGTTTGCTGCAACGCAGAAATAAGAGAGAAGAGAGAAGGGGCCACCACGGGAGATTGCTCCGGCGGGGCGAGCGGGATAAATATAATATGGCAAGATATGGGGGTTTAAACGGCCATAGCGGGAAGTGACTCGCCGCGACCTCGGGGGGACGGGAATGGTGCAGAAATTAAATAACAAGAATTGAAACGGCCATTGGGGAAGTGACTCGCCGCGGCCTCGAGAATATGAGCAGATAATAGGATGGCAGAATATAAAGAGAATACAAAGAGCGGGAATTTAAACGGCCATTGGGGAAGTGACTCGCCGCGGCCTCGAGGACATAAACAGATAATAAGATGACAGAATATAAAGAGGATGCAAAGCGCGGGAATTTAAACGGCCATTGGGGAAGTGACTCGCCGCGGCCTCGAGAACATGAACAGATAAGAATATAACGTATAAGAATGTGAATTTAAACGGCCATTGGGGAAGTGACTCGCCGCGGCCTCGAGAACATGAAGAGATAAGAATATAACGTATAAGAATGTGAATTTAAACGGCCATTGAGGAAGTGACTCGCCGCGGCCTCGAGAATATGAGCAGAATATAACAGAATATAAAGAGAATATAGGAACGGAAATTTAAATGGCCATTGGGGAAGTGACTCGTCACGGCCTCGATGCAAGATGTGATCGTCAGGGTCCAAAAGGCCCCAAAATAAGAAAGTGATCGCGCCTACCTCAAGAGTGGGAGATGGCGGGTTGCTTCTTCCTCTCCTTCCGGCCGGCCGACGGAGAGGGCTTTCCTCGGTTACCCTTGCAAAACAACGACAAACAAATAACAAGTGGATTAGAAAGATGAAGGTGTAGTATTCAAATCTTTGCAATAAAAATAACGAAATGGTGGCAAGACACACACCTGATTGGTGTTATCTTTTAAACCCCTCTCGGACTCGAGTAGGAGGAAAATGAGATGATGGATGCAAGAAGTATATAAGAAAAGGCGCCCTTATAAAGGGGGATGGAGGATGCGAGATGATGAATGCAAAAGAACTACAAAAAAAAAGGAAAGAGTTGGCTTATTGGATGTGCCGATGGTGAAATCCGGCGGAGCTCCGGTAGCGTGGGGACGACGTGGATGCGCGTTGGATGAAGACGACCTTCCTCTCGCGAGCGTGGGCACCCGAGAAGCCGGTAGAACCTCCACCTACAAAAGACCCCACGGGTTAGAAAATGACTCCGTAGCCTCTAGGCTCTGGCAGCCTATCGGATCACTTCTGAGCCCCTTCAGAACTGAGGGGGTGGGCCTCTATTTATAGGGCTCCGGAGGGTGGAGGCGTCCAGGACCCTGGACACCTCCATCAGGTCCGAAATAATATTTTATTCTATTTTTATTTATTTTTTTGGAATACTTTTATGGAGGCATCCAGCAGGTCCACCGAAAATCGACGACGGCCGCACGCGGTTTGGCACAACGCGTGGTTTTGTGAGCGGCGTCTCGTGATTTAGAAATGGGCGCGTCCAGCTGACTGGACGTCTTCATAATTTGGATTTTTTTCGCACACGACAAACCGTCGTTCGGTGGCCGACGCCCGTTAGGGAGTTGATGGAGGCGTCCAGAGGCCTGGACGTCTCCATAAATATATTATTTTTTATTTTTATTTTGTCTTTTATGCTAGGGCTGGAATTTTGATTTTTTATATTTTTTTTTATGGAGGCGTCCAGGGACCTGGACGCCTCCATTAATATATATATTTATTTATTTATTTTTTTATTTTTTATGCCAACTGGCATTTTACAGATATTTTTATTTTTGTTTTTATGGAGGCGTCCAGGGGCCTGGACGCCTCCATTAATATATATATATTTTTTATTTAGTTTTGGGCCCTGAGAAAATAATAAAATAAATTAAAAAGATGGGGGCGTCCAGGGTCTTAGACGCCCCCATTAAGACCCACCCGGGTCCTCAAACGGCGACCGCCCGGCAGACACCTTCTTGGTTCCGGAACCTCTTGATGCGTCTGACTGGTGTTGATGCCGTCCGAATGCCGTGACGAGACGATTCCGGATGCCGAAAAAGGCAGAAGAAGACCCAAGAAAAGGAAGTACTCAAGTGATTCGAAATGCGTAAGCCGTCGCGGGGCGTTGTATAGTAATATGAGACTTTCTCAGGAGACGTCAGGAATGGCGTGTCTACAGCTGCCCCGCCTTGGCGTCTGCTTTGCAAGGGAGCGACACGTAGTGGAATGAGTGAAATGAAGTGGGAGCGGACTGATAAGTCGATGCCAAGGTGTGATGAGACACGCTTTTGACGTTACTGTTTGGAATCTTTCCTGAAGTTTCAATGAGGCGACCTTGAAGAAGGTCTTTCAAATATTGACGATTGCTTGGACGGAGATCAAATAAGGGAGGGTGAGATGTGCGCTCAGGCACGAAAAAGAGACCAACTTCTCGGTGTGGAAGTACCTGGGTCATAAACTGGATGTTTCACCTTTGGGGAGCGATTACCAGCCAATGTGGAAGTGCTGCAGCCAAGGTGGGTCAAACAAGGTCAAAAGTAAAGGAATATCTGAGGGTCTATCCAAACAAGGGTCTCCTTTGGAAGAGTAGCGTAGGGCTGTCTCAAGGAAACTCAGTATTTGATTCGGAGTGGAATATCTCATATTTGTAAGAATTGAAGCACAACGGCTTTCATAATCGAATCACTTGAATGATCTTCCGTAACAAATCAAAGTCCTATATGAATGCATGCTGGGTTTAAAGAAAAATTTAAAACAAACTAAAATAGAAAATAGCCAAGGATAATATTGTCAACTTGTTAAGAACGGGTCAGGATACCGATCCGGTGAGCTGATACTGGGCTGGGGTCCGTTTATCCGTGCACCAACTCACTGGATGGAACCGTCACCCCCATGCTACCACAAATTAACGGCCTATCCGTACAACCCAAATTCCTCTGGGATCATCACCATTTTTGTTGAAGGGGAACTCAGATCCCAGATTCGTTCGGGCCGCAAGGTCCTTGACATGTTCTAGTAGCGTACGTATCATATACTATGATGCATGACATGGTGGGACCAACCAATGAAAGGTGGGACATGAGATAGGACAAAGACGTCCGTTAGTAAAATCTGCGCAAGCCAGCAAAGGTTAGCAACATCAGAAAGTAGCAGAATCATAGCAGAATCGCACCACAGTACAAAGGAGATCCAGACAAAATCTTGACAATGACCACTGATGTGACATGTTCTGTCCTGTAGCGCCCTACCCTTCCTATAAGAACTCCCCTTAGGTTAGTTCACTCAAATGCACCAAGGTGGGTTTTGAAAGCTCAGGAGAGGAAGGAGAGGAGAATCTGGAGATTTCAGGATGGAAGGAGAGTCTTCCTGCGTTATGAAAAGGAGCAGGCCTAGCAGCGAGATTAGGCGACTCTCCGACCTCGAGGGTCATCTGAGTGGGACGATCATGTCGCACATGGTAAGCTGATTCATTTCAAATTCTCCATGTGAACCTTCTTCTTACTTCCTTCCTTTCTTTTTTCTTTCCTCTTCCAGCCATATCCACTCTTCCCAGGCCCGAGGAAGTTTTCCAAACTGCCATGGCTTTCAAAGCTAACTTCCAATATCTCCATTGGCATGAGGGTCATACTCTCGAAGTGGCATCTGCAGGGGCTCCTTATTCACGCCAAACACTATGAGAAGATTCGTATGGACTGGGCGGCTATGGGCGCACTAGTGGAGATCTGGCATCCCCAGACCCACACTTTTATCTTCCCGACTTTCGAGGTGACCATCCTCCTCGAGGAGGTGGAACTTCTGCTCGGATTGAAGAAATTCAAGAGTGACGGTAAGGTGAAGGCTATGCGGATGCTGACACGGGGGACTTCTGAAAGCGTCCTTGGAAGCTTCATGCCGCCCGACGCAGCCCGAAAGGTCCGTACTCAAAAGGGGATCGACCTCCAAAAGCTCGCGGAGTGGGTCATGGACGCCCTGAGAGGGCCACCAGACGATGACTATTTGGATGGAATCATGAAGGGGTTCACTATCTGTCTGGCAGGTGCTCTCTTGTTTCCTCATACCGACAACATAGTGGAGGAGGATCAACTAAGTGCCATTCGCGGAATCTGGAGTGGAAAGAGGGTGGGACCCGCTGTCCTTGCCTATCTTTACAGCGGTCTTACTGCCTCGAGCATGGGTAAGCCTCCTTTTGGTTGCGCACTTGTCTTGAATTGCTGGCTTGATTTACACTTCAAATTTGACTATCGCGAGGGAATGCCAACTGCTTCGAAGCTCTTCCAACAAAGCCCTCTTCATCACATAGCCGACGTGTTAGGCTTCGGTGGTACTGTAGTGAACCGCGTTCCATGGCTGAAGAAACGTGAAGACTGGCGGTCTCACTTCCGCACCGTGACACAAGGCTTCTTTACTTGCGCACCGACATGTTTGCTTTCGCTAGATCTCCTCATGAGGCCTTTTCCCGAAGTTGATCTTCAACTGATCGGCGCGACCGAGTTTGTCCTTTATAATGCGCATCGGTGCTGCCTCCAGGTTGGCATCCCACGCCATTCGTTCCCGCTACCGACTGGCATTGTTCCTTTGAAGAAGAGGGAGTTGGGCACTGAAGCGGATGCGAAGGAAGCGAAGGCCATTAAAGCTCCCTGGAAGACAAGTGTTGCGGGAAAGGCCTTAGCGCACGTGGTGGAAGAATGCGAGCCGTGGAGGGCTTATGTAACCTAACTGGGGAAGTTAAGGCCTAAGGCGCCTAAACCCCTGATGTAGCTCATTCTACTTTTTGATGGAATAAAATCTGGCATGGATGTTTTGGGACCCCCGTCCCCTTAATTATTATTATCTTTTTTTTGTGGTTTTTCTTTTTCTTTGTGTTTTTTCTTTTGTTTGGATTATATACATACTCTTATCTTTTTATTATTATTATTTTTATTATATATATATATATATATATATATATATTTTATTGTGGGGGCGTCCAGGGGCCTGGACGCCCCTATTTTTTATAAAATTTTTTTTTATTATTTGTATTTTGGGGGCGTCCAGGGCCTTGGACGCCCCTATTTTTTATTTTTCATTTTTCATTTTTTTTGTTTTGGGGGCGTCCAGGGTCTTGGACGCCCCTATGTTTTATTTTTTTATTTTTTTATTTTTTTTTATTTTGGGGGCGTCCAAGCACCTGGACGCCCCTATTTTTTGAATTTTTGAAAAAAAATAAAAAGTGTGGGGGCGTCCAGGCGCCTGGACGCCCTAATTAAAAGTAAATCTATATATAGGGGGGGGCTCCCCCCTACTCACTTATACTGTTCATCTGACCGTCCAGCCACTCCAAACGACCCATCCTTAGTCCCAATGGAGCAGGGAGGATCGAGCCAGGGTCCAGAGAAGCGGAAACGACGGGCTCGTCGTCCGAGGAGGCAGAGGGATGATGCCGAGGAGGCCGTAACAGAGGAGATTGCTGCGGAGGAGGAGATGGAGGTGCCTCTTCTGGCCGCGGAGGCCGCTGCGGGCGTTGGCGACGTGGGAGAGGAGGATCACGACCCGGTAAGCCCTTCGGAACTCTAACTCTGTGGTTCAATAGGCTAAACGGACGGGCGAGAGGCTGTGAGAAAGGCCGGGAAGTGGGGGAAAGGAGGCGTCCATGGGCCTGGACGCCTCCAAATTTTGTTTTTCTTTTTGTTTATTTATTTATTTACGTAAATAATAAAATATGGTTTGAAAATAAGGAGGCGTCCAAGGCCTAGGATGCCTCCATAATAATATATATATTATATGTATATTTTTGTTTTGGGTTTTTCTAAAAAGAAAAATAAAAAAATAAAAAAAAAATAGAGAGGAGGCGTCCAAGACGTTGGACGCCTCCATAAAAATCCTAAATTTTTTAAAAATAAGATAAAATAAATAAGTAGAATATCTAGTGTTATTGCTTAATATTATTCATGATGCTGATGTATTTTTTATTGGTTTTGTGGTGTGCAGGGTGTGATGAAGGGCCGGATCAGCTGGTCCCTGGTGGTGGCAGCATACCGCGGGCTGCCGGACTTCCAGAGGGCGCGTGTGGACGCCATGGGCTTTGGAGCTTTCCTTAGGATCGAGCCCTTCCGGCTCGACCTTCCTCTTATCCAGGCATTGAGGGAGCGGTGGCATGCGCCGAGTCGGGCATTTCTGATGCCCTGGGGGCACATGGTGCCGACACTAGAGGACGTGGCTCGGATCACCGGGGTACGAGTTGATGGAGAGGCAGTCAGCGGGGTCACCTACCCCGACTACCGAGAGAGTGCCCTGGACCTGCTGTGGTTAGAGACGAGCGTGACTGATAGAGACAGCAGGATAGTCGGCCGAGTGGAGATCATGGAGGCACTCGGATTTGTCGACCCGCGCCAGCGGGTCAGCGAGACTGGAGCGGAGTTTCTGGCATGACTGGAGGCAGATGCCCGCGCAGCTTTCACCCAGGACCCGAGCGAGAGGGAGCTGGTGGATCTAGACCTCCGGAGGTTTCTTTTCTTCTTCTTGGGCCGCCTACTGCTGGGGACGAAGGGGGATGGCATCCACTGCCGCTTCCTCGGGATCCTGGCGGACCTTGACAGAGTGGGGCACTATGCGTGGGGGGTGGCTCTGCTTGCCCATTTGATTGCCGATCTCTCCCAGACTTCGGAGAAGGAGACGACAGTCAGCGGCTTCGCACCTTTTCTCCAGGTAAATATTTTATTTATGCATTACTACAGTTAAATATGCAATTATTGATGTATGATGGATGCAGGTGTGGAGCTATTACTATTTCCCGATGGGGAGGGCTAGGCATGGGAACAGGAGGGCCGTGCCTCTGGCACGGCGGTGGAGGCCGGTTGTGGTTGCAGCACCTCATGGCTACCAGCTGGCGTCGCTTCGTCGGGAGCTGAGCGAGTATCCGAGGCCATGGTATGATGCGTATGATTTTTTTGTGTTTTTATGCATGTGACTCAATGGTAACTAACATGATGTATGCATGGTGATGCAGGTGGTGTGGAGACCCTACCTGGGCATGGGCGATGCTGGCCAGCCCTGGGTTGTAGCGGGTCTTCCTCGTTTCAGGCGAGACGTGTGGGTCCATTGCCTGAACGAGATCGAGCCGCTTCGGCTGAGGCTGGTTATGAGGACGTTGGGGCTAGCCCAGGAGTGGGTTGATGTAGATGAGCCGGCCCGCATCGGGTGGAAGACCAAGGGGAAGGCGAAGATTGTGGACTGACGTACGTGCTTCCCAGCACAGTACCAGGACTGGCAGCAGGGCGGGGTCCCAGTGGTGTCCCATGTACAGGATAGCACAGACTACCTGAGACGGTACCGGGCTACGTATGGGGACCGCCTCTTCCTTGGTGGTATGGCAGGGGTAAGTGAAATGAGAATGCTTCACCTTCTATATGTATATGCATGTGGTACTAACTTATGTGCAATGCAGGATGCTCGTGACAACATGATCGCCGACCTCCGGGCCCAGTTGGCGGACGCCAGGCGGCAGTTGGTGGCCATTCGACAGGAGTTGGAGATCCTGGTGAGTCTATGCAATGCATTTTTTTGTGACCTAGATTTTGATGCTTAGCCTTTGACTGACGTTTGTCCCGTGTTTCAGCGGGCCCACCAGACAGCGGCAGTCGGGACGGCTGGTGGAGCGGGTTCCAGTTCGCGGGGCCCTCCTCCGGAGGTTTCTGCCCTCCAGGAGCAGCTGGCGTGTGCGGTGGCTCGGGCTGAGGAGGCCGAGCGTGACCGCGAGGCTCGAGTGAGTGTCTGCTTGGCCCTGACCCTCTTCTAGTTGCTTTACTTCTATCACTGTTTCCTTACGGTGCATGTGTGCTTTGACAGGTGGCCGAGATTCGGGAGGCCCTGGCCCGTGCTGTTCGTGCTGAGCAGGAGCGCGATGCCTGGATGGCAGAGCGTGACGCCCGGATTGCGGAGCTAGAGGAGGAGTGGCGACGGGAGGCTGAGGAGCTTCCTCGCGACGTAGTGGATCTATGGATCACCCTCGAGCTTTCGAGGAGAGAGGCGATGAGGGAGAGAGAGGAGAGGGAGAGGGATAGGGAGACCCTAGAGAGAGAGAGGGAGAGGGATAGGGAGGCCTTAGAGAGAGAGAGGGAGAGGGATAGGGAGGCCCTAGAGAAAGAAAGGGAGTACAGGATGGCAGAGCGATATCGAGATTGGGATGAGAGGAGAGCTCTGGTGGCCCAGGTGTCGGAGCTCCGGCTGAGTCTTGGCACGGCGGAGGGGAGACTTCGGGAGAGTGAGGAGCGGTATCAGAGGGCGAAGGAGCGCGGGGCACGACTTCATCAGTCCAGTTCCTTTTCTGTGGGCAGCTTCCTAGTTTCTTCGGCCGAGCAGCGTCGCCGCACCTTGGAGGCTGGCATGGTGCCACCTGGAGAGGCGAGCACGGCTTCTCAGGGTTCGCAGAGGTCGCAGAGGCCCCCTAGGGATCCCCGTCAGAGAAGGGAGGAGAGAGATGACCAGGAGGGTGGTGGTGAGAGTTAGAGAGTTGCTTGTACACTTCACCCTCCTTACTGTATGATGTACTTTCGGCTATTATATGAAATGAAAATGGCCTTTTTTGTGTTGTGTGTACTTTTCTCTCTCCTACACTTTCTTCTTTGCACTGAGTTGTCCTTCGAGGCACGCTCCACGAGACCTTGCCCTGAACAGCGGGGAACTACGCTTTGCACGGGGGGATTTTGTTTCCTTTTTTTTCGCTTTCTCTTGGGCGCGTCCAAGCGTGAGGACGCGTCTTAATCCTCGAATTCAAATTTAAAGCGACGGGTGGCCTTTCTTCTCCCGTGCCTTATCCGCAAACGAGCCCGCCTTCCACCGAAACTCGCTCGCCCCCTTTTCCGTCTTCCTCTTCTTTTGATCGATGGAGTTCGGTGGGCCCGACCATGGTGAAGGTGGAGAGGGACGCGGGACCCCTCGCCTGAGGAGGGACGCGCCAGAGCACGGAACGGCGTCCATGGAGGAGGAAGGGCCGCTTCGGGCCCCCGTAGGACCCGAGGGGCCCGATGTCGCGGGAGGAGGTGAACACGGCTCGGTGAGTGCTTGGTTTTCCCCCTCTTTGATCCATTTTGAGTTTTGAAGCAAGCCGTGCGAGGGGGGAAAGGGTTTGGCCAGTGTTGCACGATGGACGCGTTCTTTTTGACTGATGTGGGACCCCTTTCTTGGTGCAGGACATGGCGAGGACCCTGGGCCTGGCCGATGAGTGGGCGAGTGCGGACGAGCCGAGCCGCGTCAGGAGGGAGAGTGGCGGCAAGGCGAGGCTCGAGGACTGGCCCGTACGTCTCCCTGGACAGCAAGGGGGTGTACTGGTGCAGGACAGCGCCGACTTCCTATGGCGGCAGAGAGAGAGTTATGCGGGGTTTATGCGTGGCATCGGTGGCTCGCGCACCCAATTGTCAGAGGTTAGGCGGCAGCTGGCCGTCGCTCAACATGAGCTGTCACTCCTGGTAAGTTACGTGCCGCACTTTTATCTTCAGATTTGGAGTTTCACTGATGACCGTTGGTTATTTTGTTCCAGCGTGCTCAGCAGACAGCGACGGCGGGGATGATCGGTGGCACATCTTCCAGTTCCTCGGCCCCTTTTCTAGAGATTGCCTCCCTCCGGGAGCAACTTGCCGGTGCGGTGGCCCGCACGACCCGGGCGGAAGAGGAGCGTGATGCCTGGGTGGCGACTGTAACGGAGCTGCGGCATCGTGGTGAGGAGAGGCCTTCTCCAGACATCCTGGAGCTAAGGGTTCTTCTGCAGATGATGAGGAGAGAGGCAGAGAGAGAGAAAACCGAGAGAAGGTCCGAGCGACAGCGGGATCAGACCGAGAGGAGGGCCTTGGAGGCCCAAGTGAGGGAGCTCCAGCTGGGCCTTCAGGCCGTCGTGCAGAGGCTAGGAGGGATGGAGACGCGCTACGAGAGAGCGCGAGAGTTCGGGGAGCGACTCCGGCAGTCTGGTCGCTTTGCCGCTAGTGGCTTCTTTGCCACGCCAGGGGAGGAGCAGCGAGTCACTGCTGCGGAGCAGGCGCCAAGAGGCGAGGCAGGTGCTACTGCACGTGGATCCAGGAGGCTTCTAAGGGACCCGCACCTCAGGGGAGAGGAGGAGAGTGCCCAGAGAGATGAGTGATGGTGAGGATTGGCGAGCTAGTGGACCTGCCTCCTCTCTATGATTGTAGTGTTTATGACAGCTTATGTAGAATTATGAATGGAGTGATTTGATTTTCTGCTGCTTGTTTGTTCTTTTATGAGTTCCTTCTTCCCTACACTTCTTCTTCTTTGCACTGTTCCCCTGTGATGGGTTTGCCGAGACTCTGCCCTGAGCGGAGAATCGCGTCTTGTTGTGACCATTTTCCACAGGAATCTGCCGTCGAAGTCAATAATGACGGCCCTAGTCCCTTTTCCCGGATGCTGTGTCAAATTTTGCGGACGTCCTCCAAAACATGATAGGGTATCCCTAGACAACATAGGGGGCTAGTCGTCATATTCTTCGTTCAGTCAATCATCCTGTGCGGGCGGTGAAGTGACACACGGGACCGCATGGTAGGTGCCTCATTGCGAGGGCTGGAGGTAATCTTGGCCCGCACTCCTTCCATTTCCATAAATTCTTGTCCCTTTTATCTTCCCAGGTGTATCGAGAGCTAACTCGAGGAGCACAAGTTCTCACGGGAGAGGAGGAGTTCAAAATTCCAGGAGTTGGATGGAGGGCGAATCTTCCCACTCCTCGAAGAGAAGCAGGTCTAGTGGTAGTAGTTCCAGGAGGCTTTCGGACTTCGAAGGGCATTTCACCGAAAGGGCCCAATCACAACTCGTAAGCTGAGCTTTCCTGCCCTTTTCTCATTCTTTCTTCCTTTCTTCTGACCAAACCTCACCTCCATTCCTTGTATATGTAGGTTGTGATGAAATCACAAATCTCATGGGAGTTGGTAGTAGCAGCGTACAGGGGCCTCCCAGATTTTCAGAAGGCCAGGCTAGACGTGATGGGTTTTGGCACCTTTCTTCGGATCGAGCCGATCCAGTTCGACCTGGTCCTGATCCAAGCCTTGTGTGAGAGATGGGACCCAGTGAGTCGGACATTCCTGATGCCCTGGGGGCACATGGTGCCTAGCTTGGAGGATGTGGTCCGGATCACAAGCCTGAAGGTGGAGGGCGAGGCAGTGACCGGGGTGACTTATGCGGATTACCGAGAAGGTGCCCAGAAGCTACTGGGTTTGGACCTAGATGGTCGGAAAAACAGGTCGGTAGCTAGGGCGTCCCTCATGGATGCATTAGGGCTTACCGACACTCGTCGGCGGGACGACGAATCCTCAGAAGAGTTCATGAAAAGGTTGGAAATAGGATGCCAGGCCGTGTACTGCACAGATTTCGGCAACTGGGAAAGATGCAACATAGATTTGAGGAGATTTCTCCTCTTCCTTTTGGGGAGATTGGTACTGAGCT
This sequence comes from Amorphophallus konjac, assembly GCA_022559845.1. Taxonomy (NCBI): domain Eukaryota; kingdom Viridiplantae; phylum Streptophyta; class Magnoliopsida; order Alismatales; family Araceae; genus Amorphophallus; species Amorphophallus konjac. The sequence goes on along the minus strand of CM040121.1, from coordinate 192,231,438 downwards.
CGAAAGGGGACGGTATCCAATGTTGCTTCCTGGAGCTGTTGTCAGACCTTGAAAGAGTAGGATACTATGCTTGGGGAGCTGCCATGCTGGCGCACTTGTTTGCAGGTCTGTTCCAAAAAGCAGATCGTGAGATGACTGTGAGTGGTTTCACACCATTCATCCAGGTATTTTTGGCTTTGCTTGTTTTGTATTTTTCTTGTTTGTGTTTCTGCAAGGTACTGATGACCTGCGCCAAGTAGCTGTGGAGCTATTATTACCTCCCCATGGGGAGAGCTCGGCATTGGCGACCCGCGATGGTGCCGCTAGCCAGGCGGTGGGAACCCATCATGAATGCGGCACCCCTAACCTACCAATTGATGGTGCTAAGGCGGGAGCTACAGGAGTTCCCTGCAGCGATGGTCAACTGGAGACCCTACTCAGACATGATCGATGCCGGCCAGCCGTGGGTTCTAGCAAGTCGTGCCCGGTTCGGACGGGAATTGTGGATGCACTGCCTGAATGAAATCGAGCCGCTTCGGCTATGATTGGTTATGAGAACTTTAGGACTGGCTCAGGAATGGGTGGATACGGCTGCGCCACCTCGTGTCGGGAGAAAGACGCGGGGACCGGCGACCTGCATTGACTGGCGCGTGCGATTCCCCAAACAGTATGAAGATTGGCAGCGGGGTGGCACGATTGTAGAATCGCAGGCGCGGGATAGCGAGGACTACTTGCGTCTATATGGGACAAAGTACGCAGAACGGCTCCAACCCCGGGGACTTGCGGAGGTAGGTCTCCCCTTTTTCTCTTTTCTCCTTTCTCCTTTCCCCCCTTTTTTTTTGGTTTTCTGGTGGAGATGCTGACTCGTATGGCTGCAGGATATCCGTGATACCATGATAGCGAATTTACGAACTCGCTTGGCACAGATGGAGCAACGGTTGGGCGATGCCCGCGGAGCTACGAGCGCCTTGGTAGGTGTACAGTGCGCGTTCCTAATTAAAACCTCAGATTCCTGATGTTGGCTGCTGATTCACATGGTCGTAGCATGCCCAGATTGGCGCGGCTTCCCCAGCGATGGGAGTAGGTGGTGCTTCTTCCAGCTTGTGGATTCCCACCTCAGAACTTGACTCGCTTCATGAGCAACTTGCTCACACCACGCAGCGTGCTGCGGAGGCAGAAGGGATGCTTTGTATACAGGTAAAAGTTTCAGTGTTGAGTTCTCTTTGTTTACGCCTTATCGCGTATCTGAGATGGTACACTCGGCAGGAAAAGGAGATAGAAGAAGCGCTTGCCCAAGCTGCGCAGAAGGAGGCTAGGATAGCAGAACTGGAGAAGGAACTGCGGCGTCATCCTGATGACGACTCCTCTAGGGATGCCGTGGAACTGAGGATCACTCTCCAGTTGGAGAGGGAAGACCGTGAGAGAGAACGTGCAGAGAAAGAAAGAGACGCAGAGAGAGAAAGAGCCAACATATTGACTGAAAGGGAGGAACGAAGGGCCATGGAGGCCCAACTATTTGAACTCTGAATCAGCCTTGGTCTTGCTGAACAGTGGCTGAGAGATGGTGAGGAGCGCTACCGAAGAGCACGAGAGCGTGGCTTTCGTGTTGGTAGCTTCTCTGTTGCTTCCGTGGATCAACGCCGGGATGTGGGAATAGGAAGGGGAGTACAGAGCAGTAGGAGTACTGCTTTTCGTAGTTGGGTAGCACCTTTGAGAGCGTTTTACCCGGAGAGTAGTGGGACAAGTAACGCAGAGAGAGAAGGTGGAACTTGATGTAATTTTTTTGATTTTTGGAATAAAGTACAAGGTTCGGTTTGTTTGGTTTTCACCTTTGCTTCTGTTGCCTGAATCCCTGCACATATCACTGAAACAAACAAATCAGAATTTATGTTCTGACTTGGCCCCTTGCTCAATAAGCAAATGGTCACTGTGACTGTCCTTGATAACTGGTCAAGGGGCCAAGCCTTTATTTAACGAAGGCAAGGGAAAAATGCAGTGATGATAAATGTGACAGGCAAGCACACGAATGCAAGCGGTATTAAAAGTGAGATGCTGCACGCAAATGCAATCATGCAAAATTGATTTGTTTTCTTTTTTATATTTGGCATTTTTGTTTTATAAAAAAGATTTTTTTTGTTTGCAAATATGTATATTTTCTCTTTTTCCTTTTTTTGTTATTTTTATCATTTCAAAATTTTTTGTTGCTAATGCCCGGCAAGCACCCATATGGCACCTAACCTACGTGAGAACAGGGGTTTCTTACTAACCTCCCAGGTATCCTAAGTGCGCATCTAGGTTGATTTGGGCCTCTAGACCCCTCGAATGATGATCCCGCCGGCTAAGACTTACCCTGATGATAATACCGTCATACCATGCTTAGGCTCCCAGTCGCTTCCGACCACAGGGATTCACCCAAAAGATGTTTGAGGTAAATGATTTGCCCGACCCGGGTCTGTTTCCTCACAACTCTAGATGGTATATGATGGAACACCCTGGAACCCTAACGACCAACCGCGCGACGCTGACCCGGAATCAGACGCCGTCGCACCCATAGGTGACGCGCTTGCATTGGCCTAAGCCCGAGGTTAAACGAGAAGACATCAAGGTGGTAAACAGGGGTCTTGACCAGCCAGAAACACGGAGACTCCTTCGCAGCGATAGCTTTTACTTTTCAAAGTAGGCAACCAAATGTGTATATTAAAATAAGGTCGCAGACCCTGGGCAGTTTTCACCTTTCAGAAACTCCATCGAACCTTCATCTTTAGAGGGAGAAGGAAGAGTGTAGGGGATAAACCGCCTGAGAGGACCGGCAAAGCCGTTAACCCGGCGAGCGAATAAGGGCCCGTTAACTCTTTCCTTTCGGACAACTTCGGACCAAATCTCGAGCATTTACATTCCACAGCCCCCCCCCCTTTTTGTGGATTCAGACTTTTACTTTGAGGGGTTCCGTTTATCGCAACAGGCACGGTCACGACCAGGCTTTTCTCTTGATTTTGATTTTGTATTCCTTTTTGTGAGGGAGATATAGTCGTTTGACGTTTGTGGGCTCCCTTTTCGTATGCCTACGGGGACACTGCCCTCTTCTCGTGCTCTGATCGATTCTCGAGGAAATGGATCCTACTCTTGCCTTCGGGGTTTGAGTTTCGGTTTCTCATGCTCAGCGTTTTAAGGGCGCCGACTGTCTCATTTGGTCGAAGAGAAAAGAAAAAAGATTACAGCTTCCGGAGATCTTCTGGGTGGGGCGCCACCGTAGGTGATGCTATCGACTTTTTTTTTGAATAAAATACATAAGTGAGCACATGTTAGCTTCCTTCGAGCGAGCATAGGCCGACGTGGCCGGACAGGGATCTCCACGGTTCTGGCAAACCAAGACCCGGTGCCTACCAAGCCTTAATGGGCCCTATCCTGACACGAAGATTGGATGCAGGGACTTAACTACATGGTGACTGCCAGGCATCGGCACTTTGAATTTTTCATATTTTTAGTGGTTTTTGGTATTTCTTTGTTTTTGATATTTTTTTATCTTTTCATCATTTTTTTTTATTTTGTGCTAAGGGTAGTATTTTTTAAGATAAAGCCCATTCCAAGGGTGGGATAACTCGGTCCCTTCGGCGTTGACTAGCTTGTAGGCGTTGCCAGGGTACACAGCTTGAATTACAAATGGTCCTTCCCAATTGGGTTGGAGCTTAGAACGCGGCCCTCCAGGTTTGACAAAAATTCTTTTTACGACCATCTCACCGACTTTGAATTTTCTCTCAACGACTTTCTTTTGGTAAAAGCGAGCGAGTCTATTTTGATACACACGCATGTGTTCGACAGCGGCCAGCCGCTTCTCATCCAAGAGTTCCAACTGGGCGAGGAGTGAATTACGACGATCATCGAGAGGAAATTCCTCGTCCAATTGTACCCTGAGAGAAGGGATCAGAGTCTCGTACAGGACTACCGCTTCCATACCATAAGTAAGGGCAAACGGAGTCTACCCGGTGGGGGTGCGGATTGAAGTGCGATAGGCCCATAGGGCTTCGATAAGTTTTTCTGGCCAGTCTGAAAACTTACTAGACTCGCAGGTTTTTTTGATGATTTTGAGCAATGTTTTATTGGTGGCCTCCGCTTGGCCGTTACCTTGTGGGTAATAAGGCGATGAATGATGCAATGCAATTGCGTACCTTTTGCAGAGGTCTTGTAGGTCCTGAGAAATGAACTGTGGCCCATTGTCGGTGACGATCGTGCTTGGGACGCCGAATCTGGCGAGGATGTTCTTCATGATGAACTTGCAGACTATTGATGCCTTGACTTCTGCGTAAGCTTCGGCTTCGGCCCATTTGGTGAAGTATTCCGTCGCAGTAAGGATGAAAGATTTCTACTTGGTGAGGGAATTGGGATCACCTAGGGGACCAATGATGTCGAATGCCCACATGGAGAAGGGCCACGGGGAGGATATTAGATGAAGTGAGGAAGATGGTGAATGAATTTTATCGGCGTGAAGTTGACACTTGACACACCTACGGACATAGACAGCACAATCCTCTTCCATAGTGGGCCAGTAAAAGCCTTGCCGAATGATCTTCTTGGCGAGCATCTGACTATTCACGTGGCCACCGCACACACCCGAGTGCGTCTCCTCCACACATTTCCAAACATCATAGTCACCAAGACATCTTAACAGAATACCAGTAAGACTTCTCCTATAGAGTGGACCTCCAACCAATGTATATTTCTGAGCCACCCTTCTTATGGCTTTCTTGTCCTCTGTGGTGGCTCCTTCAGGATAAGACTAATCTTGGCAGTATTTGACGATTTCATAGAACCATGGTTTCTCTTCATCAGCCAGTTCTTCTTCAACCTCTGCCAACATGATCTCCCTCTTCTCAAGGATATCTTCCTGCAGGATCTTTCTTGCTATCCTGTCTTTGATGTTTACGTAGGAAGCATCGTCGATTGCAGGGGCGTGAAGTTTGTAGATGGAAATGGACTTAAACCATCTTCCTAGAGGGAACCTTATGGATGATGCCAACAAGGCGAGGGCATCGGCGAGAATATTTTGATGACGAGGGACATGAACAAAGATCAATTTGGTGAACAGTTTGGCAAAGGCAGCAGTGAGTTCTTGGTATGGCTTGAGTTTGGGATCGCGAGTGCGATATTTAGTGAGCACCTGGCGAAGGATGAGTTGACTATCACCTACGACTCGCAACTCAGTGATACGAAAAGAATGAGCGAGTTCTAGGCCAGCTAGAAGAGCTTCATATTCGGCTATATTGTTGGTAACTGTAAATTTGAGCTGGTATGCCAATGGGAATGTGAGGCCTTCAGGCGACAAGAGGGCGACACCGATTCCTCTCCCTTGAGAGTTCAGAGCTCCATCAAAATATAGTGTCCACATTGGCTCATCTGATTGGTTGACGGACATTAGTTCCTCATCTGGAAACTCTGATTGGACGGGATCGAACTTGGGAAGAGGATGGTGAGCGAGATGCTCGGCTATGGCATAGCCCTTAATCACCTTTTGCTGGATGTAGGTGATGTCGAACTGAGAGAGAAAACTTTGCCAGCGTGCTAGCCTATCCATAAGGACGGCTTTCTCCAGAAGGAATTTGATAGGATTCATTCGAGCAATCAAGTGGACCTCATGAGCCAAGAAGTAGTGTTTTAATTTCTGCACAACCCAAACGAGGGCAGCACAGGTTTTCTCCATGACGGTGTACTTCTGCTCACAGGGATTGAGAAGTTTAGACAAGTAATAGGTTGTCTGTTCCTTGCCTTCTTCATCAGCTTGTGCGAGGACGGCTCCTACGGAGTCATCCAAGACTGAGACATAAAGGATCAGAGGTTTTTCTGGTTTAGGTGGAATGAGAACGGGTGGACTAGCCAGATATTCTTTCAACCCTTCAAAAGCTTTCTGACATTTAGAATTCCAGTGGAATTCTACTCCTGCCTTGGTCAACTCGTAGAGAGGTCTACACCTTTGTGAATGTTGGGACACAAACCGACGAATAAACTGCAACCTCCCGATTAAACCTCAGACTTCCCTCAAATTCTTGGGAGGCGGCATATCCCTGATAGCCTTGGCTTTGTCGGGATCTATCTCGATCCCTCTTTTGCTCACAATGAAACCCAGCAATTTACCCGACGACACACCAAACACACACTTTTTCGGGTTCATTTTCAATTGGAACTCCCTTGACCTCTGCAAGACCTTAGCCAAAACTTCTGGATGTTCCATCCTGGTCCTTGATTTTACCAATAAGTCATCCACATACACTTCCAGATATATGTGCATCATGTCATGAAATATGGCCATCATTGCTCTTTGGTAAGTAGCTCCAGCATTCTTTAATCCGAACGGCATGACCACGTAACAATATGTTCTCCAAGGGGTAGTGAATGACGTCTTCTCCTGATCCTCTTCTGCCAAACGAATTTGATTGTATCCTGAAAATCCATCCATGAAAGAGAGGGTTTCGTAGCCTGCCGTGTTATCAATCAGCACATCAATGTGAGGTAAGGGAAAATCATCCTTTGGACACGCGCGGTTAAGGTCCCGGAAGTCGATGCAAATCCTGACTTTCCCATCTTTTTTCATGACCGGGACAATGTTCGCCACCCATTGAGGATAAAGGACGACTCTAATGAACCTGGCTTTGTGGAGCTTATCGACCTCTTCTTTCATTTTCAAAGCCATCTGAGGGTGGAAACGCCTTAACCTTTGTTTTACCGAGACGGACCCTAGTTTTAGGGTTAAACGGTGTTCGACCAAGGTTGAATCTAGACCCGGCATATCCTCATAGCTCCATGCAAGCGTGTCCTTATATTCTTTGAGAACCTTAATTAATGCCTCTTCTTCAGAGGGTGGTAGGTTGTCACTTATGAGGATGATCCTAGGGTCTTCCTCAGTTCCCAAGTTGACTTCTTTGGTGGATTCTTCTACGGCGGTTGACGGCTCGTCGAATCTCCTCATTCCACTTGCGTATGCACCCTCCGCATCCTCATATTCTTCACCCCCATTTTCAGTGGGGCATTCTTCATCCGTGATCTCGTAGACTCCATACCCTTCATCAAATGCACAGTCGCCCTCACATTCTATTTCCGGTAGCCGGATGGGATTTTCTAACAACTGGGGGATGGCAAGAAGGGCCTGACACCTGGCGGCTAAATCCAGAAGAATTGACGAGGGATCTGCCTACCCTTGGATTTCTTCCTAGGTACTACCCTTGGCCTATCATTCCTAGATTGACTGACAATATTTACAGAAGAAGAGGAAGACAAAGAGGATGGTGTAGAATGTACAGGAGAAGACCCCTCAGAGGAGGGGCAGAAAAGGTCACTCATCGGACCTCGGACGGGTGCTCCGCAGGGCGGTACGCACCCGTGGGAGATGTAGGAGGTTTCCTCAACGAAGATGTGTTGTTGGGGAGTTTGAAAATTGACGTTTTTTTTTTCGTTTTCATTTTTGATGACAAAGCAGTGAAAAGAGATTGGAGGAGAGAGAAAAGTGGTTATGGCTAGAGGATTGTGAGGCTCATAGAGCAGATCATGGTTGAAGACCTGGCGCGGGTTGAAAAGCCCGCATAGGTATGTAAGCAAAGAAGGGGACCTGGGAAGATCATCAGACAACTGTCTGGCCCAGGAAGAGGATATCAGCAAAGGCTGAGACGAGTGGATGGAGAAGATGGCGGCTAATGAGCCGTCGACGGCAATGTTGAGGACGGATGAAGATCCGTCGATGACAGGGTCATTCTGGCGAGGACGAGGATAGTTTGGAACTTTGGCAAGAGTGGTAATATTCTCTGGTATTTCGGAGATCAATGGTGGTCCTTCCAGCTGCGGAGACGAGAACATCCTTTTCAGTGCAACGGAAATGTCCCGTATGTCGAACCATTTATTCCACTCGCATTCTGGATCTTTGATCTTGCCTTTTTTGGTGATCCTCAGACATTTTTCGGCCAAATATACAGCATGTGATCCCCCATATGCTTCTCGTGGTTGATCTCCCATCTGAACAACGGGCCCTCTGTTGAAGTGGTTTGATAGAGTCCATGTGAGGGGCTTCCAATCCGCCTTGAACGGTCCTTTAAAGCCTAGGCCAAACCTACGGTTCGGCCTGATTTCCTTTGGCGGTTTGAGCATACCCTGTAACTGTGCGCCCAGACCTTTTCCCTGTTGATAGCCGATGTTCCTCATAATCTCCCAACCTTTGGAGTGAAAAGGGAGACATGATGTTACGGTTGCCCTGACCGGCTCCTTTGGTGTTAGTGGAACGTGAGATGGATCACGCACGTCCAGCAGTGACAATATGGGCCGATGAGATGGCCAAACAGAGGGCAGAGAGGTGTTGATAGCATCCACTGTGTGAAGGACAGGTGTACTGACCACTTTAATAATCCTCCCATTGTAAGGAAACTTCAGGCACTGATGATTGGTGGATGGCACAGCGTCCATGGCTTCGATGTAAGGGCGACCCAGTATAGCCTTGAATGTGGGGTCCATGTCAAGGACATGGAATTCCATGGGAATTGACATGGGGCCTAGTTCTGCCTTTAGAATAATCATCCCCTGCGGCGGCCTTTTGCTATTGTCATAAGCCGTGACCGTGATCGAGGAAGGTCTTATTTGTTCCTCGTCGACCCCACACAACTGAAGAGTGCTCATGGAGATCACATTTATGGACGCACCCGTGTCCACAAGACACGGGTTTATGGATACCCCATTAATTTTTATTGAAATGCACAGTGCATATTTTCGAGCTTCCTTGGGAGCGAGCTCGTAATTGTGGAACATAATGGACGGTTGTGTGTCTGTTGGGGTCAGGACGGTCGAAATCTTCTCCACGGGGAGGTCTTCATTAACCATGACTTTTTGAAGATATTCCATCAAGGCCGCCTGGTGGGATGTGGATCTTTGAAGTAGCTCCAGGATGGAGATCCGAGCAGGCGTCTTATCCAGGTGTTTCAACAGATCATACTGTGTTCCAGGGATAGCTTTTTCTGGTTGTTCTCCATCATCCTTCTCTGGCTGAGACTGCTCAGGATTCTAACTGTTGTGGGGAAAAACCCTGTGGAAAATCCTTCCACTCCGGAGCACCATTGCCTGCGGCTTTTGTACCTCTGTGGGGGTAGCAGTGGGTTTTATCAGAGGTTTGAGGGGTAGTGGTGGAGGAATGGTTGATGAAGCAGGGGTGATGACGGGAGCAGGGATTCTGATGAGGGGTTTGTTAGGTGGCGGCATGGTGGAGGTAGAGGGGATATTACGCGGATTATGAAGGATAAGGGGTCTGGAAGGTGGAGGTGGAGACGTAGTAGAAGTGGGTAGGGCTTGAAGCGGGCAATGATTTTGAGGTGGGTGATAGGTAATGAGTGGTTTTGAAGGCATTAGTGGTGATATGGTGGAGAAAGACGGGGTTATGTATGGTGGACGGATGATAAGGGGTTTAGAAGGCGTAGGGGTAAATGTGGAAGAGGTGGATGGTAAAGCGGGGGAGTGAGAGAAGATGAGAGGGTGTGAAGGCGTAGTGGAGAGTGTCGGTTGATAGGAGATCGGGGTACGGATGAGAGGGCGTGATGGTAGTGGAAATGGTGGAGGCGATATTGACGCGGGTTGATGAGAGAGAGGTGCTACCCGGGCAAGGTGAGGGGGTTGCATGACGATAGGATTGACAGTAGAAAGAATGGAGGTACTTTCCTGGTGCCACACCTGCTCTCTCCCGACTTTCGGGAAGGAAGAGATGGGGTTAACCTGATGATTGGGCTGTTGGTGCTTCGGTAATGGATTCTGCATTATGCCCATGTCGGGCTGCTGTTGTGGGGCCTGCTGAGGCTGTTGTTGTTGTTGTGGTTGCTGTTGCTGCTGCTGTTGTAACTGCTGTGGCCTTTGAGGAGGTCCCCTAGCCTTGAGAGCGGCGACGTATCGTCTCATTTCATCCCAATCTATTTGATGTTCATCATTCATATCGTGGATGTAATCTTTGAAATGGAAGCAGTAATCTACTGTGTGTCCTGGCTGCCTGTGGTAGACGCAATATTTGGAGGTATCAACATTAGGGGGCCACGCGGGCCTTTCTCTGGGTAGGGCGAGTTGGTTTGATGCCATGAGGGCATTAAAAATGTCTGCCAAGGTATCCGACAATGGTGGATAGTAGGCTCTCTTGGGACCGAGTGGCCTCCTTTGTTGCTGTTGGGGACCATAGTTCCCCGAGGGTGGAACTTGGTTGTACTGAAGCGGTGGTTGTTGTTGCGGAGGTTGTGGTTGTTGTTGCTGGGGTTGGCGTAATGGAGGCATATTATCCTGGGGTGGATTATTTTGGGGTGGAGGACGGAGAGGGAAAGGACCTGGTTGGAGGGAAAGTCGGGGCATTTGTGGAGGCCTTGGGTTGACTGCATAGTTGGCATTGTTGACCGCACCCACTTGCTCATTTGTCACGACCCCTTCTGTGGCTTCGCCCGGGACACCAGCGCCTGTCTTTCTGACCACTTTGGGCTTCGGCGACTCAAACATGTTCATAATGGGGGAGTCTTTTAACTGAGTTTGGATGTATCGGGCCCTTTCATAGAGTTCCTCCATTGTAGTAAGTTTATTCATGGCCAGGACGTGTCTGAACTGTGGGGTTGCATTAGACACAATCATCTTCACTTGTTCGGGCTCGGAGAGGGTATCCCCTATTCTTTCTGCCAGAGACCTCCATCTATCAGCATATCGGACAAAATCCTCATCGGGTTTCATCTTTTCGGCCACTAGGTCGGTAATGGAGAGTGAGGGACCGACCCTATCCCTATATTTCTGCATGAATCTTCTCTGTACTATCTCAAAATTCTCGGCCTCGCGGGGCTCCAAAGAATAGAACCACTCAAGCGCGGGACCATCCAATGATCTCCGAAAGAGGTATGCGAGGGACCGCTGATCATTTTGCCAATAGGAGGACTCATACATGAAGTCCTTGAGGTGAATGAAGGGGTTTCCGGTACCATTGTATCTGCGGTACGTGGGCATTTCGGAGGGAGGAAGATGAATGACCGGAAGGATTGGCAAAGCAACCTCCGGGGTGGCTTTCACGTCCACCATTCTTCTCAAATTTTGAAACTGCTCGTCCATGCGATTGAACCTATTGAGGAGAGATTGGGCGAGCTCCTCTGGAGGTGAAGGTGGTACTTGCCACTGGGAGAGAAACTGTCTCCCGGAGACTTGAGGGGGAAACCCCGAATGAGAGGGAGCTGTCGGACCGCCGACAGTTGGCCCTAGCTGAAGCGGTGTGTGGGGTGCAACGGGAGTTTGAGATTGTGACGGGAACTGGAATGAGGGTGGTTGTTGGCTCGCTTGACCTTGAAGCGAGGGAGACTGGATGGCTTGCGCCAATGAAGGAGATGGAATGGCCTGCACGGACTCTTGGAGATGTGCGATGGCCGGAGTTGATTCCTGGGGCGTGGGGGAAACATATTTCTCCTTTAGAATGGCCTGGAAGGCCCGGAGCTGTTCAGAGGTAAGCTCCGTGTTGGCGAGGACGCCCAGTAAGGAAGTGATATCCTGTGGTGGGGACGTGTCCCCGGCGGTAACATGCACCTCATGTGAGGGCTCATGAGAAAGACCCGAGTCCATAGCATAGACCCGCGGGTCGGCTGACAAACCTTGACTAGGGTGGTTCTCCTCAAAAGACTCGTGAGCCATGCTCACAGTTTTCCCAGAACGCAAAAACATACACTAACAAGCAGGTAGCAGAGATTATCAAACAAGTGGATGCCTTTATGCCTTTTTTTGTTTTGATTTTGATGATTTTTTTGTGTTTTTAGCGAGATCCGAAGTTCACACCAAATGGGGGACCCTAGTTTATTTTTGTTTCACCGCCGTGTCAGCTAGGGTCTCTCGTCTCACCACGAATGAAATGACTAACTCCGGGGAACTTCAATGGTACAACCAGCCCAGTGAACGAAGAGGAGATTCTTCGATGTCGGGGACTTACGGAGGTCCCAGTGTAGGAGATTCTAGTACGTTGAGAGGAATTCCCAAACGGAGAGTCCTTCCTTCACCGGGAAAGGGTGATCCTCAAAAAAATGAAAAAAAGATAGAAAAGAGAGATGGATGCATGCAATGAAATGCTGACAGAGATATGGAGTGGGAAAACAACAGAAATAATAGACATGTAATAAACAAACAACCAATCATAACTGACAGTGCTGCCATGAGCACAACGGTGGCGCGCGCGGGCGCTGAGGTGGAGAGGCACGGATGGTGCCGAACTTGCAAGGGTAGCCGAAAGGAAGCAGTAGAGGTCCCACCGTGATCGCCAATCTGTGAGCGACATCACGCGGTTCGGGGAGCGGAGGAGACGCGGAGCGCGCGGGCTCCTCTTTTTTGTTTGTTTGCTGCAACGCAGAAATAAGAGAGAAGAGAGAAGAGAGAAGGGGCCACCACGGGAGATTACTCCGGCGGGGCGAGCGGGACAAATATAATATGGCAAGATATGGGGGTTTAAACGACCATAGCGGGAAGTGACTCGCCGCGACCTCGGGGGGACGGGAATGGTGCAGAAATTAAATAACAAGAATTGAAACGACCATTGGGGAAGTGACTCGCCGCGGCCTCGAGAATATGAGCAGATAATAAGATGGCAGAATATAAAGAGAATACAAAGAGCGGGAATTTAAACGGCCATTGGGGAAGTGACTCGCCGCGGCCTCGAGGACATAAACAGATAATAAGATGACAGAATATAAAGAGGATGCAAAGCGCGGGAATTTAAACGGCCATTGGGGAAGTGACTCGTCGCGGTCTCGAGAACATGAACAGATAAGAATATAACGTATAAGAATGTGAATTTAAACGGCCATTGGGGAAGTGACTCGCCGCGGCCCCGAGAATATGAGTAGAATATAACAGAATATAAAGAGAATATAGGAACGGAAATTTAAACGGCCATTGGGGAAGTGACTCGCCGCGGCCTCGATGCAAGATGTGATCGCCAGGGGCCAAAAGGCCCCAAAATAAGAAAGTGATCGCGCCTACCTCAAGAGCGGGAGATGGCGGGTTGCTTCTTCCTCTCCTTCCGGCCGGCCGACGGAGAGGGCTTTCCTCGGTTACCCTTGCAAAATAATGACAAACAAATAACAAGTGGATTAGAAAGATGAAGGTGTAGTATTCAAATCCTTGCCATAAAAATAATGAAATGGTGGCAAGACACAAACCTGATTGGTGTTATCTTTTAAACCCCTCTCGGACTCGAGTAGGAGGAAAATGAGATGATGGATGCAAGAAGTATATAAGAAAAGGCGCCCTTTCAAAGGGGGATGGAGGATGCGAGATGATGAATGCAAAAGAACTACGAAAAAAAAGGAAAGAGTTGGCTTATTGGATGTGCCGATGGTGAAATCCGGCGGAGCTCCGGCAGCGTGGGGACGACGTGGATGCGCGTTGGATGAAGACGACCTTCCTCTCGCGAGCGTGGGCACCCGAGAAGCCAGCAGAACCTCCACCTACAAAAGACCCCACGGGTTAGAAAATGACTCCGTAGCCTCTGGGCTCCGGCAGCCTATCGGATCACTTCTGAGCCCCTTCAGAACTGAGGGGGTGGGCCTCTATTTATAGGGCTCCGGAGGGTGGAGGCGTCCAGGACCCTGGACACCTCCATCAGGTCCGAAATAATATTTTATTCTATTTTTATTTATTTTTTTGGAATACTTTTGTGGAGGCGTCCGGGGTCCCGGACGCCTCAAGCAGGTCCATCGAAAACCGACGACGGCTGCACGCGGTTTGGCACAACGCGTGGTTTTGTGAGCGGCGCCTCGTGATTCAGAAATGGGCGCGTCCAGTTGACTGGACGTCTTCATAATTTGGATTTTTTTCGCTCACGACAAACCGTAGTTCGGTGGCCGGCGCCCGTGAGGGAGTTGATGGAGGCGTCCAGAGGCCTGGACGCCTCCATAAATATATTATTTTTTATTTTTCTTTTGTCTTTTATGCTAGGGCTGGAATTTTGATTTTTTATATTTGTTTTTATGGAGGCTTCCAGGGGCCTGGACGCCTCCATTAATATATATTTTTTTTATTTATTTTTTTATTTTTTATGCCAACTGGCATTTTACAGATATTTTTATTTTTGTTTTTATGGAGGCGTCCAGGGGCCTGGACGCCTCCATTAATATATATATATATTTTTTATTTAGTTTTGGGCCCTGAGAAAATAATAAAATAAATTAAAAAGATGGGGGCGTCCAGGGTCTTGGACGCCCCCATTAAGACCCACCCGGGTCCTCAAACGGCGGCCGCCCGGCAGACACCTTCTTGGTTCCGGAACCTCTTGATGCGTCTGACTGGTGTTGATGCCGTCCGAATGCCGTGACGAGACGATTCCGGATGCCGAAAAAGGCAGAAGAAGACCCAAGAAAAGGAAGTACTCAAGTGATTCGAAATGCGTAAGCCGTCGCGGGGCGTTGTATAGTAATATGAGACTTTCTCAGGAGACGTCAGGAATGGCGTGTCTACAGAGACCAGGGAAGTCGTCCAAATTTTGTTGATTTCTTCTGGCACCGATGCTAGTCTAAGTGGAGGCTCGAACAGGGAGGCAGATTCTCGGACTGACAGCTTCTGGTTTCCAACAGCAGGAAGAAGAAGATGCCCCGACAGCTCCCGAACTCAGAATCAAGTACCGCCAGAGTTGTTGGAACCATGGACGAGTTCTCTTCGCAGAAAAATTGGCGGGGATGCCGAATGATGCCGGAGAAGACCAGGGGTCTCTGAACAATGATGAAAGGTCGGTGCAGACTGTGGGAAGCAGAACCTCATACCGGAGGGAGAAAATTGATAACTCTGGCCCACGGATGTCGATCGAAGTTCCGCTTATTGATTCTGAAAGTAGACAGGATGAGGAACAACTTTTCAGAAGAACTCTTGGCCTGATTCTCCTGAGGTTCATCGTGGTAAGGCTTCTACTTCGGTTCAGGTGCTCAGCAGGGGCAACTCTGCGCAGTTGTGGAAGAACGGTTCTCCCGGGCAGCACGGAGCTCGGATGGGGATGAAACCACCGCCGTTGCGAAGAAGACTGGTAGACGCTTCCGTGTATACCTCTTGGGCTCTCAGATTCGCCAAGAGGTGGTCGTGGTGGCTGCTTCAAGCTGCTGGTTCACCTGCAACATCTGGACTGCAAGCTGCAACCTAGATGTAGCTTCCAATGACTAAGAAATAAGAAGGAGAAGGATGCATATGGTGAAGGGGAGGTGGATGGGGGTGGATGGGGATTGTGAGGGAGTGCTGGAGAGTGTCTAGGGGTGGTGGAGGCGCTAGTGAAGGGGGAGGGTGCAGGGGTTAGTGCTGGTTCAGCCAAAGGGGAGGGTGAGAGGAGGGTGGAGGGAGAAGTGGATGGTGGAGGGGGAGGGGAGGAAGGGGGCGAACCTAGCCTAAGGGAAGGGAGAGGGGCGGCCAAAGCAAGTGGAGGGAAGGGTTTCAAATTTGAAATGGGTCTTGGGAGGTGGAAGGTTGCATGGGGAAGAAGGAAAGAAGTGTTGGAAAGAGGTGGGGGTGGTTGGTGGTTGGAGGGTGGGGTGGGGATTAGGGGTTCTCTCTTGGAACTAGGGGGGTGAGTAAAGAGGGTGGTGGGAAGTGGAGAGGTCTTAATGGGGTAGGTGGGAGGGTGGAGGTGGTTGGGAAGTGGAGGAGAGAGAGAAGGGGCAAACTAGGGAGAGAGAAAGAGGAAGAGAGAGAAGGTGGGGTGGGGGTGGGGAATCTCTCCCCTATGGTCTCTCACCCACTATTGGAATCACTCCACTAGAACTAAATTGAACTCTCAATTGGAAATTTTGCATTGATTCATTCATTAGTCCAAAAGGAAGGAAATGGGGCCCTATATATAGGCAACCCACATTTTACAATAAGACCCTGACAAAAGACTCAATGACAAATAACTGAGGGGGTAGGGGGGCTCTTGGGCCAAGCCCGAAGAATTGGGCCCAATAGCTAACTAAATAATCTAATGACACTCAAACTTAGGAAAACAAATGCAAGACCTAGGGACATGACTCAAATAAAATGAAAATTACATCAAATGACTCAAATAGATAGCACAAAAAGGATAATTGGGCCTTTATAGAGAGAGGCCCGAACTCAAACGACGCCGGAGTGTGAAGAAGACCCTAGCCAAAGGGAGTTGTGGATGATGCCTCCATCAAGGTTGCACATGATGTGCAGAATGTCCTTGGAAAGTGAAGAAGGTACGACCAATTGCACTTTGAATATGGAATTCACCATTGACTTGGCAGCCGTATGAGTTAGCACAATCTGAGTAGAGAACCCTTCTTGGCCAGTGAACTGAACAGCAATCGAGGGAGAGGTAATAACAACATCAATAATCGAACCTCCGGTAAGCAATGAGATTGCCACCGGCCTTGCTTTAGCAGATACTGGCACTAGTGCAAGGGAATTCTTCTTAGCAACAATCTCCATAGAAAATGTAGGCTCATTATCCCCAAAATAGCTAGGGACCATGACTCGGACCGGCATGCGGCAAATGAAATCTTGAATCTTGTAGTGCAGAACCGGCACTGAACTGTCTTGAATTGGCTCATCATCTCCCTGGGAACCAGACCAGAGGGGCACCAAAGGTAGTGAAAGCCGCTCCGTGGGGTGGAAGTAGGTGGAGAAAGGGGTGGAGAAGGCTTGGAAGGCGTGGGTGAAGGTTTAGAAGGTGTAGAGGCCTCGGGCGGTGGAGGGATAGTGGCAATGATAGGCTCGGGTGGAGGCAAAGGCAAAGGTGGAGGCGTAGGAGCGGGTAAAGGCGAAGGTGGAGGTGCAGGTATAGCCTGCTCAGGCTCGGGCAACGATGGCGAAGGAGATGGCAAAGGCGGCAGAGATGGTGGAGATGGAATAGGGGTCTTTGGGAGAGGAGGCGGTGAAGGCGGTGGTGATGGCAGTGGGGGTAGTGGAGGTGAAGATGGTGAAAGCGGTGGTAAGGTAGATCACGGTGCCCACCGTCGACGTATCGACACAATGCGTCGGGCAGTGTTGGGAGTGGAAGTGGTGGTAGAAATGGAGGAGGAAGGAGAGATAGCACTAGCATGCGCAGAGGCTTGGGTTTGTGGAGGTGTTGGGAACAGAGTAGGAATAGGTGAAGGTAATGATGGGGTAGGTGGAGATGAAGATGGGGTAGGCGATGGAATAGGTGATGGAGCGGGCGCTACAATAATCAAAGAATCACAGGGGTGCCCCCGGTCTTGTAGTGACGGAGACGGCTGCCTGGGTGGTTCTTCTTGCTACTGCTACTTGCTGCGGAGATATACAATAACTTTGCGAATGGTGGCCAAATCGATCCTCTTATTATCTTCCAGGCCATAAACATACTCCTGAAACTCGGGACAATCCTCAACCAAATGCCCCTACTGGCGATGATAATCATAAAATTGGAGCATATTCCTGACCGTGGGTCGACAAGGCACAACCGGAAGGAGTTGCAACACGTGAGTAGCCATCAAAGCCCTAAAGATATCGGTAAAAGACTCCAACAATGGAGAACGAGGAGCCTGCTTCCCGCAAGGTTGATGCCGAGGGGTATGAGATGGTGGAGAGGGAAGTGGAGAAGGAAGTGGGGGTTACGAAGGCCAAGGCGCAAGGCAACTAGTGGAATGACTCGGTGGAGGTATATGTTGAGCGGAAAGGGAGGTGGGAGGAATGTGTTGTGTCTCTGTGGTTTTGATGATAGCAAACACCAAGATGATTCATATGTGTGCATGCAAAATGATGATGAAGTGTGAATTTGTGAATGTGTGCTTGTTATTTCCTTGTGTGTGCATGTCATTTCTTTGTGTCTGACATTTTGACAAATACTTGGTCGATGCATTGCACTCTGTCAAACATTTGGTCGATGCATTCATAAGGTCTGTGCTTTCTTCATTGTTTAGCACACAACGTCTGTGTGCGTTTTGGCTTGCTAAAAGTCAGTGCATGTTTACACCGAGTTGTGTTAAGGTCTGTATAGACTTTTCGCCCTCGTGTGATACAATGTCTGTGCAGTCTTTACCTTACGGGACGCAAGGTCCGTGCAACTATTTGCAGCATGCATACAGGAGAAGAAGGTCCATGCATATCACGTTCATTCAGGTTATAAGGTCTGTGCGAACCGGTTCACCTTTTGACATGTTAAATTGGTGCAAATGTCAAGTCTGTGCACACTCTTGTCATGCGCACGCAAGTAGGTCGGTACAAATGTCAAGTCCGTGAACACTCTTGTCATGCGCACGCAAGTAGGTCGGTGCATATTCTTTGCTGTGAGCACCTCAGGTCGGTGCATACTTTTGCAAACAACTGTGCACGTTTAAGGTCGATGCGTGCACATGAGGTCGATGCACGTTGGTATTAGACTGATCTAAAGTCTACACACTTCATTGTTCAGAGTCAGTGCATGTTTTGCTTTGAACACTTAAGGTCGGTGCATCCTTCAGTTTTTACCTACATTTCATCCATTCACAAGCTCTGTGCATTGTTTCATCACGCATACACATAGTCGGTGCATGTTTTACATGCACGCATATAGAGTCTGTGCAATGTTTGCATATGTGTTCACTAAGTCGGTGCATAAATTGATGTATACTCAAATGAGTCGGTGCACATCGTGAAAATGCTAGTAACGCTTGTGCACCTCTTTGCGATTATGCTTGCATATGGTCAGTGCACCTCCCCATAGCGTGTCTACACATGGTCGGTGCATCTTCCGTTCTGTGCATTCTTGAGCTCCGCATAGCACTCTTTTCTAGTCGGTGCAACAACTGTTGGTGCATGCTCAGAGTCGGTGCATAACGTGCACTACACATAGTCCAAGCCCTTGCATATATTCAACCAGATCAAATAAGACATGTGCATTCAATGATCTTTGATCAGCAATGGCTTGGCTATCAGCATACAACTTTCTGAGCATATTAACCATGTCTCTGACCATATAGCATTAACTAAGTGTTCTTCATTGCAGGAACTTATGCACGGAACAATCAGGCAAGGACAGCCAAGGTTCAAGCATCTTATGTGCACCTGAGCACTTAACTAACGAGGAGCAGAAGAACAAGAGTTCATGAGGATAGCAGAGCAAATAATTGACACATGATCCAAGGTAGATCATTATTGGAAGAAGCTGCCACGTGGATCATCGCTCCATCTTCACCTGACGCGTGGCTTCTCTGGGAATGGCGGGAACAAGCTCTCCACACGCCTGAAGCGAGAGCTTGTGGGACTCAAGTCTAAAGCTCTATAAGAAGGCCCCTCCTGCGATAAACAAAGTAGTAGATGAAGAGAAAAATAGAAGAGGGCATCAGAAGAATTCTGAGAGAAAGAAAAAAAGAGAGAGCAGAGCTAAGAGAAGTGAGTTCGTGAGAAAGAGAAAGAAGAAGAATAGAAGAGACGAAAAAGATAGAGAGAGAGAGCACCCAGAAGAAAAAAAAAGATCGAAGCAGAAAGAGAGAGTAGAAAGAGAGCAGAACTAAAGAAAGGGCAAAGAAGAAAAGAGGCAAGCAGCAGCCAGAGAGAGTAAGAGAGCCAACAGCAGAAGAGGAAGAGTGAAGAAGTTCAGTTCTAGGATCATATCCTGAACTGATGTGCTCCTGCGTGAGCTATATTTTTTTATTGAGCTTTATTCGCCAGTTTGTTTTTCCTTTTTGTTACTTTCATCTTCCAGTTTCTTGGTCTTCCGATACTCAGGTTGAGTTCGGGGTTCCTCCTGTGGACTCAGGAGAAGGGAGACTTAGTGTCTCCGGTTGCAAGTGACTTTGTGTCACTTGTGTTTTCCCTCTAGGTTTCAGAGGAAGGGGGACTTGGTGTCTCTAGCTGCTAGTGACTGGGTGTCGCTAGTGGTTGCCCTCCTGGGTGGAGAAAGAGAGGAGTGTGTTCCTCTGGATCAAGCTGTTAGGCCGCGTCTGTTTCTAGACTGAGTCTGCGGTTCTTGGTATTGCAGGGGAAGCCTCACTCTGGTTTGGAGTGAGGGGTGGACATAGGCAGACTGTGGGTCTGGCCGAACCACCTAAAAATATCATGTCCATCATGGTTTACTCTTTGCGCTGCTCCATATCATCTTTCTCCCCTTCACAGGTTGTGTGTACTTGATTGCTTACGTTCGCCCTTGTGTTACGCTGAGAGTTTTATATATGTCTGTGGAGTGTATGCTCCTATGCTTAGTAGAATTATATATGCGAGCCTGAGTGTCTCAGCTCACGGTTGTGAGAAGACAGTGGTTGTGCTATCTCATTTGATTAAAGAGTATTATTAAAAGTTTGATTCCGTAGTTGTTTTTAATTGGGTGTATTTGTTGAAAAATTCATTCACCCCCCCCCTTCTGAATCCGTGTCTTGCACCCACATATCCTAACAATTGGGATCAGAGCGGGTTGCTATCTTATCGGATCCAACGATCCACAGTAGATCCTGTAGCCTCTTTGGTGCATTTTTGAACTTCGTTATGGTGCATTGATTTGTTTGCCGATTTATTCCATGGGTCATCCACCGGTCTTCAATGGCTCTGGTTTTAACTCGTGGGTTAGCAGTCTCCATAGCTATGTGAAACTGATTGATCCTGATATGTGGAAGTTAATTTCACACAGTCCTCACAGATTACCAAAGAAAGAGTCCAAATGGACTGACAGTCACAGATCAAGGCATGGAGAGAATCAAAGAGTTTTGAATCTAATGAAAGCAGCCACTGATAAGGCCTTACACTCTTGCTTCCATGACTGCAGGTCTGCTAAGGACATTATGGATAAGTTGAAGTTAGGACACAGAAGAAGGGAGGATAGCTACATGATGGCTAATGGCAGCGATCAAGGCAGCTATCAGAATGAAGAGGATAATGATGAGGAGGTAAATCCCTTCGAGAATTTTTCTTTAGATGATTGGGAGAATGCATATACTGATTTGTTACCATCTCGTGAACAATTAAGAAAATAATACAAAAACTTGAAAAAGAAAATTGATCGGGGTAGTTCAAGTTCTCCATGTTAAAATTGTTCAAATCTGAAGCAATTTCATGATGCCTATTGTTGGATTAAGTGGATGGTCAAACTAGAGGGGGAGGGGGTGAATAGGTTGACCGTTTGAAATCTTTTGCAAAAAATCACAATCAACTTTTAAGTAACAGAATACTAGTTCAAAATACAGTAAACAGAAGGTGTGGAGATCGAACCTAATCAATCATCTAGCGACACACAAATATTGCAAGAGACAGCAAACCACAAGAGAACACAGATTTTCATGGTGGTTAGGTCTCCCTGTGGAGACCTACATCCACCCCTCACTAGATCAGTGAGTATCCCTGCAAAGCCTTACAGCTTTGCTAAACCGAGGAACAATCCCCTCGACAATGCTGACCACTACATCTTGGTTAACAAGAGGAACACATCCTCTCAATCAGTTACCCGCTGACAAACAGCTTGAGGACGTACAAGCCCAAACCCCTTGACCCAGACACACCATGCTGGATCAAATCCCCTCCCTCTACTCAAACTAGTACGAGGGAGAATTACAGTAGTAAAGTTCAAGCTGAAATTAAAAACAAGAAACGAAATCACTTGAAGATGGAAGAAGGTGCCTCAGATCTATGATGGTGCTGATTCTCGAATCTCAAACATAGAAATCGGAGAGAAAAGGCTTCGTCGATCAGCTGGCTTTCTCCTTTTGGATGGTAGATAATCTTGCGATGATCAAGTGCCATTGGGCTTCCTCTGATCTTCAGTGGATGCAACAGCACGCTAGGAGGAAGATGATGATCTTCATCATTCTTCTCAAGAGCTTCCCCTCTGTCTTGTTCGACTGCCACACTTCAACTTTCATCTCCCGCGCTCTTTTGATTCACGTGAATATTCCTCTTGTGGGCCCCAACCAGATTTTCTGGTTAGCCTTATGATTGTTCTCTTGCAGAGGCTTCTAGAATTGCCAGGTAAAAAGGAGAGCGCATGCTCTTTTAGATGATGTGGCATCTAACTCCACTTACGGCTGGGGTCCACCTAATCATCTCTTGATGAAATTCAGATGGCGTCAACTCACTGTGACTAAGAGGTTGACGCAGCCTTGAACTGCCCACGGAGCCTTTCGAACATAGACCAGATGCGTTGACGCATAGGGTGCCTGTGTCAACCCACTGGGCTGACCCCGAACACTCTTTTATCTCAAACATGAGCTGATGCATTGACGCTGCGATGTTGTGGCGTTGACGCACTGAGCTATGCCAGTAATTAATGCTCTTGCTTCTTGAACTGATGCGTAGACGCGATCAGCATCCTGCGTAGACGCAGTCCTTTTATGCAAACCGCTGCGTGGAAGCCTTGAGCATCCTGCGTAGACCTTGTTTCTTCCTTGCATTCAAGAGTAAAGTAGATACATGTGTTAATGAATCAAGGGTTAATTCATCAGTTCTGTTGAACTCAACACACACACATCTCATGGTTGTCATCATCAAAACCAGGGGCACAACAATCTCCCCCTTTTTGATGATGGCAACTATGAGGTGTATGCCATTGCATCTACATACAAATGTATTGTTCAGATCAGACAAGGAATTCACTTCAGAGACCAGAACACCAGTTCATGTCATTCATTTCATTTAGGTCCAAGGTATAACATTGATAAGAAGAACAAAAGAACTCTTCTAACAAAAGGTTGGACAATCTCACAGATAATTTCTTTCGAGCATATCACAAAATATGTAAACGAAGGAAAACTTCACTCAATCACATTTGATGCAGATGCAATGCAATTCTAGGCTCCAACTTGAGTTCATGTCTCTCCCCCTTTGACATCATCAGGAAGGGGAGCAGGTGAGGAAGAGTGAGACTGAAGAATGTTTGCAGACACAGTATCCACTTATTGCTGAAGCTGAGTCATAGAAGATGCTAAACTGTCTAGTCTGTCCGAAAATTGTTGATCTCTTTGTAGGATAGGCTTGTGATAATCCTATACTTTGGAAGTGATACTATCAAACCAGCTCTGTAAAATGTCAAACAGATAGTCCACTTGAGCTTTCTGCTGAGATCCCCATTCAGGTGCAGAAGAGGAGGCTTCTGTTGGTGGAGGGCAGTACACATCACGCTGATCTTCAATTGTGGGTGGGAAGTTTTCTCTTAGAATATGCAAAACATCCATAACCTCATCACCCACTAGAGTGGATCGTTCAAACAGTTAGCAAGGTCCTTACCAAAAGATGTAATCTTTTCAAACAAGGTCTGAACCTTTTCACTGAACTCATTGTTCTTGTCAATCAGGGTGGAATATTTCAAATTCAGCTTGGACTGGTTTTCCTTGACATCATAGTTATATGTCTGCACAGCCTTTAGCCTGTTCAGAAATTGTTGATGCAAGCTTTTCAAATTGTGCATTACTGACCCAGCTTTCTGACAAACCTGAAGGAGGGATTCCATGAAGTTATGAAGCTTTTTGTCTGACTTGAATTTGTCATTCTTGAACTGCTGTCTGATTTCTGCTCAAGATGGGAAATCCTCATTTCCATGGTTGAGCTCAAGTGCATTATGGAAGAATCAATGTTCTTGAACTTCATTTCCAGAAATTGAATCAAAGTGGGATTGATACCAGAAGTCTGATCATGCATGCCAGCATCATAATGAACATTATATGGCATTTCTTCCTCAGGAAAGTAGGTAGATTCATGTTCCCTTCGAGGAGAGGGTTTCTGAAAAGGACCATGTATGATCATAATATCTCTAGTGACAGCTGGGAGAGATGGAGCAGTATTTGTGACAATATCAGCTTGGACAGGACAGGCCTCTTGTGGGTCCATTCTGGCAGGACTAACCTCTTGTCTGTCTACTCTGGCTGGACTGGCCGCTGGGTTTTCTTGTGCTGTTTCGCTCATTTCTACAACAGGTGCCCCAGAGGCAGAGGCATGCTTCGTACTTGGCAGTACTCTGACTGGCTGTCCATTCACAACTTTAAATCCCATGAACTTCTGAATGTATGATAAGGAGTATCTATTCCCTCTGGGAATGTTTAGTTTCTTTTCATTTCCAAAGTTCACTCCAACCTTTCTAAAAATTACAGTCAATGGGGCAGCATATGGAAGTGTCCTAGACTGTTTCAAACATGTAATCATGGTCTGAATGATAACATCAGTCAATGAAATCTTGATCTGTTTCAGCATACAGTATAGCAAGAATCGTTGCATCTCAGTAACTCGTTCCCTACCACTGCTCTGGGGTGTAATGATGGATGTGCAGATATGATGTAGCAGTCTGTTGAAGGGAGGGAACCGATTGGCTTTCAAACTAGATAGATATGTATGCTTGACAACAGTAGGATCACTAGGCTGTTCAGTCAGAAGGGCATAAGCGTCATGTTCATCAAGATGAAAACTATGTAGTTGAACCCCAACCATTGGGATTTTCCATGATTTGTCAAACAGTTTATTTGTTAACTCAAAACGGATGTTTCTGACTGTTGAAGAAATTTTAGGGATTTGAGGATCATATTTCAAATTTTGGTAAAATTCCCGAACGAGGGTGGGGTAATAAATTCTATGATTTGTGACAAAAGACCACCAACCCTTAAAATCCAAAGTGGGAAATAATTGCGGAAAAACCTCAAGCATCTCAACATCAGTATCAACAATATATCATGGAATAAGGACTTTCAGAGGTTCTTCTATATTGATGGTGAGAGAGGGATCAGAAGACCTTGCATGTGAACTGTCCACACCTTGTTTCCCCTTGGCAGCAGCTAAAGATGTAGACTGCTCTTCTGCCCTAGATTTAGAGAGCTTTCTCTTTTTGGTCGGTGGGCACGGATGGAGACGGCATTTCCGAAGAGATAGCTCTGTCTCTTTTCCCTTCCGTTTCCTTGGAGTGGAAGAAGACGGTATCTCCTCTGGAAGATCTGCAACGGGAGCATCATGAGTATCCTTCTGCTTCGCTGCCCTTGATTCTGAGAGATTTCTTGTCTTTGCCAGCGAGCTCTTCTCTTTTCCTTTCCGTGTTCTTGGAGCTGACTGAGATGGCATCTCCTCTTGAACAAGTTGAAATTTGGTCCGAGGCTCAATCTTGCCCTCAGCAAAGATGGGTTCTCTTCTCTTTAGACCCGTCTTGTCCTTTGTCCCTCTTTTCGGAGTAGCCATGGTAGTGAGGAAACACACACGGCAACAGGGAAGAGAAGTGCCGTGGGAAAGAAGATGAGGGAAGCGGAGAGGTAGGAGCCAACAGGGTTTTTGAAAGAGGTGAGGAGAGAGAAGCATTTACGCTGAGGGGTTTTAAAGAGATGACCCCTTGGTTTCAAAGAGACAGAGCCGGTTCAACGGGATGAACCGGACTAGGTTGATGGAGCGACCACGCGACTGCGTTGACGCATTGAAGGACTGAGGCGACGCCACCAAAAGGAATATTAAGGAAATATTGAGTTAAGAACCACAGTATTGAGGCATTCTGAGGACACTGAAATATGAAAGATGAGATTTGCATTCAGGGATTTTTAATAGATAAAATTGAAGTTCCCCTATGAGAGATATGCTAAGAGACCCTAATTCATTTAATGATGTGGAGAAAAATAATCTTAAGAGTTTGAGTTAAGCCCTTGAACAAGAAGAGTGTGTGTATGTAATAAAGATAGAACAGTTTGCACACCAGGAACTTTCTCAAAACTATCCCGTAGATTGTTCAATTTCAAGAGACCCTTATAGAAGTGAATTTAACGAGTATTGAAGATGAACTCGGTGGGATTTTATGTGAGCTTAAGAACAACCACATACATATATATATATATTTATTGACATTTTTTTAATATTTATTTTTAATTTTTATTAGCAGTCAAGTGTAGCTAGCATCTTGACACAGGTACACATGTTTATCAGACACCAGAGTCCCTGGTTATTCAGCATAGCTAACTATTCTGCTCCAATGAAACAGAGTTGGCAATTCACATCATGACATGGCTCTCAGCACTTCATTGGTGCATGAAGGTAGTTTCTCAGTGAAAATTTGCCATTGCTCTGCAACGAATTATTTTTCTTTGAGAACAGAGATAGTAGCTCACATCATGACATGCTCATTAGCACTTCCTTGGTGCATAGAGACAGTTTCTCAGTGAAGACTAGCCATTGCTCTGTAATTTATTACATATATATATGTATAGGGTTTGTTCCTTCAGCTCTTATTAAACCTATTCTGAGTTTAAGGTCAATACATATATTAAAATTATTTTGCACAAAGTGGTCTCTTTACTTTTGATCATCATCGTTCTAGAGAAGATGAGTTCACAGTTTTATTAAATAGTTCTATAGATGTTCCATATGCAAAGCACTTTTACGTCCAAGGATTTTTAACATTCAAGGATCATAAGATTTATAAGTCTCCAGCCATTAAAATTACATAGAGTCAATCAGTGAAGACCAAAATCTCTCATAAAGGAATTATCATTTTAACTCCCCCTGAATCTATGACATCAACTCAATTTCCAGAGCTCATGAACCTTCCCTCATACTGAAGATTGATAGGTTCTACAACTCCTAGCTAAAGAGATGAAAGATGAAATATGTGAGAAAGAACCAAATTTATGAGAGGTTGAGAAAACTCCAGGCTTCAGACAATCTAAGGTATTGGAAGTGCCATTTCAGAATAACTTCACACAGCAGTATACTTTAACGCACATCAGACATTTCCAGATTGCGTTGACTCATCTCCAGTACTGAGTGAACTCTTCTTAAGTGAGCAAGTTGACTCTAGAACGGTTTACAAGAGGTTTCTGTCAGTGCGTCAACTCAACCATGTCACAGCGTTAACTCACTCAACCAATCAGCTGAACTGCCAGCATTGTTTCTAGAATATTTCACAGCGTTAACTCACTCAACCAATCAGCTGAACTGCCAGCACTGTTTCCAAAATATATCATTCAGTGCGTTGACCCAGCCTCATTACTGCGTTAACTCGGACTTCTTCACTAATAAGCCAGTTCAATTAACTACGTGAGCCACACTTCAGATTCACAAAATATTAATCTCAAGGTGGTAACTTGTTCTCCTCAGCAAGAAAAATCTAGTGTAAACTCCCCCTCAGATCATGCATGACAGAAAGTTTTGATGAAAATGCAGTGATTGATATGATGGCTTTTTATTTATCATGTGTTTGTCAAGAAAGATAATATGACCAAAAACTGAATTCCCCCTAGATTTGTGACTTATTTAGAAACCAAGAACTTTCAACTTAAGCAAGGCATGTAATCAATTTATTGCTAGGTAAAGTTAACCAATCAAATTCTAAAGAATAAATTGAGCTATCAAGTTAGGCAACAAGATGAGGATTATAATGTCCAAGCTCTCCTAAGACAAGTAAATCTTTCATTACTCAAAGGCTTGGTAAAAATGTCAGCAATTTGATGTTCTGAGTCTACAAAAATCAATTTAAAGCTTCCTTTATTAACTTCATCTCACAAGAAGTGATGCCTAATTTCTATATGTTTGGTCCTAGAGTGCTGAATTGGATTTTTTGCCAGGTTAATGGCACTTGTGTTATCACACAATATTGGGACACACCCAAGATCAATTTGATAATCTTGGAGTTAGTGTTTGATCCACAACACTTGAGTGCCACAACTCCCTGCAGCGACATATTCTGCCTCTGCAGTGGATAGTGCCATTGAGTGTTGTTTCTTGGATGCCCAAGAAACCAAACACCCTCCCAAAAATTGGCAATAGTCACTTGTGCTTTTCCTGTCAAGTTTGCAACCAGCATAGTCTGCATCAGAATAAGATACTAAATCAAGAAGGCAGGATGCAGGATACCAAATCCCTAAATCTCAAGTTCCGGCAAGGTATCGAAAGATACGCTTAACAGAGCTCAAGTGGGATTCTCTAAGATCAGATTGAAAACGAGCACACATGCATACACAAAATTAGATATCTGGCCTAGATGCCGTAAGATAGAGGAGTGATCTGATCATACCTCGATAAGTCTTTGCATCCACTGATTTACCTTTCAGATCTGCATCTAGAATTATGTTAGTGGTCATGGGAGTGTTGATTGTTTTGAGATTCTCCATTTGATATTTCTTCAATAGTTCGGAGATATATTTTGCCTGGTTGATAAAGCATCCTTCCTTGCTCTGGGTGATTTGAAGACCTAGAAAAAATTGCAGCTCACCCATTAGACTCATTTCAAATTCTATAGTCATCAATTGTGCAAATTCCTCACACATGCTTGGTTTAGTGGATCCAAAGACTATATCATCAACGTAAATTTGAACCAGAACAATGTCATTGTTTCTTACCTTGGTGAATAAAGTTTGGTCCACTTTACCATTTGAATATCCTTTTTCAGTGAGGTATGAGCTGAGTCTATCATACCATGCTCGAGGTGCCTGTTTAAGCCCATAGAGAGCTTTGTCTAATCTGTAAACATGGTTAGGACAGTCTATGCACTCAAAACCAGGAGGTTGTTCAACATACACCTCTTCTTTTATTAGACCATTAAGAAACGCACTTTTTACATCCATTTTTTGTAGTTTTATTCCATGGCAGCAAGCATATGCAAGTAATAATCTAATGGCCTCTAATCTAGCTACTGGAGCAAAGGATTCTTCAAAATCAATGCCGAATTCTTGGTTATATCTTTGTGCTACCAGTCTTGCTTTATTTCTTATCACAATTCCATTTTCATTTTGTTTATTTCTGAAAACCCACTTAGTTCCAATTACTGAATGTTCATTGGGTCTTGGTACAAGGTGCCACACTTTGTTTCTCTTGAATTGATTTAGTTCTTCATGCATTGCATTTATCCAACATTCATCTTTTAGGGCTTCAATTACATTTTTAGATTCAATTTGAGACACAAGAGCCAGATTATCCATTTCCTCAATTATCCTAAAGTGAGATCTAGTTCTAGTAGGGTCATGCAGATTGCCAATAACGCTTGATAAAGGATGATCTCTTAACATTCTAACATTGGTTAGAGAATTACCTTCATTAGCATCTACATTACCTTGAGTGCTTGATTCTGCTAGACTCTCACCTGGCCTTGACTCTTTCTCCTGGAGATCTTGTTCTTCCTTTACTTCAAGGAACTCCCCATCATCCTTGTCCCTGCAAGATTGTTCATTTTTAGATTTAACATCCACTTCATCAAAGACAATATGTGGAGATTCTTCTACATTTTGAGTTTTGACATTTGGGACTCTATAGGCCCTAGAGTGATTAGAATATCCCAGAAAAATGGCTAGTTCACTCTTAGGTTCAAACTTATCCAAGTCCCGTTTGTCATTATTTTGAACAAAGCATTTTGACCCAAAAACTTTGAAATGAGCAACAGATGGCTTCTTACCTTTCATTAACTCATATGGAGTCTTTTTGGACAGAGGTCTTACCATTGCACGATTTACAATGTAGCACGCAGTGTTTACCGCCTCAGCCCAGAATTTCCTTGGAAGTTGTCCTTCGATCAGCATTGTTCTAGCCATCTCCACAAGAGTTCTGTTTCTTATTTCTACCACTCCATTCTGTTCAGGAGTTCTTGGTGAAGAGAATTTGTGTGATATTCCTTTTGCCCTGCAAAACCCATCAAATTCTGAGTTTTCAAACTCTCCTCCATGATCTGACATAATAGATGAAATAGTATACTTACCATCCTACTGAACTTTCTTGAAAAATGCCTGAAATTCTTCAAATGCATCATTTTTATGAGATAGAAAGAACACCCAAGTGAACCTAGAAAAGTCATCTACCAAAACAAAGTCATATCTATTTCCACTTAAATTTGCTGTTCTCGTGGGTCCAAACAGATCCATGTGAATAAGTTCAAGAGGTCTAGAAGATTGGTTTTCTATTCTAGATTTAAATGACTTCCTAGTGTGCTTACCTTGAGTGCATGCCTCACAAACTTTGTCATTTTGTTTAAAAGAGACATCAGGCAAACCGTTTACCATGCTGAATTTTGCTAACTTATGCATGACACTATAGCTTGTAGACACGCCATTCTTGACGTCTCCTGAGAAAGTCTCATATTACTATATAACGCCCCGCAACGGCTTACGCATTTTGAATCACTCGAGTGCTTCCTTTTCTCGGGTCTTCTTCTGCCTTTTTCGGCATCCGGAATCGTCTCGTCACGGCATTCGGACGGCATCAACACCAGTCAGACGTATCAAGAGGTTCCGGAACCAAGATGTTGACTGCCGGGCGGCCGCTGAGTAGGACCCGGGTGGGTCTTAATGGGGGCGTCCAGGCCCCTGGACGCCCCCATATTTTTGATTTTATTTATTTCTTTTCTCAGGGCCTTAAACTAACTAAAAAATATATATATTAATGGAGGCGTCCAGGCCTCTGGACGCCTCCATAAAAACAATAATAAAAAATGTTTGTAAAAAAGCCAGTTGGCATAAAAACACAAAAAAATAATAAATAAAAAATATATATTTGTAGGCGTCCAGGCCCCTGGACGCCTCCATAAAAATAATTATAAAAAATCAAAATGCCAGCCTTGGCACAAAAGACAAATAAAAAATAATAAAATAATATATTTATGGAGGCGTCCAGGCCTCTGGACGCCTCCATCAAAACCCTCACGGGCGTCGGCCACCGAACGACGGTTTGTCGTGTGTGAAAAAATCCAAAATATGGAGACGTCCAGTCAGCTGGACGCGCCCATTTCTGAATCACGAGGCACCGCTCACAAAACCACGCGTTGTGCCAAACCGCGTGCGGCCGTCGTCGGCTTTCGGTGAACCTGCTTGAGGCGTCCGGGACCCTGGACGCCTCCACAAAAGTATTCCAAAAAAATCAATAAAAATAGAATAAAATATTATTTCGGCCCTGATGGAGGTGTCCAGGGTCCTGGACGCCTCCACCCTCCGGAGCTCTATAAATAGAGCCCCACCCCCTCAGTTCTGGGGGAGCTTAGAAGTGATCCGATAGGCTGCCGGAGCCCAGAGGCTACGGAGTCATTTTCTAACCCGTGGGTTCTTTTGTAGGTGGAGGTTCTGCCGGCTTCTCGGGTGCTCACGCTCGCGAGAGGAAGGTCGTCTTCATCCACCGCGCTTCCACGTCGTCCCCACGCTGCCGGAGCTCCGCCGGATTTCACCCTCGGCTCATCCAATAAGCCTTTTCTTCCCCTTTTTCTTCGTAGTTCTTTTGCATTCATCATCTCGCATCCTCTATCCCCCTTCATAAGGGCGCCTCTTCTTTTATACTTCTTGCATCCATCATCTCATTTTCCTCCTACTCGAGTCCGAGAGGGGTTTAAAAGATAACACCAACCATGTGTGTGTCTTGCCATCATTTCGTTATTTTTATCGCAAGGATTTGAATACTACACCTCCATCTTTCTAATCCACTTGTCATTTGTTTGTCGTTGTTTTGCAAGGGTAGCCGAGGAAAGCCCTCTCCGTCGGCCGGCCGGAGGGAGAGGAAGAAGCAACTCGCCATCTCCCGCTCTTGAGGTAGGCACGATCACTTTCTTATTTTGGGGTCTTTCGGCCCCTGACGATCACATCTTATTTTCGAGGCCGCGGCGAGTTACTTCCCCAATGGCCCTTTAAATTTCTGTTCTTATATTCTCTTTATACTCTGTTATATTCTGCTCATATTCTCGAGGCCGCGGCGAGTCACTTCCCCAATGGCCGTTTAAATTCCCATTTTTATATGTTATATTCTTATCTATTCGTGTTCTCGAGGCCGCGGCGAGTCACTTCCTCAATGGCCGTTTAAATTCACGTTCTTATACGTTATATTCTTATCTGTTTGTGTTCTCGAGGCCGCGGCGAGTCACTTCCCCAATGGCCGTTTAAATTCCCGCTCTTTGTATTCTCTCTATATTCTGTCATCTTATTATCTGCTCATATTCTCGAGGCCGCGGCGAGTCACTTCCCCAATGGCCGTTTCAATTCTTGTTATTTAATTTCTGCACCATTCCCGTCCCCCCGAGGCCGCGGCGAGTCACTTCCCGCTATGGCCGTTTAACCCCCATATCTTGCTATATCACACTTGTCCCGCTCGCCCCGCCGGAGCAATCTCCCGTGGTGGCCCCTTCTCTCTCTTCTCTTATTTCTGTGTTGCAGCAAACAAACACCAAAAGAAAGAAAACAGGAGCCCGCGCGCGCTCCGCGTCCTCTCCGCCCTTCCCCGAACCGCGTGACGTCGCTCACAGATTGGCGATCACGGTGGGACATCTACTGCTTCCTTTCGGCTACCCTTGCAATTTCGGCACCACCCGTGCCTCTCCACCTTCGCGCCCGCGTGCGCCCCCGTTGTGCTCACGGCAGCACCGTCAGTTTTGATTGGTTCTTTGTTTATTACATGTCTGTTATTTCTATTGTTTTCCCACTCCATACATCTGTCAGCATTCCATTGCATACATCCATTCCTCTTTTCTATCCTTTTTTTCATTTTTTGAGGATCACCCTTTCCCGGTGAAGGAAGGACTCTCCGTTTGGGAATTCCTCTCAACGGACTAGAATCTCCTACACTGGGACCTCCGTAAGTCCCCGACATCGAAGAATCTCCTCTTCGTTCACTGGGCTGGTTGTACCATTGAAGTTCCCCGGAGTTAGTCATTTCATTCGTGGTGAGACGAGAGACCCTAGCTGACACGGCGGTGAAACAAAAACAAACTAGGGTCCCCATTTTGTGTGAACTTCGGATCTCGCTAAAAATACAAAAAAAAATCATCAAAATCAAAACACAAAAAAGGGCGTAAAGGCATCCACTTGTTTGATAATCTCTGCTACCTACTTGCTAGTGTATGTTTTTGCGTTCTGGGAAAACTGTGAGCATGTCTCACGAGTCTTTTGAGGAGAACCACCCTAGCCGTGGTTTGTCAGCCGACCCGCGAGTCTATGCTATGGACTCGGGTCCTTCTCATGACCCCTCGCATGAGGTGCAGGTTAATGCCGGGGACACGTCCCCGCCACAGGATATCACTTCCTTACTGGGCGTCCTCGCCAACACGGAGCTTACCTCTGAATAGCTCCGGGCCTTCCAGGCCATTCTAAAAGGGAAATCTGTTTCCCCCACGCCCCAGGAGTCAACTCCGGCCATCGCACCTCTCCAAGAGTCCGTGCAGGCCATTCCATCTCCCTCATTGGCGCAAGCCATCCAGTCTCCCTCGCTTCAAGGACAAGCGAGCCAACAACCACCCTCATTCTAGTTCCCATCACAATCTCAAACTCCCGTTGTTCCCCAGACACCGCTTCAGCCGGGGCCAACTGTCGGCGGTCCGACAGCTCCCTCACATTCTGGGTTCCCCCCTCAAGTCTCCGGGAGACAGTTTCTCCCCCAGTGGAAAGTGCCACCTTCACCCCCAGAGGAGCTCGCCCAATCGCTCCTCAATA
Source organism: Amorphophallus konjac (assembly GCA_022559845.1). Taxonomy (NCBI): domain Eukaryota; kingdom Viridiplantae; phylum Streptophyta; class Magnoliopsida; order Alismatales; family Araceae; genus Amorphophallus; species Amorphophallus konjac. The sequence goes on along the minus strand of CM040121.1, from coordinate 192,198,202 downwards.
GGTTCAACCACATGGACGAGCAGTTTCAAAATCTAAGAAGGATGGTGGACGTGAAAGCCACCCCGGAGGTTGCTTTGCCAATCCTTCCCGTCATTCATCTTCCTCCCTCCGAAATGCCCACGTACCGCAGATACAATGGTACCAGCAACCCCTTCATTCATCTTAAGGATTTCATGTATGAGTCCTCTTACTGGCAAAACGATCAGAGGTCCCTGGCATACCTCTTTCGGAGATCATTGGATGGTCCCGCGCTTGAGTGGTTCTATTCTCTGGAGCCCCGCGAGGCCGAGAATTTTGAAATAGTCCAGAGAAGGTTCTTGCAGAAATATAGGGATAGGGTCGGTCCCTCACTCTCCATTACCGACCTAGTGGCCGAAAAGATGAAACCCGACGAGGATTTTGTCCGATATGCTGATAGATGGAGGTCTCTGGCGGAAAGAATAAGGGATACCCTCTCTGAGCCTGAACAAGTGAAGATGATTGTGTCTAATGCAACCCCACAGTTCAGACATGTCCTGGCCATGAATAAACTTACTACAATGTGTAGACACGCCAAAATTGACGTTACTCTGAGTACACCTCATATTACCTTGTAACGCCCCAATTTGACCCTCAAATTAGCTTTGTTTGAGTGGTTTTCCCCATTTTTCTTGGATTTCTCCTTTTTTTTTTTTCACCCTTTTCTTATTTTTTTCTATTTTTCCCTATTTTTCTGATTTTTTTTGGATTTTTCTGAATTTTTCTGGATTTACTGGGCATTTTTCTCTATTTTTCAGAAATAACGACTTAACTGGGGGCGTCTTTTAAATAACGACTTATACATGGGCGTTTTCTTAAAAATTGACGACTATATGGAAGGGCGTCCATTCTTTGAAATTTCCATTTTTCTAGATTTTTCTGGGAATTTTTCGGAATTTTTCGAGAATTAACGACTTATCATAAGGCGTTATTTTGAATAAAAAATCAAAAAAAATGAATTCACGCCTCACGTGAGGGCGTGTCTTTCAAATGGATTTTATTATTATTATTTTTTTAACCCCCTTCCAGAGGTGATTTGGTGGCCTTCCGGGTGTCAGAAAAATTCGCAAAAATAGTCGTTGGAATCAGGGCGACGAGATGCACCTTCACCTAAAAAATGGGAAAATAATATTGAGAATTGAAAAATGGCCCTATTTTGAATATTTTGAATTAACGTCCTTTGTTAAGGCGTTTTTTAATTAACGCCTTTAAATCAGACGTGTTTCACAATTTTTCAAATAAATTCTAAAAATTGATTTTTAAATTAACGCCCTTATCTAAGGCGTGTTTTTAAAAGACGCCCTCTTGAAGGTCGTTAATTCTTGAATTGACGCCCTTGTTCAAGTCGTGTTTCAACTTCCATGTTCTAAACGAACGCAGCCTTTCCCCGAGGAGTCCCTGCTTCGTTTGGTCACTTTCCTCATTCTAATCCTTCCTCTTTGGGCTCTTACCCGTTCTTATCCCTCTATCTCTTGATTTGAACCCTATTTAAAGAGCCCAGTCGGTTCTGTGATGGGGTTCCAAGGTTCCGGAGGTTTTCTCTTTCTGATTCTGTTTTCTTCTTCTTTCTCTTCTGTTTCTTCCTCCGTGTTTCTTCTTCTTCTTCTTCTGTGCCCTTTTCTTATCTTCTTCTTTTTTTTCTTCTTCTTCTGATTCTTCTTCTTATTCATTTTATTCTTCTGCTGTCTTTCTTCTTCTCCTCCCGTCTGCTGCTTCTGTCTTTTCTCTTCTTCCTCTTTTATTTTCTTTTCTTTTTACAGGGAACCGAAGGAAAGTTGCTGCTTGGCTTAGGAGAGGCTTCTTCCAACGATCAAGTTTCTATCGCCTTTGAGGCTTCATCCCCATCGAGCATTCAAAGCCAAGGAGCATCCAAAACAGATTTTTATTTTCTCTCCTTCATCATTCTTCTATTCTTCACTATCATTATTTTATTTTCATAGATCATGCATCATCTTTTATGGATCTCTCAACAATCATGTTGAGATCTCCCCATAGTGCATCTCTTGCACACCTCCCCTTTATTCTCATAATTATTATTTGCATTCATCATACATCTCCCACACCCTCTTTGCATAGGGGTTTAAGGGCAATCCCCTTAAGGTGTGTATTGTTCATATTTCTCATGCTCACCTATCTCTTTATTGAATTTGATGCTACACACATTATTTCTAATTCCTTTTATTATTGTTGTGTGTCTTTTTTGCAAGGGTAACCAAGTGAAGGACTCTCTTCATCGGCCGGCCGATTTGAAGAGAAAGGAAGCACCTACAATCAACCGCGTTTCAAGAGGTATTTTGCGATCATCTCCCCATATTATTTTCCACTTGAGACCCTCGTGTCTCTGGCGATCACACACACTCCCCTTGTGCACCTCGTGCATGTTTTTCTCCACATTATTGATTATTGCTTATTCTTAATATTTTCCTTAAGTGGATTTTAATCCGAATCTACAAATTGGCGATCACGGTGGGACACTTTTTGTTTTTCATTTGATTACCCCTTTCCCTTTGGCACCCAAGTGTGCCCTTTCCCATTGGTACCCTCGGTACCCTTTCCTTTGTGCCCCTCGGGCACCCTCCATTGTGCTTTGCACTTTCCCCTAAGTGATTTGTCAATTGAATAGATTTGTTTTAAAATCTCCACTTAGTTAAAATTTTGATGAGCATGTTTTTATCTTGATAATCATATGTGATGATTGCCTCTGTGACTGTGAGTGTTTCCACTCTGCTGGCCGTGGGAGTTTGAAAGAATTCACGCCCTCCCACAGGGCGTTTCTTTATTTAGTAACGCCTCTCATCAGGGCGCGTTTTCATGATTTGACGCCCCCACCCCTGGGCGTCTCTTTATTTGGTTGAGCATCGTTGATAATTAACGCCCTGCCCCAGGGCGTCTCTTTTATTGGTAGCGCCTCTCATCAAGGCGTGTTTTACCTTGCCTGTGGGCCTCCCACAGTGATTCACGCCCTGCCAAAGGGCGTCTTTTGATTGGTAGCGCCCTGCCCCAGGGCGTCTTATTCCTGTGTTTTCACCGAACCCCTTTGTTTATCACTGTATCATATTTTTGCTTATATCTTGCATTCATTCATTCATTCATTTTGCATTGGTTTGGGAGACCTCCTCTCTCCACATACTAGGAGCCACACACCCCCTTGGTGAAGGAACGACCCTCCATTGAGCATTCCGTCTCTTTGGATTGGAAATTCCTAAACCAAGCCTCCATAAGTCCCCGCACCCGTGGATTCCCTCACGGACGCCGGGCAGGTTGTACCCTTTTGAAGTCCCGAGTTAGTCGGCCTATACGTGGTGAGAGAGGGTTCTTAGTTGGCATTGGAGTTCAAATCTCATTTGAAACTAGGCTCCCCCCCCCTTGTGTGAATCATTCAAAACTTTGCTAAAAATCATTAATTCACCAAGGTTTAAAACAATCAAAAATCACGGTAACCATTCCAACTTGTGTGCTTATTTGCATAATTATTGAGAATTTTTGATTATATAATGGCTTACCATGATAGAAACATGTTCAATTCAATTCATGAGGATGCACAACCTAGCACTTCATATCCTCAATTTCAACATGTTAATCAGCATTCTCACCATTCTTTCAAGGGACCACGTCCTTATTCTCATGGTCATACCCAACCCATGGGCAATGTCCATTCTCATGGTCCACCTACTCAATTTCAGGCCACTATTCCCTCGGGACCGTCTCCTCCCAATGATGAGAAGGTTTCCCAAATCATTCATGCATTAGATCATCTCACCCCTCAACAGATCCAAGCCCTTAAGGCCGCCATTGAGGGTACATCTCATGCATCTCCCCCTCTTTCCAATTCTATACGGGTGGCCCATCACCTACCTCCTTCCAATTCTATTCGGGTGACCCATCACCCATCTCCCTCCAATTCTACACGGGTGGCCCATCACCCACCTCCTCCTTCCAATCATATTCGGGTAGCCCATTACCCATCTCCCCCTATTCATTCTACTCGGGTGGTCCGACACCCGCCTCCTTCTATTCCTCCTCCATCACGGCCCCGAGGCCCTTTTACTCCTTGCAATCCGGCCCGTCCGGGTTCTTTTACGGGTCATCCCGTCAACTCCCCTCCACGGCCTTTTTATGCGGCCCCTCCTCCTTCAAGGCCCTGCCAACCTCCTGTTGTTCATGTTACACCCCTCCAGCAAACTCTGCTCGATAAGATTACTTTGATGGAGGAACAAATAAAGAGGGTCACGGCTCCTCCTACTCCAGTCAATCCTCTCCATGCCGCTTTAGACGAAATTACAAAGATGGAGAATGAATGGAAAGACAGGATGGATGATTATGACTTCGGCATTCCAAGCAAGGAAGAGCCGGCAATTGAAAAATCTGAGGCAGCGTACGATGATGATGAAGCTCCGCAGGCACCCCTTCCGAGTTTCCTTAATTTCCCGCTCCCTCCACTTTCATTCGATGAACCTCCTGCTCAGGATGAAACCATCCCCGATCCAATCCCTATTTATGAGACTAGTGGTGTTACGATGATGGGTCGATACTTCAATCACCCACACCGGCACATTGTAAGTCTCCTCCTATCCTTGACACCGCATACATTACACCTCCTCCTATTACACCATTAACCCCCGCAACACTGGCCTCCCCCAAGCCTTCCACCATTAAACCTCCACCCGTTAAGCCATCTACCTCCACACCATTAGCCTCCGTCGAACCCATCATTAAACCTTCCCTAATCAGCCTCCCATTAGCCTCCACCTCGGCCTCCACTTACCCAATTTCACCACCATTACCCTCCATTATGCCTTTAACCCCAAAACCCATACCTCCATCACATAGCCATTCGCCTTTACCTATGGTTAATTCTGAGCAGAATCCACCACTTTTTGCACCCGAGCCAATCCCGACCGCTTGCAAGCAAAGGGAGAAACTCGATGTGTTTGAACCTCCGCCTCCACTTACGCCAACACCTTCCATTATAACTCCACCATCCACGGAGCCTTCCGCCTCCGCCTCACCTCCCTTTGTTACTCGGAAGGGGCGTGCTTCTGCAGCTACTTGTGCCGAAGATAAGCAAGAGCCGGGCAAGAAGACTTTGGCCACGACTGTGCCATTCAAGATTCAAGAATTCATTTGCCGGATGCCAATCCGGGTTATTGTGCCAAGCATGATTGAAGAGGCCAAGTCACCGTCATGCCAAGCACTGATGCTGTGTAAGGGCCGGGCAGGGCACCCTCTGTTCCAACTTCCAAATCTTGAACCCCCGGGCAACATGATGCTTCTGAGCTCAACTTTACAACTCCCTCACACCATTACTTTGCACTCTCCAAGGGAGTTGACATTCACCATTGAAGTCTCGGCAGGGGCTATTTCTCGTACATGTTCACCGCCATGGAGGGGCAGTTATCTTGGCGCTAAGGGGCCATCTCCTATTTGTTCCATCTTCTATTCATCCATTTCCACCACCTTTTATTCATGGGCCATTCCAAGGGTTAAGAGGAGGATCTCACCTTCTCACCCTTCACATTCTTCATCTTTTTCGAATTTCATGCATTTTTCATTCATTCATTCATTCCATTCACTGCATTCATTACATCCATCATTTTGCATACATTTGCACCTCCTGCTTCCCGGGTTTCCCAACCCGTATCTTCCCCGCCTTCCGGCACCGCCGGATATTCCGCACTTCCCATCTTATTCATATTCATCTTTTTGTCCACTCCCCTTGGGGCATCGCGTCCCTTTTCCTGCTATCTCCCTGGAACCTCCAGAAATGTTATCCCTCCTCTTTGGGCATCTCGCCCTTTCTGATTCTATTCCTCCGGAACCTCCGGACTTTTCCCTCGGGCACGACGCCCCTTTCCACCTTCTCCCTCGATATTTTATCCCTCCGGAACCTCCGGATCTTTCACCCCTCTCTTTATCCATTGGGCATCGCGCCCCTTTCCACCTCATTTCTCCGGAACCTCCGGACCTTCTTGGGCATCGCGTCCCTCCTTCATCATTCCTCCGGAACCTCCGGATTCTCCGTTTTATTCTCTCTATCATTTTCCAGGGCATCGCGTCCCTTTCCTTCTGATTCCTCCGGAGCCTCCGGATCATTCATTTTTCTTCCGATTCATCTTTTTGCTCCTCCGGGACTCCATATCTCTTATTCTCTTCTTCCTTTTTCGTCATCTTTTTCATCATCTTTTTCCCTGTTTCTCCCCAGGGCATCGCGTCCCTTCTTTCGTTATCCCTCCGGAGCCTCCGGATGATTTCTCCTCTCACGATCCTCCTCTGCCTCCGGACCCTCCGGATCCGCCTCTTTCCATCTATCAATTTCTTCATCTGATTCCTCCTGATCATGGGTCCGACCCAACTTCTTCCACATCCACTGCCTTGGGCATCTGCCCTTTCTCCCACTGCTTTCGAGGCTTTAGTCCTCACTCCTCCTTCTAATTCTCCGCTTCTTCTGTAGACTGTTCCATGTGATCAGGGTCTCCACACCTTAGTGAGGGAGTTCTAGCCCTCGCCTCTTTTTCTTTTCTCCTTATTCGTCTGAGTCTGGTCTTGGCACCACTCCTTCTTGTTAAGCCACTTTCAATCCTTTGCTGCCAATCCTTTTGACTGCCAAAGAGGGCAAATCCCACGATGATCAACCTCGCCTCTGACAGCTGCTTCTACAAAGGTTGCAAGGTAACATATTGGCGTAAGTATGCATTTTAATGATATCATTTTCTCATTACTTCACGCATGATTTTCAAAATCAAGTGCTTCTTAACGAGATTAAGAGTGGTGTTTTAAACCTTTATCTTAGGCTTTTGTTTAATTAAAATCACTCTCAAAAGAGTCTTTAGGCTTGCTATGCAGCACCTTTGGTTAATAAGAACCCCGCGCTGGGAATTCGACATTCTCTCCCCGCTTGTTAAGAGCAACCCTTAGCTGGGCATTCCACACACTTCACGGCGTCCTTAGCCGGCTCATTTGGTAAAACACCGTTGCTACTTTGGCCATGCCATGAGTATATCTGAAAGTCTTTTCTCTTCTTCACTCGGCCGAATGCAGGGGCAAGAGGTTGACGGATAAGATAACCAACCTTGGTAAATCCCAATACGAGAAAGAGTCTCAAATAGGGGCAGTCTTGACCCAAAATCAATATGAATTTTCATATGAATTTCATGATAAATCTTGCCACAAGGGCTATTATGGAAATCAAATCAGAATTTTGATAATTGCAATTAGGAATTATGGCATGACAAGAGTGGCAAAGTCCCCGCAGGGAAAACCCTGGTCGTATGCATGTCAAGGGTCTAAAAATCAAAGGCACAAAGCCCCAGCGCAACAGACTACCTCTTTGAGGGTTAACACCTTGGAAGGAATTCAAGTCTGGATGTCTCCCATCCTGCATAAAGTTTATCTCCAATTATTCTTCTCTTCTCCCTCCAAGACCGAATGTTTCTCGGGTATGGCCTTGGTAGGGGCACCGTTGATCAAAGGCGGTCGGTTATAGGACGCCACTTTCAACGCACGCCCGGCTTTGGGTAATTTTTAGCGAAAAGGGAAGGAACGAGGACCCCTAGTCAGTGGTTCAATAAACACCCTTTGATGCTGCTTTAGCAATGTCTAACCAAAATCAAACAAAAAATTGAATATTTCTTGTCCAAAATCCATAAAAATTGGAATACCTTTCTCAAAACTTCACAAAAAATTGAATATCTTTTACAAAACTTCACAAAAATTTGCATATTGATCAAAACTCATAAAATTTTTTATCCTTTTCAAAACTCATAAAAATTTGCATATTCCAAAACTCCATAAAAAAATTTGCATATTTCTAAAATCTAAAAATTTGCATTGTATTTTCTGATGGTGTTTTGCAGGAACAGCTTTGCAGAGACCAAAAGCACGGGATGGGCCCTCTCTCTACTTATTGCTATCAATCTATTGATTCTTCCCAATATTCTCATGACATGCCACCCAGGGGCATCATCTCCCTATATCATTCTGATTATCATATCTCATGATTATTCATCTCCAAATCTTTCAATCAACTCCTGCTCGTTTCATCTGATTACTCCGCCGATGGGCATTATCAGATCCTGATTATTTAACTCCAAAACTTGATTAGCCAGATTGTCATCCTCATGACAAACAACAAATAATGATGCTTTGCTATGCCATGATTTGACTTATGCTGTTCATGATATATGCTATGATTGGTTGCTTTGATTCATGCTATGCATGCTATGATTAAATGCCTTATTCATTGCTTGTTATATCTTGGCTAATGAATTTTTGAGCGCAGGAAGAGGCTCTTGGTCCCGCCGGCTGGGCATCATCATCAAGCCCCACGGTGCTGCAGCTCATTTCTCAGTTCCACATGCTCATTGATATCACCATCTCCCTGTATGCATTCTACTATATGTTACATATGCTACTAGATTATATCAAGGACCTTGTGGCTTTGGTAAATCTGGAATTTGAGTTCCCCTTCATCAAAAACAATGACGATTCCAGAGGCGTCTTAGTCATACGGATAGGCCGTTGAGCCGTCCAAGACTGGGGACGATGGTTCCCTTTTTACGAGTTGGTGCGTGGATAAACGGGCTTCGGCTTAGTATCAGCTCGCAGAATTGGTTTCTTGACCCAGTCTGGGCAGTTTAACAATATTATCCTTGATTATATTATATTTTCATTTGTTTTATTTTCCCTTTAGCCCAGCATGCATTCATGTAGGACTTTGAAACAATTGTTGGAAAATCATTCTGATAAGCTGATGTAGAGAGTCAAATTGATCTTGATCTTCAATGTGAGATATTCCATGCCAAATTGAGTCCTCAGTTCGTTTTGACGCTGTTCTGGGTCATTTTCTCGAAAGCTCCTTGTTTGGATTTTTATCATCTTATTTTCAAACTTTCCCCTTTGATCCACCTTGGCTGCAGCACGTCCACTGGCTGGTAACCGCTCCCCAATGGTGAAATCTACAGGTTTGTGACCTGGGGTACTTCCACCGCGCTGGAAGTTGATCATTTATTTTATCTCCTTCGTGCACCGCGTGCACACTCCCCATTTTATCCAAACATTGTTGATTTCATTGAATTTCCCGAGATTTGCTTCATCTCGAGCTTTTGATTTCATTTCTCATCAAGTGATGTTGATTGCGTGTCTCATCACACCTTGGCATCTACTTTTCAGTTTGCTACGCTCCCTTGCAAAGCAGACGCCAAGGCGGGGCAGCTGTAGACACGCCAAAATTGACGTTACTCTGAGTACACCTCATATTACCTTGTAACGCCCCAATTTGACCCTCAAATTAGCTTTGTTTGAGTGGTTTTCCCCATTTTTCTTGGATTTCTCCTTTTTTTTTTTTCACCCTTTTCTTATTTTTTTCTATTTTTCCCTATTTTTCTGATTTTTTTTTGGATTTTTCTGAATTTTTCTGGATTTACTGGGCATTTTTCTCTATTTTTCAGAAATAACGACTTAACTGGGGGCGTCTTTTAAATAACGACTTATACATGGGCGTTTTCTTAAAAATTGACGACTATATGGAAGGGCGTCCATTCTTTGAAATTTCCATTTTTCTAGATTTTTCTGGGAATTTTTCGGAATTTTTCGAGAATTAACGACTTATCATAAGGCGTTATTTTGAATAAAAAATCAAAAAAAATGAATTCACGCCTCACGTGAGGGCGTGTCTTTCAAATGGATTTTATTATTATTATTTTTTTAACCCCCTTCCAGAGGTGATTTGGTGGCCTTCCGGGTGTCAGAAAAATTCGCAAAAATAGTCGTTGGAATCAGGGCGACGAGATGCACCTTCACCTAAAAAATGGGAAAATAATATTGAGAATTGAAAAATGGCCCTATTTTGAATATTTTGAATTAACGTCCTTTGTTAAGGCGTTTTTTAATTAACGCCTTTAAATCAGACGTGTTTCACAATTTTTCAAATAAATTCTAAAAATTGATTTTTAAATTAACGCCCTTATCTAAGGCGTGTTTTTAAAAGACGCCCTCTTGAAGGTCGTTAATTCTTGAATTGACGCCCTTGTTCAAGTCGTGTTTCAACTTCCATGTTCTAAACGAACGCAGCCTTTCCCCGAGGAGTCCCTGCTTCGTTTGGTCACTTTCCTCATTCTAATCCTTCTCTCTTTGGGCTCTTACCCGTTCTTATCCCTCTATCTCTTGATTTGAACCCTATTTAAAGAGCCCAGTCGGTTCTGTGATGAGGTTCCAAGGTTCCGGAGGTTTTCTCTTTCTGATTCTGTTTTCTTCTTCTTTCTCTTCTGTTTCTTCCTCCGTGTTTCTTCTTCTTCTTCTTCTGTGCCCTTTTCTTATCTTCTTCTTTTTTTCTTCTTCTTCTGATTCTTCTTCTTATTCATTTTATTCTTCTGCTGTCTTTCTTCTTCTCCTCCCGTCTGCTGCTTCTGTCTTTTCTCTTCTTCCTCTTTTATTTTCTTTTCTTTTTACAGGGAACCGAAGGAAAGTTGCTGCTTGGCTTAGGAGAGGCTTCTTCCAACGATCAAGTTTCTATCGGCTTTGAGGCTTCATCCCCATCGAGCATTCAAAGCCAAGGAGCATCCAAAACAGATTTTTATTTTCTCTCCTTCATCATTCTTCTATTCTTCACTATCATTATTTTATTTTCATAGATCATGCATCATCTTTTATGGATCTCTCAACAATCATGTTGAGATCTCCCCATAGTGCATCTCTTGCACACCTCCCCTTTATTCTCATAATTATTATTTGCATTCATCATACATCTCCCACACCCTCTTTGCATAGGGGTTTAAGGGCAATCCCCTTAAGGTGTGTATTGTTCATATTTCTCATGCTCACCTATCTCTTTATTGAATTTGATGCTACACACATTATTTCTAATTCCTTTTATTATTGTTGTGTGTCTTTTTTGCAAGGGTAACCAAGTGAAGGACTCTCTTCATCGGCCGGCCGATTTGAAGAGAAAGGAAGCACCTACAATCAACCGCGTTTCAAGAGGTATTTTGCGATCATCTCCCCACATTATTTTCCACTTGAGACCCTCGTGTCTCTGGCGATCACACACACTCCCCTTGTGCACCTCGTGCATGTTTTTCTCCACATTATTGATTATTGCTTATTCTTAATATTTTCCTTAAGTGGATTTTAATCCGAATCTACACAATGGAGGAACTCTATGAAAGGGCCCGATACATCCAAACCCAGTTAAAAGACTCCCCCATTATGAACATGTTTGAGTCACCGAAGCCCAAAGTGGTTAGAAAGACAGGCGCTGGTGTCCCGGGCGGAGCCACAGAAGGGGTCGTGACAAATGAGCAAGTGGGTGCGGTCAACAATGCCAACTATGCAGTCAATCCAAGGCCTCCACAAATGCCCCGACTTCCCCTTCAACCAGGTCCTTTCCCTCTTCGTCCTCCACCCCAAAATAATCCACCCCAGGATAATATGCCTCCATTACGCCAACCCCAGCAACAACAACCACAACCTCAGCAACAACAACCACCGCTTCAGTACAACCAAGTTCCACCCCCGGGGAACTATGGTCCCCAACAGCAACAAAGGAGGCCGCTCGGTCCCAAAGAGCCTACTATCCACCATTGCCGGAAACCTTAGCAGACATTTTTAATGCCCTCATGGCATCAAACCAACTCGCCCTACCCAAAGAAAGGCCCGCGTGGCCCCCCAATGTTGATACCTCCAAATACTGTGTCTACCACAGGCAGCCGGGACACACAGTAGATTACTGCTTCCACTTCAAAGATTACATCCATGATATGAATGATGAACATCAAATAGATTGGGATGAGATGAGACGATACGTCGCGGCTCTCAAGGCTAGGAGACCTCCTCATAGGCCACAGCAGCAGTTACAACAGCAACAGCAACAGCAACCACAACAACAACAACAGGCTCAGCAGGCCCCACAACAACAGCCCGACATGGGCATAATCCAGAATCCATTACCGGAGCACCAACAGCCCAATCATCAGGTTAACCCCATCTCCTCCTTCCCGGAAGTCGGGAGAGAGTAGGTGTGGCACCAGGAAAGTACCTCCATTCTTTCTACCTCCAAACCTATCGTCATGCAACCCCCTCACCTTACCCGGGTAGCACCTCTCTCTCATCAACCCGCATCAGTATCACCATCACCATTTCCACTACCATTACGCCCTCTCATCCGTACCCCGACCTCCTATCAACCGACACTCTCCACTACGCCTTCACACCCTCTCACCTTCTCTCACTCCCCCACCTTACCATCCACCTCTACCACATTTACCCCTACGCCTTCTAAACCCCTTATCATCCGTCAACCATACATAACCCCGTCTTTCTCCACCACATCACCACTAATACCTTCAAAACCACTCATCACCCACCATCCACCTCAAAACCATTACCCGTTTCAAACCTTACCCACATCCACTTTGCCTCTGCCTCCACCTTCCAGACCCCTTATCCTTCATAATCCGCGCGATATCCCCTCTACCTCCACCATGCCTCCACCTAACAAACCCCTCATCAGAATCCCTGCTCTCGTCATCACCCCTGCTTCATCAACCATTCCTCCACTACTACCCCTCAAACCCCTGTTAAAACCCACTGCTACCCCCACAGAGGTACAAAAGCCGCAGGCAAGGGTGCTCCGGAGTGGAAGGATTTTCCACAGGGTTTTCCCCCACAACAGTCAGAATCATGAGCTATCTCAGCCAGAGAAGGATGATGGAGAACAACCAGAAAGAGCTATCCCTGGAACACAGTATGATCTATTGAAACACCTAGATAAGACACCTGCTCGGATCTCCATCCTGGAGCTACTTCAAAGATCCACATCCCACCAGGCAGCCTTAATGGAGTACCTTCAAAGGGTCATGGTGAACGAGGACCTCCCTGTAGAAAAGATTTCGACCGTCCTGACCCCAACAGACACACAACCGGCCATCATGTTCCACAACTACGAGCTCGCTCCCAAGGAAGCTCGGAAATATGCATTGTGCATTTCAATAAAAATTAATGGGGTATCCATAAACCCGTGTCTTGTGGACACGGGTGCATCCATAAATGTGATCTCCATGTGCACTCTTCAGTTGTGTGGGATCGACGAGGAACAAATAAGACCTTCCTCGATCACGGTCACGGCCTATGACAATAGCAAAAGGCCGCCGCAGGGGATGATTATCCTGAAGGCAGAACTAGGCCCCATGTCAATTCCCATGGAATTCCATGTCCTCGACATGGACCCCACATTTAAGGCTATACTGGGTCGCCCTTACATCGAAGCCATGGACGATGTGCCTTCCACCAACCATCAGTGCCTGAAGTTTCCTTACAATGGGAGAATTATTAAAGTGGTCAGTACACCTGTCCTTCACGCAGTGGATGCTATCAACACCTCTCTTCCTTCTGTTTGGCCGTCTTATCGGCCCATATTATCACTGCTGGACGTGCGTGATCCATCTCACATTCCACTAGCACCAAAGGAGCCGGTCAGGGCAACCGCAACATCATGTCTCCCTTTTCACTCCAAAGGTTGGGAGATTATGAGGAACATCGGCTATCAACAGGGAAAAGGTCTGGGCGCACAGTTACAGGGTATGCTCAAGCCGCCAAAAGAAATTAGGCCAAACCATAGGTTTGGCCTAGGCTTCAAAGGACTGTTCAAGGCGGATTGGGAGCCCCTCACATGGACTCTATCAAACCACTTCAGCAGAGGACCCGTTGTTCAGATGGGAGATTACCCACGGGAAGCATATGAGGGATCACATGCTGTATATTTGGCTGAAAAATGCCCGAGGATCACCAAAAGAGGCAAGATCAAAGATCCGGAATGCGAATGGGACAAATGGTTCGACGTACGGGACATTTCCGTTGCACTAGAAAGGATGTTCTCGTCTCCGCAGCTTGAAGGACCACCATTGATCTCCGAAATACCAGAGAATATTACCACTCTTGCCAAGGTTCCAAACTATCCTCGTCCTCGCCAGAAGGACCCTGTCATCGACGGATCTTCATCCATCCTCAGCATTGCCGTTGACGGCTCATTAGCCGCCATCTTCTCCATCCACTCGTCTCAGCCTTTGCTGATATCTTCTTCCTGGGCCAGACAATTATCTGATGATCTTCCCAGGTCCCCTTCTTTGCTTACATACCTACGCGGGCTTTTCAACCCGCGCCAGGTCTTCAACCATGATCTGCTCTATGAGCCTCACAATCCTCTAGCCATAACCACTTTCCTCTCTCCTCCAATCTCTTCCCACTGCTTTGTCATTAAAAATGAAAACGAAAAAAAAATGTCAATTTTCAAACTCCCCAACAACACATCTTCGTTGAGGGAACCTCCTACATCTCCCACGGGTGCGTACCGCCTTGCGGACCACCCGTCCAAGGTCCGATGAGCGACCTTTTCTACCCCTCCTCTGAGGGGTCTTCTCCTGTACATTCTACACCATCCTCTTCGTCTTCCTCTTCTTCTGTAAATATTGTCAGTCAATCTAGGAATGATAGGCCAAGGGTAGTACCTAGGAAGAAATCCAAGGGTAGGCAGATCCCTCGTCGATTCCTTCTGGATTTGGCCGCCAGGTGTCAGGCCCTTCTTGCCATCCCCCAGTTGTTAGAAAATCCCATCCAGCTACCTGAAATAGAATGCGAGGGCGACTGTGCATCTGATGAAGGGTATGGAGTCTACGAGATCACGGATGAAGAATGCCCCACTGAAGATGAGGGTGAAGAATATGAGGATGCGGCGGGCGCATACGCTAGTGGAATGAGGAGATTCGACGAGCCGTCAACCGCCGTAGAAGAATCCACCAAAGAAGTCAACTTGGGAACTGAGGAAGACCCTAGGATCATCCTCATAAGTGACAACCTACCACCCTCTGAAGAAGAGGCATTAATTGAGGTCCTCAAGGAATATAAGGACACGTTTGCATGGAGTTACGAGGATATGCCGGGTCTAGATTCAACCTTGGTCGAACACCGTTTAACCCTAAAACCAGGGTCCGTCTCGGTAAAACAAAGGTTAAGGCGTTTCCACCCTCAGATGGCTTTGAAAATGAAAGAAGAGGTCGATAAGCTCCACAAAGCCAGGTTCATTAGAGTCGTCCTTTATCCTCAATGGGTGGCGAACATTGTCCCGGTCATGAAAAAAGATGGGAAAGTCAGGATTTGCATCGACTTCCGGGACCTTAACCGCGCGTGTCCAAAGGATGATTTTCCCTTACCTCACATTGATGTGCTGATTGATAACACGGCAGGCTACGAAACCCTCTCTTTCATGGATGGATTTTCAGGATACAATCAAATTCGTTTGGCAGAAGAGGATCAGGAAAAGACGTCATTCACTACCCCTTGGGGAACATATTGTTACGTGGTCATGCCATTCGGATTAAAGAATGCTGGAGCTACTTACCAAAGAGCGATGATGGCCATATTTCATGACATGATGCACATATATCTGGAAGTGTATGTGGATGACTTATTGGTGAAATCAAGGACCAGGATGGAACATCCAGAAGTTTTGGCTAAGGTCTTGCAAAGGTCAAGAGAGTTCCAATTGAAAATGAACCCGAAAAAGTGTGTGTTTGGTGTGTCGTCGGGTAAATTGCTGGGGTTCATTGTGAGTAAAAGAGGGATCGAGATAGATCCCGACAAAGCTAAGGCCATCAGGGATATGCCGCCTCCCAAGAATTTGAGGGAAGTCCGAGGTTTAATCGGGAGGTTGCAGTTTATTCGTCGGTTTGTGTCTCAACATTCACAAAGGTGTAGACCTCTCTACGAGTTGACCAAGCCAGGAGTAGAATTCCACTGGAATTCTAAATGTCAGAAAGCTTTTGAAGGGTTGAAGGAATATCTGGCTAGTCCACCCGTTCTCATTCCACCCAAACTAGAAAAACCTCTGATCCTTTACGTCTCAGTCTTGGATGACTCCGTGGGAGCCGTCCTCGCACAAGCTGATGAAGAAGGCAAGGAACGGGCAACCTATTACTTGTCCAAACTTCTCAATCCCTGTGAGCAGAAGTACACCGGCATGGAGAAAACCTGTGCTGCCCTCGTTTGGGTAGTGCAGAAATTGAAGCACTACTTCTTGGCTCACGAAGTCCACTTGATTGCTCGAATGAATCCTATCAAATTCCTTCTGGAGAAAGCCGTCCTTACGGATAGGCTAGCACGCTGGCAAAGTTTTCTCTCTCAGTTCGACATCACCTACATCCAGCAAAAGGCGATTAAAGGCTATGCCATAGCCGAGCATCTCGCTCACCATCCTCTTCCCAAGTTCGATCCCGTCCAATCAGAGTTTCCAGATGAGGAACTAATGTCCGTCAACCAATCAGATGAGCCAATGTGGACACTATATTTTGATGGAGCTCTGAATTCTCAAGGGAGAGGAATCGGCATCGCCCTCCTGTCGCCTGAAGGCCTCACATTCCCATTGGCATACCAGCTTAAATTCCAGTTACCAACAATATAGCCGAATATGAAGCTCTTCTAGCTGGCCTAGAACTCGCCCATTCTTTTCGTATCACTGAGTTGCGAGTCGTAGGTGATAGTCAACTCATCCTTCGCCAGGTGCTCACTAAATATCGCACTCGCGATCCCAAACTCAAGCCATACCAAGAACTCACTGCTGCCTTTGCCAAACTGTTCGCCAAACTGATCTTTGTTCATGTCCCTCGTCATCAGAATATTCTCGCCGATGCCCTCGCCTCGTTGGCATCATCCATAAGGTTCCCTCTAGGAAGATGGTTTAAGTCCATTTCCATCTATAAACTTCACGCCCCTGCAATCGATGATGCTTCCTACGTAAATATCAAAGACAGGATAGCAAGGAAGATCCTGCAGGAAGATATCCTTGAAAAGAGGGAAATCATGTTGGCAGAGGCCGAAGAAGAACTGGCTGATGAAGAGAAACCATGGTTCTATGAAATTGTCAAATACTGCCAAGATCAGTCTTATCCTGAAGAGGCCACCACAGAGGACAAGAAAGCCATAAGAAGGGTGGCTCAGAAATATACATTAGTTGGAGGTCTACTCTATAGGAGGAGCCTTACTGGTATTCTGTTAAGATGTCTTGGTGACGATGAGGTTTGGAAATGTGTAGAGGAGACGCACTCGGGTGTGTGCGGTGGCCACGTGAATAGTCAGATGCTCGCCAAGAAGATCATTCGGCAAGGCTTTTACTGGCCCACTATGGAAGAAGATTGTGCTGTCTATGTCCGTAGGTGTGTCAAGTGTCAACTTCACGCCGATAAAATCCATTCACCATCTTCCTCACTTCATCCAATATCCTCCCCATGGCCTTTCTCCATGTGGGCATTCGACATCATTGGTCCCCTAGGTGATCCCAATTCCCTCACCAAGCAGAAATCTTTCATCCTTACTGCGACGGAATACTTCACCAAATGGGCCGAAGCCGAAGCTTACGCGGAAATCAAGGCGTCAACAGTCTGCAAGTTCATCATGAAGAACATTCTCGCCAGATTCGGCAGCCCAAGCACGATCGTCACCGACAATGGGCCACAATTCATTTCTCAGGACCTACAGGACCTCTGCAAAAGGTACGCAATTGCATTGCATCATTCATCGCCATATTACCCACAAGGTAACGGCCAAGCGGAGGCCACCAATAAAACATTGCTCAAAATCATCAAAAAAACCTGCGAGTCTAGTAAGTTTTCAGACTGGCCAGAAAAGCTTATCGAAGCTCTATGGGCCTATCGCACTTCAATCCGTACCCCCACCGGGCAGACTCCATTTGCCCTTACTTATGGTATGGAAGCGGTAGTCCCGTACGAGACTCTGATCCCTTCTCTCAGGGTACAATTGGACGAGGAATTTCCCCTCGACGATCGTCGTAATTCACTCCTCGCCCAGTTGGAACTCTTGGATGAGAAGCGGCTGGCCGCCGCCGAACACGCGCGTGTGTATCAAAATAGACTCGCTCGCTTTTACCAAAAGAAAGTCGTTGAGAGAAAATTCAAAGTCGGTGAGATGGTCGTAAAAAGAATTTTTGTCAAACCTGGAGGGCCGCGTTCTAAGCTCCAACCCAATTGGGAAGGACCATTTGTAATTCAAGCCGTGTACCCTGGCAATGCCTACAAGCTAGTCAACGCCGAAGGGACCGAGTTATCCCACCCCTGGAATGGGCTTTATCTTAAGAAATACTACCCTTAGCACAAAACCAAAAAAAATGATGAAAAGATAAAAAACATCAAAAACAAAGAAATATTGAAAACCACTAAAAATATGAAAAATTCAAAATGCCGATGCCTGGCAGTCACCACGTAGTTAAGTCCCTGCATCTAACCTTCATGTTAGGATAGGGCCCATTAAGGCTTGGTAGGCACCAGGTCTTGGTTTGCCAGAACCGTGGAGACCCCTGTCCGGCCACGTCGGCCTATGCTCGCTCGAAGGAAGCTAACATGTGTTCACTTATGTATTTTATTCAAAAAAGTTGGTAGCATCACCTACGGTAGGGCCACACCTAGAAGATCTCCGGAAGCTGTAATCTTTATTCTTTTCTCTTCGACCAAATGAGACAGTCGGCGCCCTTAAAACGCTGAGCATGAGAAACCGAAACTCAAACCCCAAGGGCAAGAGTAGGATCCATTTCCTCGAGCATCGATCAGTGCACGAGAAGAGGGCAGTGTCCCCGCAGGCATACAAAAAGGGAGCCCACAAACGTCAAACGACTATATCTCCCTCACAAAAAGAAATACAAAGTCAAAATCAAGAGAAAAGTCTGGTCGTGACCGTGCCTGTTGCGATAAACGGAACCCCTCAAAGCAAAAGTCTGAATCCACAAAAGGGGCCGTGGAATGTAAATGCTCGAGATTTGGTCCGAAGCTGTCCGAAAGGAAAGAGTTAATGGGCCCTTATTCGCTCGCCGGGTTAACGGCTTTGCCGGTCCTCTCAGGAGGTTTATCCCCTACACTCTTCCTTCTCCCTCTAAAGATGAAGGTTCGATGGAGTTTCTGAAAGGTGAAAACTGCCCAGGGTCTGCGACCTTATTTTAATATACACATTTGGTTGCCTACTTTGAAAAGCAAAAGCTATCGCTGCGAAGGAGTCTCTGTGTTTCTGGCTGGTCAAGACCCCTGTTTACCGCCTTGATGTCTTCTTGTTTAACCTCGGGCTTAGGCCAATGCAAGCGCGTCACCTATGGGTGCGACGGCGTCTGATTCCGGGTCAGCGTCGCGCGGTTGGTCGTTAGGGTTCCAGGGTGTTCCATCATATACCATCTAGAGTTGTGAGGAAACAGACCCGGGTCGGGCAAATCATTTACCTCGAACACCTTTTGGGTGAATCCCTGTGGTCGGAAGCGACTGGGAGCCTAAGCATGGCATGACGGTATTGTCATCAGGGTAAGTCTTAGCCGGCGGGATCATCATTCGAGGGGTCTAGAGGCCCAAATCAACCTAGATATGCACTTAGGATACCTGGGAGGTTAGTAAGAAACCCCTGTCTCACGTAGGTTAGGTGCCATTTGGGTGCTTGCCGGGCGTTAGCAACAAAAAAATTGAAATGATAAAAGCAGCAAAAAAAATGGAAAAGAGAAAATGCACATATTTTCAAACAAAAAAATCTTTTTATGATAAAACAAAAAAATATCAAATATAAAAAAGAAAACAAATCAATTTTGCATGATTACATTTGCGTGCAGCATCTCACTTTTAATACCGCTTGCATTCGTGTGCTTGCCTGTCGCATTTATCATCACCGCATCTTTCCCTTGCCTTCGTTAAATAAAGGCTTGGCCCCTTGACCAGTTATCAAGGACAGTCACAGTGACCATTTGCTTATTGAGCAAGGGGCCAAGTCAGAACAGAAATTCTGATTTGTTTGTTTCAGTGATGTGTGCAGGGATTCAGGCAACAGAAGCATAGGTGAAAAACAAACAAACCGAACCTTGTGTTTTATTCCAAAACCAAAAAAAATTACATCAAGTTCCGCCCTCTCTCTCTGCATTACTCGTCCCACTACTCTCCGGACAAAACACTCTCAAAGGTGCTACCCAACTACGAAAAGCGGTACTCCTACCGCTCTGTACTCCTCTTCCTATTCCCGCATCCCGGCGTTGATCTACGGAAGCAGTAGAGAAGCTACCAACACGAAAGCCACGCTCTCGTGCTCTTCGGTAGCGCTCCTCACCATCTCTCAGCCACTGTTCAGCAAGGCCAAGGCTGATTCGGAGTTCGAATAGTTGGGCCTCCATGGCCCTTCGTTCCTCCCTTTCAGTCAATCTGTTGGCTCTTTCTCTCTCCGCGTCTCTTTCTCTCTCTGCACGTTCTCTCTCACGGTCTTCCCTCTCCAACTGGAGAGTGATCCTCAGTTCCACGGCATCCCTAGAGGAGTCGTCATCAAGATGACGCCGCAGTTCCCTCTCCAGTTCTGCTATCCTAGCCTCCTTCTGCGCAGCTTGGGCAAGCGCTCCTTCCGTCTCCTTTTCCTGCCAAATGTACCATCTCAGATACGCGATAAGGCGTAAACCAAGAGAACCCAACACTGAAACTTTTACCTGTATACAGAGCATCCCTTCTGCCTCTGCGGCACGCTGCGTGGCATGAGCAAGTTGCTCATGAAGCAAGTCAAGTTCTGAGGTGGGAATCCACAAGCTGGAAGAGGCACCACCCACTCCCATCGCTGGGGAAGCCGCGCCAATCTGGGCATGCTACGACCGCGTGAATTAGCAGCCAACATCTGGAATCTGGGGTTTTAATTAGGAACGTACTGTACACCTACCAAGGCGCTCGTAGCTCCGCGGGCATCGCCCAACTGTTGTTCCATCTCTGCCAAGCGAGTTCGTAAATTCGCTATCATGGCATCCCGGACATCCTGCAGCCTTACAAGTCAGCATTTTCACCAGAAAACCAAAAAAGGAGAAAGAAGAAAAGAGAAAAAGGGGAAACCTACCTCCACAAGTCCCCGGGGTTGGAGCCGCTCTGCGTACTTTATCCTATATAGACGCAAGTAGTCTTCGCTATCCCGCGCCTGCGATTCTACAATCATGCCACCCCGTTGCCAATCTTCGTACTGTTCGGGGAATCGCACGCGCCAGTCAATGCAGGTCGCCGGTCCTCGCGTCTTTCTCCCGACACGAGGTGGCGCAGCCGTATCCACCCATTCCTGAGCCAGTCCTAAAGTCCTCATAACCAATCGTAGCCGAAGTGGCTCGATTTCATTCAGGCAGTGCATCCACAGTTCCCGTCCGAACCGGGCACGACTTGCTAGAACCCACGGCTGGTCAGCATCGACCATGTCTGAGTAGGGTCTCCAGTTTACCATCGCTGCAGGGAACTCCTGTAGCTCCCGCCTTAGCACCATCAGTTGGTAGGTTAGGGGTGCCGCACTCATGATGGGTTCCCACCGCCTGGCTAGCGGCACCATCGCAGGTCGCCAATGCCGAGCTCTCCCCATAGGGAGGTAATAATAGCTCCACAGCTGCTCGGCGCAGGCCATCAGAACTTTGCAAAAACACAAAAAAAATACAAAACAAGCAAAACCAAAAATACCTGGATGAATGGTGTGAAACCACTCACAGTCATCTCACGATCCGTTTCTTGGAATAGGCCTGCAAACAAGTGTGCCAGCATGGCGGCTCCCCAGGCATAATACCCTACTCTTTCAAGGTCTGACAGCAGCTCCAGGAAGCAACATTGGATACCGTCCCCTTTCGAGCTCAGTACCAATCTCCCCAAAAGGAAGAGGAGAAATCTCCTCAAATCTATGTTGCATCTTTCCCAGTCGCCGAAATCTGTGCAGTACACGGCGCGGCATCCTATTTCTATCCTTTCCATGAACTCTTCTGAGGATTCATCGTCCCGCCGACGAGTGTCGGTGAGCCCTAATGCATCCATCAGGGACGCCCTAGCTACCGACCTATTTTTCCGACCATCCAGGTCCAAACCCAGTAACTTCTGGGCACCTTCTCTGTAGTCCGCGTAAGTGACTCCGGTCACTGCCTCGCCCTCTACCTTCAGGCTTGTGATCCGGACCACATCCTCCAAGCTGGGCACCATGTGCCCCCAGGGCATCAGGAATGCCCGGCTCACTGGGTCCCA
This sequence comes from Amorphophallus konjac, assembly GCA_022559845.1. Taxonomy (NCBI): domain Eukaryota; kingdom Viridiplantae; phylum Streptophyta; class Magnoliopsida; order Alismatales; family Araceae; genus Amorphophallus; species Amorphophallus konjac. Next base: position 192,176,147 of record CM040121.1, on the reverse strand, counting down.
TCTCTCACACAAGGCTTGGATCAGGACTAGGTCAAGCTGGATCGGCTCGATCCGAAGGAAGGTACCAAATCCCATCACGTCTAGCCTCGCCTTCTGAAAATCTGGGAGGCCCCTGTACGCTGCTACTACCAACTCCCATAAGATTTGTGATTTCATCACAACCTACACATACAAGGAATGGGGGTGAGGTTTGGTCAGAAGAAAGGAAGAAAGAATGAGAAAAGGGCAAGAAAACTTGGCTTACGAGTTGTGATTGGGCCCTTTCGCTGAAGTGCCCTTCAAGGTCTGAAAGCCTCCTGGAACTACTACCACTGGACCTGCTTCTCTTCGAGGAATGGGAAGATTCGCCCTCCATCCAACTCTCAGAATTTTGAACTCCTCCTCTCCCGTAAGAAATTGTGCTCCTCGAGTTAGCTCTCGATATACCTGGGAGGATAAAAGGGACAAGAATTTATAGAAATGGAAGGAGTGCGGGCCAAGATTGCCTCCATCACCTGTCAATAATAGCCCTCGCAATGAGGCACCGCCCAAGCGGTCCCATGTGTCGCTTCACCGCTCGCACAGGGTGATTGACTGGACGAAGAATAGGACGAATAGCCCCTATGTTGTCTAGGGATACCCTATCATAATTTGGAGGACGTCCGCAAAATTTGACATAACATCCGGGAAAAGGAACTAGGGCCGTCATTATTGACTTCGACGGCAGATTCCCGTGGAAAATGGTCACAACAAGATGCGATTCTCTGCTTGGGGCGGAGTCTCGACAGACCTATCACATGGGAACAGTGCAAAGGAGAAGAAGTGTAGGGAAGAAGGAACGCACAAAAGAACAAATAAACAGCAGAAAATCAAATCACTCCATTCATAATTCTACATAAGCTGTCACAAACACTACAATCATAGAGAGGTGGCGGGTCCACTAGCTCGCCAATCCTCACCATCACTCATCTCTCTGGGCACTCTCCTCCTCTCCCCCGAGGTGAGGGTCCCTCAGAAGCCTCCGGGATCCCCGTGCAGTAGCACCTGCCTCGCCTCTGGGCGCCTGCTCCGCAGCAGTGACTCGCTGCTCCTCCCCTGGCGTGGCAAAGAAGCCACTGGCGGCAAAGCGACCGGACTGGCGGAGTCGCTCCCCGAACTCTCGCGCTCTCTCGTAGCGCGTCTCCATCCCTCCTAGCCTCTGCACGACGGCCTGAAGGCCCAGCTGGAGCTCCCTCACTTGGGCCTCCAAGGCCCTCCTCTCGGTCAGATCCCGCTGTCGCTCGGACCTTCTCTCGGCTTTCTCTCTCTCTGCCTCTCTCCTCATCATCTGCAGAAGAACCCTTAACTCCAGGATGTCTGGAGAAGGTCTCTCCTCACCGCGATGCCGCAGCTCCGCTACAGTCGCCACCCAGGCGTCACGCTCCTCTTCCGCCCGGGTCGCGCGGGCCACCGCACCGGCAAGTTGCTCCCGGAGGGAGGCAATCTCGAGAAAAGGGGCCGAGGAACTGGAAGATCCGCCAGCCACTCCCACCGTCGCTGTCTGCTGGGCACGCTGGAACAAAATAAACAACGGCCGTCAGTGAAACTCCAAAATCTGAAGTTAAAAGTGCGGCACATAACTTACCAGGAGCGACAACTCATGTTGAGCGACGGCCAGCTGCCGCCTAGTCTCTGACAGTTGGGCGCGCGAGCCGCCGATGCCACGCGTGTCCCCAGCTTGGGGAAGCCCCGCGTAACTCTCTCTCTGCCGCCGCAGGAAGTCGGCACTGTCCTGCACCAGTACACCCCCTTGCTGTCCAGGGAGACGTACGGGCCACTCCTCGAGCCTCGCCTTGCCGCGACTCTCCCTCCTGACGCGGCTCGGCTCGTCCGCACTCGCCCACTCATCGGCCAGACCCAGGGTCCTTGCCATGTCCTGCACCAAGAAAGGGGTCCCACATCAGTCAAAAGGAACGCGTCCCCTGTCTAGGACGCGTCCATCATTTGAGTGCAACACTCGCCGAACCCTTTCCCCCTCGCGCGGCTCGCTTCAAAACCCAAAATGAATTAAAAGAGGAAGAGATCGAAGCACCTACCGGACCGTGTTCACCTCCTCCCACGCCATCGGGCCCCTCGGGTCCCTCGGGGGCCCGGAGCGGCCCTTCCTCCTCCATGGACGCCGTTCCGTGCTCGGGCGCGTCCCTCCTTGGGCGAGGGGTCCCGCGTCCCTCTCCACCTTCACCGTGGTCAGGCCCACCGAACTCCATCGATCAAAAGAGGAGGAAGACGAGAAAGGGGGCAAGCGAGTTTCGGCAGAAGGCGGGCTCGTTTGCGGGTAAGGCACGGGAGAAGAAAGACCACCCGTCGCTTTAAATTTGAAATCAAGGATTAAGACGCGTCCTCGCGCCTGGACGCGCCCAAAAGGGGGAAAAGGAAACAAAATCCCCCCGTGCAAAGCGTAGTTCCCCGCTGTTCAGGGCAAGGTCTCGCGGAGCGTGCCTCAAAGGACAACTCAGTGCAAAGAAGAAAGTGTGGGAGAGAGAAAGGTACACACAACACAAAAAAGCCATTTCCATTTCATATAATAGCCGAAAGTACATCATACAGTGAGAAGGGTGACGTACAAGCAACTCTCTAACTCTCACCGTCACCCTCCTGGTCATCTCCTTCCTCCCTCCTCTGACGGGGATCCCTAGGGGGCCTCTGCGACCTCTGTGAACCCTGAGAAGCCGTGCTCGCCTCTCCAGGTGGCACCATGCCAGCCTCCAAGGTACGGCGACGCTGCTCGGCCGAGGAAACTAGAAAACTACCCACAGAAAAGGAACCGAACTGACGAAGTCGCGCACCGCGCTCCTTCGCCCTCTGATACCGCTCCTCACTCTCCCGAAGTCTCCCCTCCGCCGTGCCAAGACTCAGCCGGAGCTCCGACACCTAGGCCACCAGAGCTCTCCTCTCGTCCCAATCTCGATATCGCTCTGCCATCCTGTACTCCCTTTCTTTCTCCATGGTCTCCCTATCCCTCTCCCTCTCTCTCTCTAGGGTCTCCCTATCCCACTCCCTCTCTCTCTCCATGGTCTCCCTATCCCTCTCCCTCTCCTCTCTCTCTCTCACCGCCTCCCTCCTCGACAGCTCGAGGGTGATCCGCAGATCCAGCACGTCACGAGGGAGCTCCTCAGCCTCCCGTCGACGCTCCTCCTCCAGCTCCGCAATCCGGGCGTCACGCTCTGCCACCCAGGCATCGCGCTCCTGCTCAGCACGAACAGCACGGGCCAGGGCCTCCCGAATCTCGGCCACCTGTCAAAGCACGCATGCACCGTAAGAGAACAGTGATAGAAGGAAAGCAGCTAGAAAAGGGTCGGGGCCAAGCAAACACTCACTCGAGCCTCGCGGTCACGCTCGGCCTCCTCAGCCCGAGCCACCGCGTGCGCCAGCTGCTCCTGGAGGGCAGAAACCTCCGGAGGAGGGCCCCGCGAACTGGAACCCGCTCCACCAGCCATCCCGGCTGCCGCTGTCTGGTGGGCCCGCTGAAACACGGGGCAAACGTCAGTCAAAGGCTAAGCATCAAAAATCCAGGTCACAAAAAATGCATTGCATAGACTCACCAGGATCTCCAACTCCTGTCGGATGGCCACCAACTGCCGCCTGGCGTCCGCCAGCTGGGCCCGCAGGTCGGCGATCATGTTGTCACGAGCATCCTGCATTGCACATAAGTCAGTACCACATGCATATACATATAGAAGGGTGAAGCATTTTCATTTCACACTTACCCCTGCCATACCGCCGAAGGAGAGGCGGTCCCCGTACGTAGCTCGATATCGTCTCATGTAATCTGTGCTGTCCTGTACATGGGACACCACTGGGACCCCGCCCTGCTGCCAGTCCTGGTACTGTGCTGGGAAGCGCGTACGCCAGTCCACAATCTTCGCCTTCCCCTTGGTCTTCCGCCCAATGCGGGCCGGCGCATCTACATCAACCCACTCCTGGGCCAGCCCCAACGTCCTCATGACCAGTCTAAGCCGCAGCGGCTCAATCTCGTTCAGGCAATGGACCCACACGTCCCGCCTGAAGCGAGGAAGACCCGCTACAACCCAGGGCTGGCCAGCATCGCCCATGCCCAGGTAGGGCCTCCACACCACCTGCATCACCATACATACATTATGTTAGTTACCATTCAGTCACATGCATAAACACAAAAAAAATCATACGCATCATACCATGGCCTCGGGATACTCGCTCAGCTCCCGACGAAGTGACGCCAGCTGGTAGCCGTGGGGTGCTGCAACCACGACCGGCCTCCACTGCCGCGCCAGAGGCACGGCCCTCCTGTTCCCATGCCTAGCCCTCCCCATCGGGAAATAGTAATAGCTCCACACCTGCATCCATCATACATCATTAGTACAATAATTGCATATTTAACTGTGGGAATGCATAAATAAAATGTTTACCTGGAGGAAAGGTGCGAAGCCACTGACTGTCGTCTCCTTCTCCGAAGTCTGGGAGAGATCAGCAATCAAATGGGCAAGCAGAGCCGCTCCCCACGCGTAGTGTCCCACTCTGTCCAGATCCGCCAAGATCCCGAGGAAACGGCAGTGGATGCCATCCCCCTTCGTCCCCAGCAGAAGGCGGCCCAGGAAGAAGAAAAGAAACCTCCGAAGATCTAGGTCCACCAGCTCCCTCTCGCTCGGATCCTGGGTGAAAGCTGCACGAGCATCCCCCTCCAGTCGAGCCAAGAACTCCGCTCCAGTCTCGCTAACCCGCTGGCGCGGGTCGACGAATCCGAGCGCCTCCATGATCTCCACTCGGCCGACTACCCTGCTGTCTCTATCAGTCACGCTCGTCTCTAACCACAGCAGGTCCAGGGCACTCTCTCGGTAGTCGGGGTAGGTGACCCCGCTGACTGCCTCTCCGTCAACCCGTAGCCCGGTAATCCGAGCCACGTCCTCTAGTGTCGGCACCATGTGCCCCCAGGGCATCAAAAACGCCCGGCTCGGTGCGTGCCACCGCTCCCTCAATGCCTGGATAAGAGGAAGGTCGAGCCGAAGGGCTCGATCCTAAGGAAAGCTCCAAAGCCCATGGCGTCCACACGCGCCCTCTGGAAATCCGGCAGCCCACGGTATGCTGCCACCACCAGGGACCAGCTAATCCGGCCCTTCATCACGCCCTGCAAACCACAAAACCAACAAAGAACACATCAGCATCATGAACAGTAATAAACAATAACACTGTATATATACTACTTATTCTTTTTATTTTATTTTTACTTTTTTAAAATATTTATATTTTCTTGTGGAGGCGTCCAATTCCCTGGACGCCTCCTTCCAATTTACTTTTTTCCTTTTTTAGAAAAAACCCAAAACAAAATTTATTAATAATATGTATATTTTTATGGAGGCGTCCAGGGCCTAGGACGCCTCCTTATTTTTTAATTTTATTTTATTATTTACGTAAATAAATAAATAAACAAAAAGAAAAAGAAAAAGTGGAGGCGTCCAGGCCCCTGGACGCCTCCTTCTCTCACTACCCGGCCTTCTCTCACAGCCTCTCGCACGCCCGTTTTAGCCTATTGAACCACAGAGTGAGAATTCCGAAGTACTTACCGGGTCGTGATCGTCCTCTCCCGCGTCACCAGCATCCGCAGCGGCCTCCGCGGCCAGAAGCGGCACCTCCATCTCCTCCTCCGCAGCAATCTCCTCTGCTACGGCCTCCTCAGCATCGTCTCTCAGTCTCCTCGGATGACGAGCCAGTCGTTTACGCTTGTCTCCACCTCGGTTCGGGCCTCCTAACTCTATTGGGGCGAAGAATGGGTCTGTCTGGTTTGACCGGATCGTTTGAATGAACAGTAAGTGAGTAAGGGGGGGGGAGCCTCCCCCTATATATAGATTGAGCTTTAATTGGGGCGTCTAGGCGCCTGGACGCCCCCACTTTTTTTTTTAAAAAAAAATTCAAAAAAACTTAGGGGCGTCCAGGCGCCTGGACGCCCCCAAACCAAAAAATCAGAAAATAAAAAAAATAAAAATTAGGGGTGTCCAGGACCCTGGACGCCCCCCAAAAAAGTTTTTTTTAAAAAAAAATTATAAAAAAATAGGGGCGTCCAGGCCTCTGGACGCCCCCATAATAAAAAATAATAAAAATATAATAAAAAGAAAAAAGGGGGTTAGAGTATGTATATAATCCAAACAAAAGAAAAAGAAAAACCACAAAAAAGATAATAATTAAGGGGACGGGGGTCCGAAATATCCAAATGCCAGATTTTATTCCATCAGAAAGCAGAATGAGCTACATCAGGGGTTTAGGCGCCTTAGGCCATAACTTCCCCAGTTCGGTTACATAAGCCCTCCACGGCTCGCATTCTTCCACCACGTGCGCTAATGCCTTTCCCGCAACACTTGTCTTCCAGGGAGCTTTAATGGCCTTCGCTTCCTTCGCGTCCGCTTCAGTACCCAACTCCCTCTTCTTCAAAGGAACGATGCCAGTCGGTGGCGGGAACGAATGGCGTGGGATGCCAATCTGGAGGCAGCACCGATGCGCATTATAAAGGACGAACTTGGTCGCGCCGATCAGTTGAAGATCAACTTCGGGAGAAGACCTCATGAGGAGATCTAGCGAAAGCAAACATGCCGGTGCGCAAGTAAAGAAGCCTTGTGTCATGGTGCGAAAGTGAGACCGCCAGTCTTCACGTTTCTTCAGCCACGGAACGCGGTTCACTACGGTACCACCGAAGCCTAACACGTCGGCTATGTGATGAAGAGGGCTTTGTTGGAAGAGCTTCGAAGCGGTTGGTATTCCCTCGCGGTGGTCGAATTTGAAATGCAAATCCAGCCAGCAATTCAAGACAAGTGCACAACCAAATGGAGGCTTACCCATGCTCGAGACAGTAAGACCGCTGTAAAGATAGACAAGGACGGCGGGTCCCACCCTCTTTCCACGCCAGATCCCGCAGATGGCACCCAGTTGGTCTTCCTCCACCATGTTGTCGGTATAAGGGAACAAGAGAGCACCCGCCAGACAGATAGTGAACCCCTTCATGATTCCCTCCAAATAGTCATCATCTGGTGACCCTCTCAGGGCGTCCATGACCCACTCCGCGAGCTTTCGGAGATCGATCCCCTTTTGAGTACGGACCTTTCAGGCTGCGTCGGGCGGCATGAAGCTTCCAAGGACACTTTCAGAAGTCCCCCGTGTCAGCATCCGCATAGCCTTCACCTTCCCGTCACTCTTAAATTTCTTCAATCCAAGCAGAAGCTCCACCTCCTCAAGGAGGATGGTCACCTCGAAGGTCGGGAAGATAAAAGTGTGGGTCTGGGGATGCCAGATCTCCACTAGTGCGCCCATAGCCACCCAGTCCATACGAATCTTCTCGTAATGCTTGGCGTGAATAAGGAGCCCCTGCAGATGCCACTTCGAGAGTATGGCCCTCATGCCAATGGAGATATTAGAAGTCAGCTTTAAAAGCCATGGCAGCTTGGAAAACTTCCTCGGGCCTGGGAAGAGTGGATATGGCTGGAAGAGGAAAGAAGAAGAAATGAAGGAAGTAAGAAGAAGGTTCACGTGGAGAAATTTGAAAAGAGTCAGCTTACCATATGCGACATGATCGTCCCACTCAGATGACCCTCGAGGTCGGAAAGTCGCCTAATCTCGCTGCTAGGCTTGCTCCACTTCATAACGCGGGAAGACTCTCCTTCCATCCTGAAATCTCTAGATTCTCCTCTCCTTCCTCTCCTGAGCTTCCAAAACCCACCTTGGTGCATTTGAATGAACTAGCCTAAGGGGAGTTCTTATAGGAAGGGAAGATCGCTACAGGACAGAACATGTCACATCAGCGGTCGCTATCAGGATTTTGTCTAGATCTCCTTTGAACTGTGGTGCGATTCTGCTATGATTCTGCTACTTTATGATGTTGCTAACCTTTGCTGGCCTGTGCAGGTTTTACTAACGGACGTCTTTGTCCTATCTCCTGTCCCACCTTTCATTGGTTGGTCCCACCATGTCATGCATCGTAGTATATGATACGTACGCTACTAGAACATGCCGAGGACCGTGCGGCCTTCCCTTTTATGATCAATTTAAATCAAGTGAGTTCTAGTGTCATATTGGAGTGGATTCTCCAAACCTCTCTCTCTCTCTCTCTCTATTGGGGTGGATTCCCCTTCTCTCTCTATCTCACTTCTCTCTCTTCTCTCTCTCTCTCTATTGGGGTGGATTCCCCTTCTCTCTCTATCTCACTTCTCTCTCTTCTCTCTCTCTCTTCAAGGAGGAGGGCGCCACTTTCTCTCTCCTCTCCTCCCTCTCTCTCCTCCACATCATCAATTCTCTCTCTCTCCCCCCCTCATTACTCATCCTCCCAACTACCCCATCCTCATTACTCCACCCTAGTTCCAAGAGACCTCCCCCCCAATCCCAACTCCACCACCCAACCACCACCTACTCAACTCCCTTCCCTAAGGACCCTCTCATCTCCCAAGGGAGAATTCCCCACTCCCCAAGCACCCCTTCCCTTTCCCAACACAACCCTTCCCATCCCCAAAGCCCCATTAACCACATTGGTCCATTTTCAAATTTTGGAGAGAGATCTCTCCTTCTCTCTCCCCCACCCATCCCAAATTCGCAGCTCCCCTCTCACCCACCGCAAACACCACCTTTCAGACCCCATTCTCCCCCATCCACACCTTGGAACACCCCCTCCTAGACCCCCTCACAGCCAGGGCTCTCCCCACACTCATCCACCCCCACTTCCCCTCCCATATACCCCATTTCCCCCCACCATCTTCAACCTACAGTTTTCAGTCCGCAGGCAGCAGAGGAGTGCCCAGTTGCAGAGACTGCCACGTCTTCACCTGGATGCTTCAGAGGGCATACCATATATCGTTGGAAGCGTCTCCCAGTCAGCTTTCAAACGGTGGTGGTCCCTCCGACTTCCAAGATCGGAGCTGTTCGGAGAAGGCGATCTACCACCACTGCGCAAGACTTCTCAGGCAGAGAAACAGAACCAGAGTGGAAGATCTACAGCGACCATTCTACTGGGAATCTGAGCAAGCGTTCTTCATCAAAAGTCTTCTATTCTGAGTCTTATTTCATCTCCAAAAAGCAGAGCTCAATTTGACATTGGAACTAGGAGTTATCAATTTTCTCCCCCGGGTGCGCGGTTCTGCTTCCCCACATTCTGCACTGATCTCTCATCAGAGTTCAGAGCCCACTGGTCTTCTCCGACAACGTTTGGCTTCCCCGCTAGTTTTTCTTTGAAGAGGACTCATAAACGTTTCCAACGGCTCTGGTGGCACCTGATTCTGAGTTCGGGAGCAGTCGTGGCATCCTCTTCTTCCTATTGTTGGAAACCTAAAGCAGCCAGTTCCGAGAAGCTACCACCCTGTTCGAGCCTCCACCCAGACCAGCGTTGAAGCCAAGAGAAATCGGAAAAATTCAGACATTTTCCCGTTCCAGTTACGAAGAATTCACCACTGGTCCCGTCATCAGAAAAAATCAGGAGAGGTCACAGAGGTGCTGTCTTCAACTGCTGGTCCCTGATTCCAGAACGTGGACAGATTCGGCATCGCTTCCTTTCATCACTTCTAGCTCGAATTCCCCTCCCCGCTTCATCGGCTGAAGGCCCCTCCCTGTGTGGAGGTAGTGTTTGGATGTAATCATTGTCTTCCCTTCCCCACGATCCCCCCCCTTGCATGGGGTGTAGTTTTGTAAACGTTTGAGCAGGTTGAAGCTTCACCGGCGCGGCGTTCGGGTGCATACCCACGCCTCCCCGCTCGCCATCGTCTCCGACCGAGATCGGCGTCTTCACGCTGATCAGGTGAGTTTCTGGACCCCTCCCTTTGTTGGTAGATCTTGCTTAATTAGTATTGCTTCTTAACTCCATCGGACGGTGAGTGAGCGCCCGTTCCAAACTTGCTTATATTTGAGTGGTCGCCGCGGGTGAGTTGTGAGAGTGACCCTTCAACCCATGCCTTCGGCGTGCTGACCGCCAGTGAATTTGGGCAACCCTGGCCCCTAGGGGTCCTCCCCAAGTCAGTCATATCCTTCAAAACCACCGGTCCAACCTCGGACCCTCACCCCATTGCCGGTCCACCTACGGACCCGAGTGTGCCAAACGCGAGTGAGTCCGCTTGTGTGACATTGCCTAGTCGTTGCGTTTGCTTGCCACTTAGGTCCCAGTTCGTGTCACATCAAATTGGTATCAGAGCAAGTTCTAGACTTGTCTCTACTAAGTCTTGTCCTAGGGCCATTGCATGCATCACCGTTGTCCACTATCATGACTACCTCATACTTGGAATATTCGCCACTCTTAGGCCCATTAGAAGCATTTGTGTTTGATGGATCCGCCCTAGCATATATCTAGAATGGGAGAAGTCCATAGACCAACACTTTGGGAGGTTTACTCTGTCAGGGCTTGTCCAAGTCAACTATGCCAAGAGTTTGCTCTGGCACCAAGCTAGGAAAGAATGGGAGAACATTGTAGGTTTGAGAGAAGCCAAAGGGGAAGCACCCATTGAATCTTGGGATGAAATGAGGGCCGATCATATAAAGATCTACGCACCCCAACCCAAACCTCTTCAACCAACCGATCTTTCACCCCCGACCCCAACTCCCACCCAAGAACTTCCCCGACCAAGCCCAACCCAAGTCCACCCATGTTCACCACCCCGAGAGTACCATGCACTGACCATTATCACTCCACCCACCATAGACTATCCTACCCCATTATCCTTGGAAGTTGTGGCCCACACACATACCCAAGTGGAGATGGATGCCAATCCGGATTCACCTCCCACCATAGAGAACATCCTAGACCCCCCACTTCCACCCACCTCTCCTAGTTCGGGTCCTCATGAGCCGCACACCCTAACCATGAATGAGTCCATACTCCAATGGCTTAAGCAAGGCCCCACCATTCCTAGCTCACCATCTTACCTCTCACCCTTGGCATATCAAGTCCAAATTCTGCCCACCCGGTCTTCCCATGTCACACTTCAAACCTCCCACTTTGTGGAAGGCTTAGGGGACCTAGTGGACTGTTTACAATGGCAAGTCTACCTGACCAATATGCTAGCCATAGGACCATTGGAGTCTAGCCCCATCTACTCTAGTGGACCCTTCCTAGCTTACCCCGCCACCGGTTCCATCACCTCCATCTACACTAGTGGCCATTATACGAGTGAAATCCTCCTATTTCTCCCCAAGGATGAGAAACCAATCTTGGCCCACTTCCCACCCATCAAGATTCCAATTGCTTTAATTGGCCAACCCACTAGAGACCTTGGCCCTGTTGTGCCCCTGTGGTTTTGATGATGGTTTTGATGCCTGTGGTTTTGATGATGGTTTTGATGATTAGTTGTTGATGTGAGTTAATCAAATGTTCAGTCATCTTGCTGCTCAGTTGATGATGGTTTTGATGCCTGTGGTTTTGATGATGGTTTTGATGATTGGTTGTTGATGTGAGTTAATCAAATGTTCAGTCAACTTGCTGCTCAGTTTAGTTTAATATATTTTGATGTTCAGTCATGTTAACTGATGCATAAAGCATTCATTGCTACACTCTGTCTGCACGGTTGTCACTGCAGTGCGTCAACTCAGTGTCCCGATGCGTCGAACCCTTGGTCATTTTTGTATCTGTCCATACAGTAGTGCGTCAACTCCTTGAGCTGATGCGTCGACGCTTCAGTTCAGTTTCTTCATTTGATGAAGTCTATACATCATCAGTTCATCATCAAGAATATACGTTGCAGCGTCAACTCATTGGACTGCAGCGTCAACTCATTCACGTCTGTACAGCCGTTTACTGATGAAGTCTATACACCAGTCAGTGGAAAGTCTATACACTAGACTTCATTTCTCTAAGTCTATACACTGGCCTGTGTTTCACCAAGTCTGTACATCGGCCTTGTTCGTTCAAGTCTATACATTGAACAGCGTCTTAGGAAAGTCTGTACAGAGGCTTCGATTTACCAAGTCTGTACATCGGCTTCATTCGCTCAAGTCCACACATCCATAGTGCTTTCACAAGTCTATACATTCACTTGAGCTTCACCAAGTATATACATCGCTGAAGTCTTCACAAGTCAGTACAGTGCTTGAGCTTCACCAAGTCCATACATTTGTCCTCCTTCAAAGTCTGTACAGCCGCTGGTCTAGCCTCATGAAGTCTGTACATCAGACTGTTACAGAAAGTCTGTACATTGTCCGTCTTCCGTAGCGTCTTGATAGTTGATGTTTATACATTGGCCTCCATGCTCCTAAGTCTATGCATTACTGTTCATGCATCAGTCTTCATAAGTCTGTACATTGGACTGTCTCTCTCAGCGTCTCATGGCATGAGGTCTGTACACTCGAATTGCCCTTGATCTGGTCTAGTGTATACACTCTCTCACTGTAGCTTTCAGCTATTCAAGTCTATACACTGGACTGTTAGGCTATGTCTATACACTGGGTCTCAATGTACACACTTATTCATTGTGCTGCTTCACGCATAAAGTCTATACATTGGGCCTAACATTCCAACTCCACACTGAACCTTTGTTCATCAAAGCCTCAAGTCTGTACAGCGTGAAGTCTACACTTTGGCTTCACGTTTTCAATGTCTGTACAGTGGCTTCGCATAGGCAAGTCTGTACATCGGGCTCCTTCTAACTAAGTCTATACACTCCCTTACACTGTACACAGTTAGTCTATACAGCATGATCGTCTTTACAAGTCTACACAGAGTTCTTCACTTAAACTGATGACTTATTCGATACTCTGTCTGACAGGTGTTCTGATCGTGAAGCTTATGGAGGGCACGTGATTCGAGGCTGGAAGGGAAGATAGGATTGTGACACGTGTGCTGAAGCTGGCTGAGAGGCTGACACGTGGACACAGCAAATCAAGAAAGAAGCTCCTGGATTATTCTGGTGCGTCAACGCATTGAGCAAGTAGCGTCGACGCAGCAGTTGCAAAAAGGGAGAGCCAATGTGTTACTGGATTACTCTGGTGCGTCAACGCACTCATCAAGCAGCGTCGACGCAACAGTTAAGAAGGCTAGGCTGTTTGTTCACTGGGACGTATCCATGCGTCAACGCCATTGCTAGACAGCGTCAACGCAGCCATTGAGCCTGATAGGCATCTAGCTCGGAGACAGCTCAGAAGGGTTAACGCAGGATGATCATAACGTCTACGCAGCATGTAAACCAGCTGAACTCTTAGTTGCTGGAACACCACTGCGTCAACGCTATGGGCTAGCAACGTCGACGCAGCACGCCCATCTGCTAAAGACTTGATCACTGGATCATCGATGCGTCAATGCCACGGGCTGATGGAGTCGACGCAGCGGTTAAAAAGGTTGAAGATCTATGATGGGTGCGTCAACTCTTTGGAGCAAGTGAGTTGATGCCATCTACCTCCAGTTGCTGAGCGTACTGGTGCTGGGCACGTGATCTGAGGATAAGGAGAATGCCCATATGAGGACACGTGCTCTGACAGTCTACTGGATGCTGCCACGTGGTCCGAATTCTTAGGGCGGGAACTGTGGAAGCCACACGCGCGCTGCTGCTGCTCCAGGTATAAAATGAAGCCTTCATCTTCAGATGAAGGTTGATCGAAGCAGAAGCCTGAAGAGCAGAAAGCCCTTCGATCCAGAAAAAGAGAAAAAGAAGGAAAAGAGAGGAAGAAGAGATAGAAGAGAGAAGCCGTGAAGAGAGAGCAGAGAGTGAGAGATTAGGAGAGTAGAAGAGAAAGAAAGAGAGAGCAGAGAGTGAGAGATTAGGAGAGTAGAAGAGAAAGAAAGAGAGATAGAGAGTGAGAGATTTGGAGAGCAGAAGAGAAAGAAAGAGAGATAGAGAGTGAGCGAGAGAGCTCGTAGAGAAGAAGGAAGAAGCTACTTGAAGATCTGTCTTCACTGGACCGTGGATCAGATCCAGGCCAGTCAGCTCCGTTGAGCCACATTGTGCATTTCGTTTTTTCAGCTTTCTGTTTGCTGAAGTTATTTTCATTTCGTGTTTTTTGTTTTTCCGTTTTCATCTGGTTATCTTGTTCTTCCGATTGCCCTGTTGGGGATCGGGTCTCTCTTGTGGATTCAGGAGAAGGGAGACTTGTCTCCGGTGCTGGGCTTGTGGCTTGCAAGTCCAGGGGTCCCTCCTGGTCTGGAGGAAGAGAGGTCTTCGACCTCTAGTTTCCAAGTGGCTGGGAGTCACTTGGGGTGTCCCTCCGGTTGGGAGGAAGAGGGGAGGTTGTTCCCCTGGTCAAGCTGTGTGGCAGCACCTTGTTCGCAGACTGAGTCTGCAGTGTTCTAGCTTGTGCTAGTGGAAGCCTCACTCCGGTTGGGAGTAAGGGGTGGATGTAGGTCTGGAGGACCGAACCACCTAAAAATCTACTGTGCAGTGGTTTGTTTTGTGCGTTCGCTCCTTGCCTCCTACCTCCCATTCACAGGTTATGCATGCATGGTTAGTTGTGTTATCTTGGATTATTTGTATTGTTCCTATCTGCAGTAACCTTGAGCATTGCATTTTGCTAGGTGTGTTTGGGTTGCACAGTTCTGTGTGCATTTATGATGTGATCAGGTGGCTGCATTGTTGCAGTCCAACTATTTGAACAATTGGTTGATCATCATCTCATCTTGGAAAGCTCATTAGTTTTTATTCCGCATATCTGAGCTTTAGAGTTTTAATTTAGGCCATAATTTTTAGAGGGATACATTCACCCCCCTCTGTATCCGGGCCTAGCCACCTAACAGTTGGTATCAGAGCAGGTTTCTACTTATAAGGTCCAGCGACCTGCAAATCTGATCTTGTTGTCTTGGGTGATTATTTGCTTTTAGTGCATCAATATTCCTTTTGCCTTGAATCTGCCTGCCATTTATTCTTAATGGCTCACCCTCCACTATTCAGTAGTTCAAATATTAAATTCTGGCTATATCGTATGCACAAGCATGTTAACTCTATTAACCCACAATTGTGGAAGGTTATCTCTCACAGTCCACATGAACTTCCTAAGGATAAGTCCAAGTGGACTCATGTTCATAAGTTGAAAAATGATGTTAATGTGAGAGCTCTAAATTTAATGAAGGCTGCAATTGATTCTGACGATTTTTCTTTCATCTCAGATTGTAGCACTGCAAAGGAAATGTTTGATAGAGTGACTATAACACACGTGGAAGAAGAATGTCTCATGGCAAGAAGGAGTGATCAATCAGATGAGTCCTCATCCCAGGTAATCTCTGAGATCGAGGATATTAGCCATGATGAGTTAGTTGCCATGCATGAGCTTCTTCTAGATAAATATGAAAGAGTCAAATCAGAAAAGAGAAAATTAAGAAAAGAGAAAAATACTGAAATCACAAGTCTAAAGGCTGAAAATGAAAATCTAAAAACTGAATTGAAATTGAAAGAAGAATTTGAAAACAAGTTGATTGAAGAAAACTCTCATCTAAAAGATCAAAATAAAAGGCTAATGGTTCTTAATACTATCTTTTCTGAAAAATGGTTGTCATTTGAAAAAGAAAAATCTGCTGATAAGGAAATTCAATTTGAGAATAAATTGAAACTGAAACAGGAACTAGAAATAGTTAAAAATTTGAATGATGTCATGCAGAGACAAATTATCACATGTGAGGAAGACATGACTAATTCAGAACTCAAAATTTGTTCTCTCCAATCTGAAATAAGTAAACTTGTTCGTTCCATGTCTAAATCTATCAAGGGAAAAGAGAAAATGAATGTTCCTTTGTGTGATAACGCCAATAAATCAAGTGGAGAGCAAGGATGCAAATCCCAAATTGAAAAATCTGTTAAGAAAAAGTTGTACACTACTTTTGTTCGCAGCTCTGACATTGCAAGCTGCTCTGGGCCTCCTAAAATATCTACATCATATGTTTTCCAATTCAAGGCCCAGAAAAATAAAGAACAAATAAAAGTTGTGAACAAGAGTAAACAAATGAGCAAAAATGGTAAGAAAAATAAGGATAAACATCTCCCTACTTGTGTCCTTAAATCTGCTACCTATACTGCAACTGATGACTCAATGCATACTACTCATAGCTCAATTAATTATCCGTATGCATCTGATAAGAGTGTCTCACGCCATTATTGTGGCAAGGTAGGCCATGTAATGGACGATTGCAGATTGTTGATTGAAGATGGGCATGCAAGTGAAACATTGCATTCGAGAAATTCATTTGGTAGAAATCATGCTACTAGGAAGTCTGATACATCTTGTCATTACTGTGGTAGGCATGATCATTTCATGGATGCCTGTTTCATCATGAAAGAAGATGATAAAATGCATGCTAGGTCTTCTGCTCCTCATCACCCTAAAAGAAGCATGTATGCTTCAAACCAACACATCATTTGTTATAACTGTAACAAACGTGGTCATAAAGCTGTTGAGTGTTGGTTTAAGACTTCATGGGGATATAATGGTTCAAGAGGTAAGCACCTAAGGTGTTCTGAATGTGACAAGTATGGGCATGCAGTCAAGGACTGCTGGTATGCTCAGGGAAAACTTTTACTTCCAAATTTGATAAATTCCCTGAAAATAGAAATTTTCTTGGCAGAAATAAACCTATTTTTACAGAAAAGATTTTTGTATGTTTTGAATGTGAAAAACCTGGCCACCGAGCTTCTGAATGCTTGTGGGCAGGCAATGCTAAATCAAAACCTCATGCAAGTAACAAAAATTTTCATACAAATTCACATAGATTCCATGATGATAATAATGTCCACAAAAAGAATTCAAGGTTTGCTACATCATGTAGAGATTGTGGAAAATTTGGTCATCTCATGGATAACGGTTACCTGATGGATCATGATGATAATACTGCTAAGAAATTGTTTAGAACACTTGTTAGGGCTTATACAGGACCCAAGGCAGCTTGGGTTCCTGCAAGATCAAATTGATTGACTTGCTGCAGGTGTGCCTTGGAAGGAGAAATAAAAGGGGTTAACCAAGGCACTCAAAAAGAAAACCCCAGGACTCAATTCAGGTCAGTTCTGAAATCTGTTTTAAATTCATTATCTGAATTTGTGAGTATGAAAAATGTGAATTTCATGTTGATCTGCTTGTCTGAATTTTGATGATCTCTTCACTGAATTCAATTCTGAATATATTTGATGCTCTTCTCATGCTGTTGTTTGCACTAAATGAATAAGATGCTAGATGCACTGCATTTTGCACTAAGCTAAACGGTTCTTTAATGTATAGAGTCGATGCATGTGTTTTGTGTCAATGCATTGCATGTTTGTTATTAAATGCATAACTTGCTGATTGTGAATGGTTCAGTTAGTACATACAGTCAATGCATGTGTCAAATGTCTGCATACATCAATTGCATGACTGTCAATGAAGTTGTTCAATGCATGTAGGACTGCGTTATGTTGCATGTCCTTGCATAGCAATTCAATGTTGAGTCTTTGCATGTCCTTGCATACATATAGTGCATTGCATCTCCTTATATTGAAAATGCCAAAAAGAGAGTTTGAATGCATATTGTAAGGGGGAGTCATTGCATTGCCTATAGGTTGTCAAATGCATACATGTGTCAGAACTCATTGCATATTCTTTCTTACTGATTTTGTTGACAAACCTTAATCATATTCTGAAAACTTTGAGCTTCACAATCTCTCTTAACAATTGATATTCCTCCTATCAATTGGTATAATTTGGGTTCAGAATTCAATCAGTCCTACATGAAGATTTCAATGGGCTATCTCGATCATAAATCTGAAAAATTTTGAACTAGAAATCTTCTATTATACAGTTTTATGAATGTCTGAAATAACTCATGTGGTTTAAGTTTAATGTATTCAATGAGTTTGGCTTTAAAATCTCGTAAAAATATCTGAAGCATGTTTAATAAACCTTAACCATTTGTTTCATGATGTGTCTTGCAAAAACTTCTGAAATCTGCACTTTTGAATACATGACTTTATTTGGTTAAGTACATGAGATTAATATTGTTTTGAAGCAAATGAATGTTTCTGAATTGTCTAAAGGGTAAAGTAATTGTCAGAGCAATAATCTTGAACTGAGAAACACATGTCCAAAGGAATGTGTCATGAGGTACCAGAGTTAACTCTGATTTAGATTAATTGAAATCCAGGCAGAGCAATGGCATGCACACTGAGAAATACAACTCACTCATCAAGAAATGATTTGAAATGTGTCATGATGTGTAAATGCTAACTCTGTTCATACAAAGCATGATTGTTAGTCACACTAAGTGCTTAGGGATATTGGCCTCTGATCAAGGTATATCCTCTAGTTACAAGGTGTGAACTGAACTAGAGTGCTCGTAAAATTGTAGCAAGAAAATTGTTGAACAAATTGAAATACCTGAATATTGATGCTAAAATCAAATTGCTACAACCCTAGACAAATTCATATGACTTCATAATTGCTTGATTTCAATACAGATGCATGTAATTCCGAAAGAAGTCAATAATTTTGATTGTGTAAGAGAAAGGGAGATTTATCAAGATAAATATGAGTGCTTGGTTTATTTTTATTAAACCATTGTTTTAGATATCAATACAAAATTTTATTGATAAACTCTACATACATCATGTTTAAACCATGCTGTTCAATAAAGCTCATTCATAAGCCCTTATAATGGAAGACTTTGAAAACTTATGTTTTAGATTTATGAGATTGATATCTCTCTGAAAATCTGACTGAATTTTCTGAGATTGAAGCTTCCTTAAAAATCTGGCTGAATTTCTTCTGCTCATGTTATTGGTTCATTGACCTGAACTTCTCATTGTTTGCCCCTGTGGTCTCCTTCTCATCTATCTCATAAGATTCCACTTATTCAGGGGGAGCATTCTTTGTCATAATGACTCATGTTCATATCATTTGTGACCTTGCATTCATATACTCAGGGGGAAGTATTGCATTTCTTGCTGCATCTGCATCTACCATGGTTTATTTTGATTATACCAAAGGGGGAGATTGTTTGCCAAAGAGGGAGAAAATGACTGAACTTTTATACATGCCTTAATTTCTCAAATTATTTTCTTTTTGATGAAGTCAAAGGGGGAGAATAATTTGAGTCTTCAGAATGCCTCACATCATCAGAATGACTCAATGTATTGAAAGTGTTGCCATCATCAAAAAGGGGGAGATTGTTGTGCCCCTGTGGTTTTGATGATGGTTTTGATGCCTGTGGTTTTGATGATGGTTTTGATGATTGGTTGTTGATGTGAGTTAATCAAATGTTCAATCAACTTGCTGCTCAGTTTAGTTTAATATATTTTGATGTTCAGTCATGTTAACTAATGCATAAAGCATTCATTGCTACACTCTGTCTGCACGGTTGTCACTGCAGTGCGTCAACTCAGTGTGCCGATGCGTCGAACCCTTGGTCATTTTTGTATCTGTCCATACAGTAGTGCGTCAACTCCTTGAGCTGATGCGTCGACGCTTCAGTTCAGTTTCTTCATTTGATGAAGTCTATACATCATCAGTTCATCATCAAGAATATACGTTGCAGCGTCAACTCATTGGGCTGCAGCGTCAACTCATTCACGTCTGTACAGCCGTTTACTGATGAAGTCTATACACCAGTCAGTGGAAAGTCTATACACTAGACTTCATTTCTCTAAGTCTATACACTGGCCTGTGTTTCACCAAGTCTGTACATCGGCCTTGTTCGTTCAAGTCTATACATTGAACTGCGTCTTAGGAAAGTCTGTACAAAGGCTTCGATTTACCAAGTCTTTACATCGACTTCATTCGCTCAAGTCCACACATCCACAGTGCTTTCACAAGTCTATACATTCACTTGAGATTCACCAAGTATATACATCGCTGAAGTCTTCACAAGTCAGTACAGTGCTTGAGCTTCACCAAGTCCATACATTTGTCATCCTTCAAAGTCTGTACAGCCGCTGGTCTAGCCTCATGAAGTCTGTACATCAGACTGTTACAGAAAGTCTGTACATTGTCTGTCTTCCTTAGCGTCTTGATAGTTGATGTTTATACATTGGCCTCCATGCTCCTAAGTCTATGCATTACTGTTCATGCATCAGTCTTCATAAGTCTGTACATTGGACTGTCTCTCTCAGCGTCTCATGGCATGAGGTCTGTACACTCGAATTGCCCTTGATCTGGTCTAGTGTATACACTCTCTCACTGTAGCTTTCAGCTATTCAAGTCTATACACTGGACTGTTAGGCTATGTCTATACACTGGGTCTTAATGTATACACTTATTCATTGTGCTGCTTCACGCATAAAGTCTATACATTGGGCCTAACATTCCAACTCTACACTAAACCTTCGTTCATCAAAGCCTCAAGTCTGTACAGCGTGAAGTCTACACTTTGGCTTCACGTTTTCAATGTCTGTACAGTGGCTTCGCATACGCAAGTCTGTACATCGGGCTCCTTCTAACTAAGTCTATACACTCCCTTACACTGTACACACTTAGTCTATACAGCATGATCGTCTTTACAAGTCTACACAGAGTTCTTCACTTAAACTGATGACTTATCCGATACTCTGTCTGACAGGTGTTCTGATCGTGAAGCTTATGGAGGGCACGTGATTCGAGGCTGGAAGGGCAGACAGGATTGTGACACGTGTGATGAAGCTGGCTGAGAGGCTGACACGTGGACACAGCAAATCAAGAAAGAAGCTCCTGGATTATTCTGGTGCGTCAACGCATTGAGCAAGTAGCGTCGACGCAGCAGTTACAAAAAGGGAGAGCCAATGGGTTACTGGATTACTCTGGTGCGTCAACGCACTCATCAAGCAGCGTTGACGCAACAGCTAAGAAGGCTAGGCTGTTTGTTCACTGGGACGTATCCATGCATCAACGCCATTGCTAGACAGCATCAACGCAGCCATTGAGCCTGATAGGCATCTAGCTCGGAGACAGCTCAGAAGGGTTAACGCAGGATGATCATAACGTCTACGTAGCATGCAAACCAGTTGAACTCTTAGTTGCTGGAACACCACTGCGTCAACGCTATGGGCTAGCAGCGTCGACGCAGTACGCCCATCTGCTAAAGACTTGATCACTGGATCATCGATGCGTCAACGCCACGGGCTGATGGAGTCGACACCGCGGTTAAAAAGGTTGAAGATCTATGATGGGTGCGTCAACTCTTTGGAGCAAGTGAGTTGACGCCATCTACCTCCAGTTGCTGAGCGTACTGGTGCTGGGCACGTGATCCGAGGATAAGGAGAATGCCCAGATGAGGACACGTGCTCTGACAGTCTACTGGATGCTGCCACGTGGTCCGAATTCTTAGGGCGGGCACTGTGGAAGCCACACGCGCCCTGCTGCTGCTCCAGGTATAAAATGAAGCCTTCGTCTGCAGATGAAGGTTGATCGAAGCAGAAGCCTGAAGAGCAGAAAGCCCTTCGATCCAGAAAAAGAGAAAAAGAAGGAAAAGAGAGGAAGAAGAGATAGAAGAGAGAAGTCGTGAAGAGAGAGCAGAGAGTGAGAGATTAGGAGAGTAGAAGAGAAAGAAAGAGAGAGCAGAGAGTGAAAGATTAGGAGAGTAGAAGAGAAAGAAAGAGAGATAGAGAGTGAGAGATTTGGAGAGCAGAAGAGAAAGAAAGAGAGATAGAGAGTGAGTGAGAGAGCTCGTAGAAAAGAAGGAAGAAGCTGCTTGAAGATCTGTCTTCACTGGACCGTGGATCAGATCCAGGCCAGTCAGCTCCGTTGAGCCACATTGTGCATTTCATTTTTTCAGCTTTCTGTTTGCTGAAGTTATTTTCATTTCATGTTTTTTGTTTTTCTGTTTTCATCTGGTTATCTTGTTCTTCCGATTGCCCTGCTGGGGATCGGGTCCCTCCTGTGGATTCAGGAGAAGGGAGACTTGTCTCCGGTGCTAGGCTTGTGGCTTGCAAGTCCAGGTGTCCCTCCTGGTCTGGAGGAAGAGAGGTCTTCGACCTCTAGTTTCCAAGTGGCTGGGAGTCACTTGGGGTGTCCCTCCGGTTGGGAGGAAGAGGGGAGGTTGTTCCCCTGGTCAAGCTGTGTGGCAACACCTTGTTCGCAGACTGAGTCTGCAGTGTTCTAGCTTGTGCTAGTGGAAGCCTCACTCCGGTTGGGAGTGAGGGGTGGATGTAGGTCTGGAGGACCGAACCACCTAAAAATCTACTGTGCAGTGGTTTGTTTTGTGCGTTCGCTCCTTGCCTCCTACCTCCCATTCACAGGTTATGCATGCATGGTTAGTTGTGTTATCTTGGATTGTTTGTATTGTTCCTATCTGCAGTAACCTTGAGCATTGCATTTTGCTAGGTGTGTTTGGGTTGCACAGTTCTATGTGCATTTCTGATGTGATCAGGTGGCTGCATTGTTGCAGTCCAACTATTTGAACAATTGGTTGATCATCATCTCCTCTTGGAAAGCTCATTAATTTTTATTCCGCATATCTGAGCTTTAGAGTTTTAATTTAGGCCATAATTTTTAGAGGGATACATTCACCCCCCTCTGTATCCGGGCCTAGCACCTAACAGGCCCAATTATCTTGGAGGAGGATGACTCACCATTTGGGTACCTTGAAGACATAGAGTGCCACCCTCTAGGAAGACCTTTCCACTACCCCTTTGATCCCTTCCTATGGGAGCCTAGACCCCTATGTGACCCAACCACCTTATCCACCACCCACCCTTTCCTACCCTCACCCACCGATGAGCCCAACCTTCTCCTCAATGTGGAGCTTCTTATATTGGGTAGAAAGCCAAGCCCTCCCCTCATGGTCGACCCACTCACCAAGAACATTGGCCCAGTTATCATGAAGAGGGATGACTTAGCACCTTTTGAGGACCTTGAGGACATAGAGCTCCTCCTCCTTAGTAACTCATTTTATGATCCCTATGATCCATTCCAATGGAAGTCCAAAAGCCCACACATAGGAGACATCTTTGGCACAAGAATGCATAAGTCTTGGCATACAAAACCACTTGACATGATTCATAAGTTGGGTCCATTCATCCATATCACCCACATGTCAAGTAGGAAGCATGAGTGGTCCATACTCGGATGTAATGGTCCACCTTCATTCATCATGAGCCTTAAGCTTGATAGGAGCATTCTTGGATGTCCGGGTCCCCCGGCATTTGTCACCCCCATGCATGACCGGATCACCTACGGATGCCCCGACCCTCCAACCTTTGTTAGGAAGTCCATGCATGATAGGGCCACATTTGGTTGCCCCGGCCCACCAAGGCTCATCAAGGTTCATATGGCATCATGGCATGATAGGTCCATCTATGGATGTCCTGGTCCACCTTTATCCACACACATTTCCACACACCCACCACCCCGTAGTGCATGTCATGTGTATCCAAGCAAGCATTTTGCAACGAACGGTGAGGTTCATATTGAGCGGGCAATAGCTCGTAAGCGCCACTTGGGATTCCAAGGAGGCAACTTGGTAATGGTGACATTGGAGTGGCTCTACCCTAGGGCTATCTCCAAACCGAGGGCACGAGGACTTGGACCTTCCATGTTCCGAGTGACTTTGACACCCTAGCTTATGGGTTGGATCTACCGATGGGATTTTGGGATATACCCTACTTTTCACGTGGCGGATCTAGCACTCTTTAAGGGCACCACGGTGCATCCCGGTGAGAACCTTGAGCCTACCGCCACCTTTGTTAGTGACACCCTCGGAGAACCTCCACATATCAGCTTGAGAGTCCGACGTGTGCACACGGAGGCAATACTAGGCAAGCAGGGTACCATCGCCAGCAAGAGGGTGTGCCCGAGCCACCTTGAGAGGATGAAGAGTCGTCCCCCGGCTAAGGATGCGAGGTTGAGTTTGGAGGTTGTGGCTCGCCCGGAGCTGCATTGGAGGACCTCTCCCCTGGCAGACCCATACTCGACGGAGTCGAGTTCTTCGCACCCCGGGGGTATGATGGGGGCATCTCTCGCCCTTCACATTGTTCCACAGGATTGCTCGCCAGCATAGCTCCATTGTGTCCGTCATATTTTTCTGAGTCGAGTCATGTAATTTTCATACTTTATTTGAGTCATGTCATTGTAATTTTCCCTTTATTTGAGTCATGTACCTAGGTTAGTGAGTCATTTTCCTATGTTAGTTGTCATATGGTTGGTTTGATAGGCTAATGGGCCCAACTAATGGGCTAGGCCCAGGGGCGCCCCTCCCTTGGACTGCTTCGGTCATTTACTTGTTTGTCAGGGCTATTTTGGTCTTAGGAAAAGTATGGAGTCTATAAATAGTCCCTCCCCTCTCTCATTTGTAACAACCCTTTTATGATCAATTTAAATCAAGTGAGTTCTAGTGTCATATTGGAGTGGATTCTCCAAACCTCTCTCTCTCTCTCTATTGGGGTGGATTCCCCTTCTCTCTCTATCTCACTTCTCTCTCTTCTCTCTCTCTCTTCAAGGAGGAGGGCGCCACTTTCTCTCTCCTCTCCTCCCTCTCTCTACTCCACATCATCAATTCTCTCTCTCTCCCCTTCATTACTCATCCTCCCAACTACCCCACACTCATTACTCCACCCTAGTTCCAAGAGACCTCCCCCCCAATCCCAACTCCACCACCTACTCAACTCCCTTCACTAAGCACCCTCTCATCTCCCAAGGGAGAATTCCTCACTCCCCAAGCACCCCTTCCCTTTCCCAACACAACCCTTCCCATCGCCAAAGCCCCATTAGCCACATTGGTCCATTTTTAAATTTTGGAGAGAGATCTCTCCTTCTCTCTCCCCCACCCATCCCAAATTCGCAGCTCCCCTCTCACCCACTGCAAATATCACCTTCCAGACCCCATTCTCCCCCATCCACACCTTGGAACACCCCCTCCTAGACCCCCTCACAGCCAGGGCTCTCCCCACACTCATCCACCCCCACTTCCCCTCCCATATACCCCATTTCCCCCCACCATCTTCAACCTACAGTTTTCAGTCCGCAGGTAGTAGAGGAGTGCCCAGTTTCAGAGGCTGCCACGTCTTCACCTGGAAGCTTCAGAGGGCATACCATATATCGTTGGAAGCATCTCCCAGTCAGCTTTCCAACGGTGGTGGTCCCGCCGACTTCCAAGATTGGAGCTGTTCGGAGGAGGCGATCTACCACGATTGCGCAAGACTTCTCAGGCAGAGGACCAGAACCAGAGTGGAAGATCTACAGCGGCCATTCTACTGGGAATCTGAGCAAGCATTCTTCATCAAAAGTCTTCTATTCGGAGTCTTCTTCCATCTCCAAAAAGTAGAGCTCAATTTGGCATCCGGAACCAGGAGTTATCAACTTTCTCCCCCGGGTGCGCGGTTCTGCTTCCCCACAGTCTGCACCGACCTCTCATCAGAGTTCAGAGCCCACTGGTCTTCTCCGACAACGTTTGGCTTCCCTGTCAGTTTTTCTTCGAAGAGTACTCGTTAACGGTTCCAACGGCTCTGGCGGAACCTGATTCTGAGTTTGGGAGCGGTCGTGGCATCCTCTTCTTCCTACTATTGGAAACCTAAAGCAGCCAGTTCCGATAAGCTACCACCCTGTTTGAGCCTCCACCCAGACCAGCGTTGGCGCCATAAGAAATCGAAAAAATTCAGACGTTTTCCCATTCCAGTTACGAAGAATTCCCCACTGGTCCCGTCATCATAAAAAATCAGGAGAGGTCACAGAGGTGTCGTCTTCAACTGCTGGTCCCTGATTCCAGAACGTGGACAGATTCGACATCGGCTTCCTTTCATCACTTCTAGCTCGAATTCCCCTCCCCGCTTGGCCGGCTGAAGTCCCCTCCCTATGTGGAGGTAGTGTTTGGATGTAATCATTGTCTTCCCTTCCCCACGATCCCCCCCCCCTTGTATGGGGTGTAGTTTTATAAACGTTTGAGCAGGTTGAAGCTTCACCGGCGCGGCGTTCGGGTGCATACCCACGCCTCCCCGCTCGCCATCGTCTCCGGCTGGGATCGGCGTCTTTACGCTGATCAGGTGAGCTTCTGGACCCCTCCCTTTGTTGGTAGATCTTGCTTAATTAGTATTGCTTCTTAACTCCGTCGGACGGTGAGTGAGCGCCCGTTCCAAACTTGCGTATGTTTGAGTGGTCGCTGCGGGTGAGTTGTGAGAGTGACCCTTCAACCCATGCCTTCGGCGTGCTGACCGCCCGTGAATTTGGGCAACCCTGGCCCCTAGGGGTCCTCCTCAAGTCAGTCATATCCTTGGAAACCACTGGTCCAACCTCGGACCCTCACCCCATTGCCGGTCCGCCTACGTACTCGAGTGTGCCAAACGCGAGTGAGTCCGCTTGTGTGACATTGCCTAGTCATTGCGTTTGCTTGCCACTTAGGTCCCAGTTCGTGTCACATCAAATTCTTAAAGAAATCATGGAAAGTAAACTGAGTAAGATAGAAGAAGGTTGAACTAGAAGTATTATATGAGCTTTTGGTTTACTTTTATTAAAAATTGTTTCAGATATGAGTATGGGTTTCTTTTTTGAAAAACTCTATTTACATCATCCTTAAACCATATCTGTCAATCAAAGGATTCATAAGCTTTTATAGTGGAAGACTCCAAAACCTAAATTCTGGTTTATGAAGTTGGTAACTTACTGAAAAATTCTGTATCTCATGGTCTTTGAAAATTCAATAATGTTTTTGCTCAATTATTGATCTTTGTTACTTTCATTGATCTGTTCAACAGGTATCAAAAATTGTTCATGAAATATATGTGCTTTGATTGATCTCTGCACATCAGCCTGAGTCTCTTTTCACTGGATTCCACTACCATATTTCTTTTGGCTAGCAAATCCTGATGGTTCTGTAGACCTTTCATCTGCAGACCATACAAATATGAGGATCCATTGTCATTATTACCTTGTTCACTTGTAGCCTTCTGAACTTCAAAATTATTGTGGTTGAATACTCCAGAATGATTCCTTGAATGGTCAACTTGCTCAAAGGGGGAGAATAGGTTATCCTATCAAATTTTTGGATCTATTGTGCCTTTACTCTGTTGGAAAGCTTTTGCTAGCTTGCTCTCATTTTGTCTCAAAAGAAACCCTGCGCTCATCTTAACGAACATTTTCCTGGTTGCATTCCTCACTGTCATATCTCTGGGCTCATTTAATTGTCTTATTGCCCCTGTGTTTTTGATGTATGACCCTTGGTATCCTCTCAAGGGGAGAATTGTTTGTTGTCTGCATCTTTGTTCATGATTCAATCATCTTACAATTGGTGTTACTCTATTTTCTCTTTTTGATGAAGTCAAAGGGGGAGAATAGGTTGACATGAGTTGCTTTATGTGCTTTATTATCATTATGACTCATCATGGTGTTGCCATCGTCAAAAGGGGGGAGATTGTTGTGTCTCTGTGATTTTGATGATAGCAAACACCAAGATGATTCATATGTGTGCATGTCAAGATGATTCATATGTGTGCAGGTTAAGATGATTCATATGTGTGCATGTGAAATGATGATGAAGTGTGCATTTGTGAAAGTGTGCTTGTTATTTCCATGTGTGTGCATGTCCTTTCTTTGTGTCTGACATTTTGACAAATACTTGGTCGATGCATTGCACTCTATCAAACATTTGGTCGATGCATTCATAAGGTCTGTGCTTTCTTCATTGTTTAGCACACAATGTCTGTGTGTGTTTTGGCTTAATTGTCTAAAAGTTAGTGCATGTTTACACCGAGTTGTGTTAAAGTCTGTACAGACTTTTCACCCTCGTGCGATACAATGTCTGTGCAGTCTTTGCCTTGCGGGATGCAAGGTCCGTGCAACTATTTGCAGCATGCATACAGGAGAAGAAGGACCATGCATATCACATTCATTCAGGTTATAAGGTCCGTACGGATTGGTTCACCTTGTGACATGTTAAATTGGTGCAAATGTCAAGTCCATGCACACTCTTGTCATGCGCACGCAAGTAGGTCGGTGCAAATGTCAAGTCCGTGCACACTCTTGTCATGCGTACGGAAGTAGGTCGGTGCATATTCTTTGCTGTGAGCGCCTCTGGTCGGTGCATACTTTTGCAAACAACTGTGCACGTTTAAGGTCAATGCTAGGACATGAGGTCGATGCACGTTGGTATTAGACTGATCTATAGTCTACACACTTCACTGTTCAGAGTCAGTGCATGTTTTGCTTTGAACACTTAAGGTCGGTGCATCTTTCAGTCTTTACCTACATTTCATGCATTCACAAGCTCCGTGCATTATTTCATCACGCATACACATAGTTGGTGCATGTTTTACATGCACGCATATAGAGTCTGTGCAATGTTTGCATATGTGTTCACTAGGTCGGTGCATAAATTGATGTATACTCAAATGAGTCGGTGCACATCGTGAAAATGCTAGCAACACTTGTGCACCTCTTTGCGATTATGCTTGCATATGGTCAGTGCACCTCCCCGTAGCTTGTCTACACAAGGTCAGTGCATCTTCCGTTCTGTGCATTCTTGAGCTCCGCATAGCACTCGTTTCTAGTCGGTGCAACAACTGTTGGTGCATGCTCAGAGTCGGTGCATAACGTGCACTATACATAGTCCAAGCCCTTGCATATATTCAACCATGTCAAATAAGACCTGTGCATTCAACGATCTTTGATCAGCAATGGCTTGGCTATCTGCATACAACTTTCTGAGCATATTAACTATGTCTCTGACCATATAGCATTAACTAAGTGTTCTTCATTGCAGGAACTTATGCACGGAACAATCAGGCAAGGATAGCCAAGGTTCAAGTATCTTATGTGCACCTAAGCACTTAACTCACGAGGAGCAGAAGAATAAGAGTTCGTGAGGACAGCAGAGCAAATAATTGACACGTGATCCAAGGCAGATCATTATTGGAAGAAGCTGCCACGTGGATCATCGCTCCATCTGCACCTGACGCGTGGCTTCTATGGGAATGGTGGGAACAAGCTCTCGACACGCCTGAAGCGAGAGCTTGTGGGACTCAAGTCTAAAGCTCTATAAGAAGGCCCCTCCCGCGATCAACAAAGTAGTAGATGAAGAAAAAAACAGAAGAAGGCATCAGAAGAATTCTGAGAGAAAGAAAAAAAGAGAGAGTAGAGCTAAGAGAAGTGAGTTCGTGAGAAAGAGAAAGAAAAAGAATAGAAGAGACGAAAAAGAGAGAGAGAGAGAGAGCACCCAGAAGAAAAAAAAAAGATCGAAGCAGAAAGAGAGAGTAGAAGGAGAGCAGAGCTGAAGAAAGGGCAAAGAAGAAAAGAGGCGAGCAGCAGCCAGAGAGAGTAAGAGAGCCAACAGCAGAAGAGGAAGAGTGAAGAAGTTCAGTTCTAGGATCAGATCATGAACTGATGTGCTCCTGCGTGAGCTATATTTTTTTATTGAGCTTTATTCGCCTATTTGTTTTTCCTTTTTGTTACTTTCATCTTCCAGTTTCTTGGTCTTCCGATACTCAGGTTGAGTTCGGGGTTCCTCCTATGGACTCAGGAGAAGGGAGACTTAGTGTCTCCGGTTGCAAGTGACTTGGTGTCACTTGTGCTTTCCCTTTGGGTTTCAGCGGAAGGGGGACTTGGTGTCTCCGGTTGCTAGTGACTGGGTGTCGCTAGTGGTTGCCCTCCTGGGTGGAGGAAGAGAGGAGTGTGTTCTTCTGGATCAAGCTGTTAGGCAGTGTTTGTTTACAGACTGAGTCTGTGGTTCTTGCTATTGCAAGGGAAGCCTCACTCTGGTTTGGAGTGAGGGGTGGACGTAAGCAGACTGTGGGTATGACCGAACCACCTAAAAATGTCATGTCCATCGTGGTTTGCTCTTGGCGCTCCTCCATATCATCTTTCTCCCCTTCATAGGTTGTGTGTAATTGATTGCTTGTGTTCGCCCTTGTGTTACGCTAAGAGTTTTATATATGTCTGTGGAGTGTATGCTCCTATGCTTAGTAGAATTATATATGCGAGCCTGAGTGTCTCAGCTCACGGTTGTGAGAAGAGAGTGGTTGTGCTGTCTCATTTGATTTCTGAGTATTATTAAAAGTTCGATTCCGCAGTTGTTTTTAATTGGGTGTATTTGTTGAAAGATTCATTCATCCCCCCCTTCTGAATCCGTGTCCTGCACCCACATATCCTAACAGTATTTAGACGGCATCCACCTGCTTGGGGTGTGATGTTCCCTTAACCGGAGGGGAAGACATAAGCGGAGACACATGTGGGTATATGGGTGCAGAAGGCTGACTCGTGGAAGGATATGTGGTAGAATAGGGGTATGTGGGAACAGAAGGCTGACTCATGGAAGGATATGTGGCAGAGTACGGGCATGTGGGAGTAGAAGGCTGACTCGTGGAAGGATATGTGGTGGAGGGATGACTCACGGGGGATGATGGATAGGAGGCGTATGTGGGCGTAGAAGGCGAAGGAGACTCGGGGTCAAGGGAAACTAGGAGTTGTTGGCGGATGAAGCGGGCTCAGTTATAAAGTTGTTGCCATGAGGTGATATCATTCAAGGCTAAAATGAACCGATACTCAGGCGTTGCCTTAGAGATGAGCATCTTGATTTGCTCTCCCTCCGGAATGTGCCCCGGGACTTGAGCGGCGAGGCGACGCCAGCGGTCGGCGAAGGTAGAGAACTCCTCATCAGGCTTCATCTTCTCATGGGCCAGATCAACCATAGAAAACTTGTGCCCAACCTGGTCTTGATATTGCTGAATAAACTTCTCTTGTACAACTTGGAAATTCACCACTTGATCTTGCGGCAATGCAAAGAACCAATCCCGAGCCGGGCCTTTTAAAGATATACCAAACAGATAGGCCATCAACCGTTGGTCATGTCGAAAATGGGCCGACTCATAAATGAACTCCTTTGAGTGCACATAGGGGTCACTGACTCCACCATAGTGGCGATATATAGGAATTTGTGAACGCGGTGGAAGCCGAAGATCTTGGAATGCAAATGGGACACTCAAAGGAGATTTGGGATCAATTTGACGTTGAAGTTCATCAAGTCGGCGTTGAGTTTGAGCAATCATCTCCTCGATAGGGAGAGATCGTGAAGGATGCAAGCCAGCCTGAGTAAGATAGTGTGAATTTAGACCAGGATTATAGTATTGGGTCAGATTAGGGGATCTAGAGTGAGAAGAAGGGAAACCCATTCCAAGAGTGGAAGGATATGTGGGCCTGGAAGGATCATGAACATGGGGACCCATTTGGCTAGTAGAAACATGGGTAGAGGGGTGGGCCCATTAAGAAGAGTATGCCCACTAAGCGAAGAAGAGGGCCCAGTGAGGTGAGAAGGTCCACTAAGAGTAGAAGAAGGCCCATTAAAGGTTGAAGGGGGCCCATCAAGATGAGAAGAGGGCCCATTAAAAAGATGATAAGGCCCATTAGGAGAATGGGGCCCATTAAGAGGAGGTTATCCATTAAGAGAATGAGGCCCGTTAAGCGAGGAGGGCCCATGAAGGTGATTTGCAATGAGCCTTTGGGCCTGGGCCGGGTCCATTTGACGAACCAGGCCTGATAAATGGGTCATGAGATTGGCATGTTTGTCAGATGGATCAGAGGGACCACGAGGAGATGGGCCCACGTGGGAAGAGGAATCCACGCTGGAATAAGAAGACGAGGAAGAAAACGGGTAATGTATAAAAGAAAAATGGCGCTCCATGAGGGAAAATGGAGACTTTAGACAGGAAAAATCAGGGAATATAATGAGGGAAGTAAGGGCTCGAAGAATAAGGAGAGGGACTGACTCAATAATGCGGAGGGAAAAAGAAAGAAAAAAAGTAGGACAATGAGACTAGACAAATGGACGCACACAATGGACTAGCCTAAATGGGCCTAATGACTAATCTTATATGGGTAATGGGGAATGAAACATAAAACACCACAAAAGGGCTTTGACAAGCCCAAACAAACAATATGGGTGTGAGAGGGTTCAAACAAGTTGATATGATCGTTAATTTATTTTTTAAAAGTTTTAGTGGGCCTTTTAATGACTTAAATTAAGCATAATTCTCTCAAGACATAGGTGCCCTATGGGAAGAAGGTCCAAACTTTGGGTTAATCTATGGTTAAGTCCCTTACAACGTATGCAAAATGTGAAACTATGGGGTGAAAAGGTACAATTGGCCCGACGTCCGTGTGGGAATCCACGGCTCGCGGAGACTTACAGAGGTCCCGGATAAGATCACCTAGTCGAGCCCAAGGAATATGGGAGCGAGAGGATCACTTACCACGGGGGAATGCAACTACAATGTGTAAATATGCATGATCCTATGTGCACTGGAGTGCATGCAATTTCTAGCCTAAGTCTAACAAATCAAAGCAATAATAAAATTATGCAAACATCACAAAATACATGAAAAATGCAAAACAGTGTAACTAACAGCAATGCAAGACCATAAACATGGACAATTAGGCACCAAAAGATAAGAAAAATCACATATGAACTACGTACCTTTGTGCTTTCCCCCAGACCTACAAGTTAATTTTATGCAGAAAATGTAAAAATGAGGGCAATATTTAACTATGCAAATGAAGTCCAATGCATGCAAACAGTATATGGATGCAAAGATAATACAAAAGACTATGCAATGGAACCGAAAAATAGTCGAAATAGACCCTGGAAGGTAATTTAGATCAGCAAAGAAAATGGCCCTGTGAATCTGTCCCGAATCTGCCTACAGACTAGATGCAGAAAATGCAAAAATGAAGGCAATTTTTAAATATGCAAATGATGTCAAAATGATGCAAACATTATATGTATGGAAAGACAATACAAAGGACAACACAATGCAACAAAAATCAGCCCAATCCGATGTCAGGAGACAAAGTTATGCATGAATAAACAAGGCCCCTGTAAGTAGTGCGCCTGTCTCGCCAGAACCAAGAAAAGGTCACTGGATGACCGTTTTTAACATAGTTGCGGTCTACTAGACGACCGCCACAGACCTGGGTGGCCCTGGGAGGGCCGCTACTAACCCCAGAGTGCCAGGGCGGTTTTGGTTTGGCCGCTCGCAAGGCTTGGCGGCCCTGCGATAGACCACGACTCCCTGACAGATCCGAAACTGGACAGAACAGTGGAAAAATGACAGAAATGCTACCCAAACATGCACAAACACCCACCAAATCTTTGCAAGAGACTAAAAAAAAAGTGATGGGCACAAGGTGTCCCACCGTGATTGCCAAAAAAAGCTGTAAGAGGTAAATGTTTCTATCTATCTCCCGCTCCAAGTACTATGAACATATGAACATGAACATAAACATGAAGTATAGACAATGAAGAACAAAGGGCCGATGAAGAAAAGGAACCTGACCGTGATTGCCACCAAGGTCCTATAGCACCAAAGAGATGGAGAATGGATGAAGACGGCTCCTTGTACCTTTGAAAGTATGGAAGAAGATGTGGACCGAAGGGAAGCCGCTACAACATGATCACGCTTGAAATGGGACACGGGGAATCGATGTGGGTGACACCTCCTCGCCTTCCAGCAGGCTAGAAAGCAAGGGTCTCACGTTCTATCAACTATCTCCTGCAAAATAAAGCCACAAAAAAGATAAAACCCATTAGAAAATGCTAAGTGTAGTGTATGTCCCGAAATGATAAAATGACATGAGAGAAAGAGGGAGAACGCACCGGGGGAGTGTTTTTTAACCCCTATAAATGGGTGCAAATGAAAGGTGGGAGTGTTGTGCATGCATAGGATTTTAAATCACAAAATTTGATGGAGAGATTAGAGAGAAAAGTGTTGTGCAAAATGGAGAAAAATGCAGAAATGTGCAGAAATAGTGCGATTTATGATGATTTTGAAAAAGTATGAGAGAAGAACTAAGGAAGGGAGCAATGAAACTGAGCCCAAAGAGATGGAAATTAAAGCTAGTACTTCCCTCTTCGAAGTGGGGTCGAAGGTGTGAGTTGACGATCCAGCATGGCTTCGCCCCGAGTCGAAGAAAAGCCCCCCCCGACTACGAAATGGGCAGAACTTATAGAAGTTGCTGAAAACCCTAACTTTCTCCCACGATTTTCAAGGATAGAGACCACCAAATCTCGAGACCTATGGATCAATCTCGAGATAATAGATATGATAAGAGCTAGGAACAAACGAGACTCTTTTTGGTGGAAGGATCTGGAAGATATTCGCGGTGCAAGAAGGGCCCAGAGCCTAATTTGGGAAGAATTTGTTGCACAAAAATGCGTAAACCTAGAAATTGTGTGCACGATTCCCACGGATATACTCCACTAAAATTCAAGTTCTATGGATTAAACTCGAGATAATAGTAAGGAGAAGAGATAGAAACAAACGGGAGTTGATTTGGTGGGATATTCGAGAAGATAGAGCCCTGACAAGGAGACCCCGGCGTACACAAATCAA
Organism: Amorphophallus konjac; assembly: GCA_022559845.1. Lineage (NCBI taxonomy): Eukaryota > Viridiplantae > Streptophyta > Magnoliopsida > Alismatales > Araceae > Amorphophallus > Amorphophallus konjac. The sequence goes on along the minus strand of CM040121.1, from coordinate 192,141,984 downwards.
CCAGAGAGTCCAGCGACGAAGAAATCGGAGTTCAGGATCATCTGGACTCTCTGGGGAAGAAACGGTCTATCGCGCGGCCACTTCATGAAGAAAACTATCGAGGGAGGACCGCATGGTCAAGAAAAATGGTCTAGGAGGGGACTACCATATGACTAGGCCAGATGGTGCGAAAATGGCACAAAAATTGAAGAAACGGTCATCCAAAGACCATTTTTAGAAAGTGGCGGTCTCAAGAAGACCGTCATTTGACATTTTAAAAATAATAAAAATGAAATGAAAAATATAAAAAATAAAAATATAAAAAAGTTATTGTTCATTGGCTGTCAACAATTGACCGTTTTCTTCGTGAGATGATCAACAGTTGACCATTTTCTCAAGGTGGCGGTCAACATTTGACCATTTTATTCAAGGTCACTACTAGGCTCGCTCGACTTTAAAAATTAGAGATTATCTCGAAAACGGTGCAGAACTAGCGAAAGTGGTAGAAGAAGAAATTGTAGATAACAGAACAATAAACAACTTTCATGAAGAGAAAAAGATGAAAAGACGATCCGAAGAGGGAGAAAATAGGTCGAGAACAGAGAAAAATGCTGAGACTTAAAAACGGTGGAGAACTGGCTAATGGCATAGAAGAAGAAATTGTAGAGCTTTAAAAATGAACAACTTTGGTGAAGGACACTTAATGAATAGAGGAACATATGAGGATGAAAATGGGCCGCGTTCAGGTCTGTGCAGTGAAAGGGGCCGAATGCTTGAGGGAAGTCAACCTAAATGGGCCGTAAGTCGACTTGGAAGGCCGGAAGCTGATAAAATTATCACCAGGGCTCTAAGAAATAATGATCTCCAAGGCTCAAAGGGAATGGAACAATTAAATGGGCTCGAAATCCATCCAAGGAAGGCTCCAAAATAATGGGTAATTCGGGACATTAGAAATGATGAATAAGATAAATGATGCAACTTGCTGGCTAAAAACGGGTGTCAACAATCACTTCACAACAATGGTGGCCACTACACCCCCGAGGGTCGGTCATCCCCAGTTCCAGTTCATGTTCCAGTCCCAGTCCCTAGTTCCAGTTTACGACTACAACGCCTTAACAGGCCAGCCGCCCAGTCCCCAGTTCCAGTTTCTGGCTACAACGGCTTCACAGGCCTGTTGCCCAGTCCCTAGGTCTAATTTTTGGCTACAACGCCTTCACAGGCCAGTCGCCCAGTCCCCAGCTCCAGTTCTCGGCTACAACGCCTTCACAGGCCAGCCGCCCAGTCCCCAGTTCCAGTTTCTGGCTACAACGCCTTCATAGGCCAGCCGCCCAGTCCCTAGTTCTAGTTTCCGGCGACAACGCCTTCACAGGCCAGTCGCCCAGTCCCCAGCTCCAGTTCTCGGCTACTACACCTTCACAGGCTAGCCCCCCAGTCCCCAGTCCCTAGTTCCAGTTTCTGGCTACAACACCTTCACAGGCCAACCGCCCCGTCCCTAACTCCAGTTCTCGGCTACAACGCCTTCATAGGCCAGCCACCCTGTCCCTAGTTCTAGTTTCCAGCTACAACGCCTTCACAAGCCAGCCGCCCAGTTCCAATTTCCGGCTACAACGCCTCCACAGGCTGGCCGCCCAGTTCTCAGTCCCAGTTTCTGGCTACAACGCCTTCACAGCCAGCCGCCCAGCCACCAGCCTCAACCACAGGATATGACGCCTTTATAGGCCAGTCGACTGGCCCTAGCCCCAATCCCAGCTTCAGTCCCAGTTCCAGTCTCGAACCTAGTTTCAACCTCCAGTCCCTATCCCAGTCCCAGTTCTTGGCTGAAACGCCTTCTTCGAGCCACCCAGCCAGCTTTGCTCCGGCCCCCCCAGGCTGATAGGGACTACAGTTCTGGCTAACAACATGATATTAGCCGATACTCTATCACTCGGTCTCTGACCGATACATCCCAAAATCACCCAGTATCCCTAAACTGTTTAGATCGTCATACCCCATGGGTACATGTTAGCTCCATGTTACACAAGCCTCTATCCTTCACAAGGATTAGCCCCAACACCCAGTCATCCTCCCCTACTGCCCAGTACCCAGCTGCCAATTCCCTACACTCTGTCCCTGGGACCCAGTACCTCCCATCCAGTTACACCATTCTCCGTACTCAACCCCTTTCACTCCTACTCCTGAGAGCGGGTATATCTAGTCCCCTATCACTTACACCAGTACATAGCAAGAGAAACAAGCACGACTAACACCAAGTGGTCGCCCGTCCATGCGCACAACATCGTTCCACCGGAAAAGGGAGAGGACAACCAAGTAAACAACAACAAAAAAATCCGGCAAGTTTATCATTAATGCCCTGTAAAGGGAGCCCAAGACATGCCCTTGGGGTGACAAAATCCATACAGTCCGGATGACACAAAACAAAAAGGGGGAAGGAGATACAATCAGACCCCAGACTCATTCCCCTCTAGTGCCGCAAGGTGAGAGTTAACAGCTGCAAGCTCTGCCTCTAGGGCCAACAAAAGCTGAGCACTAGCCTTGGCCGTCTTCTCGGCCGTCTGCCACTCAGCTCGGGCGTGCTCGACGGCTGACCGCTCCTCCTCCTAGGCCTTCCTCAAGGCCTCAACCCGGCTCTCTGCCTCTCCTAGCTACGTGGCACGGTCTCGAGAAACCAATGCGGTCGCCTCGTCATGGCCCCTCTACTCCTCTACGGCTGACACAAGCTGGGCCCGCTACTCCTAAGCCTCCAGGATTACTGCTAGTCTCCGGGTCCTCTGCTCTTGGGCCACGCAAAGTCGCAGGTACTCTGCCCAGATCCCAGCCAGCCTGACATTCAGAGCTCCCATGGGAAGCCGAGCGCGTGGTAGCCCTGGGTGCACTCTCTCAGCCGCTGCCTCAGACCCTCCGGGGAAGGAAGAGGGTCACTCTGTAGGTAGCCTTGAGCTCGTTGCAGCAAGGTGGCACCCGCACTCACATCCAACAGCGACTCTGGCGGAGAAGCGGATGTAGGCCACTCGATCCTTAAGTCTAGGGAGAAGTCGCATGACGCGGCTAGTACTCCAGTAGAGCATGCATAACCTTAACAAACAACAAAGGGAGTGAACAATACATGCAAAACTTCCTACGATAAATAAGGCAAAAAACCTGAGAAAAGATAAGTTTTCATCCTCTACCCAGGGCAAGTCCCTCCGCGCCAGTGGCGTCTCCTGCCGGGGTTAGGGAAGGCAACCCCGCCTCCGTCTCGGTGGCATCACCCGCCAGGGTCGCAGTGGACAGTGACTCCTCCATGACCCAGTCGTCTCCAGCAACCACGGGTGAGATGGTAGGCTCCTCCTGCCCGCTCTCAGCAGGAGCCGACACGTGATCCTCTCCTGACCCCGATGTTGCACGCAACCCAAGAGCGTCAGCACTCCGCCATGAAGCACATACAAATGCCAAATGGGGGAGGGAGAGAACACCCATATACCTCCAGAAGTAGTCTCCATCCCAGCCTCCTCGGTAGAAGAGGCCCCAGAAGAGGAAGTGCTCGAGCTCGAACTCTCCTCCGACTCCATGGCCAAGCTACCATTCCAGGGAGAGCCTAACGAAGCCTCCGATAAACTCCCGGAAGTAGCTGAACAAGAGGCCCCTACTGTTGACACCCGTTTTATGGCGATAAGTTGAGTCGTTCCTCTTACTCCCATTTGTTGATGCCTCGAGTTGTCCATCACTCGTTGGGACTATTTTCAGGTATGCTTTGGGCCAGTTTTATGGGTTGCCTCCCTCCATGGTTAGGTCCAAGTTGATTCAGGGCTTAACAGGCCTTGGTTTTGGTTGATTGGGCTTTTCTATAAGTTTCAAGCGCCCATGTGCATGTACGGTTCATCCCTGGCCGCTCAATCCATGTGCGGTTGACTGTGGAGTGTTCATATATTTTGGAGTATTTTGGTTAATTTTCTGAATTTCTACCGACAAGCATTTATGCGGTCCTATTCTGGCCGTTCAACTTGATGGATGGACAGGTTGTGACCGCCCATCTCTCAAAGTCCTGCGCTTGAGGGTTTTCTCAGATAATTATCCAATTAATCTATTTATCACCGACAAGGCTAGAACGGTTTCTCCTTGGCCGCTCTACCTTTGAACGGTCACGTCTGAGCCGTTCATCTATGAGAGTCCAGCAGCGAAGGCTTCGGTCAGTTCGATGGATAATTTAGATTATTTTCTATTTATTTTGAATTTTCACCGACATGGTTGGACGGTCAGGACATGACCGCACATCCAGTTGAGCGGTCTATCATAAGATCGTTTATCCCTTCGATTGCTTAAATTCAACAGATTTTATCCCTTTTATCCGTGGTTAAACCACTCAACTTTGTCCTCAGTTTTCTCCGTGGATTCTCAACCAAATCGGATGAGATTTGATCCTAACGAAAGCTAAGGATAGTATCTTCACTTTATCTTTTGATATCTCGGATTAATATCCACTGGAAACCCTAATTTCGAGCTTGGACTTTAGGTACTCTATAAATATCCCTTAAAGGCCAGGTAGAAAAGGGGGGGGAGAGTTTTGGTCGACGGAGAAGCCCTGCCACATTCTTGAGCGACCTAGAACCAAGGAGGGAGGCTTTCCACGTCCATACAAGCCTCCGGTTTAGGGAGTAGTCCAGTATTTGAGTCTTTTGTGTTTGATAGTTTTGTCCACTTTTTGATTGCATGCATTACTTTCATTACTTTCTCCCCACATTTCTCTTCATCTTCATTGCCATGCAGACACACACACCTACGTTTTTTGACACCCTAGGGGTTTAAAATCCCCCAGGTATCCCCCTTTCCACTTATTCATGTTCATTTCACATTATTTTGGCATTTACTACACCATTCAGTTCTAATCTAGGTTTTCTCTTTGTGTTTTTGCGTCGTTTTACAGGTCAGCAATCCCTAGCACGAGGCCCATCCCCTCTGGCCTACTGGAGAGGGTGGAGGTTGGACCCCTTTGCGACTTCTGGCTTGGTGGTCTTGCGCGGTTCCCTACTTGCCGTTCAAGGAGACGTGCGGTGCTACGTGGACCGTCCTTCTTCTTCCTGCAGTCGTGCAGGAGCCGTTCAACTTCCAGGAGCGCTTCATCCCGCATCTTCTGCAGCATCCTTAAACGGTCTATCGTAAGACCGTGTATGCTTTAGGTGGTTCTACCTGAACTATTCATCTTCCCAGCGCTGTAGGCCAGGCGAGTGTCTCTCCCTCTTTCCATGGCACGGCGTGTTCATCACGTTCGGCGCTTTGGTGGCGATCACAAGTTCTTTTCTCTCTTCTGTTCTCCTTCTACTGTCCTATTTTATTTTACATATTGATTTGTTAGAAGGAAAGAAGAGATCTTTCAAGCCGGTATTGAAGAAAGAAGAGAGTAGAACGAAACATATCAACAACCCATTTTTTTGGCGATCACGGTGGGACACCTAGTGCCCATCATGCTTGTGATTTGCTGACCCGTCCTTCGTTGTGTTAGTCCCCTTTTGGAGTGATTGCAGGTTAAGTTGCGTTTTCTGCCTTCTAGAATGTGAGCGGTTCTCACAGAGCCGTTCATCCTCTGGGCGGCTCATCATCCACCGTCCTTCCCTGCGAACAGCACCAGTTTTCCTGCCAGCGTCCTATCATAGACGACGTTCTATCGACCGTCCACACTTCTGAACGGCCTGTCCCTGGCCGTCCATCACTCTGGCACAGGTACGCTTCTGGGTGTTCTGACTGTAGGTACACAATTTGTGGGGATCCGTTCCAGAGCTTACGCGGCTATATACAGACCGCTCTTCTTGGTACATTTTTCATCGCTGCCATCCTTCATTTCCAGCACTATGTGATTCTTTTACAGTTATTTTGTCGTTCTGTTGCTCCTTGGATTATGCAGTCCACCCCAGACCATTTATCTTATTGTGCGGTCTCCCACAGACCGTCCTTCTGATGCCACAGTGCACCCGAGGTTGCTTTGATTTCCATATCTATATTGCCTTTGTTCTTCTTGGTGCCATTTATTGATCTTCCCCTGGTTACATGTTGTTGCTACCTACTTGCTTTCATCCTCGCATGTTTATTTTGGTCATTGCTTGTTAGTTTCTAGGCTAGATCTTGCATGCACTCCGGTGCACATAGGATTCATGCATTTCATTCATAGTTAGTCGCATTCCTACCAAGGTAGGGTTTCCTCTCGTCTCCATACTCCTTGGAGCCGACTAGGGGACCTTGCCGAGGACCTCCATAAGCCCCCGTGAGCCATGGATTCCCACACGGATACCGGGCAGGTTGTACAGTACTACCCCCTTGTTTAGGGTCTGCATTCGTGCGAGAGAGAGTCCTCTAGAGTCTGCCAGTCCTCCATTCTCACCCTGTTCAGGTACCTCGTGGTCGAGTGAATTCCCATTTTAATTAATCCACTAAGGTACTAAAAGAGAACTTATAAAAATCTTCGCGCATCACTTGGAATTTGTTTGGGTAATTGGTTGATTCTTTTCTCATCTCTTTCCTCCATTGTATGTTGCATAGTGTCATCATTTGCATCTTTTTTTCAGATTAGGCTCATTAGGTATAGTTCATCTTTGTGTGTCCCCATTTAGTTGCATTTGTCTTAGTTTCATTCCCCTCCTTATATTCATTTGAATTCACTGTATAAAGTCTCCATTCTCTCCATGGAGCACTTCTCCCCTGTACCTTATTCCTATACTTCTCCATCTTCTTACCCCCGCGTGGATTCCTCTTCCCATGCGGGCCCGTCTCCTTATTCCTCCATTGGACCCTATTCTTTAAACGGGCCTTCTTATCCCACCCATGCTGCTGCTAGTCCAATCCATCCTCATTCCCACATACATGATTCTTCCAGGCCCATGCATTCCCTCATTCCTGGAATGGGCTTTCCTTCTTCTCAAGTCGGATCCCCTTATCCGGCCCATCAACATTATCCTGGTCTAAATTCATCATCCCTTGCTCAAGCTGGCCCATATCCTTCTCGGAGTCTTCCTACCGAGGAAATGATCGCTCAGGCCCAACACCAGCTTGATGAATTGCAACGACAAATCAGTCCCCAAACTTCTTTGGACATCCCATTTGCATTCCGAGGTCTTCAGCTTCCACCACGCCAATAAATTCCCGCATATCGCCGCTATGGTGGAGTCGGTGACCCCTATGTCCATTTGAAGGATTTCCTTTATGAGTCGGTCCGGTTCCAGCATGATCAACGCTTGATGGCCTATTTGTTTGGCCTATCTTTAGAGGGCTCGGCCAAGGATTGGTTTTTCACGTTACCGCAGGAGTAGATGATGAATTTTCAAGCCGTTCAAGTAAGGTTTATTCAGCAGTACCGAGACCAGGTGGGGCCCAGATATTCTATGGTTGATCTGGCCCAAGAGAAGATGAAGCCCGGCGAGGAATTCTCCATGTTTGCCGACCGCTGGCGTCACCTAGCCGCGCAAGTCCCGGGGCATATTCCGGAGGGCGAACAGATCAAGATGGTTATTTCTAATGCAACGCCCGAGCTCAGATGTATCTTATCCTTGAACGATATCACATCCTGGCAACAGCTTTACAATCTAGGCCGCTTCATTACCCAACAACTCGTAGTTTCCTTTGACCATGAGTCTCCTCCGCCTTCACCTTCTACATACACTTTCCCTCCACCCTCCATCGCATGTCAACCCTCCACTACATATCCTTCCACGAGTCGACCGTCCACTCCCCCACACCCCTATACCTCCATGTGCTCCACCGCATACCAACCCTCCACGAGTCAGCCCTCCGCTATTTCATCTCACTACACCCCTCCACCTCCGGTCAAGGAAACACTACACCCAGAGCGGGTAGATGACGTCCATTACATTCCTACGCCCCCCACGTCTCCACATCATTCTAGACCTCCACCTTCACCTACGCAATCCCCTTTGCCTATGCAACCCCCGCTACCATCTCCATTACCTTTTCATACCCCTCGGCATCCGCCTTGCCCAAAGCAGGTTTCTCGCTCTTCGTTGCCAGAATCCTTTATAGATGTTTTCAGGGCTTTGATGACCACCCGTGCGTTGCGGCTCCCCCCGGTTATGCCTTGCCGACCCACAGTCGGGAATTTGCTCCAGTTTTGTGAGTTCCATCGTCAATAAGGGCATGTGGTCGAGAATTGCTCCGAATTTTGGGAACTCGTTTACAGTTTGGAAGATAAGAAGATGATTGAATGGGCTATGATGCGCCAAGTTGTTTCAGATCTCAGCAGCAAGTCGTGCCGCGTAGGCAACCGTCTCCACGTCAAGACCAGGGGCACCCTGGTGTTTCTTCAGTTGATAAGATATCTGCTCCGTTACCCACTTCTTTCTCTATCACATCTCCTCCACCACCTTTACCTACCCTAGCCTCAACTCGGGCAACTTCTCCTTCACCCTCCGTTTCCACCACCACTCCTGTCCCCAATGCCTCTCGACGTATTGTAAAGATACACCGAAGAGCACCACTACCCGCCACTTCCCCTACTACGCCACTACCTTCCTCTCCTCCATCTTCTCACCCCTACCTTCACCTCCTTCCTCTTCACCTTCACCATCTCCATCAACCCCATCACCCCCTTTACCACCCTCATCACCTTTGCTACCACCGTCACCTTCACAACCATCCCCGCGACCGATGCCACTTCTTTTGCCATCGTCCTCTGAGCCCGAGCAGGCAGACCCTAAACCCATACCCCCACTTTTACCTTTACCTCCACCTATGCCCATCATCATCAGTATTTCCCCATCACTTGCACCATCGCCACCCGCGCCCTTTAAACCTCCTCCTTCTAACCTCCCTCTACCACTTCCCACTTCACGGAGCAGGTACACGCTACCTTTGGTGCCCCTCAGGTCTAGTCCTCAGGGAGAAAAGAAGCCAAGCCAGGTTTTAATCGTGCATTTCAAGATCCAAGATGTTATTTCCCGCATGCCGGTCCGAGTCCTGGTTCCTGGCTATTCTAGGGGGAATGAGCCTGCACTTGCTATGAAGACGGTTGCTAAGAAGAGTTCTTTAGCAATGGTGCCAGTTCCTTCAAAAGCGAGGCCGGTGACAATCTCTTTGCTCGCCGGAGAATTCACTATTGATGTTGTTATCACCTCTCGCTTGATTGCTATTCAGTGCACTGGCCCAGAAGAGTTTTCCACCCGGATGGTGCTAACCCACACGGCCGCCAAATGTTTAATGAGTTCAGCACTCGAGGGGCAATTGGCCGTGTCTTCTACATCTTCCAATAACATTCTGCACGTCTTATGTAATCTTCCTCGATTTATTGGTGAATCGGCCACGTCAACGCCGCGCATCACCCTCCCTCAGTTCCGTCCTGCGCTTCTAGCAAGAGAGTTATGCTTCATGCCTGACTGTCGAGAGGAGTTGCCGAATATTATGCTTCTTATGCCGAATAACAAAACTCCACTGCTTCCTGATGCTCATCCTAAGGAGTTAACTGCTCTGGGATGTCCTTCTGAGGTTAGCACCGCACAGCTAGGGGCAGCCGTCTCGATGAAGTCGCATATTCATGATCGGGCTAGGTCATCTGCCAGGTGGGCCCGCTATTTGAGAAGACGTTACAGATTGAGGAGCCCGAGAAGCCAAGTCCGAGCCAGGCGGGTCCATCATGAGGCAGTTTTTGCTAAGAAGAAGAAGAGGCGACGACATAAGTTCAATGGCTGTCAGTTGTGCATTTTGGGGTCCCCTTCCTCCTCTCCTTCTTCCGTCCATTCGTCTTTTCTTCTGCTCAGTTCTTATCCTTGGGTGGTGTACCTTCCACCACCTGACCATATTTCTACCATCTTTTCCTATCCTTACCATTCTAGGCATCGGCCAATGTCCTCCTCTTCCCCTGAGCTAGGGGCATCTTCTAGTTTTTCTTCCCGGGTACGCCCGGATTCCGCTTCTCATCCTTGTTCCCCGGCCCTGTTGGGGATTCCTTATGCTCATTCCCCGACCTTGTCGGGTGGTTCTTCTGATCCTTCCCCGACTTTGTCGGGTGGTTTCCATTTCTTTTCCCCGACCTTGTCAGGTGTTCATGTATTTTCTTCCCTGCCCCTGGCAGGTGATCGCTACTCTTCTTCTCCGACCACGTCAGATGATCATTCTCCTTATTCCTTCTCTTCACGGCTATCTTTTCATCATCTTTCTATTCTTTCCTCCTCACCCTTTCAGGGTTCTTACCCTTTTTCTTGCTATTTTCGAGGCTTTAGCCCGCCTTGATCTCAGTTAATCTCTGTTCATTCTGTATTTGGTTCCTTATTATCAGGGCCTCAGTGCCTTAACGAGGGAGTTCTAGCCCTCGTCTCTCTTCCTTTTTATCCCTTCTTCGTCTAGTATGATGTCTGCCACTCCTCTGTGTCAAGGAATCCTATCCTTTGCTCTCCTTTCATTATTTATCCTGGCAAGCAAGGAAAACAAAGTTCGCGCTCCTCAAAGCTCGATGATCGAGATCACTTCAGGATGCTGGTTTCCACGCCATGGATTTGCAAAGGTATCTTTATTTTGGGCAGGAAACGTGCTTTCATTTCCATTATTTCTATTATTTTTGCACATGATTCCTTAACATGATTGAGTGGCTTTAGGAGTCTTTGTTTAATTAGATCTTAACTTTGTCAAATAAAATGAGTAGCTTTTGTAGCATCCTTAGGCTAGTGATAGCTTAGCGCTGGGAGTCTAGTTTCTTTCCCCGATCGTTGAGGGTGACCTTTGAGTATGGGTTTTCACACACTACACGGCAAGCCATAGCCGATCTCTCTGAGGCGCACCGTTGCTGCTTTGGCCATACTTTGGGTATGCACGAATGACTTTTCTCTTCTCTGCTCGGCCAAGTGTAGAGGCAAGAGATGGATGGATAAGATGACTAACCTAGGTGCTCTCTAATACGAGAGAGGTCTCAAGTAGGGGCAGTCTTGACCCTCAAAAGTGAGCTTTCATGCTATATCTGACCAATAAGGGCTACCAAAATAAGAAAATAAATCAATATGTAAAATTATGATTGGAAGGCATGGCAGGAGTGGCAGTACAGTTCCCCGCGGGACGTCATGAGCCCGGTCGCATGCGTGCCTGATAAATATGGGTCTAAAAATCAAAGACACAAAGCCCCGGCACAATAGACTGTATCTTTGAGGGATAGTGCCCTGGAAGGAATTCAAGTCCTGATATCTCCCACCCTGCACAAAGCTTGTCTCCAATTTTTCTTCTACTCCTCCCTCTTAGGCTGGGTTGTATCCCAGGTATGGCCTTAGTAGGGGCACCGTTCTTTAGAAGCAGTTGGTTGTAGTAAGCCACCCTCACATGCACACCCTACTCAAGGGAAGTCTTTAATGAGAGGGGAGGGACGGCGATCCCTGGCCAGTAGTTCGAGACTGTCTTTGGGTGCTGCGGATTACTAGTCAAAAATACCAAAAAAATGAGATATTGTCAAAAAATCCAAAAAAAATGAATGAGATATTTGAAAATCAAGAAAATTGAAAAATCTAAAAATATTTATCTTTTATATTTTATTTTGAGGACAGATACGTAATCTATCTGTTAAGTGTGCAGGTTGCAAGTACTCAGGCATTCCTTGCTATATCCTTATGCTCTGCCTCCTGTCCACATCTTTGATCTGTTCTTTCCTTCTTCGATCCACTCTCTGAAGCTTATGTCCTTTTCAACTTTTGTCTGCAATGATCATATCTTTATGAGAGGGTTTTGCCTCACGATTATGAACCTGGTGGTTCGGCCTCATTCTGATCTTGGGTTTCGATTGAAGATCATGTTTTGTCGTGTCTTTTATCCCGCAATATCCTTTGTTCATGTCCATGTCCCACCGTGTTGTCCTACACATGTTGTTTTGTTCCTCACCCCATGTTGTTAGTTGTTTTGCGCATGTTGATAATCGTCCTTCCATGTTCCGTGCGTTGTCCCAACCATGTGATATGTCATATTCTCATCCCAACCTTGTGTTGTCCCGCCGATTGTTGTCTTGTCACTCCATGTTCATGCATACGTATTGTCTGTTTATGACCTTTGCTTATGTGCTTGTTCATCTTGTTGTGTTGTTTCCATTCGTCAAGTTATGTCATGTTGTTTGTCGTTATGTTGATCGCTATGTTTATCTTGTTTGTCTTATTCATGAAAATCCAAAAAAAAATCCGAAACAGAAAATCCAAAAAAGTATGTCGTTTCACCTGCACAGGTAAGTCAGGTATGGCCTTCTATCCTTGTCACCCTTATTGCATTATTATATGGTACTATGATATATTATCTCGAGAACCAGTTGGTTATATACGTGTTCCAGGATCTGATGTTCCCCTTCAACAAAAATGATGATGATCTAGGTTCATGTGTTTAATCTTCGGATAGGCCGTTACGTTGGGATGTCCCAGGGAGGATGGTTCTATCCTACACGCCGTGGTTGCAGACAGTGTCTTGACTCTGATTTTCCCAGCTTAGTAATATTATTCTCGAGTATTCTATATTTTAATCTTTCTTCGCATTTGTTTTAACGATTTCTTTTATTTTAGCCCAACATACATCATACGCATCTTTTTGAGCTTTCATGACCCATGGCTTGCTTGAAGAATGTCCCGTCAGTGATGGTTAACTATGCGTACAGTATTTGCGTAAGAAGAACTAATTCCACTCTGAGTTGGAAGATTCTCTTTGGTCGATTCGCTTGGTTTGGTTGATTAAGAGGTCCCCGTCTGGAGCTTTAACCTGTTTCCTTTACTTTTGTTTCCTGCTTTTGGCCTCCTCATTGGACCGCGGGATTGTGTCCCCCATGAGGTTGGTCTTGTCGATTTATTTCATTTAGTTTAGTTCCTCCAGACTGGTGTCGCTTTTGGTTTTATCAATCCTTGCGTTTGGTTCAGGGTTTTTCGGAAGATTCTTATCGCTTGTTGGTAAAAACGGGTGTCGTTTTACCTTAACACCCGCTTTTCAGTCCCCTCCGTTGCATCTCCGCTTCATCTCCATGTTCCATGTCACTTTCGCTTCACCTCCGCTCGCTCCCTTGCAAAGAGGACGTTAAGGAGGGGCATCTGTTGACACTCGTTTTATGCCGATAAGTTGAGTCGTTCCTCTTACTCCCATTTGTTGATGCCTCGAGTTGTCCATCACCTGTTGGGGCTATTTTCAGGTATGCTTTGGGCCAATTTTATGGGTTGCCTCCCTCCTTGGTTAGGTCCAACTTGATTCAGGGCTTAACGGGCCTTGGTTTTGGTTGATTGGGCTTTTCTATAAGTTTCAAGCGCCCATGTGCATGTACGGTTCATCCCTAGCCGCTCAATCCATGTGCGGTTGACTGTGGAGTGTTCATATATTTTGGAGTATTTTGGTTAATTTTCTGAATTTCCGTCGACAAGCATTTATGCGGTCCTATTCTGGCCGTTCAACTTGATGGACGGATGGGTTATGACCGCCCATCTCTCAGAGTCCAGCGCTTGAGGGTTTTCTCAGATAATTATCCAATTAATCTATTTATCACCGACAAGGCTAGAACGGTTTCTCCTTGGCCACTCTACCTTTAAACGGTCTCGTCTGAGCCGTTCATCTATGAGAGTCCAGCGGTGAAGGCTTCGGTCAGTTCGATGGATAATTTAGATTATTTTCTATTTATTTTGAATTTCCACCGACAGGGTTGCACGGTCAGGACATGACCGCACATCCAGTTGAGCAGTCTATCGTAAGACCGTTTATCCCTTCGATTGCTTAAATTCAACAGATTTTATCCCTTTTATCCGTGGTTAAACCCCTCAACTTTGTCCTCGGTTTTCTCTGTGAATTCTCAACCAAATCGGATGAGATTTGATCCTAACAAAAGCTGAGGATATTATCTTCACTTTATCTTTTGATATCTCGGATTAATATCCACTGGAAACCCTAATTTCAAGCTTGGACTTTAGGTACTCTATAAATAGACCCTAAAGGCTAGGTAGAAAAGGGGGGGGAGATTTTTGGCCGACGGTGAAGCCCTGCCGCATTCTTGAGCGACCTAGAACCAAGGAGGGAGGCTTTCCACGTCCATACAAGCCTCCGATTCAGGGAGTAGTCCAGTTTTTGAGTCTTTTGTGTTTGATAGTTTTGTCCACTTTTTGATTGCATGCATTACTTTCATTACTTGCTCCCCACATTTCTCTTCATCTTCATTGCCATGCACACACCCACCTATGTTTTTTGACACCCTAGGGGTTTAAAATCCCCCAGGTATCCCCCTTTCCACTTATTCATGTTCATTTCACATTATTTTGGCATTTACAATACCATTCAGTTCTAATCTAGGTTTTCTCTTTGTGTTTTTACGTCATTTTGCAGGTCAGCAATCCCTAGCACGAGGCCCATCCCCTCTGGCCGGCTGGAGAGGGTGGAGGTTGGACCCCTTTGCGACTTCTGGATTGGTGGTCTTGCGCAGTTCCCTACTAGCTGTTCAAGGAGACGTGCGGTGCTACATGGACCGTCCTTCTTCTTCCTGCGGTCGTGCCGGAGCCGTTCAACTTCCAGGAGCGCTTCATCCCGCATCTTCTGCAGCATCCTTAAACGATCTATCGTAAGACCGTGTATGCTTTAGGCGGTTCTACCTGAACTATTCATCTTCCCAGCGCTGTAGGCCAGGCGAGTGTCTCTCCCTCTTTCCATGGCACGGCGTGTTCATCACGTTCGGCGCTTTGGTGGTGATCACAGGTTCTTTACTCTCTTCTATTCTCCTTCTACTGTCCTATTTTATTTTACATATCGATTTGTTATAAGGAGAGAAGAGATCTTTCAAGCCGGTATTGAAGAAAGAAGAGAGTAGAACGAAACATATCAACACCTGCAAGCCAACAAAGCAAACGAGGTCACCACATGACCTAGCCTCATGCAAAAACAACCTTCCAGTGAAGAGTTTCGAACAAGAAGCTCACCAGCTGGGGTGCTTCCCTCTGAGACCCATTCTATTTCAACGATTTCCTCGTCGCCCCCAGTCAAAGCCACTACAGTGGGCTCCTCCCCTACCGCCTCAGTTGTGTCGCGAGGAAGCTCACCCTCCTCCAAAGGTGAAGGAGTGCGTGTGGCCAACACCAAAATGAGCCTAGTGTCAACAGACAACATAAAAATCTTACCATAAATGGCTAAGTCCCCAGTCACATACCTGAGGGTCCCATGCTGGAAGACCCGACCAGTGCTACGGTGCAGGCAGACACCACGGCCGATAAAGGGGCGAGATGCGTCTCTGTCAGCAGCTGCGGTAGCAAGCCGGGCGCGCCCCCGATAACAAACGGAATCGAGGCGTCCGCCGCTCCTGGCTCTACCTCGAAAGAGGGGAGGGCCACCGACGGACCAACATTGACTAACTCCAAGATCATCTCTAGAGTACCAGCCGGATCCTCACATGTCAAATAACAACACAAGCACAGTCAACAACTCCGGCCCAACTACTATGCAACAATGGGAGGGAAACCCCCTCCATAGCGATTCAATGCTTACCCGGGCCATCCCGGGTCGCTACTGGCTCCTGCCCTCCAACCGACAGGGGCAGCTTGCCCTGGACCTCAGAAGGAGCCGCGGCCCCTGATGTCTCAGCCACCTCTGCACAACACCGGCAACTATGTTAGCCCCCAGAATCGGGCACATCTATAACCAGAGTATGTCCAGTCCCAGAAGTCCCTACCTGGCGGGCGTCCGCTGAGGCCTTCCACGACTCAAAGTCAGGGAAAGTCTTGATATTGGGGATAGCCTCGTCCATCACGCGAAGGAACCCCTCCATATCTATCTTACACTCGACCCCGTCATCAGGCAGTGGGTCGAGCTCCTGGGGCGGTGAGAAGGCCATGTCCGCCCCAGTCTCCTGCGGCGCTACAAGACACAAATCCAATGACGTAGGGTTAGTCAATCGTCACAGCTAAACCAACAAGGTACAAGAGAGGTGAATACAACCCTTACTCAAAGCCAGCTTAGCCTCGATATGCTTGCCAACCTCGGGTCCCCGAGAGGACTTGCCAGCTTTCGCTGCTCCGGTCTCTACCCGAGGGCGCTTCCACCTAGGCTGAAGACCCCCGTTCCCACTCCCAGAAGATGTCTCTGTGGAGGGGTGATCCCTGTCCACCGTAGAGCCTGTCAACAAACATAGCCACACAAAATGTATCGGTCATATATCCCAGGAAATAATAAAGTAGAGGCAACATGCTGAAGAAGAGGTCTCGCCTGAGGCCGCGAAGGGAGTCAACGGCAGGGGAACCAGCTGCTTCGGCTTCAAACCTACAGCTCGCGTGGCCTTCGCGACCACCTCCTTGACATCCCTCAGGGTGTAAGCACACTCGACGTGGGACACAAGCTCCATGGGCCCGGCAAACCCGATCGCATGGGCGATGTGGTATCTCCTGTCGTCGACCGCCGTGTCCGCGAAACTCCCCTCAAGAAGCACCCGGTCCAGTGAGCCCTTCTTTCCAAAGCCGTAGTCAGCCAAGAATTGGGCCCACCAAGTCCTCGGCGCCCTCGGTCCAGACGCTTTAGCTCCAGTATCTGTAGGCTCTTGCCGCACCTGCCTAAGGGGCTTCAGCGCCCCACTACTGCTTCGTCCCATAGACAGTGAGCCCCGGCTACCCCGGGGTGCCTGCTGCGCCAGCCGCTCCACCTCCCGGTGAATCCGGGAGAAGCGAGTCCGCAGGTACTCGTCATCTAGCAGAATAGGAGGGAGATCCTCCCTCAGAAGATGGTCCTCCTCTGCCTTTCGGATCGCCGAGGCCTTCTGTCGCTACAAGTGGCTGTGCTCAAACCACCACCTGGCGTAGTGGACGTCAAACCGTCCCGGGCGTCCCAGCCCAAGCGTCGGCAGTCGCTCTGGCTCCCGATGACAGTAGAAGTCCCACCACGCTATAGCCAGCAAGTGGGTGTCCCGGCATCTGTGCTGTCGACCCGCTAAAGGAAACTCCTGGTTCGGCGGGATCCCTTGATCAAACCCGAAGTTTTGGGCAAACCTGTGCGGGTAGTACGGCACCAGGAAGCTCGTCACGGACCAGTGTAGTGCCAGTACTACCGGCCCAGTGCTCATCACCCACTCTATGTACAACGCCGCATCCGGCTCCCACTGATAGGGAATTGTGCAGGCCGCCCCGCTACTCGAAGTCACTAAGACCATATGGGAGTCCCTCATGGCGCCGTCAAAAGGAAGTCCCTAGTCACCCCGGCCGGGCAGGTAGGATAGCACTCTCCGACCCCCCTCCAACTGCGCGACTGCGTCTCCGTCAGGCTGTCCGGTGAAGCTGAACAACAGGGGAGCCACCTGGTTCGCCACTGATCCTTGAGTCACCAACCCTGGAAATAGCATACCGGCCCACACATTGAGGTAGTGGGTCAGTAAAAGTAGACTCCTCTCACGTGGCGCTGGATGCGCCGCCAGCACTCCCAGCCCCTAATAGATATTGGCCAGCGTCGCCATAGCTAAAGCCAACCTTCGTCCCTCCGCCAGCAGGCACAGAAGCCAGAGTAGCTCCACCCTCAACAAGCCGTCCACCCTATGAGGGACCACGAACGTCGCCAGCCAGTATGCCAAGTACGCCGCTAGGTACGCCACGTCCGGTAGCCCGTGGGGGTTCCACCCCTCTTGTGGTGTGTAGATGTACCGTGTGTATGTCCGGAACTGTAACTCCACCTCGGTGTGTTCTTCCCACGGAGTCTGGTCCCTCGCAAACTCCTGGTAGAAGCAGAAGGGCCCGTTGTAGAAGTGGAGGATCGACACATTCAGCGGCACGCTAGGAGTCTGTGCAGCCCTCTCTCTCCCGGCTAGGGCTAAATCCCTCCAGGTCTTTAGCAAATACCGATAGCTGTAAGGAATTTGGTATCATCCATGCCCATCGGTGTGACTGCGGTGGAGGTCATCCAGCACTACCTCCTCGTATCCCTCGCTGCTGATCGGTAGCCCAAAAATCTGAAACAGAGACCACAAGTCAGGTGACGTCTCTCCCTCCGCCGTCGCCACTGTGTTCCACCAACGGTTGAAGCGCTTTGCCAACGCCTGTAGAAGCCCCGTGTAGCAGGGGTACCCATACAAAGCCGTAGTCACAGTATATCTAATATCGGCCCAGTCCAGCAGCACTCTGTAGTGGTGCACAATCTCCATCAACCACTCAGTAGCTCTCTGGCGGTATATGTGTGTAGGAATCACTGCCCAGTGACTGTACCAACTAATAGTAGCCTGCCGCAAAACCCGAGACAGGAGGCTGTGGTCATCATAGCCTTCCCTAGCATGCTGCAGGCTTGACGGCTCCAACACCAACTCTGTAGTACCCTCTGTCTCTGCTCGGTGGTGTCCGTGCAAATCCCAGGAAGCGAGACCCATCACCCCAACGCGGATCGCAAACTGGTCCACCCTACTAAAGAAACCCAGGCACTCGACACTGGGAAACTGACACTGCCTCCAGTAGTCTCCAGAAAAGCTCGTGAAACCACAAAGGACAATCTTGCGCAGGCTGTCCCTGCCTACTAAAATCACCCGCTCCAGTCGGCAACGTGCTCCAACAACTCGGGAGCCCCCCTCCTCCATGCCTGGTGGGACAAAACTTCTGATAAACTCAAACAAGTGGCGGTCCAGGGGGAATTCCACCGGGTAGCCTCCGCGGCAGTCGTAGGTGAAGATCCCGCCCGCCTCTGAGATCCGGTCCAACTCTACGGCCCCGACTCTGCTCGTCTGCTCTCCAACGGGGCCCTCAACTATCACTGTGTGCCCCGAGTCAAGCTGCTCCACACCAGCTGCAGTGATGACCGGCAGGCCCAAGGGAGGCATAGGCCACTCGGTCCTCCTCTCCCAACGATCCTCCTCCCCGGCCACATGCCTCGGGACCCGCTCATCTCTGCCAAACAGTGCCATAGCTGCAAGATCGAGCACACAAAAATAATCAGCACACTATAAAGGCAATATATGCCTTCCTTTCATTTTTGTAAATAGAATTCTTGGTATCTTTTTCCAGCTTTGGCAACTTGTACAGACAGGGGAATGCCCCAAAGATCATGTATCACGCGCATACTAACTGCGTCAACGCCACTCGGATGCAGCGTCGACGCATTTGCCTCCAGAAGCCCAAGACAGAAATCTGTCTTCAGGTTATCTTCACACAGCGTCGACGCCACCAGCTACCAGTGTCGACGCAGCAGTTGCCTGAAGTTTAAACCGAAAGAAGCCTCAGAAGCTATCTTCACACAGTGTCGACGCATCCAGATGCTGGCGTCGACGCACCCAGTCACGGACAAGTGCTCGGGCAGAAGAACTGGATAAAGGAGGCTTGCCTTCCTTTCGTTTTTGTAAATAGAATTTTTGGTATCTTTTTCTAGCTTTGGAAACTTGTACAGACAGGGGAATGCCCCAAGATCATGTACCTCCTTTATTCGGAAAATCTAATAAAATCTTAGGCCACAGTTTCATCCTAGGGGAGTGAGAACATGTTCCCCTGCTGGGGGGATATGCACTCGACTTGTTGATGATTCTGAGGGCCGGTGTTGATTAAAAAAAAAGTGTCAAAATACAATCACAACAACTCAGAATGAGGAGTTCACGGGCCGTACGCCCTCATCTCCGCCTCCGACGCACAACCCGTGGGGGGCATTTGTTGTACCAAATCAATTTCCCAGCAAAATATTAAAGGATAACGGTTCGGAAATTTCCTCGAACACCTTTAAGGCATGGACTACCCAGCCTCTCCTTCAACTTGCTCAGCCCTACCAAGGGTCCCAACCAGTTAGCTGTGACATACGACGACATCAACAATTGGTTGGGATTACCCCCGATCATTCGGTAGCGGGTTTTTCCGGCATTCTACACGGCCACCCGGGCCAACCCGGGGGCGCCCCGACTACATGCCATGCCATGTGGCACCCAGCAACAGGACCAGGGCCCATGCCCAAGAGGCCGTCTTCCAACCCTCCAAGGTCAAAGAGAAACTTAACTAAGTCAACCACAGGCTTTGGAGGCCCGCAGCACGTGCATATGGCTAACACACGAGTGTTGGCCATTTCCCCGAGCACCTTGTGGGCGCAAATGTCCCAGCCCTTCTACAACAAACCGTGAGTCAACCCATGGCTTCATCACACCAGTCGAGTTCTACAACAACCCCCCAGCAAGTCGGGATTGCTCCCGACCCCCAGACACACGGTGACGAGCCATTTACCTTTAGCCCTTGGGCCAACCCGAGGCTACCCTGCTGACTAGCCGTGCAACATGGCACACGCCTCGAGGCCAGGCCCAAGTGCCCAAAGTGCCTACTCTCAGCTCCCACAAGCTCATACCCTCAGCCCAAGGCCAAATACAAGGCCCCTCAGCCAGTTATCTAGGACGTTCGACAACCCGGGGTGTGTCGGGCATTTACCCGAACACCTTGGGAGTGGCAACCACGACTCCACAACAATAGCCCCCATGGGCTAATCCCAGCATCCCGAGACCCTTTATCCTTCAAAGGACAGCCACAAAACAACAGGAGAAGATCACCGAGGGCCGTCCCTCGGGGTCACGACTCATCCGGGGAGAGCTCGCCCAGGGCATGGTCGTGCCTTGGGGAGGGTCAACCCCCTTGGGGAGCGCACTCTCCTACCATCCCAGTGGCCTCCCGCCATTTCCCATTCCCGGTCGCTTCCAGTTTGTGCTCCCAGTTCATGCAAGGGGCGTGTAAGGTTGACCAACATACCATGCGCGGAAGGATTCGGCGACAGCGTCACACGTCGGGTCCACAATCAACGTCAGCACCCTCCAACCTCCACTATCCTTCAAGTATCCTTTTGTCCTCTTCTTCTTAGCCAAATTAGGACAAAAATACAAAAACTCAGATTTTTATAGAGGGTGGGGACCGCCCCCCTCTCTCTCTACCCTGCTCTGCCTAAACCCCCCTAGGGAGGGGTTTAGGCGGACCAGCCTGGACCACCAGGAGGGTCTGCCTATACCCCCCAGGGAGGGGCAGGCTGGCTGGTCTGCCTAAACCCCCCAGGGGGGGGGCAGACCAGCCTACCTCCTCATGCTGGTCTGCCTAAACCCCTGGTGTAATAAAAAAAAGTTTTTTTTTCAAAAAAAAAACCTAGCCCAGCCCCCGGTCGCGCCAACCCCCATGGGGTTTAGGCGGACCAGCCTGCCCCTCAGGTTGGTCTGCCCAAACCCATTCCAAAACAAAAAAAAAGATTATTTTAAAAAAAATCCCTCTGTGGATGGTTTAGGCGGACCAGACCAGCCCATTGGGCTGGTCCGCCTAAACCCCCCCTGGGGGAGGGGTTTAGGCAGACCAGACCAGTCCCTTGGGCTGGTCTGCCTAAACCCTCCCTCCCCCACTCCATAACAAAAAAAAATGTTTGTTTTGAGGGTTTACCCTGACCAAGTTGGACCCCCAACTTGGTCCGCCTAAACTCTCCCCCTGCCCCTTCAACTTCCTATAAATTTCACACCTTACAAATGTAGAAAGGCATGAACAGAAAAAAACCGGGCAACCCGTGACCTAACTGATACACCCTTGGAGTTCTTCCGCAGGCATCTAGCAAGGGTCGGGGACGCGAGGAGCTAAGTACGGGCGCAGGTGTCTTGTTGGTTGGCTTGTACACGCCGAGGGTATGTCACACGTACTCCCCTCACGCGGCATTTAGCCATCACACCCATGTTCATTCCCGTCACATATGGCGTTATGACGGCGGCGAACACACCTTCATCCTGGGTCCGCCGGCGCCGACAACCCACGGTGGCTATGCATACGCCATGACGCCGCACCTGCTCTCGACACGAAACTGCATGCCTATTGCTCGCTCCGAGCAGGCCGCCGATCGCTCTGATTGATGACTTGAGTTAGTCGAACCCTGGCCCGAGAATCACACTCCCGGGGCCTGCCTCGACTCCCCATCACGATGACATTCACCTCCGAGGCTCGGACCCGACCGCTCACCTTGAGCCGCGTCCAACCTTCGCCAGGCGCCAGCCCATGACCGCCCCTGCCACCTAGGTAGCTGGGCCTATCTCGATCTCCTCATGGAGAGCCTCTGTAAAACACACGGATATCCGCCTTGTTATGCATTGACTAGGGGACCGACCCACGCATCGGAATTGTCCCACGGCTTGCGCCTATTGTACTTCGGCCCTCTCAGCCCATTTGTAAAGCATGTGTGGCTCTCATATAGTACCAAACCAGTTAAACACAAGCACCCATATGCGGGCCCTAGTATTCTATCTCCATCACTCTGTAGGTACGCCTAGTACCCCTGACCCCCGCAAACACCTCCCAGTCGAGAATACACCCACAGCTGCCGAATTCTCCCGGCCCCCTACCCACGGCTTCAGACACATACATGCTTTTCTTCAGCACAGAACGAAGGTGTTCGGATTCAATCCAATGTAAATAAACACCGATCGCTTGTGGTCAGTGGGGAAAGACGTCCAGTACACGATTCCCACAATCGCTTGCGCACTCGCACCTGTGGAACCCCTTCTATCCACGTGTCGCCCGGTCTCTCGAGCCCACGTGCCGCGTCCTGGCGACGCTTCCCCGGTCAACCTTTGGTTCTATAGGTGATTGTCGAGAAATCGACTGGCAAGCCCGCACCCTGTCCAGCTAACCTACACTCTGGTATTTCCGTGCCATTCGAACCTTTTCGACTTTCCGTTAAAGGAGAGTGCCCAGTACCGCCGTGAGAGGCATGCAACCGTAAAGGAGAATACCCGAGATATATCAAACTCCCGTATTTTCCTTCCTCGATGTATTCCTACCTTCACCCCAGTCATCGGCATAAAAACCCCCGCGACAGTTGCCCACCTTCATTTATGAGCAATTTGATCTGGGGGCGTTGAAGCCAACATCTATAATCCTTCAATTGGCAGATCGATCTGTGAAAACACCAAGGGGTTTACTTGAGGATGTTATTGTGAAAGTTCATGAATGTTATTTCCCAATGAATTTCTTGATTTTGGACATGGCCTCATCCTAGGAGCTTAGACATACACTCATTATTTTGGGACGGCCCTTTCTTGCCACAACTAAGGCCAACATTAATTGTGCCACGGGCATGATGGATATATCTTTTGGAGGGGAGAAAGTATCTCTGAATGTTTTTAGGGCATCACAATACCCAAACCAAGAGGAGGAATGCCATGCTGTTGATATAATTGAGTACTTAATGGATGAAGGTCTGGATGATGCTAAGGATACCATAGAAGAAGGTAGCATCCTTCAAGACTCATCTCTCTCTTCTGCACCTTGGTCTAGGGTAGAGCCACGTCCTGCATTACAGTCCGAACCTGTCCTGCCATCGTTTGAACATCCTCCTACTCTTGAACTCAAACCTCTTTCGAACTCCCTGAAATATGCATATTTGGACCCTGATCAAACTCTTCTTGTTATCATTACTTCCAATCTCACCTCGGCTCAAGAATCCAAACTCTTAGATGTTCTTAAGGAGCATAGAGGGGCAATAGGTTGGTCAGTGGCTGACTTAAAAGGGATTAGTCCAGATATTTGTAGGCACTACATTTATTTGGAGGAGAATGCTAAACCAAGCAGGGAGATGCAGTGACGGTTAAACCCCAACAAGATGGAAGTGGTGAAGAAAGAAGTGGTGAAGTGGAACATATCGGATAACAAGTGGGTCAATCCAACGTAGGTGGTTCCGAAGAAATCAGGGCTGACCATGATTCAAAATGAGAAAGGTGAAGAGGTGCCAATGAGACTACAAACGGGGTGGAGAGTCTGTATTGATTACATAAAATTAAACTCAATGATAAAGAAAGATCATTTCCCTCTCCCATTTTTGGATCAAATTTTGGAGAAATTGTCTGGGCAAAGATATTTTTGCTATTTAGATGGATACTCCGGATACAATCAGGTTGCTATTTACCCAGAAGATCAAGAAAAGACTACATTCACATGTCCTTATGGCACATTTGCATTTCGAAGGATGCCATTTGGGCTGTGTAATGCACTTGCCACCTTTTAGGGATGCATGATGGTGATCTTTTCTGAAATGGTGGGAGAATTTTTGGACATATTTATGGATGACTTCTCAATCTTTGGTGCATCATTTGAAGAATGCTTGGAAAACTTGAAAAAGGTGTTGCAAAAGTGCATTGAGTCTAATTTGGTGCTTAGCTGGGAGAAAAGTCATTTCATGGTAAGAGAAGGAATCGTGCTAAGGCATATTGTTTCGGAGAGGGGGATAGAAGTAGACAAGGTTAAGGTGGACCTGATTTTCAATCTTTCTCCCCCGACTTCTGTTAAGCAAATCCATTCTTTTCTCGGCCATGCAGGTTTTTATAAAAGATTCATTAAGAACTTCTCTACCATTGCTCATCCGGTTACTCAACTATTAGCCAAGGACACTCCTTTCAATATGGATGATTCTTTTTTAGAAGCATTTCATTCTTTAAAAGCGGCCCTCACTCAAGCCCCAATTCTTCAATCTCCTGATTGGTCGCTGCCATTCAAGATAATGTGTGATGCTTCAGATTACGCAATAGGAGCTATCCTAGGTCAGAGAATTGATAAGAAGCCCATGGTAATCTATTATGCGAGCCGCACCCTCGCTGATGCTTGGAGAAAGAACATCTGGCTGTTGTGTTTGGCCTGGAGAAATTCTGTTCTTATCTTTTAGGGGCGAAAGTTATTATTTATTCAGATCATGCTGCTTTGAAATATTTGCTCACTAAGAAGGATGCTAAACCCTGTTTGATTCGATGGATTCTCTTATTACAAGAATGTAATCTGGAAATTAAGGACAAAAAGGTGTTAGAGAATGTTGTTGCTGACCATCTGTCGCGTATTGTCATACCTACAAGCGCTCCCATGTTAGATTCCTTTCCTGACGAGCATCTTCTTGATGTTTCTCACTCTTCAACCCTCTGGTACGCTCCCATAGTCAACTATTTGGCTGTCGGTCAAATCCCGGGTGGGTGGACAAAGCAAGAGAGGGATCACTTCTTTTCGAAGGTCAAGCATTAATTTTGGGAAGACCCAGAGCTGTTTCATATGGGTCCAGATCATATAATCAAAAGGTGCGTCCCGGAAGAAGAACAACAATCTGTGTTGAATTTCTGTCACAATCTAGCTTGTGGGGGACACTTCTCAGGTAAGAAGATTACGTCAAAAGTTTTGCAGAGTGGATTCTACTAGGTCGCATTATTTAAGGATGCGTATGAATTTGCCAAAACATGTTTGAGGTGCCAAGCTGTGGGCAGTAATTCAAAGAAAGACATGATGCCGCTGAATCCCATTCTGGTTGTAGAAATTTTTGACGTTTGGGGTATAGATTTCATGGGACAGTTTCCACCATCTTTTGGGAATGAATATATCTTGGTGGCGGTCGACTATGTCTCAAAGTTGATTGAAGCAATAGCCACGAGGACCAATGATCATAAAGTTGTGATGAAGTTTGTGTAGAAAAATATTTTTTCTAGATTTGGTTGTCCCAGGGCTATTATAAGTGATGGGGGTTCTTATTTCATACACTCTCAATTCTGAGCTTTACTCCGTAAGTATGGCATCACTCATAAGCTCGCCACCCCCTGTCATCCCCAAACAAGTAGCCAGGTGGAGGTTTCCAATAGGGAGATAAAGAACATCTTGCATTAGACAGTTCGACCTGATAAAAAAGACTGGTCTAATAGCCTAGATGATGCATTGTAGGGCTACAGAACTGTGTTTAAGACTCCCATTGGTATGTCACCTTATCGTCTCATCTTTGGAAAAGTCTGCCACCTCCCTGTTGAACTTGACCATAGAGCATATTGGGCCATTAAACAAGTTAACTTTGATCTCACTCAAGCTGGGTCCCCAAGAGCTCTGTAATTAAAAGAACTGGAGGAACTGCGTAACGAGGCCCATGAAAACTCAAAGATTTATAAATCCAAAACCAAAGCATTTCACGATAAACACATTCACAGAAAAATATTTCATGCTAATCAAAAGGTTTGTCTTTTCAATTCGAGACTACGCTTGTTCCCTGGCAAATTGAAATCTAGATGGGATGGACCGTTCATTATTGTTAAGACATTTGACCATGGCGCGGTTAAGATTTTAAATCCTAATAATGGCCAAATTTTCACTATTAACGGACAAAGACTAAAACCTTACTTGGAAAACGTGCAGTTAATGCCAAAAGAATCCATTGCCTTGTGTGATCCAGAATAACTATTCTTGAGGTTTCATGCGTCTAGCTGAAGACGGTAAACTTAGCGTTTCTGAGAGGCAACCCAAGGTTTTTGTTATTTGATACTCTGTTTTAGTGTGTTTTTCAGTAGACAAGTCATGTAACGACCCGAGAATCCGATTACCGGGAAGGCCCGATAACCCGAGACTCGCACCGCCGCCCACGAGCCGGGAGGGCTCGGAAGGGCTAAAAGGAGTGTGGAGGCACAAAGAAATAGGAAATAAAGCAGGACAACTCAACAAATAACAGAAATAAATAAACAACTACAACAGAGTCCAGTCCAACAGAAAGTACAGTCTAAAGCAGTAAAGCGTACCACAAGCCAAGTGAACACTCGGCCCGGCAAGCTGGCAACAGAGAACCTCCGCTCCGCACCCTCGAACCACGAGGAAGAACCGCTACACCTGAAAAGCAGGGAATGAGTCTCCAAAACAGAGACTCAGCAAGGATCCCGCGGAACCCCAACCGGAAATAACGGCGGTAGCGGAAAGAAAGCTACAACTACAGCAGGAACAGCAACCCGGTGGCCGGTCAAAACTCGGCACTACAGCTACTCCTACTGCCAGAAGGCAGACCTCGATCACGCAGTCGAAGCTACCAAACTACGCTAGTACCACCTATCGAAGTAAAAACACACGGCAACCACGCCGTAGAGGCCTGTCCCCCGAACAGCCAACCTGGACACGCTGTCCAAGGTGCAACCCCGACCATCCGATCGCGGGTACCGCACCACAAGACGGAACCTCGGTAAAGCCACTAGCGCTAATCTCACAGCGCAAGAACCGACACACGCGCCAAGATGAAACAACCGAACTCACCGATCAACACGACCAAAAACCCGAAGGTCAAAGACACAGAAACGGGTAGTCTGTCACTCCCAACTCGACAGGAGTACCGCCCACTAGAAGCACAGCCGGTAGCGTCCCCTGACGTCTTACACCGCACCGCAGGTGAACTGCCTGACGTGGTAGGTCCTACCCGAGGCGCGAACACCGTACAAGTAACCACAAACAAGTGACTAGCTGGGGTCACGCCCGTCGACGTGGGTCCAACCGCCCCCAACCACGTGTGCACACACAGACCGCGCGTCCCTGGTCTGGCCCTCTGACCGGTTTTCCCCTCAGCCGGACTCTGGCTGCAAGACGTGGGGCCCGACGGAAACCAGTCCAAAACCGTCTCGAAGGGTAAGCCCGTACACCACTCCCTGGTGCGACCAGCACACGCGTACTGGTAGGCTACGACTAGTGGAGGGTCACTGAAGGAGTAGACTCTCAAGTCAACGGAAAACAACGTCCGAATCCGACGACGTACGGGGACCACCCCACGTACCGGCCCCGTCTCACGGTGACCACAGTCGGAGAAGAAATGGGACTCACAGTCCACGGCCACGCACGCACCGTGCGTTAGAGTCGAGAAAATTCAAGTGGCGCTAAGCCACTGGACTCTGGACAGTCCTCTAAACGGACTACACCCAACGGTCCTTGAGTCACAAGACTCGGGGTCAAGACCGTTGTACGCAACAGCACAAGGCCATCAATCTAGTCCAATCTCTAGGTCTAAAATCACGGTAGCACGAGTACCGAGACAACACACGAGTCGCCAAGACCACTCCCTCGGGAAGGGAACGCAAGGGACTAAGGCCACTCACAAGGGCCACACGGAAAAACACAGAAGCACGATTCCCGGGGCAGCACACAAGCCGCCACGACTATTTCCCATCTTGAAACAAGCGGGAAACCTCCAGCCCCAGGCCGGACAACTGGACTCGCAGTCCAAGGCCAAGCACATGGCCCACACGGGAATCGCCTTCCAAAGGAACCCACGATATGCGGGGGAGACCCCACCGCACACACACCGACACACGGTGACTCGATCAAGCGTAACACGAAAGCCTGGAACACGTGGGGTCACCCGGACCCACCACACCTACGGGCACGCTAATCGAGGCAACACGGTCCCTCCCGACACCCCAGAAACGCGGACACAGAACCCACGGGGTACCCGGGACACTCACAAGGCCAAAGGTCGACCACTGGGTCACAACCGGGTCGACCGGGGACCAACACAACACAATCGGAACACCAGAAGGTCTCACAGACCCTTAAACCGATGGGCACGTTAATCGAGGTAAACCAACCCTCTGGACACCCAAAGACACGGTCACGGAAGTCCACGGGGTGTCCGAGACACACACACGGCCCAAGGGGAGCACAAGACAACAGGTAAGATCGCGCTAGGATCACCTAGCGCGACAAGCCAGGTCGCGCTATGTTTCCATAGCGCGACAGTCCAGAACGCGCCATAGCCCTATAGCGCGACAGGAACCGCCAAACTGTTCATCTTCTCCGATGAACGCGCTCGGTCGGGGCAGCGCGACCTTCAGGAACGCGCTACTGGAGTATAGCGCGTTCTCAGTCCGTGCCCGGAAACGGTAGAAATCGCGGGAAAAGCCATGCCACGCCCCGTTCACCCCCAGGTGAAGGGGAAACAAAAGGGGAAACCTTCCCCAAGCCCCTAGGCATGCATCTAAACCCCTGGATCGCCCAAAAACACCATAAAACGGGAGATCCGGTTCACACCCCAAAAACATGCATTTTGCCCAAAACGCCCCGTTTAGCCCGCTCGGCTCACCACGGCCTACGAAACTCGCGGAAAAGGAAGTACACGGGCTGAGGGTCCATCACCCTACCTCCACCGAAGATTTCGCGCCCCGAGCTCACCGATCCGCGAAGAAACGCCGTGAAACCCTCGCCGGCTCCCGACCGCGCCACGAGCTCCCACGCGCCTCCACCGCCTCGATCCTCGCCCATCCTTGCCCGCGTCCTCACCCGCGCCGCCTCCGCCTCACCCCCGCCTCGCTCCATCGGCCGCCGGAGAAGAGAGGGGAGAAAGAGGGCATGAGAGAAGAGAGAGAGTGAGAAAGAGAGAATGAGAGGGGGAGAGAGGAAAGGGTTAGTATATATAGGAAAACCCGAAAAATCGGAAAAATCCCAAAAAATAGAAAATCACACCCTCGCGATCCTCGGAGCGCACCGATCGCAACGGTACCACTCGCGCCCTGGTGAACGGCCCGGTTCACCCGCAACGAGGTTCCGAAGGGAAAGCCGAAACCCACGCCGGGAATCGGAAAACACACGCGGAAAAAGCCGCGGAACGCCTCCGGGCCTCCGAAACGACTCCGGATCGCGCCGATCCGAACACGAAAGACGTCCGAAAACTCCGGGGCATTACAAGTCAAGTCCAGGCGATGAAGCTGTCACCGTCCATATCAACGATCGAAACTGACCCTGAATGTCAGGTTGTATCCTTCCTCCTCAGCAATATTTATTGTTACTTTGTTCAGTTATTTCTCTTGTTTACATATGCCATTGTGGACAATGTCATTTAAGTTGGGGGG
This sequence comes from Amorphophallus konjac, assembly GCA_022559845.1. NCBI lineage: Eukaryota > Viridiplantae > Streptophyta > Magnoliopsida > Alismatales > Araceae > Amorphophallus > Amorphophallus konjac. Next base: position 192,112,511 of record CM040121.1, on the reverse strand, counting down.
TAGAGAAAAATTTCATGATACACATAGTACACCATGATAGGAGTGCTTGCATAATGTCCTCATATCATTCTATCTTGCAATCTGCATGAAAATGGAAAGATGAAATCTCCGACTAAGTTTTCTTGATTCATTCTCTCATTGAAAGTAATTCTGGAATAGAAAAGACTAGGGAGAAGGATGATGGAAAATTTATTTGACCTAGACTTGGAAAATTGATTTAAGAATCGCTTTAAAGTTCATTAGCACTTAAAAAAAAACCATCACTTTGCACGCTAATGTAAAAAACAAGACAAGCCTTCTGTTATTTTAGAGTGGTGCCTGATACTCTATATTTCTTAGAGATGGGATCTTTTTAATAAAGCTATCTGTTAAAGTTATCCATCAAATAAGTGCAAAAGCACATTGCCAAAAAAAATACTATGAAAAATGCTCCTGATCCTAGTAACCGGGCCTGCTTCTCCTAAGGCAAGAGTTGAGGTTCGCGTCAAACAGTGAAGGGTTGTGTAGCATCATGTGTGTAGTAAAGAGAGAGAGAGAGAGAGAGAGAGAGAGAGAGAGGCAGACAAAAAGTTACTATACTCAATGCTTGGATCTAGGAGGTGCAGAGTTGAAGGGTACTTATCTAGAATGACAAATGAGTGATGCAATTGTTCATGCTGTGAATTTAGTGTTACACTTGCACTAGTGCTATTGAACTTTGGGTTGTATTCTTAATCATGTACCTAAATTTTCAATCTAAGGCTATTATGCATTAATGATTCCGGATTCCTGATCTTTGGTTGATTCTATGATGAAAAAGCTGGATATGGGGGTATGAGAATTTTAAACTCTTGTTGGTCCTTAATTTTAAATTATTTACATTACTAAGGGACTAGCAATGAGTAAGTTGGGGGGTGTGATAAGTGTACATTTCTACATGATAATTTATGCTACACACACTTTTACGAGCTTTATCCTTAGTAAAAATGCACTTATCATACTTAATCACAATTTCATATTAAAATATCATGCTTGATAGAATTAGTTAATTTTTGAGCAATAAACTGTGTTTTTGGCAGGTACTCGATCGAAGAGGAAGACGGCCAAAATTTTACCCTATTTTATAACAAACAATAGGCCAACCATTAGCATGCAAAGAAAAACAACGGAAAAAAATACATAAAAGGCCCATTCACGAATGGGCCAAAGCCCATTCGCACGGCCCAAAGCACGGCACACGGTCAAACGTGCTCAGGCGCGGGCTTCAACAGCAACACGGACGAAGGCTCCCGCAGGCACGGGCGACGAAGCAGCTGGTGGCCGGCCAGCTCACGCGCGAAGGTGCTGGCGGGTCAACGCCAACGTTAGCGTGTGGCTCACGCGACAGGCAGGCAGGCCGCTCGGGTGCGGCCACCTCATGCAGACAGGCGTGGGCAGCGGCACGGGTGACGAGGCAATGTGAGCGTGGCGACGTGGGGGTCACGCACGGGCGACGATGCAGCGCTGGCAGTGCTTCACGCGGTCAAAAGTCGCTATCCACGCGGTAGCGTGGGTCAGCGGTTGCGACCGACAAGCGCTGGCCAGCATGGGTCAAAGAAGGAGGGCCAGCTCACGCACATGCGGGCGATGCCTGTTTTAAACAACGGCCTCTTCACACAAGTGGCCAGCCACCCTCTTCAATGCTGGAGAATTCGCGCAGGTGGCGTATTTCCTCAATATGGGTAGGCCCATTCACACGAAAAGCAGAAGAGAGAGGGCTTAGGATGGCCCTATAAAAGGGGCCCCGGATGGCAAGAGAAGGGGTTAAGGGGGCAGAGTTCTTGGGAGTGCTTATGCTTAAGTTTTTGAGATTCCGGTGGATAATTTTTGGGTTGTGTTGTCGTTATTTTATGTTCTTTTGAGAGGTTTTTGTTTTTGTGTTTCGTTTGAGAGTTCCGGTCGGGAGAGTTTTTGGGAGTTTTGGTGGATAGTTTTGAGGGTTCTGTTGTTGTTGTTGTTCTGAGTGCTCTATGGAGAGTGTATTTGGGGTTCTACGAGACAGAAGATGATTTAGGAAGGGGGGCTTTCTTCTGTGTTCTTTTTGGGGTGTTGTGCTACATTGGGAGGAAGCGAAGGCCTCCTTGTTATTTGTTACAATTTTGTGATTCTTTCTCTTAATCTTTTCAAAGTTATTTATTTCAGACATCATTTTTTTTCTTTCACAAACATCACTCATCTTTTGTTTAAATCTCTTCACTAAGATCTATGTAGACTCATCTTTTATCTTTTGTGCAAGTGTTATTTAATTATTTCCCTCAATCTATTTCCTTACAAGTTTGGTGATTATGGTGATTGTTATTTTCTTTTCATTTGCCTCGTTAATTCTTTTAGCCTAAGTTTTCATTGATCCTTCATTTTGTTTATTTCTCAATTTTAATCTGAAGTTTTTCAACCAAACTATCACGATTTTAAATCTTCGAACTCAACATTTTCAACTCTAAAATCTAACCTTCCCCGTGGATTCGATTCTATCTCACCACTTAACTATTCTCTCTAATTTATTATGGATCGAAATTATAAATTTTGGTAGCGGGCATATTAACGACGTGTGTTTTCGCGCTATCAGTGACCTTGTGGTAGCACAACAAATTACATCATGTTCCTTAGGTAATCAAGTCTTGATACTTACAACTTTTGCAATATCTGACCACAATTAGGCCGTAAATCATCATGATCTTGTGGTAGCACAAAAAATCAAGGTGACTTAGTTAAGTTGATACATCATTAAGTAGAAAGTATAGATTAGTGTTATAGCCCTTGTGGTAGCACAACAAAGTTACAACATTTGTCTACCTCTCTTAAAGGCGTCATTATGTTATAGACTGGATTAATCCTTAAATCAAATGATGCTTGTGATAGCACAACAAACATGTTTGAAATAAGGATTAATCTTAGGTCTATAATGATGGTGGGCTACGTGGTATATTCTTAATAACTCACATTTACAACTTAAATTTGAATGAGGGTATTTCAAACTTTCATTTTGGTGTCATTTAAAATTATATGTGCTATATAAATATATTTCAAATTTGAGTATCATATATATACTCGTATAGAAATATGTACCTAGTAGCACATACCACATATATCATATATATTCAAATATAAAATATGGATGATCATGGACTTCTAATTCTAGTGTGGCATTGTCGGCGCCAAATGGCAATCCACATCCTATGAAAAATACATCAAGCCTTGCATCACATGCAATTGCTGAAGACTTCTTCTCCTAGGAGCCCTCCCAAGTGGTTCACTTTTCTCAGTAGATCCACTTCTAAATAATTATATAATACAATTGAATGAGGCATGCATGCTCATAAATTATACATCAAATAAGTATACGAAACCTTGATTTATATCAAGGGAGTACACAACGAAAGAGAGATAAAATGTACAACCCAGATAAAGAGAGAGAGGGGGAGGCACGCAGGCCACCTTAAAATAACCACCATCATATCATACATGCATCCATAGAGATCATCACATGATAACCCTAAGTTCATAATCATCTCATCACACACCATGACACATCACACGCATCATATAGTGATAATCATGTATAAGATTATAGCGATAATATATAGTGACAAATATATTTTGATTAGAGTTTGAAATAACAATTATTTCAAATAACAAACAACAATATTCACAAAATCATTAAAGAAATAATCAACTAAACAATTTTGTTGATTAAATAGCATGTCCAAACAATATGGACACATGATATTCCCTATTATCAAGTCTAATCATATCATAAACACCCAAATTAAACTAATTAGAATCTAATTCTAATATTTAATATATTATCATGTATTTAACAGAAATTTAAAACACTTTTAAATACTATTAGACATGATAATATGGGTGTATTAGGTTTAGGATTTGGTTAACAGTCATTAGTAATTTAAAAACTAATTAATCAAACACCTAAAGCCAAATAGATTTTAAAACCCCATTTAGATACTATTTAAACACCAAGAAACAAGCTAAATTGGCCTTCTTAAGGCATGCTTGGCAAGGAGGAAATAGGGAGGGGGATCGCAGATTCAGTTCTCGGTCCGGATCTAGGGCGGATCACCCAAGACCTGATAGGGGATCTGCGATCCCCTTCTTCTCCACCCAAGAGGGTTAAGTGGTAGCTAGGGTTCCAAACCCAAGCTGTGCCACTTAGCCCATTGAAAGGGGGTTTTGCATCTCTAACCAAGCCAGCCACCTATAGTACCACCAAACGGTACCCTAGCATCAGGCGCCGAAGCTAGAGGAGATGCATTACCATTTTTTTGTGCGAAATCTGATTGCCTTGTCTGCTCGAAGGACGATGCCACGGCATGATTGCCTCCACAGCCATGGGCGAAGTCGGTTGGGTCACAGGTGGTGCCTCGGGGTGTTATGGGGTTGGCCAAGGCTCTAGCGAAGCTGCCTACACGCAAGGCATGCCCAGCAGTGCAGCAACGTCCCCAGCTTGAGTAGCCGCCGTCGGAGTCCCCAACCACCATCGATCGCCCTCCCCAATGATCCTACCTCCTTCGTAGATGATCAGATCCCCATCTCCATGGAGATCAACCCCATCCCATGGGGTTCGCCATAGCCACGAAAATCTAAGACACAACGATGATAACAGGGAACAACACGATTATGCAACCATGATTTCAATCTAGCTAGCAACCTATCTTTGATACCATTGGAAGGAATCACATTAAAGCATAGTGGAAACAATCGATTCCTCATGATATCGATGCTAGGATTGGAATCAAAAAGGAAAAAATCAGAACGGGAAGAGTAATTTTTCACTTTTGTAGGGATGCAAATCTCCCGTGCATGTCGATGAGACGTGAATCGCATAGATGCACGATCTCCACAAGTATCTACATGAGCACTCGAATCAGATGAGCTTCTCTCTGCGATCTCCATGAGCCAACCAGATCTCAACTTGACCATGTAGGAGTAGGGAGACAGAGAGGGGACGGGTGCTCCAGGGCGAGAGAGATAGAGAGAGAGGGTGGCTAGGGTAGAGCCAGTTGCTTGGCCAAGGGTTCTGCACTATCGCAATTATTTATAGACATCTAGCATTTTTTATAAAAACTCAGATACTTTCTATAAATCACATCCCAACTCGCCTGAACAGTACTCTTATGTGTGTGACCCTCTAGGCCTAAATAGTGTAGACACATTATTTTTGACATTTTCGTGAGTAAATCTCATATTACACTATGATGCACCGAAGCGGCTTTCACATTTCAAGTTATTTGAATGATTTCCTATTTTTCTAGACTTTTTCACATTTTTTAAATTTTTCCAAAAATCATTTTAAACGTGGCGGAGGTCCCTGATGCCTTCTTTGAATGTGTCCGGCATGCCAGATGCCTTCTTTAGACCATCGTACAGCACGTGGGCGGCGCCACTCTTGCCGTTCAGTTTGACGTTTCAAATAGATCCAAACACAAAGACGTCTTGCTGACCAGACATGTCCTTTAAAAGTCACGATTAGGCGTCGAAATCAATCACTTTCTTCGTTGTCGACGGCTTTCGGCGCCGTCTTGGTGGAAAAACTTGGACGCGTCTTGGGTCTGGGATACGTTACTTGAACGCGTCCCATCTCTGAGATGCGGTATTTCATTTAAATATAATAAAAAATATAAAAAATATTTTTAAATTCATTGAGGCGTCTGGGATTCGGGACGCGTCCACGTGAATGTGTCCTAGACCGCAGACGCATCATTCAAAATTTTCTCTATAAATAGAGGACCCCCTCCCTGAAAATCAGACAGCTTCAGATCCGATTGAGGAGGGGGAGACTCTGCCAGATCCGCTTCCAGGTCCAAGGCTTCTTCAGGGGAGGTTCTACCGACTTTCTGGGTGCCTAGGTGGTCGCGAGAGAAAGGTTGCTTCATCCGCCGTGCTTCCATGTCATCCTCAAGCTATCAAAGCTCTATCGAATCCCGCCATCGGCATACCATACGCTCTTCCTTACCCTCCATTCTTCCCCCTTGTTCTTTTCATTTTAGTCGCATGCATCATTTGTCATTTCTACTCGCATCACGCTTCTCTCTTTGAGAGGGGGCTGTTCCGTGCATTTCTACACATGATTTCATTCATCATCTCATTTTCTTACCCTTTCACATTCAAGGGGGGTTTAAAACAACACCAACCAGATGTGTGTTTGTTCATGCTTTCACCATTTTTTCACAAGAGACTGATTACTACGCCTTTTGTTATGATCCATTTGGTATTCATTTCCTTTCTTGCAAGGGTAACTGTAGACGTCAAAAAAATGATGATGACGATGATGATCATATGACACTCGCGTCTACACGTTCAAGCGCAAGTCGAAGACGAGAGGGCCGAACAAACCCATACCTCACCCAACCAGGATGAGAACTCACTTGGTGGTCCGCCATCCGTTAAGAAAGCCCCCGGGTAAAAGATACGGCCACAACTCCACGACCGACCATGCCGAGAGCAGAATCAAAGAAAAGGCGGGAACTCGGGCACAGCCCGGCATGCACCGAAAGTCATGCAAAGTCTCAACCGAGCCCCAGAAGCTACGAACGGAATATTACGGAGGCCATGCATCGCAACTAAAACATTCCAGGAATGCCAACGTTCATATAAATGGTCGCGCTTCTGAGAAGAATCACCTTGAGGCTTAAAATGGCGGCACCCCATGATTGGTTTAAAACGGCACCACCCCCTTTGCATTGCTTTAATCCGACGCGCCCCTTGGCATACCCGGCGTACTCACAAAAGGGCCATTATTCCTTGAAATGCTTAATACGGCGCCACCTCTTACAACCTTACCCGGCGCGCTAATTTCATGTGGGTTTAAAACGGCGTGAGGGAATAGTGACCGCACCATTTTAATCTCATCCTATCCCATCTCTGGCACGATAATTTGTTCGGCATAAATGTGATGCGCAGGGGACATTCAATGCCCGACGCTCTTTCTCTGCCTCCGTTCGACGGCACAGAAGCGGCAGTGGCGAAGCAACCCCTGCGGACCTGCCACCATCTCATCCTCGGATGAACAGCAGCGTATGGTGCGAACCAGCGTCGTCCAGCACACCATGTCAACTTCGAGCTTCGTCGTGGATGAGGTGGAAGTGATAGGAACCTCCCAGGCGAGCCATTCTATAAAAAGGCGCAATACTATGAAAACGAAGGGAAGAGGCTGGCTCTCTCCCTCGGCTGGGCAGTGTGCAACGGGAGAACAAAGGGAAAGAGAGGTGAGATCTTCTGAGAGGAAGAGTCCGCTGAAGAGAAAAGAAGCTGCTTCCTCGCGTCGAAGAGGTGAGATGAAGTGAAGAGAGGGGTGTGAGGGTGAGGGGTGGTTCCGAGAGGGAGAAGCATGTTCTCTCTCTCTCTCCTCCGACTAATGCTGTTCTCTCTCTCCGTCGAATGAATTCTCCTTTTTTTTGTAATGCTTTCGTTTCCATCTTCTCTGTATCAAGACTCCTTCCCCAGTTTGTGTGGATTAATAAAGGAGAACTTTTTTTTGAAAGCTCAGTCTCCGTCGCTCTGGTCCTTGCTTCCCATTCTCACTCTCCGATCATCCGGGGGTCTTTGAGGTCTACCGCTCCATGGCATGACCCTCAAGATAACCCACTCGATGGATGAATACTTCTTGCCCTACTGTGGCAAACATTTGTCCCACTTCAAAAATCATCGCCCGTGAGTCGTGGTCGCTCTCGTAGGCTGGCCCTCGAGCGTTCCACACTCACACTTGGGCTAACGGACCGCCGTGAGGCCGTTCCGCATTTTTGAGAGTTTACCCGGGAGTAATCCATGTGGTGGCTTTCGCTTCTCTCTGGCAAGTCCCGATCCAGGGGAGGTGTAGCCCGATTTTTGCCAGGGCTAGGAACGCACAACAACAGGTGAACGAGTTGAACTAATGAAGAACAAACTGAGGCCTCTGTGAGCAAACTGCCCGAATAAAACGCTTAGATGTTCATGTTGTTTCATCATAATAAATGATTAAAATGGTTAACGCTCCTAAAACCTCCTCATTACCAGCTTGATCTATCAACAGAGCGAGCAAATCAACCCTAGAATCAACCTACGGGTGAAAGAAAAAGAAAACGCAGTAAACAGAGCTTTGAAACAACCCCATATAGCTATTCCGGCGCGAGTTAAAGCGGTGCGGACACTGTTCCACCGCGTCATTTTAAACCTCCTCACAAAATCCCCCATTTCCTTCTTTGAATGCTAAAATGGCGCGCCCTCCCCCTTCATATCCTAAAACGGCGCGCCCATTTCCATTCCAAACCACATACACGGCGCACCGGTTTAACCCCTTGTTCCTTCCTTTTCCAACCCAAAAATGGTGCGCTCCATTGCCTTACCCTTACAGTCCACTTAATCCGGCGCCGTGTGAAACGGCGCGCCCTCCTCCTCTCTTGCTTCTTGTGGCACCTTAAAACGGCGCGGCCATTGTGCCATGTTAATTCGGTGTGCACCCCCCTTTATGTTTGAGCCTTAATCCGGCGTGCCCCTTTGACTCCCTTAAACCGGCGCGCCCCTTGGCCTTCCTTGATCCGGCGTGCCCCTTGGCCTTCCTTAAACCGGCGCGCCCCTATTCTCTCTTGGCATCTCCCACTAAACTGGCTTGCCCCTCTTATGCAACCCATAACTGGCACGCGCTCCCCTTGTAACACCTACATAACTGGCGCGCCCCTCCCCTCTCTTGGGTCGCTTATCCGGCGTGCCCTATCCTCTCTTGGGATCTCCCTAAACCGGCGTGCCTGAAAGAGAGGGAATGATTAATCCGATAAGAGAAAAGACTTGAAGCTAATGAATAAAACTAATCAAAAGTTTCCTCCCCGCTATAATCAAAATTTTGTTCCGGGGGCTCCGCCCCCGAAAACCCCCGCAAGGGAAACTGCCCCCTTGAACCCCGCGACTTGACCGTGCAGGTCGATCCACGTGCAAGGGCGCACGTTGGCAAGTTCAGATTTCACATTTAACAACTCGCTTCCCCAGACTTTGTGTGAAGAGAAAAGTAATGATGCCCCGTGGTATCGGACGTGGACCTCAGAATCCCCGACATGGTCATGATATGTGCACCTCTTGGGTCGATAGTCCATCAGCTTGACCCACTTCTTCCGGGATCGGATCCCGCATCCGCATTAAACTTGCCATACCTACGGCAGACATCCGTACGGTTTTATGGTCGTCTTCGACGCTACAAATGCGGACTTCCGTCCGAACACGAAATGGTCCATGAGTGACCAACATATACGTATCTATGAACATTTTACGCCCAAACGCGGGTTCGTTTGAACGTGACCTGAGATCTTTGTTCTCGCTTTATTACCATGAATTTCAGGCCGTATGGCCTTTATTCCCGGTAATCAATCAAGGGTGTTCCCCCGTATGGGAGATGTAAATAACACCGTGGCCTTTACGACACGGTGGGTTTTTGTCCCGACACGAACTACACAATTGTCTGATTAGTCAGATCGCGCGCACCATGGGCTTCCATGAAGCTTGAATAAATCGTCACTTTGTGACTGGCACGCCCTCGCACTAAATAAACGAATAAACCCCGATCAACAAACGAACCGATTCTTTCCGAATTTTAGTGTGTCAACATCTCTAGCACGCCCGGTGGGACCGAAATCACCCTTCATCTCTTTGCCAGGATTAAGGGCCCTACGGCCCCTTTCTTGTAATATTAATTGTTTGATTTGCAAATGCATGTTGCATTTCGGACACCAGGATGGCCCCCACGTTCGGTCAACAGGCCGTCGAGACCCATGTTCGAAACGGCTACTTGGATGTCCCCCTCAGCTTCGGGAGTTTCCCCCTGTGGTAGGCTTCCCTAACTTCCTCGGGGTAGCCTTCATGAACCTATTGGACGTGGAAGCGTCTGACAGGACTGAAAGCAACGCTGGCATCGCCAAAGTTGCTGTCAGCCGATCAGTGGCCGAGACTTCCAAGACCATCCCGACCAGGACGCTAAGCTGGAACGTGCACCATGTGCACCAAACTGTCGGCCCATCTCGCTAGGGGTCAGCCTCTCACCAGAGGAGGCTCCGGAGGAGCTACGCCACGACATCACCCCGACGCCGGTTCTCCAGCACCGGCAAGTCTGCTGTCATCGGGACTGTCCGAGTGCATCTTACCTGGCAATGTTCCGAGGTGATCCCAGATCGCATTGTACCCGCCGTACCAGTGCGCAACTCTTTTCAGGCACTGGAGAAGATGAAGGGCAGGATGACACCCGCCATTCCGGCCCCAGCGTCGCAGCATCAGTCGGCCTCCAGGCCCACCAAATGTAAGCAAGTTTGGGTTCCCAATGGGGCCCGGTTCACCTCACCAGCCCAGGCGAGGCCCAGCACCTTCCTCCCGGCAAGGGCACAACAAGGAGATCGGGTTAGGACATCGGCCCCCGTCCGCCAGCCGGCATTAACTACACCGGCCCCACCAGAGAACATCCACCGTCGACACTACCGACGTCACTATCAGGCTACCCGTGTGGAGCCTGCAACCCACATGCCCGTTGCTGCCAACATGGGGACATCACCGGCTTCTCCTCCTGATCAAGACTAAGAAGGAGTGGAGCAAGCCATGAGGAACTACTTGCGGGGCCCAGGGAGCACTCCCCTGAGTCGCCAGAGATTACTGGGGGCAGTAGCCTCCGCCTTTGAAGAAGAAGAGACCCGGTCGGTGCCCAGCGCCGAGTCAAGAAACTGCTCTGAGGAGCGCTATCAGTCCCTGTTGAGGGAAGAAGTGAAGCCGCGGAGATCGGTCTTTGATAGATTGGTCTTCCCAGGTAAGCCATCGAGAAGAACGGCAAGAAGAGGCAGAGACCTGAGGGTCTATACCTGCAACATGGCAGGGGTATCTGGTCGGTACGAGGCTCTACCAACCGAGCTCGAAGAAATGTCCAGGCTTGCCACAAGGCCAGGACCTCTTACCAGAAGAGGGAAAGCGGCAATTGAGCAGACACAAGTCCACACTGGAGGAGCTAACTATGAGGAACCTTCAATGTCCTTGACTGCCAATGTTATTATAGAAGGCACTACAGAAGGACCATCCACTTCATCCGAAGAGGCGCCGATCAAAGAAGGAGGAGGCACCCCTAGCCGTTCCATGAACGACCCCGTGGTATTGCATATGATGCAGCAGTATCAACGGGAGATCGAATTGTTAAGGAAGCAATTGACTGAAAGAGCTGCTCTGCCCTCGACATCCGGGCATTGCCAGAGACACCTAGGGGCAATGGTCAGGCCTCGGAAGCTTCTCCACAGGCGACGGTGTCTCCCCCAATACCTACCTACACTGGTGGCGTACCCCTGCATCAGCCACAACATGTCACACCGGCCCCGCCACTGAACCTGCCATTGCAGGGGTCCACTATTACACCTCAGGCGACAGTGTTAACAACGCCGCTGGCGCAACCGGCCCATTTCTATCCAAACCCGGTTGACCCGGCAACGGTGAGCAGACTAATGCTCGAACAAATGATAGACATGAAGTTGGCAGAGAGGAGCGATGGTGATCACACGCCATTCGACGTATACCGAGTACCTTACCCGGCACACTATGCTGCCAAGAGGCTACCGGTCGGCATCACCAAGCCGTCGAAGTCTGAGAAATTTAATGGGCAAGGGTCTCCCAGGGAGCACATTGCCTATTATGTGAATGTTATGGGGGATCTAGCCGCGGATGAAGCTTATCTTCTCAAGTTCTCCGGCTCGACACTTACCGGGCTCGCTTTCGAGTGGTACTCGAGCTTTCCCGCCGGGTCCATTGCAGACTGGCCCGATATGCAGAAGAAATTCAAGGAAAGGTTCTACATAGCTGAGCGGGAGGTAACTGTGGCAGAGCTTTATGCCACAAGATAGAGAAATGATGAGTCGGCACTCGACTACATAAAGAGGTGGAGGAACCTCAGCATGAGGTGCAAACGTCTCCCGCATCAGGAGGACGCAGTGCAGATCTGTAAATAGAATCTGAAGAAGGAAATCCTTGAGAGGATGATCGGTGCTGAGGTAAGGTCATTTGACCATCTGAATAACATAGTGGCAGAGATCGAGGCATCCCTTGCTCGATACTCTTCCGCCCAGCTGCAGCGAGGCAGAGGGCCAGGCAGGTCGAGAAAAGACCAATATCGCCAGAAGTTCACACACTGGACTTCGAAGCTTTCGAGAAGCAAAGAGAGAAAGCCAAAGAGACAGACGACCCTCCTCCGCCCAAGTCCACTGAATGGCGGGAAGGTCCCTCCCTGCGGGAGAAGATGAGGAATAAATTGTATTCTTTTCCTAGAGACAAAGCTCGGGTCCTGTTTGAATGGGCCACCAGGTACAACAAGATCACATTACCATATCCAAAGAGGCCAGGTGACTTGAAGAAGAAGGATGATCCTCACTTTTACCCATACCATCAGATGCTTGGGCATACCATTGAGGATTGTTACATCTTCAAGGATGTCGTTGAGTCCTTGATCAAGAAGGGAGAGCTAGACATGGGGGAGCTCAGAGTGGATCCTCCGCAGCCGCACGAGATGCCGAACATCGGCACCACTGTCAACATGGTATCTTTATACCAGCAGCTGCCTGAAGAATGGGCGGAGGCCAATATACATGATACTTATCAAGCCTTCGTCATGGCGCCAGCTCAAGACCAAGGAGGTTGGCAAGCCGCGCCGATGAAGAACAGAAGAAGAAGACAAGCTCCCCGGCCCACTCCGGAAGCTCACATAAGGGGCGTTACACCCCGGCCGGCACCGCCACCAGTGACACCTGTCTGGCATGACACAGCCCCCTGGCTCGTTATGAGACGGCCCACTCACAACAAGAAGAAACACATCCCGATGCGGGTGCACAAGGAAACCAGCCCTGCGGTTGAAAGACTCCAGTCTATTATTGATGAGCTTGAAGATTATGAGCAGCCCGAGATCTAGCCTGTGGAGTTGAAGGAGTATGTCCCTTGGTAGAAGTTCGAGTCATTCGAACTAGCTCCAGAAGTGGAAGCCGAGACGAAAGAAGAGCCTCTCTTGTGGGGTGAGCTTCCCCAAGAGCAGTTGCCAGCCACTGAAGAGAAGAAGAAAAAGAAGAAGAGAAGACCTAGAAACAAGAAGAAGAGTGGGGTTGTCCTTTCTTGCAACACCCTCTCAACATTATTTGACACAGCCCTCTCCTTGAGAAAGGAAGAGCAAGAAGTGCCCGTCGAGCCGTCAGAGGTGAATCAAGCTGAAGCATCCACCTCCCAACATGCCACCAGGTCGGGAAGGAAGTGGGGACGTCCTCCTTAGGCCAACCACAACATCCTGTTTAGGGGAGAACAACCGTATCACATCCCCGAGCCTAGGGTCCAAGGCATGGAGATTCCCCCTTCCTTAGGTCTCTACCCCAGAGAACCGGTCGGCCAGGCTGCCCCTTCATTTATTGAATTTCTTACGACTCAGAGGGGAAACAGTCATGCCCCCGTGAGTCCCAGCAGGCCAAAGAGGCAGGTAGCCCCTCGGCCCCGTTGGTACTAACTCCTCCTCGGCCAAGGGAATAACCTGACAACACCCCGAACCTTGCCGAGTTCATGAAAGAAAAGGAAGTGACCCAGCAGCCTCCGCAAGCTCAAGCGGCACCCAACCCAGCGGAAGAGGCACCCGCCGAGCCAGCTCCCCAGGTTCAAGGCGGAGGCGGGCGCAGTAGAGCCAAAGAGATGAAGTTGCTCGAGGTCCAAGCCAGCAACAGAATAGTCAAGCACCTGAAGAAGATCCCAGCCAGGTTCACCGTCTGGGAAATCCTATCTCTAGATGAAGAGACACGGCAAGCCGTCATTGCTGCGCTCCAGACGCCAGCATATGTTGAAGCCTGCCTCGCAGAAATGTCACCTGAAGTAGCTGTGGCCTTCACAGAAGAGGATATGCTTCTACCTACCTGTAGTCACAACATGCCACTCTACATGAAGGGGCAGCTGAATGGGCATCCCATCAATCGAGTATTGGTCGACACTGGGGCAGCAGTGAACATACTCCCCTATCGGGTCTATCAGAAACATTACTTTGACGTACACCTGGTCGATGTCAGGAACGTCAAGATTGTCGGCTTCAACCAGAAGTGCGAGGTCCCTATGGGGGTCTCAGAGTTCAACCTCTCCCTCGGTGACTTCACCGCCAAGGTCCAGTTCCATGTGATCAACTCCAGCACCTCTTACAAGGCGTTACTCGGTAGACCTTGGCTGCACCAAAACCGCGTGGTACCATCCACTCTGCACCAATGCATCAAGTACCCCGGCAACGGGAAAGAGGAGAGAATCTTTGCCGACCTCCATCCTTTCGAAGTGTTCGAATGTCACTTATCGGACGCTAATCTCTATTTGGAAAAGCCGAAGCAAGCCTCCCAAGCCACTCAGGACAAAGGAAAGAAGAAGGCAGAGCCTGACAGTTGGTTCCCTCCACCACCGCTTGGCTATGTGGCTCCCCCTCAGGTGTCATTCATTTCTGAAGCAGAAGGGGTATTCCGGGCCACCTCTCTTCCCATCTACCCTACACCGGGAACACCATACCTTGAAGACTTGCTGGAAGACGTCAGGGTCCCGCTCGGGATCATCAAGCCTCTCGTAGAAGCTGACTGCCAGGTGGTTGAACCATGAAGGACCTTCGAGGTGCCCAACCCCGGGGGTCTGCCTACCATCTTTTATGTGGCCAAGGAGCACCCGGTCAAGGGGGATGACGATTGTAGACTCCCCGATGAGCTGCATGACCCACTCGTCCCAATCATGGGACTCCCTGACATAGCCGGTCGTGTGGTCAAGATGACCAGAAAGTAAGGGATCCCCTTTTGCCAGCTCTCCAGTCGGAAAGAAATGTTCAAGAAAATGTGGAACCCACCAAACCTGGACCGGAGGTTGTTGAAAATCACCCGGCATCCAGGGTTGGGCTTTTCACTAGAAGATTCCTATGAAGCCAATGTGATATCAGTCTCGGCTCCAGGCGGCAATAGCCACGCAGGCACTATAGGCCCATGGCAGGTTGAAGGCCGCCAGCACCTTATGCCTTTGGCCAACGAATAACAAGATGAATAAATATTCCTATGGAATCCACCTCCCTGTAGGAGCGAGGGGAAGGTCCCATCCTCCTTTGAGGGACCAACCTCGAATAACTGCAGCAGCAGGGTGCCATTACCCTGGTCTGACATTGATGCAAAGGACGGGGAAGCAAGTCGAACTCCGAGCTTCCCTCGGTGCGACTCTGCCCTTTTTGCCCTGTGTTATCAACAACAGCGGGAGATTGAAATGTGGAGGGCTCGATTGGCCGAAGCGACTGCACTCGTGTCTGACTTAATCAGGAGCATCTTCTGCCAACAGAACATCGACACGCGCCAGTCCCCGAACAGCGTCCCGAATGCCCCCGCGCACCTTAGAAAGGAGGCAAGGGATGTAGCTGTCCCCCCAGTCAGACAATCGGTCGAGCGAAATCCTACACTGCATGAGAGGATGGAAAGGCCTTACTCTTTCTCGAGGAATAAGACCCGAGGAATCTTTGATTGGGCCTGCTACTACGGCAAGGTCTCCCTCCCGAGGTCTAAGAGGCCGCAAGATGCTCGCAGAAGTGGTGACCCCCTATTTTGCCCATATCACCAACTACTAGGCCACCCCATCGAAGACTGTTACGTCTTCAAGGACATTGCTCAAGACCTGATTGAGAGAGATGAGCTTAGAATGGGAGATTATGTGGTGGCTCCGCCACGCCCCCATGTGATGGGCGGCCACGAAAGAAGCACCTACATGGTGTCAGTTCAGCACCAGATTTTTGAAGATGCAGCTGAGAATGGGTAACCCCAGCCACCAGCAGAGCAGCAGCCCCCAGTATGGCAATCAATCACCTCAGCCCCTGCAAGAGCCGTCTATGACGATTACAAAGAAGATCCCAAAGAAGTCATTTACTTCTCCACACAAGAGAGCCCCCCAGAGCCGCACACAGCAAGCCTAATAGAGGGGGAAACAAGCAAAGCCTCGTTACCCAATGAGGCAGAGCAAGAAGACGCCTATGGTGTCCTTGAAGCAGAAGATGGTGAAGATAAGGATTTCATCCACCTGCTACCAGCGCCCCCGGAAATTGAAGATGGCGGCCAGGCCATAGTGGATGAGCTCTTTGAAATTAACCTAGGCACAGAAAGTGACCCCAGGCTGACCTTTCTGAGTGCCCTTCTTCCTCCACAGGAGAGGGGACAATATGTCAAGTTGCTGCAAGAATTACGGGACTGTTTCGACTGGAACTACAAAGAGATGCCCGGCCTGAGCCCCGGCGTGACTCAACATATTCTGTCTATTGATCCCAAGGTGGAGCCGGTGAAGCAATCCCCCCGGCGTATGAGGTCGGAGCTGATAAAATAGATTTACAAAGAAGTTGACAAGCTCATAGATGTCGATTTTGTAGCTGAAAATCAATACACTACTTGGTTGGCCAACATTGTGCCGGTGAAGAAGAAGAATGGACAGATCAGGATCTGCGTGGACTTCCGCGACCTAAATAAAGCTTGCCCAAAAGATGACTTTTCGGTACCCATCACCGAAGTAATGATTGATGCAACTACTGGCCATGGGGCCTTGTCCTTCATGGACGGATCGTCCGGCTATAATCAAATCTGGATAGCTGAGCACGACCGAATTCATACGGCCTTTCGGTCGCCTAAAGGGATATTCCACTACAAAAGAATGCCCTTCGGCCTCAAGAACACTGGCGCCACTTACCAGCGGGCGATGACCAAGATATTCGACGAACTGCTATATAGCAAAGTCGAATGCTACATTGATGATTTGGTCGTCAAGACAAAAGAAAGGGGGGATCACCTGAATGACCTTAGAGTCATCTTCGAGAGACTTCGGCGGTATGAGCTGAAAATGAACCCAATGAAGTGTGCCTTCGGCGTCTCCAGTGGAAAGTTCCTCGGCTTCATTGTCTGATATAGGGGGATCGAGATCGACCCCTTTAAAATAAAAGCCATTCAGGAGCTACCTTCTCCAAAGAATCTGGGAGAGTTGAGATCCCTACAAGGCCGGCTGGCTTACATCCGAAGATTTATCTCCAATTTGTCGGGGCGCTGTCAGCCATTCCACAAATTAATGATGAAGAATGCACCTTTCAACTGGAACCAGGAATGTCAGAAGGCCTTTGATCGGCTGAAGGATTACTTAAAGACCCTGCCTGTGCTGGGGGCACCTGTCAAGGGGAGGCCACTTATTCTATATATAGCTGCCACCGAATGTTCGCTGGGGGCAATGCTCGCCCAGAACAACGATGAGGGGAAGGAGCAATCTCTTTATTACCTTAGCCGAAGACTAATGGGGGCAAGAGCAAAATACACCCCGATTGAGAAGGTTTGTCTCGCCTTGGTCTTCGCAGTCAAGAAGTTGAGGCATTACATGCTCTCGCATGAAGTGAGCCTGATTTCTAAGGCCGACCCAGTAAAGCATATTCTCTCCCAGCCAGTTCTGAAGGGACGTCTCGGCAAGTGGGCCGTACTGTTAATGGAATTCGACATCACCTATGTGCCGCAGAAGGCCGTTAAGGGTCAAGCCATGGTCGATTTCTTTGTAGCACACCCTGTGCCTGAAGATTCCCCACTGGCCATAGAGTTGCCTGATGATGCGGGACGAGACACGGACACGACAAGCTCGTGACTGCCCCTTAACGAGGGAAGCGTCGGATGTGCGCGGTTGAGAAACCGGCTGTGAGCTAGGGTGGTCGGCTCTCACTCGTGCCCAGATCGGGTCACGGGACGGTAACGCTCTCTCTCGCAGCAGCGGTGATATAAATAGAAAGCGAGCTAATTACCCTATCATGCTCTCTAGCAGTGGCATAAGCAAGTATATATGAAAATTAAGCAAAATGCCAAGTAAGGGAGCGAATGCGATACCTCCACGCGCTCGGCATGGGGACGACGGGTCCGGCCGAACTCGTGCTCCCGGGACAGTTAATACATGAATATTACAGCAATGGAAATATGCCCACTCCACGCAAGGAGGTAAAGGGTGACACAACGGGGCCCGGGAGGACTGAATACGGGTTGACGGACGGCTTTCCGCATAGCTTCGGCAGCACCCGAACTAGTGACGGTGGGGCCCACGTGCTGTCCTGAGGGGCCGTGTGGGACCCGGTGTCACCAATGTGGTGGGGACACTGGTGGAAGCGATCCCCGGGCTGGCGGCACGCTGGAACGTCGCCCGGAGGTCGGGCGGCTCCGATCGGCACCCGTCGGGTTTGCTGTCCACGGACTGGTGGTTGCTGTTTTGCAGCGCGCGCTCCGGCGAGAATGGACGCTGCGATCAGCCCCGATGTCGGATCGACACGAGACTGGCGCCGTTGGAAAGCTAGCTTGAAGTTCTTCAACCTAGTCCCAAAGATCTGGCCTGGATCTCCCCGGATCTTGACTTATGGAATTTTCAATCTCCTGTTGTACAGTAACCAAAGACTCAGGCCTGCAGAGAACGTGACTGTTGATTGTCTTTGACCGTGATGTGGATGTCCGAATTCGAAGATGTGTTCTTCAGAAAAGTTGTTGTAAATTGAGATGGGAAGATGGAAAAATTGGTTTGGACACGTTTGGATGTGTCTATGATTTCCTGTGATTTGTTCAGTGGACAAAGGTCGGATCTGGGATCTGGCTGAAAGTACTGTAGCTTCAGTAGAACATGAATTTTGAAAAAAAGGTAGAAGGATGTTCAAAATTTAAGAAAACTTTTGGTGGTAGGGGACGATGGATAGAGCACACAGTTAAATTGGGAGGTCTAAATAAAATCAAAAGGGTGGTCGAAGGAGGAGAACTCAGGGCTACTGTCACTGTAGACAGTGACAGAACAGATCTGAGATTGAGAGTTGAAAGAAATGGTAAAGATATGAAACGGTGGCTTTTGAACTTCAATTTTTTTGTGGAGAAGGGGATAGAAGATAGGAACCAACCCTCAAAATTTCAAATCGATCAGAACTCGTGGCTGGCTTCAGGAATTCTCGAACTACACCTCTGTCCAGCAGGACAGAAAACCGAAGACGATCCCGTGGCGGCTCGAAGGCGGCACGAACGGCGGCGGTGGCAGCACAGACGATCACCGGAGGTTGAGAGGAGATGATAGAAGGTAGAATAACTCTAGAACTTGAGGTTGGAGGAGAAGAACACCAGGGGGAGAGAGGAACAAGGGCACACCCTTCAATGGCTCAAGCCAAATTTACATTTTTTTCTTCATTAATCTCTAATGACAATATACATAGGCTTATATAGAAAATGGCAAGGAGTGGGGGGCTGGGAATTTCGTGGGAAATAAGTCATTTTCTTCCCCCATGTGGTCAAAACTCAAAAAAAAATAAATTACATATGAATGGAGCACTCCTTTGACTAGGTAGGTAAGGTAGGTGGCCAACCTTTGAAATTTTAACCCCTTTGTCTCCCATGTGGTCAATTAGCATTCAAACCTTCTAGATGGCCACCTAGGATGGTTGACCAGCCCCACATGGATGAGGTGGACCAATGGGGAAGGGGAGGGGGCCCCCTAACTGGACCTACTACACATTTGCATAAAAACCCACACAATCCTAGGGAATGACACATTGGCTTACAAAGCCTTACAATTGTACATATACTTTCCCAAGGATATAAAAGTAAATAAAAGGACTCAGATGTAAAAATAAAAGTTAATGCTCGGCGTCGATTCCCATCACCTGAAGATGAAACACTGGAGGTGAACCAAGCCCAACAGATCGCCTGGCAGCTGCACTTTGATGGAGCTTCAAGAATAGAAACAACCCTGTCTGAACACACAAAAGTACGGGCCGGGGCTGGCATCATCCTTAAATCCCCTGAGGGAGAAGTATTTCATACATCCTGCTCCATTAACAAGCCCTGCACAAATAACGAGGTAGAGTATGAAGCTCTGATCATCGGTCTCCAAGTCACTTTGCAAATGGAAATTAAAATGCTACAAGTATTTGGCGATTCATTATTGGTCGTAAAGCAAGTCTATTGACAGTTTGATGTACGAAAACTCGAACTACTCCCTTACCATGCTAAGGCGAAACGGCTCATGCAACAGTTCTACCTCATTGAGATAGGCCACGTCGCCAGGGGGAAAATGCACAAGCCGATGCACTGCAGAAATTGGCAAGTTCATTGACAGTCCCGCCAGATGGATCCCTCAGCGTCAGGGTGGTGAATCAGCACCAAGTGCCTAGCATGATAGAAGGGCCAGAGGAAGAAGAACTTGAGGCCGCCACAGTGGAAGCCATTAGCCTACCCGACTGGAGGGACCCCCTTTTGTAGTGGTTTAAATATCAGCAGCTGCCCAGGCAAAGGGAAGAGAAGATCAAGTTAATTAGAACAAAGGACTCTTACGAGGTCCGGAACGGGATCCTATTCTGAATTATGGCAGACGCCAAATGGAAGGTGCTCCTCCGATGTTTATCCACTGAAGAAGCTTGGAAAGTCATGAAAGAGGTTCACGCCGGAACAACTGGTGCACATCAGGCAGGACCGAAAATGAAGATTGAAATAAAGAAACTCGACTACTATTGGCCGACAATGTTCGACGACTGCTGCAAGTATGCCAAGTCTTGTCAGAAATGCCAGGAGCACGCCACGATGCTTAGAAGGCCGCCTGTGCCGCTGCATCCAACACTGCCGAGTTGGCCTTTTGCCCAATGGGGAACAGACGTCGTGGGTCCACTGCCTGCATCATCCTCTGGGTGCAAGTACATCTTGGCCGCAACTGATTACTCCTCTCGCTGGGCGGAAGCTGTTGCCTTAAAAGAAGTGACAGGGGAAATCATTGTCAGGTTTGTCTGCCGCAACATCATGTTCTGGTTTGGCACTCCGAACCGAATTATCTCAGACAATGGAAGTCACTTCCGTAACCAGAAAGTCTACAGGCTGGTAGAAAAGTACAAGATTGACTGGAGGACGTCAACCCCTTATAACCCAAAGGCCAATGGCTTGGCTGAAGCTTTCAATAAAACTCTTTGTACTCTCCTGTCCAAAATTGTTAGTTCAAACAAGAGAGACTAGGAAGAAAAAATGTACGAGGCCCTGCGGGCATACCGAACTGTATACAAAACTCCAACGGGTTGTTCACCCTTCTCCTTGGTGTATGGCTCAGAGGTAATTGTTCCCATCGAGCTGGAAATACCGTCCCTTCGGGTCGCAATCCAGCACGGGTTGGTCCGGGAAGAACAAACAAATGTCAAGCGAAGGCTCGAAGATCTCTCCAACTTAGAGGGGAAACAGCTCCAAGCCCAGCAGAACATCCAGGTCTATCAGGCCCGGATAGCTCGCGCCTTCGTCAAGGAACGTGAATTCAAGAAGGGTGACCTCGTTATGGTGAAGAGAAGAGAAGTCATGGCTTCCAATCCCAAGGGCAAGCTGAATGAGAATTGGCTTGGACCCTATGTAGTCCAGAAAGTCAACGAAGGCGGAGCGTATGTAATCGTTGACCATCGGGGGGAGGTTTAGTTTCCGCCCCTCAATGGTAGGCATCTGAGGTTGTACCACGCTCCGATTCTCCCATTCAATGAATAATGCATTTCTCCGCCTCGCCCCGGGTGAATTTGCATTACTATTGCCCAGATGGTTTGGGCACTATTTATCTTGCGTTTCAAAAAAAGAGAAGAACAAAAAGAGAAAAAAAAAGAAGAAAAAAAAGGAAAAAAAGGAAAAAAAAGAAAAATAAGAAAGACAAGATAAGAAAAAAAAGGGAAAAGGAGGGGAGGAATAAGTCTCCCTTTATTAACACTCACTCTTATCTTCGAGTATCACAATAAACGAATCAGCCATGTCAGCCCTCGACACCTTGTCGGCACTGACGAAGGACACCCCACCTGAACCTTTCGTCCGGGGTTGGGGAATCAACCTTTCCCCTTGCTTTGGCACCAGCCCCGTGTCAATGAAAAAACCACGTCGGTCTCCGACTCCCTGTCGGCATCGATAAACAAACCTGTGGTCTGGACCTTTCGCCCGGTTCCATGAACAAAAAGACCCTTGCTTTGGCACCAACCCCGTGTCAATGAACAAACCACGTCGGTCTTCGACTCCCTGTCGGCATCGATAAACAAACCTGTGGTCTGGACCTTTCGCCCGGTTCCATGAACAAAAAGACCCTCGCTATGGCACCAACCTCGTGTCAATGAACAAACCACGTCAGTCTCCGACTCCCTGTCGGCATCGATAAACAAACCTGTGGTCTGGACCTTTCGCCCGGTTCCATGAACAAAAAGACCCTTGCGTTGGCACCAACCCCGTGTCAATGAACAAATCACGTCGGTCTCCGACTCCCTGTCGACATCGATGAACAAACCCGTGGTCCGGACCTTTCGCCCAGTTCCATGAACAAAAAGACCCTTGCTTTGGCACTAACCCCGTGCCGATGAACAAACCACATCGGTCTCCGACTCCCTATCGGCATCGATGAACGAACCAGTGGCCCGGACCTTCCGTCTAGTGCCATGAACAAAAAGACCCTTGCTTTGGCACTAACCCCGTGCCGATGAACAAACCACGTCGGTCTCCGACTCCCTGTCGGTATCGATGAACGAACCAGTGACCTGGACCTTCCGTCTGGTTCCACGAATAAAAATACCCTTGCTTTGGCACTAACCCCGTGTCAATGATTAAACCACGTCGGTCTCCGACTCCTTGTCGGCACCGACGCACAAACCTGTGGCCCAGACCTTCTGTCTGAAGCCATGAACAAAAGGCCCTTGCTTTGGCATTAACCCCGTGTCAATGAATAAACCACCTCAATATTACAACTCCCAGTCCCACCGACGAATAAACCCTTGGCTTGGACCTTCCATCCAAGTGGATGAATAAAAAGAATACCTTTGCTTGGCTCGGACCTTCCGTCCATGTCGATGAACAAAAAGAACCTCCTGGCTTGGCTCGGACATTCCGTCCAAGTCGATGAACAAAAAGAACCTCCTTGCTTGGCTCGGACCTTCCGTCCAAGTCGATGAACAAAAAGAACGCCTTTGCTTGGCTCGGACCTTCCGTCCAGGTCGATGAACAAAAAGAACCTCCTTGCTTGGCTCGGACCTTCCGTCCAAGTCGATGAACAAAAAGAACTTCCTTGCTTGGCTCGGACCTTCCGTCCAGGTCGATGAACAAAAAGAACCTCCTTGCTTGCCTCGGACCTTCCGTCCATGTCGATGAACAAAAAGAACCTCCTGGCTTGGATCGGACCTTCCGTCCAAGTCGATGAACAAAAAAAACTTCCTTGCTTGGCTCGGACCTTCCGTCCAGGTCGATGAACAAAAAGAACCTCCTTGCTTGGCTCGGACCTTCCGTCCATGTCGATGAACAAAAAGAACCTCCTGGCTTGGCTCGGACCTTTCGTCCATGTCAATGAACAAGAATAAACCTCTTTCGCTTCGGCTTGTTCCTTCCATCTAAGTCAATGAACAAAAAACCCCTTGGACCGCGTGAACACGCGGTGGAGCGGTTCCCTCATCCCTTCGCTGAAGGAGTGGGCGGTCTCCCGCGAATTAGCACCAGACCAGCATGCCACTAGCCCGGAAGAATAGGCATCTTGTCAAAGAACTCTACACTCGTGAGCCTCGCGCACTTGTCCCTCGCTTGCGCCACCCGCGAGTGGGGGGCATTTGTGGACATCAAAAAAATGATGATGACGATGATGATCATACGACACTTGCGTCTACGCGTTCAAGTGCAAGTCGAAGATGAGAGGGCCGAACAAACCCATACCTCGCCCAACCAGGACGAGAACTCACTTGGTGGTCCGCCATCCGTTAAGGAAGCCACCGGGCAGAAGATACGGTCACAACTCTACGACCGGCCATGCTGAGAGTAGAATCAAAGAAAAGGCGGGAACTCGGGCACAGCCCGGCATGCACCGAAAGTCACGTAAAGTCTGGACCGAGCCCCAGAAGCTACGAACGGAACATTGATGAGGCCATGCATCGCAACTAAAACATTCCGGGAATGCCAACGTTCATATAAATGGCCGCGCTTCTGAGAAGAATCACCTTGAGGCTTAAAACGGCACCACCCCATGATTGGTTTAAAATGGCACCACCCCCTTTGCATTGCTTTAATCCGGTGCACCCCTTGGCATACCCGACGTACTCACAAAAGGGCCATTATTCCTTGAAATGCTTAATATGGCGCCACCTCTTACAACCTTACCCGGCGCGCTAATTTCATGTGGGTTTCAAACGGCTTAGGGGAATAGTGACCGCGCCGTTTTAACCTCATCCTATCCCATCTCTAGCATGATACTCTGTTCGGCATAAATGTGATGCACAGGGGACATTCAATGCCCGACGCTCTGTCTCTGCCTCCGTTCGATAGCACAGGAGCGGCAGCGGCGAAGCAACCCTTGCGGACCTACCACCATCTCATCCTCGGACGAACAGCAGCGTACGGCGCGAACCAGCGTCGTCCAGCGCACCATGTCAACTTCGAGCTTCATCGCGGATGAGGTGGAAGTGGCAGGAACCTCCCAGGTGAGCCATTCTATAAAAGGGGCATTACTATGAAAACGAAGGGAAGAGGCTGGCTCTCTCCCTCGGCTGGGCAGTGTGCAACGGGAGAAGAAAGGGAAAGAGAGGTGAGATCTTCTGAGAGGAAGAGTCCGCCGAAGAGAAAAGAAGATGCTTCCTCACGTCAGAGAGGTGAGATGAAGTGAAGAGAGGGGAGTGAGGGTGAGGGGTGGTTCCGAGAGGGAGAAGCCTGTTCTCTCTCTCTCTCCTCCGTCTAATGCTATTCTCTCTCTCCGTCGAATGTATTCTCCTTTTTTTGTAATGCTTTCATTTCCATCTTCTCGGTATCAAGACTCCTTCCCCAGTTTGTGTGGATGAATAAAGGAGAACCTTTTTTTGAAAGCTCAGTCTCCGTTGCTCTGGTCCTTGCTTCCCATTCTCACTCTCCGATCATCCGGGGCTCTTTGAGGTCTGCCGCTCCATGGCATGACCCTCAAGATAACACACTCGATGGATGAATACTTCTTGCCCTACTGTGGCAAACATTTGTCCCACTTCGAAAATCATCGCCCGTGAGTCGTGGTCGCTCTCGTAGGCTGGCCCTCGAGCGTTCCACACTCACACTTGGGCTAACGGACTGCCGTGAGGCCGTTCCGCATTTTTGAGAGTTTACCCAGGAGTAATCCGTGTGGTGGCTTTCGCTTCTCTCTGGCAAGTCCCGGTCCAGGGGAGGTGCTGCCCAATTTTCGCCAAGGCTAGGAACGCACAACAACAGGTGAACGAGTTAAACTAATAAAGAACAAACTGAGGCCTTTGTGAGCAAACTACCTGAATAAAATGCTTAGACGTTCATGTTGTTTCATCATAATAAATGATTAAAATGGTTAACGCTCTTAAAACCTCCTCATTACTAGCTTGATCTATCAACAGAGCGAGCAAATCAACCCTTGAATCAACCTACGGGTGAAAGAAAAAGAAAACACAGTAAACAGAGCTTTGAAACAACCCCATATAGCTATTCCGGCGCGAGTTAAAGTGGCGCGGCCACTGTTCCACCGCGCCATTTTAAACCTCCTCACAAAAGCCCCCATTTCCTTCTTTGAATGCTAAAACGGCGTGCCCTCCCTCTTCAGATCCTAAAATGGCGCGCCCATTTCCATTCCAAACCACATACACGGCGCGCCGGTTTAACCCCTTGTTCCTTCCTTTTCCACCCCAAAAATGGCGCGCTCCATTGCGTTACCCTTACACTCCACTTAATCCAGCACCGTGTGAAACGGCGCGCCCTCCTCCTCTCTTGCTTCTTGTGGCACCTTAAAACGGCACGGCCCTTGTGCCATGTTAATTCGGCGTGCACCCCCCTTTATGTTTGAGCCTTAATCCGGCGTGCCCCTTTGATTCCCTTAAACCGGCGCGCCCCTTGGCCTTCCTTGATCCGGCGCTCCCCTTGGCCTTCCTTAAACCGGCGTGCCCCTATTCTCTCTTGGCATCTCCCACTAAACCGGCGTGCCCCTCTTATGCAACCCATAACTGGCGCGCGCTCCCCTTGTAACACCTACATAACCGGCGCGCCCCTCCCCTCTCTTCGGTCCCTTATCCGGTGCGCCCTATCCTCTCTTGGTATCTCCCTAAACCGGCGTGCCTGAAAGAGAGAGAATGATTAATCAGATAAGAGAAAAGACTTGAAGCTAATGAATAAAACTAATCAAAAGTTTCCTCCCTGCTATAATCAAAATTTTGTTCCGGGGGCTCCGCCCCTGGAAACCCCCGCGAGGGGCGCTGCCCCCTTGAACCCCGCGACCTGACCACGCAGGTCGATCCGCGTGCGAGGGCACACGTTGGCAAGTTCGGGTTTCACTTTTAACAACTCGCTTCCCTGGACTGTGAGTGAAGAGAAAAGCAATGATGCCCCGTGGTATCGGACGTGGACCTCGGAATCCCCGACATGTTCATGATCCGTGCACCTCTTGGGCCGATAGTCCATCAGCTTGACCCACTTCTTTCGGGATCTGATCCCGCATCCGCATTAAACTAGTCGTACCTATGGCAGACATCCGTACGGTTTTATCGTCGTCTTCGACGCTACAAATGCGGACTTCCATCCAAACATGAAATGGTCCGTGAGTGACCAACATATACGTATCTATGAACATTTTACGCCCCAACGCGGGTTCGTTTGAACGTGACCCGAGATCTTTGTTCTCGCTTTATTACCATGAATTTCAGGCCGTAGGGCCCTTATTCCCGGTAATCAATCAATGGTGTTCCCCCGTATGGGGGATGTAAATAACGCTGTGGTCTTTACGGCATGGCAGGTTTTGGTCCTGACACGAACTACACAATTGTCTGATTAGTCAGATCGCGCGCACTATGGGCTTCCATGAAGCCCGAATAAATCGTCACTTTGTGACTGGCACGCCCTCGCACTAAATAAATGAATGAACCCTGATCAAAAAATGAACCGATTCTTTCCGAATTTTAGTGCGTCCACAGTAACCAACCAGACGGCCCTCTTTTTCAGCCGACCGAAAGAAGAGGAAAAAAGAATTCACACCATTTCCCATTTTTTAGGTAAACGTGATCACCTTTCTCATTTTTGGGGTCCTCAGCCCCTAGCGATCACACCACCCCCACGCACGCACTTTTCTATTTCTTTTGTTCTCATCCTCCACTAAAACCCACGCGGAGAGTCATTTCCCACGGCGATTCTCGTATTGTTCTTTTATTTCTACCTATTCTTTCATTCCTACGCAAACCCGCGCGGTGTATCATTTCCCACGGTGGTATTCTTGTGTAAACCCGCGCGGAGAGTCATTTCCCGTGGCGGTTCCCTCTCCCTTTTAATTTCAGTCATTTCATTTCTACAATTTA
The DNA here is from genome assembly GCA_022559845.1 of Amorphophallus konjac. Classification (NCBI taxonomy): domain Eukaryota; kingdom Viridiplantae; phylum Streptophyta; class Magnoliopsida; order Alismatales; family Araceae; genus Amorphophallus; species Amorphophallus konjac. The sequence goes on along the minus strand of CM040121.1, from coordinate 192,085,198 downwards.
AATTTGGCACCATTCCCATCCCTCCGAGGCCCGCAGCGAGTCACTTCCCGCCATGGCCATTTAATTTTCATAATTTTATTTTTATAATTTAAATTCTGCACCATTCCCATCCCTCCAAGGCCCACGGCGAGTCACTTCCCGCCATGGCCATTTAATTTTCATACTTTTATTTCTGTAATTTAAATTCTGCACTATTCCCATCCTCCCAAGGCCCGCGGCGAGTCACTTCCCGCCATGGCCGTTTAATTTCTACATTTTAATTTCAGCACCTCCCATCCCCATTTCAATTCCAGTTAAAACCCGTGGAGAGTAATATCCCGCTGCGGTCCACTTCTCTCTTCTTTCGTGTCTTTCCTATCATCTCATAAAGCACGTGTTATAATCATTCTCATCCCTCAATAGGGCCCTTTCGAGATGCCACTCCTTCTCTCCGTGTGATGTCATTCACATCTTGGCGATCACTGTGGGACTTCTTTTTACTTTCTTTGGTTACCCATGTGTCATTGGCACCTGCATGTGCCCCTCCACTCGGCACCCACGTGTGCCCCTCCTTATTGTGCCCACGTGCGCTACAATTGTGCTCCCATCAGCACTTTTACCATTTAATTTTCATCCCTCGTGAACCACGTGCACTTCCCCCCAGTCCCTTGTGGTTTCTCGAGAGGTTTGTGTTGTTTCGGAATAGAGAGCGGTAATATCTTGTTCTGTCTATTTTGTGTTTGCATATCTCTGTTCCCTCTATTCTGTTTGTATGTTTCATATATCTCTGTTATATATACAACACTGCATTTGCATTGCATCCTCCCCTCTTTTTTACACTTTTTAGGGTTACCCTCTCTCGGTGAAGGATTTACTCTCCGTTCGGGAATTCCTCTCGACAGACTAGGATCTCCTCCATCGGGACCTCCGTAAGTCCCCGACAGCAAAGGATTCCCTCTTCATTCACTGGGCTGGTTGTACCATCGAAGTTCCTCGAAGCTAGTTGACCCATTCGTGGTGAGACGAGTGACCTTAGTTGACACGGCGGTGAATCAAATTGTAACTAGGGTCATCTCTATTTTGTGTGAACTTCAGATTTGTTAAAACAAAAAAAATAGAAAATAGAAAAATAACAAAAAAGGGGCGTAAGAGCATCCACTTGTTTGATAATCTCTGCTATTTGTTTGATGGTGCATGTTTTTACGTTCCGAGAAAATTCTGAAAATGGCCCACGAGTGTTTTGAGGAGTACCACCCGGGTCGTGGCCACTCAGCCGACCCACATGTCCATGCAATGGACGCAGGCCCTTCCCATGAGCCCTCACAAGAGGTGCATGCTATTGCAGGGGACACATCCTCATCCCAAGACATGTCCTCCCTGTTGGGTGTTCTTACTAACACAGAGCTCAGTCCTGAGCAACTCCGAGCCTTTCAGGCCATTCTAAAGGGGAAATTTGTTTCTCCCGCTCCCCAGGAACCAACTCCAGCCATCACACCCCTCCAGGAGTCGGTATAGGCTATCCCCTCTCCTTCACCAGTACATGTCATTTCTTCTCCTTCGCTTCAAGGGCAGGCAAGTCAACAGCCTCCCTCTTTCCAATTCCCTTCACAATCTCAAACCCCGGCCATTCCTCACACACCACTTCAGCCAGGCCCATCTACTAGCAGGCCGCCATACCCCTCTGGTTTAGGGTTCCCTTCTCAGGCCTCCGGGAGGCCTCTTCCTCCTCAGTGGCAGGTGCCACCTTCACCCACCGATGACCTCTGATCAGTCCTCAACAAGTTGAATAAAATGGATGAGCAATATTGGGACTTGTAAAAGATGGTGGACGTAAAGTCCACCCCTGAGGTCTCCCTGCCAATCCTTCCAGTGTCCCTTCTCCCTCTCTCAGAAATGCGTACGTACCGAAGGTACAACAGCACTGGCAACCCCTTCATTCACCTCAAGGATCTCATGTATGAATCCTCCTTCTCGTAAAATGATAAAAGGTCCCTGGCATATCTCTTCTGGAGATCATTGGATGGCCCAGCTCTAGAATGGTTCTATTCCCAAGAGCCGAGCAAGGCTGAAAACTTTGATGCAGTTGAAAAGAAATTCCTACAGAAGTACCGAGATCGGGTCGGCCCATCTCTTTCAATTACCGACCTGGTGGCTGAAAAAAAGAGGGCGGATGAAAATTTCATCCAATATGCTGATAGATGGAGGTCCTTGGCTGAAAGAATAAGGGATACCCTCTCCGATCCTGAGCAAATAAAGATGATCATGTCTAATGCCACCCCGCAGTTTAGGCACGTCTTGGCCATGAATAAGCCCACCAACATGGAGGAGCTGTATGAGAGAGCGAGATATGTCCAAACCTAGTTGAAAGACTCCCCTCTCATGAACATGTTTGAGCCGGCAAAGCCCAGGATGGTCAGGAAAACAAACACTGGTGTCCAAGGTGGAGTAACAAAAGGGGTTGTAACAAATGAGCAAGTGAGCACAGTTGGCAGCCCCAACCAACCCAAGATTTCCACACATGCCATGACTTCCCCTCCAGCAGGGACAATATGATGGGGACATCGAAGCAAGATCGTCCACATTTTGTTTGCATATATGTCCTTTTATATTTGTATGTATACCCTTGTGTTATATGGGTACGTAATTGTAAGTCCTAGTGGGTTTATATGCAAAATTCCAGTAGGTCTAAGCAAGGGCGCCCCCATCCCATTCCCATTGGTCCACCTAGGCCATGTGGGGCTGGTCAAACCATCCTAGGTGGCCATCTAGAAGGTTGAATGTCAAATGACACATGGGTAGACAAAGGGATTAAAAATTCAAAGGTAGGCTACCTACCTTTCAATCTTGTCCCCCCCCTTGGTCAAGGGGGCGCCCCCCTCCCTTTTTTTCCAATTTATTTTTTGTAAAATTTGATTAGAACAAATTAGTTCTAAACCTTAGATCTAGGGGCATTAGAGGTCTTTTTCCCTTTACTATATATAGCATGTATTTATCATTTTGTGGAATTAATGAAGAAGAAAATCCATTTGGAGCATTGGTGATTTGCGCCCCCCCCTCTTCCTTCCTCTGGTTTCATCTTCCCCAACCCCATTTCTAGAGTGGTATCTCTTCTATCTCCTCCCCCCCACCTCTGATTCTCATCTCCGGTGCCGCCGCCGCTGTTCGTGCCGCCATCGAGCCGCCGCGAAGCCGATTCTGGAGTGCTGCCCAAGGTGCTGTCCTGCTAGACAGAGGTGTGCTACTAGAATTTATGCTCTCCACCTCGACGTCCTCTTGAGCTGAAAATTTCAGTGTGTGTTCTTACCTTGAATCCCCTTCTCCACATAAATTTTCACGTCCAAATTCCTTCTTTTTCTATTTTCCCATTTTCGGTCTTCAAGTCATCCCAGATCTACCAGGTTTCTGTCTACAGTGACAGCAACCCTAATTTTTCCATCTCCCGACCACTTTTTAATTTTCCCATGAGCTTCCAAATTTACTGGAAGTTCTTTCCACCTTCCCCTATCACATAGAATTTTCTTGATGTTTCGTCAGCCCTCCACATATTTTCTAAAATTCGCCCAAGTTTCCAAATCTATTCTGTCTACCTAAGTCCAGATCCGACCCTTCGCCAGTATAAACTCTCTAGAAAATCCAAACTTCCATATTTTCTAGATCTAAAAATATTCCTGGTTTCCTCTCTTGAACTTATATAACGTTTCTGAAGAACCCAACTTCAGATTCGGAGGTCTACCTACTGGTCAACACCAACTCTCAGGAAAATCAGTTTCTGCCTGAGCAGATTTGAAATGGGGAACAGCAGCCATCAAAATTCGTCCACTAGAAATACAGAGCTGGTGATTTTTCTATAATCCTATAGGGTCGAAGCCCTTCAAAGCAGCTTTCCAACGGCACCAGTTTCGTCACATTCTGACATCGGTGCTGGTCACAGTGAGCGATCTCATCGAGTCGCGCGCCTGAAAACAGCAAGTGCAGGTTCGAGGCCGGTTATTCCGGCAGGTGACGATTGGAGCCGTCCGGCTTCCGACCGACGTTCCAGCGCGCCGCCACCATAGGGGAGTACTCCTCCAGGCGTCCCCACTATAGCGGTGCCGCCCGGTCCCACATGGCCCCTCCGACCAGTACGTGGGCCCCACGGTAGCGAGTACGTGTGCTGCCGAAACATCGCAAGACGCTGCCCGTCAATCCAGAATCAGTCCTCCCGGGCCCACTTGTGTAGCCCTTTACCTCCCTGCATGGAGTGGGCAGTAGTTCTTTTCTGTAACCTTTGTGTATTAATTGTCCCGGGAGTACGAGTTCGGCCGGGTCCGTCTTCCCCACGCCGAGAGCGTGGAGGTATCGTGTTCACTCCTATACTTGGCATTTACTTTATTCATATATACTTGTTTATGCCGCTGCTAGATATCATGCTAGGATCATAGCTCGCTATATTTTGTGATATCACCGCTGCTGCGAGAGAGAGCGTGACCATCCCGTGACCCGATCCGGGCACAAGAGAGAACCGACCACCCTAGCTCACTGCTGGTTTCTCAACCGCGCACGTCCGACGCTTCCCTCGAAAAGGGATAATCATGAGCTTGTTTAGAGTCCGAGGATCGCATATCCATTTGGAGTTGAGTCCGTGGTCCGTCCCGCATAAATTTGGTATCAGAGCCTGGTTGAGTCTAGGGTGTCTAATAAAAAAAAAGTGTCATTTACGTCTAGTCATCGTCTAAGTCGGTCTTAGGAATTACATTTGCATACCATTAATCGGTATATAAAAGGGTGTTGTTCGAACATTAGGCTACGCCTATCGGGAAGGCCGCACACTTGCACGAGTGATCTTCGGATCCATTAGCTCCGCCACGTACCGAGTCTTGGTTTACGTCTAGGTTCCTTAGTGTGCATGCATTCCAACCTTGCATAGTCGGTCTAGTGTCTTGTCACCGTGTGTATGCATGTCCATGTCCGCTACCCATGGCCGTTCCCCAAGACCATACGTCCGAGTGGTCATCCTTTGTGGCCCAATTCAATACCATCATGGCCCGAGCCTTTGATTTTACCCCTCTCATTACTAAAGCCACTCTACCCAATGGGTCCACAACGGAACTCCATTTCACTGATAGGGAGTCGGATAATTGGATTTCTCTTGATATCGTGGAGTCCCTCTCCAAGACAGGCGAGATTGTCCGCAATGGTGATTTTGCTTGTGTCAAGTTCCAAAGGAAGATCGGCTCCGTTCTTTACTCCGATGGCGCATGGTGCCGGATCGGCACACTTGCTAGCCCATGCATCATTTTAGGGCAAACATGGTTAGGAGAGAGAAAGGCCAATCTTGACTGGGACAAGAGGACTTGCACCTTATACCCACCTTACCTACCCGGCAAGATCATCCTCAAGGATAGGGCTCAGTCGAGCACCCTCGTATTTCCAGCCACCAAACCCCAGTGGCCCACTCCACATTCGGAACCATTACATTTGGAGCCACCTCCGCCCGAGCCGCCCGTGTTTCTTACAGGTACGCTATACATAGCCGAGCCACTTCTTAGTTGGCTCAAGGATGGCTTGGTCCCACCTCCATATCCATCTATGGACCCTACCCTACCTATAGTGCCCGTCAACTCCTACCACACTACATTCCGCTCTAGTCACCATGTTGACACATTGGGTGACCTTATTTTGGGATTAGATTCACAATGGAAGTTGACGCAGTTATTGGTCCGAAGCTTCAACCAACCCACTAGTCTTGGCTTCACCCATCCGGTCTTAGGGTCCATTACCTCCGTATACACCGTGGGTTGTGTCACCACGGAGATTCTCTTGTTCCTTCCCTTATCGACCGAGCATACCTTTGCTCCATTTATCCCGAGGGAGGAACCATATCTTCTATACACGGTCCCATCTACCACGATGGATGGAGGTGACCATCACCTTCATGAATTTCAAACATGGGACTATGTAACGGAGGAACCGAGGGGTCACACATTCTTTGACCCATTCGACCCCTTCCCTAGTGGGCTTCGTGACCCATCACTTCCTTCATACCTTGTCGGGGAAGTCCACTTTCACACCCCTTTCCCACAGGTCGGGCCATCTACACCCACCAAGCCCGTCCATGATACACCAACATCCGGTTCTTCTAGCCCTCTCAAGTCTCCCAAATCCAAAGGGCCGTCCATGCATGACTGGGTCATACTTGGACGTTTAGATGTTCCCCATGCCACCCATCTTCGATTACATAACATGCATGCATGACACACATTCGGGTGTCCAGGTCCGCCGTCACCTATGTACGGGTCGAACTAACAATAGGTTTGTCTCGAGTCATGCATGAGTCAGTTTCTTGTTTGTGTGGTTTGCATACGTGTGTTAGCACATAGTGAGTCTGCATGTGTCTTGTGCGAGCTCGTTGTCGGTCTCTTATGAGTGAGAGGCGAGTGGAACTGCTCAATGAGTATGGGATCAGTTCTATATCCATGTCCCGGATCTAGTCACCTACAGGGACTCAGCGGTGATTCCTAGTGAGTCTTTGAGCCGCCTCCTTCCCCTTGAGAGTGACCCCACCCGGAGTGTTCCACCACTAGCCTCTTCCCATAGCAGCATGCGTATATCGAGTATATACGGAATGAGCAGGTGACGATCACTTGGAGTGGAGCGTACCCGCGCTACTTGGTACGGTGACGGACGGATCCGCCGGAGCTACTCGAGCAGTCACCCCCTTTACTCGACGGGGTCGAGTTCTTCCCACCCGGGGAGAATTGATGGGGACATCGAAGCAAGACCATCCCCATTTTGTTTGCATTTATGTCCTTTTATATTTGTATGTATACCCTTGTGTTATATGGGTACGCAATTGTAAGTCCTAGTGGGTTTATATGCAAAATTCTAGTAGGTCCAAGCAAGGGGGCCCCCAGCCCTTTCCCATTGGTCCACCTAGGCCATGTGGGCTGGTCAAACCATCCTAGGTGGCCATCTAGAAGGTTGAATGTCAAATGACACATGGGTAGACAAAGGGATTAAAAATTCAAAGGTAGGCTACCTACCTTTCAATCTTGTCCCCCCCCCCCTTGGTCAAGGGGGCGCCCCCATCCCTTTTTTTCATTTTATTTTTTGTAAAATTTGATTAGAACAAATTAGTTCTAAACCCTAGATCTAGGGGCATTAGAGGTCTTTTTCCCTTTACTATATATAGCATGTATTTATCATTTTGTGGAATTAATGAAGAAGAAAATCCATTTGGAGCATTGGTGATTTGCGCCCCCCCCTCTTCCTTCCTCTGGTTTCATCTTCCCCAACCCCATTTTTAGAGTGGTATCTCTTCTATCTCCTCCCCCCCACCTTTGATCCTCATCTCTGGTGCCGCCGCCGCCGTTCGTGCCGCCATCGAGCCGCCGCGAAGCCGATTCTGGAGTGCTGTCCAAGGTGCTATCCTGCTGGACAGAGGTGTGCTACGAGACTTTTTTCTCTCCACCTCGACGTCCTCTTGAGCTGAAATTTTCAGAGTGTGTTCTTACCTTGAATCCCCTTCTCCACATAAATTTTCACATCCAAATTCCTTCTTTTGCTATTTTCCCATTTTCGGTCTTCAAGTCATCCCAGATCTGCCAGGTTTCTGTCTACAGTGATAGCAACCCTGCGTTTTCCATCTCCTGACCACTTTTTGATTTTCTCAGGAGCTTCCAAATTTATTGGAAGTTCTGTCCACCTTCCCCTATCACCACGAATTTTTTTTATTTTTCTTCAGCCCTCCACATATTTTCTAAAATTCTCCAAAGTTCCCAAATCTGTTCTGTCTGCCTCAGTCCAGATCCGACCCTTCACCATTATAAACTCTCAAAAAATCCAAACTTCCATATTTTCCAGATCTAAAAATATCCATGGTTTCCTCTCTTGAACCTCTACAATGTTTCTGAAGAACCCAACTTCAGATTCGGAGGTTTACCTATCGGTCAACGCCAACTCTCAGGAAAATCAGTTTCTGTCTGAGCAGATCTAAAATGGGGAACAGTAGCCTTCAAAAATCGTCCACCAGAAATACAGAGCTGGTGATTTTTCTGTGATCTCATAGGGTCTAAGACCTTCGAAGCAGCTTTCCAACGGCGCCAGTTTCGTCGCATTCTGACATTGGTGCTGGTCACAGTGAGCGATCTCGCCGAGTTGCGCGCCTGAAAATAGCAAGTGCAGGTCCGTGGCCGGTTATTCCGGCGGGTGACGATCGGAGCCGCCCGGCTTCCGACCGACATTCCAGCGCGCCGCCACCCTAGGGGAGTACTCCTCCAGGCGTCCCCACTACAGCGGTGCCACCCGGTCCCACACGGTCCCTCCGACCAATACGTGGGCCCCATGGTAGCGAGTACGTGTGCTGCCGAAACGTCGCAAGAAGCTGCCCGTCAATCCAGAATCGGTCCTCCCGGGCCCACTTGTGTAGCCCTTTACCTCCCTGCGTGGAGTGGGCAGTAGTTCTTTGCTGTAACCTTTGTGTATTAATTGTCCCGGGAGTACGAGTTCGGCCGGGTCCGTCTTCTCCACGCCGAGAGCGTGGAGGTATCGTGTTCGCTCCTATACTTGGCGTTTGCTTTATTCATATATACTTGTTTATGCCACTGCTAGATATCATGCTAGGATCATAGCTCGCTATATTTTGTGATATCACCGCTGCTGCGAGAGAGAGCGTGACCATCCCGTGACCCGATCCGGGCACAAGAGAGAACCGACCACCCTAGCTCACTGCCGATTTCTCAACCGCGCACGTCCGATGCTTCCCTCGAAAAGGGACAATCATGAGCTTGTTTAGAGTCCGAGGATCGCATATCCATTTGGAGTCGAGTCCGTGGTCCATCCCGCATCACAATACCCCTCGCATCCTCCACCACAAAATAATCCTCCCCAGAACAATATGCCTCAACCATTTCCACCCCAGCAACAACAACCACCTCTCCAGTATCACCAAGTTCCGCCCCCTGCGAATTATGGTCCTCCCCAACAATAAAGGCGGCCAGTTGGCCCCAAGAGAGCCCATTATCCACCATTGCCGAAATCATTGCCGGACATATTTAATGCCCTCATGGCTGCCAACGCACTCACCCTGCCCAAGGAAAGAGCTGTATGGCCCCCGAACGTTGTCACTTCTAGATACTGTGTTTACCATAGACAGCCGGGTCATACCGTGGAAAATTACTTCCATTCCAAAGATTATATTTATGATATGAATGATGAGAGGGGGATTGACTGTGATGAAATGAGGCAATACATCGCCATTCTAAAGGCCAGGAGACCTCCTCCTAGACCATAGGTCCAACAGCAACAGTCATAACAACAACAACAACCACATCAACAGTAGCAGCTTCAACAGGCCCCTCAGCAGCAACCGAGCATGGGCATTATTCAGAACCCACTTCCGGAGCACCCTCAGCCTAACCATCAGGTCATCCCCATCTCCTCTTGCCAAGAAGTTGGAAGAGGGTAGGGTTGGCATATGGAAAACACCTCCATTCTTGCCGCCAACCATATTCCAAGCCAACCTCCACGCCTTACTGGACCAACACCTCCCTCCCCACCACAACCTATAACGAGACCTTCCCCATTCCTACAGCCATCACGTCCTCTCATCTGCGTCCCTGCTACTAACTCCCTGTTGACCTACCAGCAAACGCCCTCCACCATGCCCTTAAACCCTCTCATCCTCTCTCATCCCTCCATCTCGCCATCTACCTCCACTACATCTTCACCTATGCCTTCCAAACCTCTCATCATCTGCCATCCATCCGAGGCACCGTCTACCTCCACCATGTCTCCACCAATGTCCTCAAAACCCCTCATCACTCACCATCTATCTCAGACCCCATCCACTTCAACTTTGCCTCCACCTCCACCTTCCAAACCCCTCATTACTCACCATCCATCTGAGGCACCATCTACCTCCGCCATGCCTCTACCAATGCCCTCCAAACCCCTCATTACACACTATCCATTCGAGGTCCCATCCAATTCCACTCCGCCTCCGCCAAAAGAACCACTCATCACCCACCATCCATCTCTGGCCCAATCCACTTCCACCGTGCCTCCACTTAACAAACCCCTAATTAGAACCCCTACACCCATCATCACCCCCGCCTCACCAACTGTTTCTCTACCACTACCCCTCAGACCCCGACTAAAACCCACACCTAACCCCATAGAGGTGCAAAAATCACAAGCAATGGTGCTCCGGAGTGGGAGGATATTCCACCGGGTATTCCGCCAGAATAGTCAGGCTGCCGAGTAGTCTCAGCCAGAGAGAGGCACTGAAGAGCAGCCGAAAGAATCCATCCCCGGGATACAATATGATTTGTTGAAACATTTGGATAAGACACCTGCTCAGATTTCCATCCTTGAGTTGATTAAGAGATCCGCGTCTCATCAAGAAGCTGATGTGGAACGCGCCGACATGCAGTGAGAAGCTTCAGCTAGAACCGATGTCGAACAGGTGGTGGGCAGGGATGTCCTGTAGCCCGGGCTGGCGGAAGCAGATTTGCGCGTGTTGACAAAATCGCCCGCCACAGTCAGCTCCGACCTCAGAACTTGATGCCGTTGGCGGCAGTGCGTAGCTGGCTCGTAGGAGAAGGTTCAGACTGAATGGCACGTACTGGTTCACGGGGAAGGAGCTTGGAGGGTTCCCACGAACAGCCCCAAGTCACAGGTCGTAGGTCACCGGAACTGGATGGCGCGATCTGTCGAAAAGTGACATCACGATTAGCCCAGATGTCGGATTGGGGTGGGCGAGCCCTCGTTGTGAAGAAGACTGGACGAAGTACCTCCCCTCCAAATATCTTGCCCGAACTAAGAGTATGGAGGGAAGGAGAGAATTCGTAATCTAGGGATCATCCTTGGATCGCAAGAGCATGGGCAGACGACGTAGTCCCATGAGAATGAGTGCCACGGGCAGCCCTGACGCCTGAATGACGCGAGACGGGTGGTGTCACAAAGTAGACAAAAAGGACAATCCACCCAAGCCTCATGCCCAAGGGCGTTGAGAGGAGGCCTGGAGGAATTTCACAATCAGAAGGAGGTGATCTGTCTTGCGTAGATGGGCAGTAGTGAGTGACTTCACGGGAAGAATTGTTGCCAACGATCAAGAACTCCGATCGACGTGAAACCAATGCTGGAACGGTCTTGACATGAAGCATCAGCCCTGGAAAATTTACTAGGTCCAGGTTCGCATCGGACATGCCTCAAACGTCACCGCAACGTGGTGTCATTTTCTGGGCAGACAGAACAGAGTAGTTGGGAGAGAATATGGAGATGAGGGAGCGATGCTTGGAAGGAGAGGGAGGTGGAGGGGCTAGGCATCTTACCTGGCTAGAGGATAGAGGTGGGAGTGTAGGTTTCGCACCCTCCCCTTCACAGGGACCACCTAGGGTTTGCGTCCTCTCAAGACACTGTCATCTCCATCTCAGAGACAAAGAAATTACTTTAAAATTCGTAGCTGTAATTCATCATTAATTGGAAAAGTGGGTTTACATGACTATTTATAGGAGTTAGGCTAACCCTAACCCTATTTTACATTCCTATGACTCAAATATCCCTAGACTCACAAAATAGTGCAAAATTCGCACCAAAAATTATAAAAAACAAAAAGACTCGATATTCACTCAAAATGAACCCAATAAACTATGAAAATTAAAATTTTAATCCTACCAACTCATGACCTTCAAGTAAGACTCAGATAAAATAAAAATACATAACAAAAATAAAAATATCTTTGATACAACTCTGATCACCTGCTGTCTCGCATCCTGCGCCGTGTCAATCTCCCCTGGTTCGAAAAAACTCATCCTCGAGTTTTGAAGTGCCGAAGTATCCACTAAACAACCAGGGAAGCAACAAATCCATGCTTTGCAAATAGCTCCCAAGAGATAACCAAACTGAGAAGTCGGGTTGGACATGCAAAATGTGTCTCAAAATCACACAATATCATATCATAGATGCCTTGATCTCTGATAAACTTCATATTTGTAATAGGAAGAGGACGACATAGAACATCCTGGAACACAAACATGTGCTCGGATAGTAACTCAAAACTTGCATAAATCATTAGTGTTTCATCCCATAAAATCATATCAGTAGCTATCAATGCCCGGCCTATTTCAAACACATCATCACATATCAAATGATGTTCAGACTCGACGAACAAGTCATGATCCCAAGCAATATCAACTTTAGGCTCTGTAGACATATCTTCAAAGGATGAATCAGCGGTGATTAGAGAATCATCTATCAAATCCAACCCAGTAGCAACAAATAAACTCTGATCCCACACGTCATGCAAGACTGACCAAGCTTGCATCTCTTGTTCATACACCTCGGCCAATGCAGGGTCGGCTTCATAAATCACATCATGAACCCGTGGCTTGATACTAGAAGTAATATATTTAGAAAAATAAAATGTACCGCTTAAATGTGGTGGCTGGATAATACAAATAGACTAGTCATGGTCTATAGTAGCTTGCCGCTCTACCATCCAATCTCGTCCCAAATTGATGAAAGAACCTGATGGACTAATAGGGTACCATGCTCCATCAAAATAACAAACTGTCTTCAACGGGCTGCCACCTACAAATTGACGATGGAACTCCACATAGGCTCTATCACCGTCAACAACAATCTCGCCAGTTTTCAATAACAAATCAACAATGGACTGGGAAACATAGTTATTATGATACTGCTCATCTTAGATTGCTCTTGTTCGCTTCTCATTCGGCAAAGAGATAATAAAATTGAATTGCATTTGGTAGAAATTACCTAGGACCCCAATTTGATAAAACAAATTGGTTCCCAAAGCATTGATACCAATTTGATGCAGAACGCGCCGATGTGTTGTGAGAAGCTTCAGTTGGAACCGACGTCGAACAGGTGGTGGGCAGGGATGTCCTGCAGCCTGGGCTTGCAGAAGCAGATCTATGCGTGCTTACAAAATCGCCCACCACAGTAAGCTGCGACCTCAGAACTTGATGTCGTTAGCGGCCGTGCGTAGCTAGCTCGTGGGAGGAGGTTCAGACCGAATGGCGTGCACTGGTTCGTGGGGAAGGATCTGGGAGGGTTCCCTCAAGCAGCCCCAAGTCGCAGGTAGCAGGTGACCAAAACTGGATGGCGCTATCTGTCGAAAAGTGACTTCACAATTAGCCCCCGATATCGGATTGGGGTGGGCGAGCCCTCGTTGCGAATAAGACTAGACGAAGTACCTCCCCTCCAAATATCTTGCCCGATCTCGGTCTATGGAGGGAAGGAGGGGGTTCGCAATCTAGAGATCATCCTCGGATCGCGAGAGCGCGGGCAGACGGCGCAGTCCCACCAGAATGAGCGCCACGGATAGCCCCGACGCCTGAATGACACGAGACTGGTGGCGTCACGAAGTAGATAAAAGGTTGGGCAATCCACCCAAGACTCAGACCCAAGGACATTGAGAGGAGTCCTGGAGGAATTTCACAATCGGAAAGAGGTGATCTGTCACGCACAGATGGGCAGTAGTGCGCGACTTCACGGGAAGAATTATTACTGGTGATCCGAAACTTCGATCAACGTGAAACCAATGGTAGAACGGTCGTGAATTGAAGCAACAACCCTGAAGAATTTACCAGGTCCAGGTTGGCACTGGACAGGCCTCGAACGTCACCGTAACTTGGTGTCATTTTCTGGGTAGACAGAACAGAGCAGCAGGGAGAGAATATGGAGATGAGGGGGAGATGCTTGGAAGGAGGGGAGGCAGAGGGGCTGGGTGTCTCACTCGGCCAAAGGATAGAGGTGGGAGTGTATGTTTCGCACCCTCCCCTTCACAGGGATCACCTAGGGTTTTCCTCCTTTCAAGACATTGTCATCTCCATCTCAGAGACAAAGAAATTACTGTAAAATTCGCAGCTATAATTCATCATTAATTGGAAAAGTGTGTTTATATGACTATTTACAGGAGTTAGGCTAACCTTAACCCTATTTTACCTTCCTATGACTCAAATATACCTAGACTCACAAAATAGTGCAAAATTTGCACCAAAAATTATTAAAAAAATAAAAAGACTCGATATTCGCTGAAAATGAACCCAATAAACTATGAAAATTAAAATTTTAATCCTACCAACTTATGACCTTCAAGTAAGACTCAAATAAAATAAAAATACATAACAAAAATAAAAATGTCTTCGATACAACTTTGATCACCTGATGTCTCGTGTCCCATGCCACGTCAGAAGCTTTGTTGGAATATCTTCAAAAGGTTGTGGTGAATGAGGACCTCCCTGTAGAAAAGATCTCGACAGTATTGACACCGACGGGCACATAACCAGCTATCGTGTTTCATGACCATGAGTTTGCTCCCAAGGAGGCTCAAAAATATGGATTGTGTATTTCGGTAAAAATCAATGGAGTGCCCGTGGATCCCTGCTTGGTAGACACGGGTTCATCTATAAATGTGATCTCTATGAGCACCCTCCTGTTGTGTGAGATTGACATGGAACAGATAATGCCCTCATCTATCACAGTCACGGCCTATGACAACAGTAAAAGGCCACCAAAGGGGATGATTACTTTGAGTGTAGAGTTGGGCCCTACATCAGTCTTCACAGAATTCCATATCCTTGATATGGATCCCACATTCAAGGCTATACTAGGGCGCCCCTACATTGAAGTCATGAATGCTGTGCCATCCACTAACCACCAATGCCTGAAGTTTCCATACAATGGATGGATTATCAAAGTGATCAGTATGCCCATCTATCATACGGTGGATGCTATTAATACCTCTCAGCCCTCTGTTTGGCCGTCTCATTGGCCCATACTATCGCTGTTGGACGTGTATGACCCCTGCCATGCCCCGTTAACACAAGAGAAGATGCTTCCGGTGCCAACGGCACATCTCCCTTTCCGTTCTAAAGGATGGGAGATTATGAGGAACATCGGCTATCAATAGGGCAAAGGCTTGGGGACACAATTACAAGGAAGGCTGAGACCACCAAAGAAAACAAAGCTGATCATTAGAGCTGGTCTAGGTTTTGAAGGGCAATTTGAAGCAGATGGAAAACCCCTTACATGGACCTTATCCTCTCATTTCAAGAAGAGGCCCATCATTCAGATGGGGGATTACCTGCAAGAAACAAATGGGGAGTCGCATGCTATATATTTGGCTTAAAAATGTTCAAGGGCCACCAAGAGAGGCAAGGCCGATGACCCAGGTTGCGAATGGTACAAATGGTTTGATATACAAGATATTTCCATCGCACTAGAAAGAATGTTCTTGCCTTCACATCTGGAAGGGCCACCTTTGGTCTTCGAAAGGCCAGGGGATACCACCACTGTTTCCAGAATTCTGAACCATCATCGCCAAGAGGACTTTGTCATTGACAGGTCGATTCTCGTTATCAACTTTGCCATCGACGGCTCATTAGCCGTCATCTCCTCTATTCGCTCATCTCATCCTGTGTTGTTGTCTTCTTCCTGGGCCAGATATTTGTCTGATGATCTTCCCATGTCCCCTTCTCTACTTACATACCTGCGCGGGTTTCTTAACCCACGCCAGGTTTTCAATCATGATTTTCTCTATGAGCCTCCCAACCCCCTAGCTATAATCATATTTCCTCATCCTCCAATTTCTTTTAATTGTTATGTCATTAAAAATGAAAATGAAAAAAAAAACGCCAATTTCCAAACTCCTCAACAACACATTTTCATTGAGGAGACCACTTACATCTCTCATGAGTGTGCCCCGACCTATGGGCCACTCATCCAAGGTCCTCTGAGTGACCTTCTTTACCCCTCCATTGGGGGGTCCATTCCTGTAAATTCTTCACCTTCTTATTCAGCTTCTTCTTCTGTAGGACAGGTCAGTCAAGTTATGAATAATGGGTCAAGGATAGTACCCAAAAGAAAATCCAAGGGCAAGGAAATCTCTCGTCAGTACCTCCTAGACCTAGCCAATAAATGTCAAGCATGCCTAGCCATTCCTCAACTATTAGAAAATCACATCCAATTGTCGAAAATAGAATGTGAGGAGACTTGCACGATTGATGAAGGGTATAGAGTCTATGAGATCACAGATGAAGAATGCCCTATTGAAGAAGGGGATGAAGAATATGATGATGCGGCTGGGGCATATGCTAGTGGAATGAGGAGATTCGACGAGCCGTCAGCCGCTGTAGATGAATCCCCCGAAGAAATCAACTTGTGAACCGAGGAAGACCCTAGGTTCATCCTCATAAGTGACAATTTGCCATCATCTGAAGAGGAGGCATTGATTGAGGTTCTCAAGGGGTATAAGGGCACGTTCGCATGGAGCAATAAGGATATGCCGGGCTTGGATTCCACCCTAGTTGAACACCACCTTACTCTAAAACCAGGGTCCGTCTCGGTAAAGCAAAGGTTAAGGCGTTTCCACCCTCAAATGGCTTTGAAAATGAAGTAAGAGGTCTACAAATGTCAGGTTTAGTAGAGTCATCCTTTATCCTCAATAGGTGGCGAACATTGTCCCGGTCATGAAGAATGACGGAAAGGTGAGAATCTGTATTGACTTTCGAGACCTTAACCGCGTGTGTCCAAAGGATGATTTCTCTTTGCCTCACATTGATGTGTTGATTGATAACATGGCAGGATATGAAACTCTCTCATTTATGGATGGCTTTTTCGGTTATAATCAAATTCGTTTGGCAGAAGAGGATCAGGAGAAGATGTAATTCACTACACCTTCGGGAACATATTGCTATGTGGTCATGCCATTTGGGTTGAAGAATGTCGGAGCTACTGATCAAAGAGCTATGATGGCGATATTTCATGACATGATGCATGTATATTTGGAGGTGTATGTGGATGATTTGTTGGTGAAATCAAGGACTAGGGAGGAACATCTAAAAGTTCTGGCTAAGGTGTTGCAAAGATCAAGGGAGTTCCAATTGGAAATGAATCTAAAGAAGTGCATGTTTGGTGTTTCATCGGGTAAGCTGTTGGGCTTCATTGTGAGTAAAAGGGGTATTGAGATAGATCCCAACAAAGCTAAAGCAATCAGAGATATGCCGCCCCCAAAAAATTTGAGGGAAGTTCGAGGCTTAATTGGGAGGTTGCAGTTCATCCGCAGATTTGTGTCTTAGCACTCACAAAGGTATAAACCTTTCTACGAGTTGACCAAGCCAGGAGTAGAATTCCATTGGGATTCTAAGTGCCAAAATGCTTTTGAAGGATTAAAGGATTATCCAGCTAGTCCACCTGTTCTCATTCCACCCATCCTAGACAAACCTTTGATCCTTTATATCTCAGTCCTAGATGACTCCGTGGGAGCCGTTCTTACACAAACCAATGAAGAGGGCAAGGAACGGGCAACATATTACTTGTCCAAACTTCTCAACCCCCGTGAGCAGAGATACACAGCTATGGAGAAAACCTGTGCCGCCCTAGTTTGGGTGGTGCAGAAATTGATACACTACTTCCTTGCTCATGAAGTTCATTTGATTGCCCGGATGAACCCTATCAAATTTCTCTTGGAAAATCTATCCTCACTGATAGGCTAGCACGCTGGAAAAGCTTCCTCTCCCAGTTTGACATCACTTATATTCAGCAAAAAGTGATCAAAGGCTATGCCATAGCCGAGCATCTCGCTCACCACCCTCTCCCAAAATTTGATCCTATTCAATCGGAGTTTCCAGATGAGGAACTAATGTCCATCAACCAATCGGATGATCGCATGTGGACATTACATTTTGATGGAGCTTTGAATTCCCAAGGAAGAGGTGTTGGCATTGCCCTCATGTTGCCCGAAGGTGTCATCATCCCAAAGGCATATCAGCTTGCATTCCCAGTTACCAACAATATAGCTGAATATGAGGCTCTTATAATTGGCTTAGAAGCTGCCTAATCTCTTCGTGTCACCGAGCTACAGATTGTAGGTGATAGTCAACTCATTCTCCGCCAGGTGCTTATCAAATATCGCATCCTTGATCCTAAGCTCAAGCGTTATCAAGAGCTAGTTTCCGCTTATGTCAAATTATTCACCAAGCTGATCTTTGTGCATGTCCCTCGTGACCAGAATATTCTGGCCGATGCCCTCGCCTCCTTGGCATCATCTGTAAGGTTCCCTCTGGGGAGGTGGTTTGAGTTTATCACCGTCTATAAGTGTCTCACCCCTGCTATCTGATCGAACGCGAAGCTCGTCGTAAAAAACTCACGCGCTCAATTTCAAAAATTCCGCACTCACAATAAAATTTGGATTTTGAATATAGTGATGAATACGGGTCGAATCCATAGAGAGGCTAATGTTTCCTAGTTGAAAATCCTATTTCTCTTTTTTCAGGAAAAACTCAAGAAGTTGTTGAAAGGATTTTTTATATGGGAAACAACTGAAATAGTGCAAGATTAAAATCTATCTAAAGAAACATAGAGGGGTAAAGGAGAGAAATAGGGAGAGAAAGAGAGAGACAAGTATATAGAGAGACAATAACATTACCCATTCCTTAATACTCCAAAATAGAAGATTACAATGCATGGGAGTCCACAAATAACAAGAACAACACTTGGAATAAAATCTAACTAAAATTGAAAATTAAACAACTAAGGAGGGGATGTAGCCAGTGAGACGAAGTCATCGTCGCCCACGCCTTTGGGCCTTGGAGAGCCGCCCAACTTGGAGTAGATGCCATCGTGATTGAACTTTAGAGAGTGAAATTTAGGGAGAGAGGCATGAGGAGAGATGAAGTAGAGGTAGATATAAAAAGAGGTGAGAAGGGGATTAAAACAAAAGAAGTGTGCGTGAATGTGAGTTAGAGGCAGAAGGAGAGAGGGACTGAAGGAGGGGTCGACCCTGCGGGTAGGGGGAGTCGACCCCACCGTGAGGTGTATGTGTGTGTGGTAAAGAGAGGAAGAAGGAGGATACTAGCTACTACGTGAAGTGTGTGTGGGAGTGAGTGGAGCAGTGTGTGAAGAAGAGGAGACAAAAAGAGTAGAAAACAGAGAGGTGGAGCAAATGTGAGAAGAGGAGGGCTACGGTGTGGTGTGTGGGTGTTGCAAAGGAAGAGAAGGATGGAGGAGGGGGTCGGTACGTGCATGGTGTGCATGGCAGTGTGAGAGGAGGGAGACGGGGCGAGGGACATGAGTGTGGGGGAGAGGAGGATCACGGTGGGAGTGAGTGTGTGTGCGTGAGGTGGAGTGGAGAGAGGGTAGTGCTGCAGTGCAAGTGATGGAGTGCGGGGGTGTGCGAAGGTGTGGTTCGGTGCATACGTGTATGTACGAGGTGGTGTGAGGTATGGGTAGTGGGGCCGACGTATGTAGCAGATAGAATGGGGAGAGATGAGGGAGGGTTGTGCGGCATGTGTGTGTGGGTTAGAGAGACATAGAGAGGGGGTGAGAGCAGGGAAACCACAAATAGAGAGGGAGTGGGCTGAGAGGAGAAGAGTGAGGAGAGGGTGAAGAAGGCCGCCGGTGACCCTATTTTGAGCAGGGGAACCGCAGCGGTGCAGTGCAGAGAGAAAGAGGGGGAGAGAGGAGTTCTGCAGGAAGAGAAGAAGGCACCGGTGGGTCCTGTGAGTGTCTAGTGTGTGTAGAGGAGAAGGTGTGGGAAGTAGGGAGTGAGAGAAGATGAGAGGGGGAGAGGTAGGAGAAGAAAGAAGAGGGGAGTGGAGAGCTGCAGATGGGAGGTAGAAAGAGAGTGGAAGAGGGAGAGTAGTCCAGCGGCCGTGGTTTAGTACAGAGAGGGGGTGAGGGAGTGGAGCCGGTGTCTGCGAAGTGAGAAGGGGGGAGAGAGGAGAAAGCGGAGGAAGGTTAGAGAGGAAGAAAGAGATGAAGGGGGAGAGGGAAGAGATGGCCACCACAGAGGTGGAGGGGTGAGGGGTTTTATAGGAGAAGTCTACTGATGTCCGCCTGTGAACCCGCATCTGTTGCCTGCATGTCCTCCACACTACTGCTCGCATTGCTATCGTGCTTGACCACACCGGAGCGACAGCCCTACCAGCACGCTGCCCAACTACTCCGCCGTTGCTGCACACGAGCCCAGCCTGCTTACGCGTGTACGCCATTGCCTGTTGCTGCCGTTGCCGTGCCGCTACCCGCCTGCGAACGTCGCTCGCCTACCGGCCACGGTCGGCAACTGTGTCGTGCCCGCCACTGCACGCTAGTGAGCATGCCGTCTACTCACGCCGAAGTCCTACTGCTACCGCTTGGAGAGGGGGCCAGCACCGTGCCCATGCGAGAGGGGCATGCCCCTTGATACTGTTCACAAGGTTTAATACAAAAAAATTATATAAAACCACTTCTAACAAGAGAAAACTAGCATTATGTTTATCTCCTCTCTGAACACAAAATGAATTAGTAGAGAATAATCATCACGAAAATTAAAAAATCAATTATATAATTCTCTTATTTTTTTATAAGCATGTCTCAAGTCTTATTAATTATAGAAATCTCCATTTTCTTTCAGACTGAGATTATCGTGTAAGAATTGCATAATTAACTTCGTTTAAGCCCAAGAATGATGTATGTGATCTAAATAAATATAGATAAATAAGCAATTATCACACCCCCCAACTTCCTCATTGTTAAACCATTAGCAATGCAAACAAGTTAAAAGATAAGGACCAATAAGAGTTTAAAAGATTTCATGTCTCAAGTCAAGATCTTCTTTGTAACACCCCAGTCAATTAATAAAGGATAAAAATTAAAAATAAAATATATAATAAAATAAAAAATGTGGCAAAAAAATATATGAAAAACATGCCGTGAATTAAGTTACAAAATTGCTTAAATTATTTAATCTCGTGTGAATAAATAAAAATGAACAAAAGGAAAAGAAAAAAAAATTTGCAAAAAAAATTGGAATGAATAATTGATTTGAGACCCCACGTAATAGTGAGGCCGATTTACTGAAAAGGTTAAAATAGCTATTTTCTTAAATAACTTGTCATCTAATGACTTCAATGATTTTTCTTTGTTAAACAACACCATAATAATTAATTAATTAATTTGAAAGTGGCCAAACTATATAAATAAAAAGAAATGACTATTTTTCTATGACGACCATACAAGAAATTTAATATTTTGAGATGCAATCAATTTTTCACGACCATCCAAATTTAACTTAATTAAATTAATGGAATTTCACTCGTAGGCCAAATTTTGACTAATTTATAAAAATATGAAAAATTTATATTCTTGTAGAGGACGGAGTGCTTAACAAACTTGTTAACTAGGCCGTGCCCAAAATAAAATTTGATTAAGCATGAATCAACAGTTTTCAGGTAAAACTCGGAGTTCTGGGTAGAACGAGCTTAATCGATCAAATTCAAACTCAATTCGAGCCCAATTGAGGCCAATCTTGTCCCAAATCGTAGGCCCATGATAGAGGTCCACTTCTCTTCTAATCCCCCGTGTAAACCCTAACCCTAGCAGCCAGATTTTAAAAATAAACTCGTTGAATCGGTCAACTACAAACATCGCGCGGAGGACTCTTCCCTTCGATCCCCTAGCACACACACAACTCCTCCTTCGACCCTAGCCCTATAAATCGATGTCTAACACTCCCGAGAACTACATTTTGTCGTAGCAGCCACCAATGAGGGAGATCGAGGCCGTGGTGTGACAAGGAATGCGAGGGTTTCGCATTAGGGTTTCGCGGTGTTGTCTTCCTTTCTCGCATTAAAAGGTAGGTTACTGTCTGGCTGAACCCATAATAAAATATGCCATCTTGTTCGTCTTTATGTCCCCTTTCATTTGATACTAGTTTGCCTAATTTTAGTGTACCATGTCGATCAAATTTCTTAGTTTACTTGGTGGTATACCCGAAAGGTTACCTTCTCTTTCAATTCATTTTATATTAGTTTAACTTAGCCAATACTCAAATCAAAGCATGCTATCTTATTTGTCTTCGAATGCTCTTTCTAACGGTACCATTTTACCTAAATTTTGTTTAATATATTGCTCGAAATCACTATTTTAATCAAGATCTGTCGGGGTTCGGCATCAACGGATCTCGGTATTAAACATGGTCGAACTAGTGACCGCTTGATGAAGAAACGGTCACGCGATAGACCGTCTTTCTCTCCCATATTTTAATATATATATATATTAGTTTAATTGACACGTCCGATCTCTAAGACGTCTTCACGCATATTAATTAGTTTAATAATTATGAGATATTATTGACGCGCCCTAGAAAGCTGACGCCTTCTCATAGACGCGTCTAGGCTCTTAGACGTGCTCATGCTTTAAATTCAATATATATATATATATATGTATGTATGTATGTATGTATATCAATGCTTTTACTGTAGCGGCCTTCCTGAGACCATCTTATCCTAGTTGTGGCCTACAGAAGACCATTTTTGTCTCTTATTTTCCAGCATGAAACCGGCTATTTTTCCTACGTATTATGCTATGTTTATGCTGTCATATTACACGCTGCTGAGGCTAAAACATTACATAACATGTCCCATTTGGTTGCTGGAGTAACAAGCTCTAATTTTGATCTTTTCTATCATTTAAGAAAATGTAGATTGAATAGTTAAAATCATGGGTTTACCTTGTGAAAATTTTGGTACTATCTTTTAAATTGTTGTTCATAACTTGTTACCTTCTTAAGATAGTTTGAGGGTCATGCCACTCCGGTGGTTTCGACTTACCGCTACACTCATTTTTCGCTGATTTTTAAGCCATTAATTCTTGGGCATCGAATACCGCTCCGTCGGATATTCCTTCCGCCGGACTAGGTGTTCATGTTCCGAGGCCTCCGTAAGACTCCGCGAGCCTGGGATTCCCACTAGGATGCTGAGAAGGTTGTACCACCAAGACCTGAACCCATTGGAAGTCTATTTTGGCGGAGCAAGGCCCAGTCAAAGTTCTGCCAAAATTATGTCAGATTTTGAAAATAGTCCTTCCTAGACCGCCACTTATTGGCTGCGGTCTTGACTAGACCGTCTTATTTTCTGAGCCATGTGGCCACTTTTTGACGCGTCCAGTGTCCCCGACGCCTTTATTTAAATGCGTTCGGTTCCTCAGACGCGCTCATTACTTTGACTGGCCGAGCCTTGTCTAACCCACTTTATTACGGTCCCCTCAAGACTGCCATATTTTGATAGCGGTCCAGTTTTGACCGTCTCTTCTTTCAGTGTTCCGGTATTTCTGTTTTCCTGTGGTTCTTGTGTGTTAGACCAATATAGTATCTTTAGGCTATAATATCTCGAGATTTGGATCTTTATTAGTTCCATTCTCAATCATATTCCTTTAAATCGTTCATCAAAGTCATTTTTGTTAAATGACTTATCCTTTGATTTAAGAGCTTGTTGTTGGAACTTTTAAAGAAATCCGTATTTCTATGCAACTTACCTTGGCTACATAGCTTGACCTTGGAGCTCTTGGCCATTAAGAATTATTGTGGATGTCTAGATGTCGTGGGATCTCTGATCCAACCCTCAATGCCAACGCACCTTAGGGGCCCGGTCTTGTCCTTGGGAGAGCACCCGAAAAGTACTAGAGCCCATGGGAGTTTTAATGACATGGGGAGGCATTGCCCTGAAATACTATGTAGTGTGTTGAGTCTACGACATTCCACATTCTCGTGAATCCTTGATATACATGCGTGAATTTCGTGAAAGTACTTGCTTGGCCTGACTTGACTTGACTTGATAAATGGCCATTCACATGAAAGTTCTAGTTACTTGCTCTTGATATCTCGACTTGCATTATCACAATTCCATTTAATTGTCAATTTTCTTTTGTTCATAATGTTTACTTAGTCTGCTTTATTTGTGTTTTACACATCGTTCATTCATATTCATGAAATAGTTAATTACTTAAATTCTGTCTGGTGATAGAGTGTAAATCCTACTGAGCTTCTCGCTCACTCCCTATTTTATCATTTTTTAGGTAATTCGGTGATCGACGCGTATGAAATTGGGAACGAGCCAGTGTGATCAAGTGAACCTGGAGCTTAAAAACTCGAGTCTTCTTTTCTTTATTTGCTTGAGTCTAGTTAGTGTAGTGAGTTGTGTTGATTTCCTTTTTCTTGTTTCTTTTATTGAGTCTATTATTTTAAATTGAATCAAACTTGTAATTTAAATTCTTGATATCAATAAAATTATATTTTTGTTAAATTATGGCCTCCTGGTGTCAGTGGTGCTATTTGTTTTATATGTCGATTTTGCTGCTCTGATTGACATGACTGTTTCGCTGTCACGTTCCGAGCATGCCTTCCGCTGCTATCGGTTCGGGGGGTGATAGAAGTGGTATCAGAGCCTAGCTTGTTTAAGTCCTAGGTTCTTGTTCGTAAGCATATGTTACCCTAAGTAATAGGTCGTATAATCAGTGTTATCCCTTCGTGTCACTTGGTGAGATTGGGTAATATCTCGGGTTAAGTAATAAAACATGTACAAGACTACGGTAGTGCGGGGCATATGGGTAATAAGATCATTAACTTTATTATTATTTTGCAGGAATCTAAGCCTCTTTTGAAATGAAAGTGAGCGGGTTTGCGAGTAAGTTAAGGCCCGGTTTTGTTAAAGGATGGCGAGTCTGTCGTAAAGAATTTTAAAGTAATAAAAAGAGAAGGAATAACTTGTCACAAAAGAAATGTTTTTACTGTCATAAATTAGGTCATCAGGCCGAGGAGTGCTAGAGGAAGCGTGGAGCTTGTCTTCGATGCGGAAGTAAGGACCATAAGATAGCTAGTTGCCCTAAACTACCCCCGCAAGCTAAAACTAAGGGTGGATCGGAACCGGTATTGAAGGAGCCCCAACCTGCTATCAAAGAAGAAATTATAGGAGGTATCATTCTTAACCATGGTTAGTTCTTTTCATTCCATAGATTTATGATTAACATGTTATTTTGAAATGACTAATAGATGAGGGCAATCTTAGTTAAATTATTATATATATATATATATCGGTGGATTTGGGGACCAAATTCCTTAAAGTGGGGGATGGTGTAACACCCCAGTCAATTAATAAAGGATAAAAATTAAAAATAAAATATATAATGAAATGAAAAATGAGGGAAAAGAAATATATGAAAAACATGCTGTGAATTAAGTTACAAAATTGCTTAAATTATTTAATCTCGTTTGAATAAATAAAAACGAACAAAAGGAAAAGAAAAATAAATTTACAAAAAAATGGCATGAATAATTGATTTGAGACCCGATGTAAAAGTGAGGCCGATTAACTGAAAAGGTTAAAATAGCTATTTTCTTAAATAACTTGTCATCTAATGACTTCAATGATTTTTCTTAGTTAAATAACACCATAATAATTAATTAATTAATGTGAAAGTGGCCAAACTATATAAATAAGAAGGAATGACTATTTTTCTATGAAAACCATACAAGAAATTTAATATTTTGATATACAATCAATTTTTCACGACCATCCGAATTTAACTTAATTAAATAAATTGAATTTCACCCGTAGGCCAAATTTTGACTAATTTATAAAAATATGAAAAATTTATATTCTTGTAGAGGATGGAGTGCTTAACAAACTTGTTAACTAGGCCGAGCCCAAAATAAAATTTGATTAAGCACGAATCAATGATTTTCAGGTAAAACTCGGAGTTTTGGGTAGAACGAGCTTAATCGATCAAATTTGAACTCAATTCGAGCCCAATTGAGGCCAATCCAATCCCAAATCGGAGGCCCATGATAGAGGTCCACTTTCCCTCTAATCCCCCGCGTAAACCCTAACCCTAGTCGCCAGATTTTGAAGATAAACTCGTTGAATCGGTCAACTACGAACATCGCACGGAGGACTCTTCCCTTCGATCCCCTAGCACACACACGACTCCTCCTTTGACCCTAGCCCTATAAATCGATGCCTAACACTCCGAGACCTCTATTTTACCATAGCAGCCGCTGGTGAGAGCGATCGAGGGCGTGGTGCGGCGAGGAAAGCGAGAGTTTCGCATTAGGGTTTCGTGGTGTTGTCTTCCTTTCTCGCATTAAAAGGTAGGTTACTCTGAGGCTGAACCCATAATAAAAAATGCCATCTTGTTTGTCTTTCTAGTGCCCCAAAATTTATATATAATAATTTATGGATTATTTATGAAATTTTCTGAGATTTATAAGGGCTAAATAAATCAATAAAGGTATTAATAAATGGGTTATAAGGCCCAATAGTATTAAATAATTATCCTAGCCTATTTAATTTAAGACCCAAATGGCTACAAGATCAAGCCCATTTAGATAGGCCCATAATCTAGAAGCTTAATTAGTCTATTCACGGATTTTAAAGGATAATTACCGTTTATTTAGATAATTATAAGGATAAACAAATAAAAGAGTTTGAATTTTATTAAATTCTACGCACAGTGGATGTAGCGGTCTATCGTGCGACCACAACAGTCACGTAACGCACTAGGCTACGACCGTTACACTCTGTTAGCTCCGTGAAAAGAAGAACTTGCAAAAATATTGGAAGTTTGGGATTCTCTTGGCTAGAGACCTACTTGGGAGAACTTGTAACATTCCTAAGGACTCTTAGGGATCAGGTTCTGACCAACTAAGGACTCTAGAATCGATCTAATCCTCAAACTCTAGCCATAAACCTATAAATAGGACCCAGTTCTGAACTAAGCGACCCTTACTTTTGGCTCGTGAAGAAACAAGATAAGAAGATAGAATCTCGGGTAAGTTCTTTAGAGTATTTTGTTCTTAATACTTTAGACTAACTACTCTCAAAATTTCATGATAGGAGGTCGAGTATCCAAGGAGTTAGGATCTTCTAAAGTTGCTGGTTTCATCACGCCAACCCACGAAACTGTGCAACGTGGTGCTGGAGATCAGGAAATTAAAGAAACTAAACGAGGTAATTAGAGTTAGATGCTTTAGAACTTTTTGTTCCCAATAGTTTCATCTTCCTAACCTCTAAATTTCACGTCCTTAGGTCAAGAGACTGAGGAGTTAGAGCGATGTGAAGTTGTTGAAAAATCTCAAGAAGGGAGGAACTAGGGCGTATCTTGAAGACCAAATTGGAAGTCTAAAGCCCAGTTAAGAGGTAGGTCATCTCATGAATGGAAAAAACAACATGTTAGGGATAAAAGCCCTCTGATTTTGCTTGATTACATGCACTATAGGTCATGAATTCCATGTTTAAGTAGGGACATGCATACATGCATATCTTTAGCCTTAATGGAAAATAAAATGGTACTATCTTGTTAATTAATTGAAACCTATGCATCTAGATGGCCTTTACTTTGTTATCATGGCTAGAATAGTTGGTTATTGTGATTTTTGTTGCATGGGACATAGTTCCTTATCTTTTTCGTCAGCAGAAGCTCTGACGGACTAACGTAGGACCGTCATACGATTTTAACGGTCTTAGGATCAGCCGTCACACCCTCTGTTATATTTCAATTCCTCTGTTGTCTCTTACGGACCAAAGTAAGTGCGTTACAATAATGTAACGGCCCCCCGATAAATCGTCACAGCCCTGTGACGCGCCCATACTAGACTGTCAGAGTACTATTTTCTGTCAACCCGAGACAGGACTGAGGACAGTCAAACTTACTTATAAATAAGTCTAGTTATCTAAGTTTTAACCTTATTTCATGACTTGGAGTTTACTAGTTGATTCATGATAGGAAATTTCATGTTCTAAGCATTTTGAGTTATTTTAAAGCATATGTTAATTTCTTTACCTAAACTCTATAGTTGAATTTAAATTATGATTTGAAGTATTGTATTGACGAAGTTTTATCATGGTTTCACATCGCTACACAGACTTTTTCTATCTATAGAGTTATTTTCTTCAAGTACATGGCATATATTCCGGTATATGTCCATTAGTTCACACTTTGCACCATAGGAACATATTCTTGAACATGAGGACCTCTCTATTGGATACTCCTTCTAATGGACTAGGAAATCTTATTTCAAGGCCTCCATAATTCTCCGCGAGCCTGGGATTCCCACTCGGACGCCGAGTTGGTTGTACCATTAATGCCCAATTGTTAGAAAGCACTATCGATGTTTTCAGGTTCTGGATATGTAACGGATCAATGTTGGACCGTCAGGTATGTCTAACGGACCAATCTATGACCGTCATATTAACTGAATCCTATTTCTTATTTCTGGATTCGGCCATTGTAACGGCCTGAGACTGGAGCGTCACGATCATGTAACGGCCCAGCATTAGACCGTCACAATTCTTTGATCCGAGGTTTGACCCCAGGGTTGATATTCTAAAGTTCCTAGATGGACTATTGATGGTCTAGGACTTCTCATATTATCCAAAGAAACTTAATTTAAATTATGAATGATAATAAATGTACTGTTATGCTACCGAATTATTTTTATGAGCACAACCTTGTTTTAAGTCATTCTTGACCCCGTATTTCTTCATTGAAACGTTCATTGTTGATTATTGTTATCATGAACTTATTTACATTCTTGGCCATAATTTTATTGCTTGAAATGTGGAAATAGCTTGATTTATACTCGAAGATGCGATCGAGCACTGATTGTGTTCAAGGGCTCTATGCTAGTCCCCTCGACTGGTTGCCAGAAACATACTATTATAAACCATGGGGTATGATGCTACTGGCGTCGCATTGCGCTGCGGGTACTTTCTCTATAAATAAGTGAAATCCACGATACACGTACACGTTACATGACTTTCTTGATTGTTACATGATATTCCACAGAAATTCACCAAATACTTGCTCATAAGCAAAAGATGTTGGGTGAGGAGTATGTGAACTTGCTAGTACATTCTCCATACATTATTGTTCATGAAAGGCCATGCTACACTCTTGTTACATTCTTGCTAGTTCATACTTGTTCATTCTATCTTACATGATCATCTTGTTACTTGGTTTAATCGCGTGCTTGATCGCATTCGCATGATTTTACCTTATTTACTTTAGAGTAAAAATGCTAATTACTTAAATATTGCTAATCATGATGATCCGAAGATACCTACTGGGCAAGTGTGCTCATTACCTATTTTCAATCTTTTCAGGAGATGGAAGTGAGTCGGGTTCGGATTCGGAGTATTCAAGTAGCGGATCCGAGAGTGAATGAAGAATGAGCGAAGACTTAGGAAGTCTATATTGTTTAGATTGAGTCTATATAATTTTTCTCATTCTTGAGTCTAGTACGAGAAAGAAAGTTGAATTGGTGGTTGTATTCGAATATTGGTTGATAATGAAATAAAAGTTGGAGTTTGACTAAATTATTGTGCAAATTGCCTTCTTATGTGTGATTGCCTTGCGCTCTGATCGTTCTTGCTTGCAAGAGGCTTACCATGCCGGTTGGTCACGTTCCTCGAGCTAGTCTTCCGTTGTCATAAAGACTCGGGGCGTGACAGTTAAGTTGGTATCAGAGCCTAAGTCTGAGGACTTAGGGAGAAGAATTATGTCATAGGATAAGTCCAAGGTTAAGGACCCCTACCTATGAACTAAGAAAGAAATTCCATACCCATGTGAGAATTGGGTAGAGCCCGGGATGAGATAATTAATTAGCTTTAAGATTGATTTCTTCCAATTCCACGAGAAATAACAAGTTGTTATATTTCTCTCAGGTACCTTATTTTGCAAATGGCTCATCGTGTAGATTGGAATGGCATGCAACAAACTGTTGCCGGCCTTACGCAGGCATTGCAAACTATGGCCCAGGCAGGCGCAGGGGCAAGGGCTGGCGACTTACATTGTAATTTTTGGAGTTTAAACCCTCCGCGTTTCTATGGCTCTTCTAATCCGGACGAAGCAGAGAACTGGATTGACGAGATGAACCATATATTTGACGTCATCCAATGCACCGATCAAGAGAAGGTGTGTCTTGCAACTTTTCAACTTAATAAGGATGCCCGTACATGGTGGAAGTCGGTTCCGGCACCTCCGGCCGAAGCACCTCATACATGGGATGGTTTTCTCATCTTGTTCCATGCAAAGTACTTTTCTGAGCATATAAAAGAAAGAAAAGCTATGGAGTTCACCTCTCTTCAACAAGGAATGATGACAGTTGTGGAATAAGAACTTTAGTTCTCCAGGCTAGCACCTTATGCACTACATTTAATCAGCACCGATCTATTGAAAGCCAATCGATTTTTGGACGGGTTACGTCCTGGTTTCATTCAGCAGCTCGGGACCCAAAACATCCGTACTTATGCGGAGATGGTTCAGTAGGCATACTTATGTGAAAGAACCTTAGAAAAGGTTGAGAAATTGAAAGGAAACGGAGAAGAGTCTAGCCGATGATCTGATCGGCATTATAAGAAAGAAAAGTTCAGTGTCACGGAGCCTCACAAAAGTCGTGATAGTAAGAAGCGATCCAGGAGCGGGAACGGTGGAAGTTCCCAGAAGAATAAGAAGATTAAGGAGGAGGAACAAGTCACCACGGCTTGCACTTTTTGTGAAAAGTTCGGCCACTCGGCTGAAGAGTCCTGGAAGTGTCCTGGCGCTTGTTTACGCTGTGGAAGTAGGGAGCATCGCATGCCGGATTGCCCCCTTATGACGGACAAGTCATCTGGTAGTGGACGCAGGAGGCAGGCTCGCCTCAATGCCGTTCTAGAAGAAGAGGAAGCACCCAGGGATGGTGGGCTTATGGAAGGTACTCTTCAAAATTGTTCTCATCCTACATTTATGCTATTTGATACTGGTGCCTCTCATTCTTTTATCTCCACTACATTTGCCAAAACATTACCAATTCCATCAGTTCCCCTACCTTCAGATCTTGCTATAACCACACCTCTAGGTTCTGGAACAAAGCTTACCGAGTATTACCCTGATAGTGAGGTGATAGTGGAAAGTCACAATCTCCCCGCAAACTTAGTATGCCTTGATATGAAAGGTTATGATGTCATTTTAGGGGTAGATTGGCTTGTAGACCATGACACTGATATTAACTACCGAAATTGGATTATATCCTTCCGGAAATCAAGTCTTCCAAGATTTTCTTTCCTTGGCATCAAATACAAGAAACATCTCACTATCATATCCTCTCTTCACGCTTGTAAACTCATCTCGCAAGGATGTGAAGCTTTTCTTGCTTCTGTCATTATTACTGAGTCCAAGGATATCATTCTAGCAGACATTCCTATTGTAAATGAGTTCCCAGATGTGTTTCCACCCGAATTACCTAGTTTACGATCCGAGAGGGAAGTAAACTTCACTATTGAACTCATTCCAGGAGCAGGACCTGTTTCTATAGCCCCTTACAGGATGTCCCCCATGAAACTTAAGGAACTAAAGAGGCAGTTGCAAGAATTGCTAGACAAGGGCTTCATCAGACCTAACACATCCCCCTAGGGTGCGCCAGTTCTTTTTGTCAAGAAGAAGGATGGTTCTCTCATGCTATGTATTGACTACCGGCGGCTGAATCAACTTACAATCAAAAACAAGTATCCGTTGCCGCGTATTGATGAGCTCTTCAATCAGCTTTCAAGAGCAGAGTATTTTTCTAAAATAGACCTCAGATCAGGTTATCATCAGCTTAAAATTAAAGAAGAAGACATTTATAAATCAGCTTTTCGAAGTCGTTATGGCCACTATGAATTTGTGGTAATGCCGTTTGGGTTAACAAATGCCCCAGCAGCATTTATGCAACTCATGAACAAAGTTTTTCAACCATATCTGGACCAATTCATCATCGTCTTCATCGATGACATCTTGATATATTCCAAGATAAAAGAGGAACATGAAGAACATCTGAGGATATCTTTGCAAACACTTAGAGAACATAAACTTTATGCCAAGCTTAACAAGTGTGAGTTTTGGCTCAAGAAAGTTTCATTCCTCAGCCATATTATTTCAAAAGATGGTATCGCTGTAGATCCTTCTAAGGTAGAAGCTGTCCGAAATTGGAGCCGGCCAACGACTATATCAGAAGTAAGAAGCTTTCTGGGTCTAGCTGGTTATTATAGGAGATTCATTAAAGACTTCTCAAAAATTGCGGTTCCTTTAACTAGACTCACAAGAAAAGAAAATCATTTTTTCTGGTCAGAGGAATGTGAGAAGAGTTTTCAAATTCTTAAGAATCACCTTACTATAGCTCCTATTTTAGCACTACCGGTGGAAGGTGGCAGATTCGAAGTATATACATATGCATCTGGTATTGGCTTGGGATGCGTTCTCATGCAAGATGGAAAAGTAATCTGTTATTCCTCAAGACAATTGAAACGTCACGAGGAAAATTATCCCGTGCATGATTTAGAATTTGCAGCAGTTATTTTTGCCTTAAAAATTTGGCGACATTATCTTTATGGAGAAAAGTTCACGGTCTACTCGGACCACAAAAGCTTGAAATACTTATTCTCTCAAAAAGAGCTTAATATGAGGCAGAGGAGATGGTTAGAATATCTCAAGGACTTTGATTTTGCTATTCAATATCATCCTGGCAAGGCTAATGCTGTAGCAGATGCACTCAGCAGAAAACCAATGGGTATGCTATCCAGTCTTATGATTAGTATGACTAACCTTATTTCTTAATTTGCTCAGATAAACTTAGATATTGACATAAAGGAAGAGGATTGTTTTATAGCCAATATCCGAGCTCAACCTACATTAATAGAGGATCTGGCCAAGCTGCAAAATGATGATCCCCTATTACTGGAAATTAAAGCCAATATTAAACAAAGGCCGGGTTTCTCTGTTTCCAATGACGGAAGATTGCTATTCAAGGGCCGAGTGTGTGTACCAGATCATGAGGATACGAAGAAACTAATCCTAGACGAATAATTCCAAGTAGACCATTCATCCAGGAGATACAAAAATATATCAAGATCTCAAAAGAAACTTCTGGTGGCCCAATATGAAGAGGGAAATAGCCGAATTCGTGTCCCGTTGTCTCACTTGCCAACAAGTCAAGGCAGAACACTTTAGATCCGCAAGTAAATTACACCCCTTGAATATTCCCGAATGGAAATGGGAGAGTATAGGGATGGATTTCATCATGGGTTTACCCAAGACCAGAGGAGGACACGATGGTATATGGGTGATCATAGACAGATTGACTAAATCTGCACATTTCCTACCAATAAAAAGTCGATGGTTTGTGGATATTCTAGTAGCATTATACGTAAGGGAAATTGTCAAATTACATGGTGTCCCTGTCACTATTATATCTGATAGAGATCCTCGATTCACATCACAATTCTGGTAAGGCCTACAACATTCACTAGGGACTAGATTGAATTTTAGTACAGCATTTCACCCTCAAACTGATGGCCAAACTGAAAGGACAAATCAGGTAGTAGAAGATATGCTCAGGACTTGTGCTATTGACTTTGGAAGAAGTTGACATGATCACTTGCCTCTGGTTGAATTTACATACAACAACAGTTACCAGGCTAGTATACAGATGGCGCCCTTTGAAGCTTTATATGGAAAAAGCTGTAGATCACTAATATATTAGAACGAAATAGGGGAAAAGTAATTTCTAGGCCCCGACCTTATCAGGGATTCTACAGAGAAGATCAAGATCATTCAAGAAAGAATGAAGATGGCGCAAGATAGGCAGAAATGTTATGTTGACAATCGAAGACGCGACTTGGAGTTTCAGGTGGGAGATCACGTATATCTGAAAGTTTCTCCAGGCCGTGGTATTCGGAGATTTGGCATTAAAGGAAAGCTAACTCCAAGGTTCATTGGCCCATTTGAAATTCTCGAAAGGGTCAGTGAAGTGGCTTATAAACTGGCTTTACCTCCACAATTAGCAGGAGTTCATGACGTATTTCACGTCTCTATGCTGAAGAAGTATGTATATGATCCTGACCATGTTATCACTTACAATAATTTGGAGATCCAAAAAGACCTGACATACGAGCAGAAACCAGTCAGGATTCGAGAACGAGAAGTGCGTCAACTAAGGAATAAAACTATTCCTATGGTCCAAGTCCAATGGACGAAGCAATGGCCACACGAAGCAACATGGGAAACAGAAGAATCTATGCGTAGAAGATTCCCAGAATTATTCGATTGTAAGTACACTCTCCATCCATGTATTGAATTTGGGGATCAAATTCTTCTAAGTGGGGGAGGGTGTAGTGCCCCAAAATTTATATATAATAATTTCTAGATTATTTATGGAATTTTCTGAGATTTATAAGAGCTAAATAAATCAATAAAGGGAATAATAAATGGGTTATAAGGCCCAATAGTATTAAATAATTAGCCTAGCCTATTTAATTTAAGACCCAAATGGTTACAAGACCAAGCCCATTAAGATAGGCCCATAATCTAGAATGTTATTTAGTCTATTCACGGATTTTAAAGGATAATTACCCCTTATTTAGATAATTATAAGGATAAACAAACAAAAGAGTTTGAATTTTATTAAATTCTACGCACAGTGGATGTAGCGGTCTATCATGCGACCGCCACAGTCACGTAACGCACTAGGCTACGACCATTACACTCTGTCAGCTCCATGAAAGGAAGAACTTGCAAAAAGATTGGAACTTTGGGATTCTCTTGGCTAAAGACCTACTTGGGAGAACTTGTAACATTTCTAAGGACTCTTAGGGATCAGGTTCTGGCCAACTAAGGACTCTAGAATCGATCTAATCCTTAAACCCTAGCCATAAACCTATAAATAGGACCCAGTTCTGAACTGAGCGACTCTTCCTTTTGGCTCGTGAAGAAACAAGGTAAGGAGATAGAATCTCGGGTAAGTTCTCTAGAGTATTTTGCTCTTAATACTTTAGACTAACTACTCTCAAAATTTCATGATAGGAGGTCGAGTATCCAAGGAGTTAGGATCTTCTAAAGTTGATGGTTTCATCACGCCAACCTAGGAAACTGTGCAATGGGGTGCTGAAGATCAAGAAATTAGAGAAACTAAACGAGGTAATTAGAGTTAGATGCTTTAGAACTTTTTGTTCCCAATAGTTTCGTCTTCCGAACCTCTAAATTTCACGTCCTTAGGTCAAGAGACTGAGGAGTTAGAGCGACGTGAAGTTGCTGAAAAATCTCAGGAAGGGAAGAACTAAGCCATATCTTGAAGACCAAATTGGAAGTCTAAAGCCCTGTTAAGAGGTAGGTCATCTCATGAATGGCAAAAACAACATGTTAGGGATAAAAGCCCTCTGAATTTACTTTATTACATGCACTATAGGCCACGAATTCCATGTTTAAGTAGGGACATGCATACATGCATATATTTAGCCTTAATGGAAAATAAAATGGTACTATCTTGTTAATTCATTAAATCCTATGCATCTAGATGGCCTTTACTTTGTTATCATGGCGAGAATAGTTTGTTATTGTGATTTTTCTTGCATGGGACATAGTTCCTTATCTTTTTCGTCAGCAGAAGCTCTGACGGACTAACGTAGGACCGTCATACGATTTTAACGGTCTTAGGATCAGCCGCCACACCCTCTGTTATATTTCAATTCCTCTATTGTCTCTAACGGACCAAAGTAAGTGCGTTATAATACTGTAACTGCCCCCCGATAAACCGTCACAGCCTTGTGACGCGCCCATACTAGACCGTCAGAGTACTATTTTCTGTCAACCCGAGACAAGACTGAGGATAGTCAAACTTACTTATAAATAAGCCTAGTTATCTAAGTTTTAACCTTATTTCATGACTTGGAGTTTACTAGTTGATTCATGATAGGAAATTTCATGTTCTAAGCATTTTGAGTTATTTTAAAGCATATGTTAATTTCTTTACCTAAACTCTATAGTTGAATATAAATTATGATTTTAAGTATTCTATTGACGGAGTTTTATCATGGTTTCACATCGCTACACAGACTTTTTCTATCTATAGAGTTATTTTCTTCAAGTACATGGCATATATTCCGGTATATGTCCATTAGTTCACACATTGCACCATAGGAATATATTCTTGAACATGAGGACATCTCTATTGGATACTCCTTTCAATGAACTAGGAAATCTTGTTTCAAGGCCTCCGTAATTCTCTGCGAGCCTAGGATTCCCAATAGGACGCCGAGTAGGTTGTACCATTAATGCCCAATTGTTAGAAAGCACTATCGATGTTTTCAGGTTCTGGATATGTAACGGATCAATGTTGGACCGTCAGGTACGTCTAACGGACCAATCTATGACCGTCACATTAACTGAATCCTATTTATTGTTTCTGGATTCGGCCATTGTAACGGCCTGAGACTGGAGCGTCACGATCATGTAACGGCCCAGTAATAGACCGTCACAATTCTTTGACCCGAGGTTTGATCCCAGGGTTGATAGTCTAAAGTTCCTTGATGGATTATTGATGGTCTAGGACTTGTCATATTGTCCAAAGAAACTTAATTTAAATTATGAATGATAATAAATGTACCGTTATGCTACCGAATTATTTCTATGAGCATAACCTTGTTTTAAGTCATTCTTGACCCCGCATTTCTTCATTGAAATGTTCATTGTTGATTATTGTTATCATGAACTTATTTACATTCTTGGCCATTATTTTATTGTTTGGAACCTGGAAATAGCTTGATTTATACTTGAAGATGCGATCGAGCATAAATTGTGTTCAAGGGCTCTATGCTAGTCCCCTCGGCTGATTGTTGGAAACATACTATTATAAACCATGGGGTATGATGCTACTGGCGTTGCATTGCGCTGGGAGTACTTTTTCTATAAATAAGTGACATCCATGATACACATACACGTTACATGACTTTCTTGATTGTTATATGATATTCCACAGAAATTCACCAAATACTTGCTCATAAGCAAAAGATGTTGGGTGAGGAGTATGTGAACTTGCTAGTACATTCTCGAAACATTCTTGTTCATGAAAGGCCATGCTACACTCTTGTTACATTCTTACTAATTCATACTTTTCATTCTATCTTACATGATCATCTTGTTACTTGGTTTAATCGCGTGCTTGATCGCATTCGCATGATTTTACCTTATTTGCTTTAGAGCAAAAATGCTAATTACTTAAATATTTCTATTCATGTTGATGCAAAGATACCTACTGGGCAAGTGTGCTCATTACCTATTTCCAATCTTTTCAGGAGATGGAAGTGAGTCGGGTTCGGATTCGGAGTATTCAAGTAGCAGATCCGAGAGTGAATGAAGAATGAGCGAAGACTTAGGAAGTCTATATTGTTTAGATTGAGTCTATGTAATTTTTCTTATTCTTGAGTCTAGTACGAGAAAGAAAGTTGAATTGATGGTTGTATTTGAATATTGATTGATAATGAAATAAAAGTTGGAGTTTGACTAAATTATTGTGTAAATTACCTTCCTATGTGTGATTGCCTTGCGCTCTGATCATTCTTTCTTGCAAGAGGCTTACCATGCCGGTTGTTCACGGTCCTCGAGCTAGTCTTCCGTTGTCATAAAGACTCGGGGCATGACAGTCTTTCTGTCCTCTTTCATTTGATACTAGTTTGTCTAATTTTAGTGTACCATATCGATCGAATTTCTTAGTTTACTCGGAGGTATACCCGAAAGGTTGCCTTCACTTTCAGTTCGTTTTATATTAGTTTAACTTAGCCTAAACTCAAATTAAAGCATGCTATCTTATTTGTCTTAGAATGCTCTTTCCAACGGTACCATTTTGCCCAAATGTTGTTCAGTATATTGCTCGAAATCACTATTTTAATCAAGATCTGTCGGGGTTCACCGTCGACGGATCTCGGTATTAAAAACGGTCATACCAGTGACTACTTGATGAAGAAACGATCATGCGATAGACCATCTTTCGCTCTCCAATTTTAAAAAAAAATATTATTTGAATTAACGCGTCCGATCTCTAAGACGACTTCACGCATATTTATTAGTTTAATAATTATGAGATATTATTTACGTGCCCTAGTAAGCTGACGCCTTCTCGTAGACGCATCTAGGCTCTTAGATGCATTCATGCTTTAAATTCAAATATATATATAAATATATATATATATATATCAATGGCTTTACTGTAATGGTCTTCCTAAGACCGTCCTATGCTAGTTGCGCCCTACAGAAGACCATTTTTGTCTCCTATTTTCTAGCATGAAACCGGCTCTTTTTCCCGCGTATTATGCTATGTTCATGCTGTCATATTAAACGCTACTGATTCTAAAACATTACAGAACATGTCCAATTTGGTTGCTGGAATAACAAGCTCTAATTTTGATCTTTTCTATCATTTGAGAAAATGTAGAATGAATTGTTAAAATCATGGGTTTAACTTGTAAAAATTTTGGTACTATCCTTTAAATTGTTGTTCAAAACTTGTTACCTTCTTAAGATGGTTTGAGGGTCGTGCCACTCCGGTGGTTTTGACTTACCGCTACACTCATTTTTCGCTGATTTTTAAACCATTAATTCTTGGTCATCGAATGCCTCTCCGTCGAATATTCCTTCCGCTAGACTAGGTGTTCAAGTTCCGAGGCCTCCGTAAGACTCCGCGAGCCTGAGATTCCAACTAGGATGTCAAGCAAGTTGTACCACCAAGACCTGAACCCATTGGAAGTCTATTTTGGAGGAACAAGGCCCTGTCGAAGTAATACATAAATTCTGTCAAATTTTGAAAATGATCCTTCCTTGACCGCCACTTATTGGCTGCGGTCTTGACTAGACCGTCTTATTTTCTGAGCCATGTGGCCACCTTTTGACGCGTCCAGTGTCCCCGACGCCTTCATTTAAACGCGTCCGGTTCCTCAGATGCATTCATTACTTTTACTGGCCGAGCCTGGTCTAACCCACTTTATTGCGGTCCCCTCAAGACCGTAATATTCCGATAGTGGTCCAATTTTGACCGTCTCTTCTTTCAGTGTTCCGGTATTTCCGGTTTCCTGTGGTTCTTATGTGTTAGACCAATATAGCCTCTTTAGTCTATAATATCTCGAGATTAGGACCTTTATTAGTTCCATTTTCAATCATATTCCTATAAATCATTTATCAAAGTCATTTTTGTTAAATGACTTATCCTTTGATTTAAGAGCTTTACTTTTTGAGCATTGAAACATGAAATACGTCATGAACTCCAGCCAATTGGGGAGGTAAAGCCAATCGATAAGTTACTTCGCCAACTCTCTCAAGGATTTCAAAAGGGCCAATAAATCTTAGAGTAAGCTTGCCTTTGATGCCGAACCTTCAAATACCTCGACCTGGAGAGACCTTGAGGAATACATGGTTACCTACTTGGAATTCCAGGTCACGCCTTCGATTATCAACATATGATTTCTATCTATCTTGACCTATCTTGAGTCTTTCTGAAATTAGCTTTACTCTCTCAATAGTATCCCTTATCAACTCGAGACCTAGCAGTTGTTTTTCTCCTACTTCGTTCCAGCAGATTGGTGAGCGACAACTTCTCCCATAAAGTGCCTCAAATGGTGCCATCTGAATGCTAGCCTGATAGCTATTGTTATAGGCAAATTCCACTAGATGTAAATGGTCGTGCCAGCTTCCACTGAAGTCCATAACACACGCTCTTAGCATATCCTCCACCACTTAGTTGGTTCTTTCCGTTTGTCCATCAGTTTGTGGATCAAATGTTGTGTTGAAACTTAATTGGGTCCCGCAGGAATTCTGCAGACCTTTCCAGAATTGTGAAGTGAATCGAGGGTCTCAATTAGAAATAATAGTGATAGGGACACCATGTAACTTAACGATCTCCTTCATGTATAACGCCGCTAGGATATCCACAGACCATCGGATTTTAATAGGCAGGAAATGAGCTGATTTGGTTAAACGGTCTGTGATTACCCATATTCCATCATGTCCACCTTTCGACTTAGGCAGTCCCATGATAAAATCCATCCCTATACTATCCCATTTCCATTTCAGAATTTACAAGGGATGTAATTTTCCAACGGGCCTTTGATGTTCTGCCTTAATCTGTTGACAAGTAAGGCAATGCGACACATAATCTGCTATCTCTCTTTTCATATTGGGCCACCAATAGCTTCTTTTAAGATCTTGATACATCTTGGTATCACCAGGATGAATGGTGTATTTAGATTTATGAGCTTCTTCTAAGATCAATTTCTTAGTATCAACATGATCTGGTATACAAACTCGGTCTTGGAATATCAATCTTCCATCATTTGTAATAGAGAAATCCGACTGTTGCTCTATATTGGCCTTAATCTCCACTAACACAGTGTCATTGTCTTGCAGCTTGACAAGTTCTTCTATTAAGGCGGGTTGAGCCCGGATATTGGCTATAAAGCAATCCTCTTTCTTCTTCATATCAATATCTAAATTCAATTGAGCAAATTTAGAAATGAGATTGGTCATACCTTTCAAGAGACTTGATAGCTTTCTCATTGGTTTCCTGCTGAGTGCATCGGCTACAGCATTTGCCTTGCCAGGATGATATTGGATAGCAAAATCGATGTCTTTAAGGTACTCCAACCATCTCCTTTGCCTCATATTCAGCTCCTTCTGGGAGAATAGATATTTCAAGCTTTTGTGGTCCGAATAGACCGTGAATTTCTCTCCATAAAGGTAGTGACGCCAAATCTTCAAGGCAAATATGACAGCTACAAATTCCAGATCATGAACATGATAATTTTCTTCATGTCGCTTCAATTGTCTAGAAGCATAACAGATCACTGTTGCGCGGGTTTTTTTATGCCAAATAATCGGGGTGAAGGAAGGGATACAACAGGGAAGGAAAATACGAGAGTTTGATGTATCTCGGGTATCCTCCTTACGGTTGCATGCCTCTCAAGGCGGAATCGGGCACTCTCCTTTCACGGAAAGTCGAAAAGGGTAGAAGGGCATGGGAGTGTCAGGATAAGGGTTAACCGGACGGGGTGCGGGCGTGCCAGTCGATTTCTCGACAATCACTCATGGAACCAAGGGTTGACTGGGGAAGCGTCGCCAGGACGCAGCACGTGGGCTCAGGCGATCGGGTGACACGTGGAGAAAAGGGGTTCCATGGGTGTGAGTGCGTAGGCGATTGCGGGAATCATGTACTGGACGTCTTTCCCCACCGGCCGCAACCAACCGGTGTTTATTTACATTGGATTGAATCCGAATACCTTCGTGCTAAGCTGAAGAAAAAGTCTGTATATATGTCTGAAGCCATGGGTAGAGGGCTGGGGGCATTCAGCAGCTATGGGTGTGCTTTTGACTGAGGGGCGTTTACTGGGGGTAGGATGTCAGGCACGGATGTCGAGTGGTGTAGATAGCGAGCTGGGGGCCTAAACGTGGATGCGAGAGCATTCGTCCAATTGGCGGTGTAATCTTTGAGATATACA
This sequence comes from Amorphophallus konjac, assembly GCA_022559845.1. Lineage (NCBI taxonomy): Eukaryota > Viridiplantae > Streptophyta > Magnoliopsida > Alismatales > Araceae > Amorphophallus > Amorphophallus konjac. The sequence goes on along the minus strand of CM040121.1, from coordinate 192,044,132 downwards.
TGTCTTTACAGGTGGGTCGTAGTGGCCAGGGTACAACTGGTGCACGCCATGGGATAATACCGATGTGATGATCTGTCCCTGGGTCAGTGCTTGACAGACGGACACATATGTGTTTTACAGAGGGCCACTCCTGTGGCGTGGGCCATGGTGGCGACGCCGAGCGAGGGGGCTCATGACTGGACGACTGGGGGGATGCATCGATCCCGTGTCTGGGCGAGGGCCGGTCACGGCTCGAGTAGAGCGGTCGAACGTGGCCTCGTAACTGCGGGAGAGGGTGACGTCATGGTACGTGCATGGTTGGAACCGACGGGCACGCGAGGGGGAATCCCGGCATGAGGGGACGTCTGCCCTTGTCATAACGTCTCGCACATGGTGGGTGTTGACTTATATGTTACGGCCAAATACGACGTGAGGGAAGTGCAAACGACATACCCCTGGCATACTAAGCCGACGCACAAGTCACCCACACACAATTATCCTTAGCTCGTTGTTCGGAGCAGCTTGAAGAAGGGCAGATGTCCCGGGGCTTCTATGGTGTATGTTCGTATCTGTATATGTCATGTCCCGACGCGTAATATCAGGACTGGCAGTAGAAAACGCTAGTAATGATAACATGCTAAGCTAAGAATTAACATAACGTCATGAACAGAAATAACTCCAAATCTATTACAATAGCCATCAAACCGACTTAAACATAATCAAGCATAACCTCTACTTGACTCCTTTACAATAACTAACACAAGCTCTAAGGCATAGCTAGATGTAAAACAACTATAACAATCTCAACATATCTACTAGCTGATACACTCCAAGTCATCACTCTGGCCCATTCCCATCCATCTGTGAATCTTTACCTGAGCTGTCTGGAAAGGGGGAAACAATTGTTGTGCCCCTGTGGTTTTGATGATGGTTTTGATGATTGGTTGTTGATGTGAGTTAATCACTGTGAGTCATCTTGCTGTGTGAGTCATCATGCTGTTATTCAGTTATTTTCTGATCATAACTCAGTCTATCAAATGTTCAGTCATCTTGCTGCTCAGTTTAGTTTAACATGTTTGATGTTCAGTCATGTTAACTGATGCATAAAGCATTCATTGCTACACTCTGCTTAGTTAGTATGAACAGTAGTGGGTCGACCCACCCTTGCTGATGCGTCGACCCATCAGAACACTGACTGTCTAGGTATCAAAGTCTATACATCAGCTTGATCGAGTAAGTCTGTACAGCATGCCTTAGTGTTCATATCATTAAGTCTGTACAGCCGTGTCATATGCTCCTGAAGTCCATACATTGGTCCTCTTTCAAAGTCTGTACAGCCACTGGTCTAGAATCTGAGTCTGTACATCGTCTTGTGTCTTCAACGTTCATAGCCTCAAGTCTGTACAGCGTTACATTCTCTTTGGAAAGTCTGTACAGCGTGAAGTTTACACATTGGCACTGTAGCTCGCTTTTTCAAAGTCTGTACATTAGATTCATATCATTGAGTCTGTACATTGGCATCGGGCGTCTTCATACTCTAAGTCTGTACAGCCAATGCACTTAACTCAAGTCCATACACTAGAAGCTCTTCATTTGTTTGAGTCTATACATTGTCCTAGGCTAAGTGTGTACAGCGTCTCATTCATGCTTTGATTAATGAAGTCTGTACATCAGTCTTCACTTTTTAAAGTCTATACAGCCGTTGCCTCCTTTGTTGAAGTCAACACATTGGGCAAGTCTGTACGTTGCATTCGCCTTCACAAGTCTATACAACAAAGTATATACACTGCAATGTACATACTTAAATCTTATGACTTCATTCTTGTTGCTGAAGGGAACAGGGTCGAGGCTGGGAGCTTAAAGCGTCCACGCATCAGTTGACGAAGCCTTTACGATATCTTCCACTGCGTCAACGTCACAATAGAGCAGCGTCGACGCAGCAGTTACAAAGGGAGAGCCAATGGGTTACTGGATTACTCTGGTGCATCAACGCATTCATCAAGTGGCGTCGACGCAGCAGGTTGATGGATCGACAAGGTGACCAGAGGGTGGACGCAGTTGCACAATGCGTCAACGCACTCCACACGAAACCTGAGAGGGCTGAAGCCATCTAAGTTCAGATGCTGGAACACCAATGCGTCAACGCAGCATGCTGATAGCGTCGACGCAGCACGTCTATCTGTTGAAGACTTGATCACCGGATCACCGATGCATCAACGCAGCAGGCTGATGGAGTCAATGCAGCAGACTTGAGTTTTGCTAGTCGAATGTCTTTGAAGTGAAGGGCACGTGATCCGAGGTGCCTGGCTCGTGAACCAGGATGCTGTCACGTGGTCCGAATTTCTAGGGCAGGAAACGTGGAAGCCACACTCGCCCAGTGTGCTGCTGCTGCTGCTATATATACGAGTCTTCATCCTCTGTAGAAGACCGATCGAAGAAAAAGCCTGGAGAGCAGAAAGCCCTTCGATCCAGAAAAAGAGAAAAAGAAGAAAAAGAGAAGAAGAAGAAAAAGAGAAGTAGAAGAGATAGAAGAGAGAAGCAGTGAAGAAAAAGTAGAGTGGAGAGAAGCTGTCGATCCAGCACAAGAGAGGAAAGAAAAGAGAGAGAAGAAAAGAGCAGAGAGTGAGAGGAAGAGAGATACAGAGAGAGAGAGTTCGTGGAGAAGAAGGAAGAAGCTATTGAAGATCTGTCCTCTGGCGTCTAGATTAAATCCAAGCCAGATCTGCTCCTTTGAGAGCTACATTCTTGTCTTCATTTACAGCTTTCCGATTGCTGTGCTTTTCATGTTTCTTATTTTTTTTTATACTCCTTTGCTATTGTTTTTCCGATCCTCTGGACTGAGGTCGGGTTCCTCCTGGTGGGTCAGAAGAAGGTAGATCTGATCTCAGATTTGCAAGCAGCAGGGGGGCTGCTTGTGGGTTCCCTCCGGGCTAGGAGGAAGAGAGGCTAGGCCTCTGGTGGATTGCTGGTAGCAGAGTGCTACTGGCTGGTTCACTGGTAGCGGGGCTGCTACTAGTGGGGTTCCCTCTTCGTATAGAGGAAGAGAGACATGAGTCTCTGGTTTCTAGTGACCGTGGGTTGCTAGAGGTTCCCTCTGTGTAGGAGGAAGAGGGGAGGTTGTTCCCCTGGGTAAGCTGTGTATCAGCATCTGTTGGCAAGCTGTGATGCCCAACTGTTCAAGCTGTGAGTCAGCAGGAAGCCACACTCGGGTTGAGTGTGGGGTGGATGTAGGTCTGCAGGACCGAACCACCTAAAAACCCCTCTTGCATTGTGGTTTGATTGCTTATGGTTTGCTTTCGCTAGATGTTTGCATAGGGGCACTCCAAGTGTTTGATCGCAGGTTCATTAGATGATTTGATCAGATTTTATTCCAAGTGTTTAATCTGTTGAGTGAGCGAATTTCTAATTGAGCGAAATTTTATATTGAGTGAAAGTTTTTTATAGGCTATATTCATTCACCCCCCCCCTCTGAATACTTGCACCGAACCTATCAATTGGTATCAGAGCGGTCTCTGACTTAACAGATCTAACAATCTGCAGAGGATCCTGCTAGATTTTTGGTGCATTTTCAGAGTGGGTGTATTGTGCTCGTTGTTTTGTTTCACCGGTTTAGTGCTTTACCTTGCCCATCTAGTTTTGCTGCATTTCCTGTCGTTTGTTTTAGTGAGTTAAATTTGTTTGCCATATGTCCAAATGGATCGTCCTCCAATTTATGATGGTTCTAACTTTGAAAGTTGGCTAGGAGGCCTAGCTGTGTATGTATATTCCATTGATCCCAAACTATGGAGTTTGCTATCCAAAGGCCCACATCGATTACCCAAAGATCAGACCAAGTGGTCTAGTGAGGACACCTTTAAGAACCGTGATAATGTCGTAATTCTTAATATCTTGAGAGCTGCTGTTAATACTGATGTATATTCTTTTGCTCTCAGGTGCAATTCTGGAAAAGAGATATATGACAAAGTTATCTCTGCGCATAACCAACAGAGTGATTGTTGTTTGATGGCCAACCGGGATAATGAAGATTCCTCATCCAAGGTAAATTCTGAATCTGAATCCGAAGAGATTTCAATTGATGAATTATGGGATATGTATGAGGAACGTTCTGAGAAATGTAAATATTTGAAATCTAAAAATAAAAAGCTGAAAAAGAAATGTGATCAGATTAATTCGAATGCTCATTGTGAAAAATGTCAAGATCTGAGAAAATCTCATGAAATATGCTTAGCTAATTTGAATGTGAGTAAGGAACAAATTTCTGTTTTGGAAAACAAAAATCATGAACTCACTGCCAAGATTTCTGAACTTGAAGATAAGCTGAATTCATTAGGAAATGATCAAATCTTAACTAATCAATTAGTTCAGAATGAACAAACTAGAAAGGAGAATGAAGAACTGAAGCTGCTTAATTCTGCTATGTCTGAGAGACTCTTAATGTTTGAAAGAGGAAAAGTTCAATTGAAAATGAACGTGAGAGAGTGACTGCATTAATAGAAGAGATTGATAGCTACAAAGCCATTAATGTCTTACTTAATGAAAAGATCACAGATTCTGAAATTCTCATATCCTCTCTCAAAAATGAAATCACTGAATTGAACAATTCTCTGTCTGAGTCATTTAAAAACAAAGAAAATTCAAAGGCTGCTTTTAAGAAGAAAGTCTCTGATGAAGGCAGTAAACAGGAAGAGAGAAAAAGAATGTATACAACCTTTGTGCGTAGCTCTGAGTTAGCTAGCACTTCAGCTTCTCCTTCATGTCTGCCTGCGAATCAGATAGAAAAACAAAAGAAAACAAAACAGAAAAAAAATTTGTATGCTGAAATTCCTAAGGGCAAACTGTCTCATGTTAAAAGAAAGAATGTGAAATGTTTCTACTGTGGTAAATCTGGCCATGAGATGGATGTTTGCTTTGTCATGAGAGAGGATGAACTGAAATCAGATAGAGTTCATGCTAGGAATTCGAAATCGAAGAAACTTTCTCATGATCAAAATAAGGGAATTCAATGCTTTTACTGTCATAGAATTGGCCACTTTATGCATGATTGTAGATTAAAGAAGCAAGATGATTTGAATGCTAAAGAGCTTCATGATAGGAATCATGCATATCTGAAAAAGAAACTTCATTACTTTCATTGTAACAAATTGGGCCATATTGCTGCAAATTATTGGCATGCTAAGGGAAGAACAATTAACTCTAAAACTATTATATTCCCTGTAAAAAGACATGCATTCTATAAGAATCTTGACAGAATGAATTCTTCATGTTTTAATTGTGGAAAACCTGGCCACAAAGCCTCTGAGTGCTGGGTGGCAGAGTTCAGAAAATAAAATGCCCATGCACACAACAGAAATTTTGACATTCATGCACATGAATTTAATACTTACAATAAGGTGCATAAAAGGAACTTAAATTTTGTTAGTTATCATGGTAAGTCTGGTCAATTTGGCTATTCCTTGTCCAGCTATAAGTTGATGGGCTATGATGATAATTCTGTTAAGAGACCAGTCAGAACACTTGTTAGGGCTCATACAGGACCCAAGGCAGCTTGGGTTCCTGCAAGATCATATTGATTGATATGTTGCAGGTGTGCCTTGGTGAGATAAATAAAAGGGGTAATTTAGCCAAGGCACTCAAAAAGGAAGCCCCAGGATTCTACATTTCAGGTTAGTTCTGAACTTGTTTTTACATTTCATCATCTGAAAATGCTGATTTGTCTATTTGATATCTGAAATTGTTGAACTGTTCGTTTGATGTCTGATATTCTCTTCATGTCTAGCCGATCAGTCTGCATTCCAGACTCAGCTACTGAGTTTTACTTTGCATATATCTGATGCTCTTCTCTCACTGATTATTGCACTCAATAAATGGGCTGTTAGATGCTTTGCACAATCATTTTTACAGTCGATGCTTTATATAAACTTTGTGTCAATGGACTGCATGCTTGTTGTTGAATGCATAACTTGCTGATTGTGAATAGTTCTTCAGTGTATAGAGTCATTGCATGTGTCTTGTGTCAATGCATTGCATGCTTGATTACATACTTGGACTGAGCTTGAATGGGTCAGTTAGTGCATACAGTCAATGCATGTGTCTAGTACTTACATATAGGTTGTCAAATGCATACATTTGTCAGAATTCATTGCATATCCTTTCTTATTGATTTTGTTGACAAACCTTGATCATATTCTGAAAACTTTGAGCTTCACAATCTCTCTTAACAATTGATATTTCTCCTATCAATTGGTATCATTTGGGTTCAAAATTCTATCAGTCCTTCATGAAGATTTCAATGGGCTATCTCGATCATAAATATGAAAACTTTTGAACTAGAAATCTTCTATTATACGTTTTTATGAATATCTGAAATAACTCAGGTGGTTTAAGTTTAATGTACTCAAGGGTTAACTTTAGAATCTCTTAAAAATATCTGAAGCATGTTTAATAAACCTTAACCATCTGTTTCATGTTATGTCTTGTGAAAACTTCTGAAATCTACACTTTTGAATACATGACTTCAACTGATTAAGTACATGAAATTATTATTGACTTGAAGCAAATAAATTTTTCTGAAAAGTCTAAAGGGTAATATCTGTCAGAGTAATGACCTTGGTCACTGAGAAACACATGTCCAAAGGACTGTGTCATGAGGTACCATAGTTAACTCTGATGAAGAATTCATTGAAATTCAGGCAGAGCAATGGCATGCACACTGAGAAATACAACTCACTCATCAAGAAATGATTTGGAGTGTGTCATGATGTGTAAATGTTATCTCTGTTCATATATAGCATGACAGTTAGTCACACTAAGTGCTTAGGGATATTGGCCTCTGATCAAGGTATATCCTCTAGTTACAAGGTGTGCACTGAACTAGACTACTCGTAAAATTTGTAGCATGAAAAATTGTTGAACATATCTCAATATCTGAATATTGATGCTAAAATCAAATTGCTACAACCCTAGACAAAATAATATGTCTTCATAATTGCTTAATCTCAATACTAGTGCATGTAATTCTGAAAGAAGTCAATAAATTTGATTGTGTAAGACAAAGGGAGGATAATCAAGATAAATATGAGGGCTTGGTTCATTTTTATTAAAACATATTTTTAGATATCAATACAGAATTTTATTGATAAACTCTGCATACATCATGTTTAAACCATGCTGTTCATTAAAGCTCATTCATAAGCCCTTATAATGGAAGACTTTGAAAACTTATGTTTTGGATTTATGAGATTGATATCTCCTTAAAAAATCTGGCTGAATTTTCTCTGCTCATGTCCTTGCTTCATTGACCTGAACTTCTCCTTGTTTGCCCCTGTGGTCTCCTTCTCATCTATCTCATAAGATTCCACTTATTGAGGGGGAGCTTCCATGTCATGCATCACTTGCATATCAATTGGCATCTATTCAGGGGGAGCATTCCTTGTCATACTGAATCATGTTCATATCATTTGTGACCTTGCATTCATTTACTTAGGGGGAGGTATTGCATTTCTTGTTGCATCTGCATTTTTTGTATTTACCCCTTCCCATGGTTCATCTTGATTATACCAAATGAAGGAGATTGTTTGCCAAAAAGGGGGAGATTTTCATTCAACTTTTTGCTGAAACTCTTAAAGGGGGAGAATTGTGTTCTTGCAAAAGGAAAAATTGACTGACTTTTCATACATGCTTTAATCTCTCAAACTATTTTCTTTTTGATGAAGTCAAAGGGGGAGAATAATTTGAGTCATCAGAATGCCTCACATCATCAGAATGACTCATTGTGTTGAAAGTGTTGCCATCATCAAAAAGGGGAAGATTGTTGTGCCCCTGTGGTTTTGATGATGGTTTTGATGATTGGTTGTTGATGTGAGTTAATCACTATGAGTCATCTTGCTATGTGAGTCATCATGCTGTTATTCAGTTATTTTCTGATCATAACTCAGTCTATCAAATATTCAGTCATCTTGCTGCTCAGTTTAGTTTAACATGTTTGATGTTCAGTCATGTTAACTGATGCATAAAGCATTCATTGCTACACTCTGCTTAGTTAGTATGAACAGTAGTGGGTCGACCCACCCTTGCTGATGCGTCGACCCATCAGAACACTGACTGTCTGGGTATCAAAGTCTGTACATCAGCTTGATCGAGTAAGTCTGTACAGCATGCCTTAGTGTTCATATCATCAAGTCTGTACAGCCGTGTCATATGCTCCTGAAGTCCATACATTGGTCCTCTTTCAAAGTCTGTACAGCCACTGGTCTAGAATCTGAGTCTGTACATCGTCTTGTGTCTTCAACGTTCATAGCCTCAAGTCTGTACAGCGTTACGTTCTCTTTGGAAAGTCTGTACAGCGTGAAGTTTACACATTGGCACTGTAGCTCGCTTTTTCAAAGTTTGTACATTGGATTCATATCATTGAGTCTGTACATTGGCATCGGGCGTCTTCATACTCTAAGTCTGTACAGCCAATGCACTTAACTCAAGTCCATACACTGGAAGCTCTTCATTTGTTTGAGTCTATACATTATCCTAGGCTAAGTGTGTACAGCGTCTCATTCATGCTTTGATTAATGAAGTATGTACATCAGTCTTAACTTTTTAAAGTCAATACAGCCGTTGCCTCCTTTGTTGAAGTCAACACATTGGGCAAGTCTGTACGTTGCATTCGCCTTCACAAGTTTATACAACGAAGTATATACACTGCAATGTACATACTTAAATCTTATGACTTCATTCTTGTTGCTGAAGGGAACAGGGTCGACGCTGGGAGCTTAAAGCGTCCACGCATCAGTTGACGAAGCCTTCACGATATCTTCCACTGCGTCAACGTCACAATAGAGCAGCGTCGACGCAGCAGTTACAAAGGGAGAGCCAATGGGTTATTGGATTACTCTGGTGCATCAACGCATTCATCAAGTGGCGTCGACGCAGCAGGTTGATGGATCGACAAGGTGACCAGAGGGTGGACGCAGTTGCACAATGCGTCAATGCACTCCACACGAAACCTGAGAGGGCTGAAGCCATCTAAGTTCAGATGCTGGAACACCAATGCGTCAACGCAGCATGCTGATAGCGTCGACGCAGCACGTCTATCTGTTGAAGACTTGATCACCGGTTCACCGATGCGTCAACGCAACAGGCTGATGGAGTCAACGCAGCAGACTTGAGTTTTGCTGGTCGAATGTCTTTGAAGTGAAGGGCACGTGATCCGAGGTGCTTGGCTCGTGAACCAGGATGCTGCCACGTGGTCCAAATTTCTAGGGCAGGAAATGTGGAAGCCACACTCACCCAGTGTGCTGCTGCTGCTGCTATATATACGAGTCTTCATCCTCTGTAGAAGACCGATCGAAGAAAAAGCCTAGAGAGCAGAAAGCCCTTCGATCCAGAAAAAGAGAAAAAGAAGAAAAAGAGAAGAAGAAGAAAAAGAGAAGTAGAAGAGATAGAAGAGAGAAGCCGTGAAGAAAAAGTAGAGTGGAGAGAAGCTGTCGATCAAGCACAAGAGAGGAAAGAAAAGAGAGAGAAGAAAAGAGCAGAGAGTGAGAGGAAGAGAGATATAGAGAGAGAAAGTTCGTGGAGAAGAAGGAAGAAGCTATTGAAGATCTATCCTCTGGCGTCTGGATTAAATCCAAGCCAGATCTGCTCCTTTGAGAGCTACATTCTTGTCTTCATTTACAGCTTTCCGATTGCTGTGCTTTTCATGTTTCTTATTTTTTTTATACTCCTTTGCTATTGTTCTTCCGATCCTCTGGACTGAGGTCGGGTTCCTCCTGGTGGGTCAGGAGAAGGGAGATCTGATCTCCGGTTTGCGAGCAGCAGGGGGGCTGCTTGTGGGTTCCCTCCGGGCTAGGAGGAAGAGAGGCTAGGCCTCTGGTGGATTGCTGGTAGTAGAGTGCTACTGGCTGGTTCACTGGTAGCGGGGCTGCTACTAGTGGGGTTCCCTCTTGGTATAGAGGAAGAGAGACATAAGTCTCTGGTTTCTAGTGACCGTGGGTTGCTAGAGGTTCCCTCCGTGTAGGAGGAAGAGGGGAGTTTGTTCCCCTGGGTAAGCTGTGTATCAGCGTCTGTTGGCAAGCTGTGATGCCCAACTGTTCAAGCTGTGAGTCAGCAGGACGCCACACTCAGGTTGAGTGTGGGGTGGATGTAGGTCTGCAGGACCGAACCACCTAAAAACCCCTCTTGCATTGTGGTTTGATTGCTTATGGTTTACTTCCGCTAGATGTTTGCATAGGGGCGCTCCAAGTGTTTGATCGCAGGTTCATTAGATGATTTGATTAGATTTTATTCTAAGTGTTTAATCTGTTGAGTGAGCGAATTTCTAATTGAGCGAAATTTTATATTGAGTGAAAGTTTTTTATAGGCTATATTCATTCACCCCCCCCTCTGAATACTTGCACCGAACCTATCAACAACTATATGAGCGAACGCTCAGTAGGTAACAACAGGCAAGTGTAAGTAATTAACCAATTAATTACATGTTTATATGAAACGGAAAGAAAAGAAATGACGATCGGATGAAACAACATAAAAAGAAAGTGCTAAAGAAATAATTGGAATAACAATATGGCAGGATGATATAACTACAAGAATTGCAAGTTTATGAACAATATAAATAACAGGAAATTGTAGGGGATTGGCCAATAAGCAAGAATATAACCAAGTCGAACACGATTCAAGTAAGAGATTAAGAGATCATTATCATAGACATCACGCTAGTCATGCACTCGGTGTAATGCCTCACCATGTCATTACAAACTCCCATGGGCACAAGTACTTTTCGGGCGCTCTCCCCAGGACCAGACCGGGCCCCTATGATGCGTTGGCATTGATTTATTGGATCCAAGATCCCAAGTTGTCTAGACTTTAATGAAGTTAAAATGGCCAATTACAATCAAGTACAAACTTACCTCGGAACATCCCAAGGCTAAGTTGAAGAGATATTGTCCAGAATTTCTGTCCAGGAGTTCAAGTTATCAAGAACCATCATGTTCTTGGATTCAAAACCATAAAACACGGAGAAAACTCATCTCTGGGAGATAGGCGGTCACTACTAGGCCGCGCAAGCACTGGGCGGTCAATTCTGAGCCGCTCAAGAACTGGGCTGGAGATCAGCCTCCACAAGGTCAAGGTTGAACGGATGATTAAGGGCTGCTCAGAAGTTGGACGGTAATTACTAGGCAGCCTAAGTCTGCTGAACGGGCACTACTGGACCGCGCAAGATACAGACGATCAAAAATAAGCCGCGCAGGGCCAGAAGGTAAGAACAAGATATACGGGCAACATTGGGCCGCTCAATGGAAGGACGGTCCAATATGGGTCGCCTGTAATATGGACAGTCAAATATAGTCCGCGCAACACATGGCCTATCAATAAGTTGGAAATTCGCCCAAGTGGGCTCCCGGCTACCATAGACAGGGTGGAACTGAACCAGAGTCCAGCCCATTGTCTGTTGGTCGGCGTAGGGCTTACTGGGCTGATCAATTCGGGGTTTGGTCGAAGATGGATCAAGGATAAATGACCAAGGTTAATTGGCAATAACCAGAAGCGAACGGTCTCTGGTTGGCCGCTCAATGATATAGGCGGTCCACTTATGGCCGCGCAACGATATAGGCGGTCTACTTATGGCTGCTCAATCTCTATCAGGTCTGAAGGCCTTATGGAGTTAGGCGGTCAGTAGGGTGCCGCTGAGGACGTTGAACGGTTGAAGACTGGCCGTGCTTAGGTTGAGTGGTCAGGGATCTGCCGCATGCCTCTGGAGACGTAACAACAGTAAAACAGTAGAACGGTCGAAATCTGGCCGCTTATAAGGATACGCGGTCTGTCTCGAGGCCGTCTAAACCAAATTAGGGGGTCAGGGAAATGATCGGAGATCGAAGCCTTGGACGGTCCGTAACTGGCCGCCTAGATGGTTGGGCGGTCTATCGGGAGGCCGTGCAACCTCAACAGGTCGCTGCCCCTTCTACCTTGCCCGCCTCCGGCGAGGTTGGCTTGGGTTGAGATAAAACATAAAATTCGCATGATATAAAGCATTAAATCGGGGGCTTTTACTACCAAAAGAAAGGGAACGAAAAACTCTACAAGATGCATGAATCAATTTTGTGTTTACAGCCTGAAATTACTACTTAATCGAAAGGGAACAGTTATAACCCTAGATGCGACATGCTTCTACTAAAATCAAAAATTCTCACAGAACACTTGATAAAATTTAGCGCTTTCTACATCAATGAAAAGATGACACGATGATGCTTCCAACCATATATTATTTGTAGGGTTTGGCTTGCTATCACCTACCTGAATCGGATGAAGAAGGGAGGAGAAAGAAAACCCAAGGCGCTGGTATACGCAGCCCCTAATCGCTGGAGATCTCCCTCGATCCAGCTCCTCTACAGCCGCCACTGGTTCTAAATGATTCTAGGGTTAGAGAGCTTCATTTTTATAGGTCACACGCCTTCTAGAGGGTTCTATGCTCGGAGTATTCATCCACGCAAGTTGGGTTGATGCGAACGCCGCCGCAATTGTTGACGCGATCCAATCTCTGCCGATTACATCTCCTAGGGTTAGGGTTTCGGGAGATTAAGAGAGGGGAAATGATCCTCTCATCCTGGCCTTTCATTTGCCACTGGTTTGGGCTCATTTGATGGAGTATTGGGCTCGAATTTTACGTTTCAAGGTATGGTTAACTAAGTGTTTAATTTAGACTTAATCCATAAATTCGGCCTATTTACAGACTTTATTTGGGTTGCTCATAGAAGATAAGTTTATTAAACGTGTTATCCTCTACAAGAATATATTTTTTTAGGATTTTTATAAAATGGTCAAAATTTAACTTATTCTATTTATTAAGGAATTTCTAATTAATTTCTTGAAAAATCGGGATATTACACCCTCCCCCACTTAAGGAATTTGGTCCTCTAAATTCAATGCACTTAATAATAAAAAGAGGGAGTGAGACAGCTCACCTAGAATAAGTCAGGGTACTGCATCCGCATAGTATCTGCTGACTCTTAAGTAGCTTCTTTAGTTCCACGCCGACTCTACTGTACTTTAACCATCTGTATGGAACGATTCCTCAGTTGCTGTTGCTTCCGATCAAGAATCTTGATCGGTCTATCTTCATAAGTCATATCTCCCTTCAATTCGAAGTCCATATGCTGAATAATGTGAGTGGGATCATACACATATTTTTGTAACATAGACACATGGAAAATATTGTGTACTCTAGATAACTAAGGTGGTAGTGCCAAACGGTAAGCAACCTCCCCCACTCTTTCTAGAATCTCGAATGGACCAATGTATCTTGGACTCAATTTGCCCTGAATACCAAACCTTCGAATCCCTCTCATAGGAGAAACCTTCAAAAACACATGCTCACCAACCTGAAATTCCAAAGCTCTCCTCCTAGTGTCGGCATAACTCTTCTGTCTTGATTGTGCAACTTGCAACCGATCTCTGATAATACGGATGTTCTTGGATGATTCGGAAATGAGATCTGGTCCAAGCCATTGCTTCTCTCCTACCTCGTCCCAACATAACGGGGATCGACAGCTTCTACCATACAAAGCTTCAAATGGAGCCATCTGAATGCTGGCCTGGTAACTGTTATTGTAGGCGAATTCAACCAATGCCAAGTGATCACTCCAAAAACCTCTAAAGTCAATCATGCAGGCTCTAAGCATATCTTCCACTATCTGGTTGGTCCTTTCAGTCTGTCCGTGTGTTTGTGGATGGAAAGCAGTACTGAAATTCTGACGAGTTCCCAAGGACTCTTGCAATCTTTTCCAAAAATGAGAAGTAAACATGGGGTCTCTATCAGACACAATGCTGACTAGTATACCATGTAGTCTTACCACTTCCTTCATATATAAAGCAGCGAAGACATCAACTATCCATTTAGACCTAATAGATAAGAAATGAGAAGATTTTGTCAATCTGTCGACAATCACCCATATTGCATCAAATCCACTACGAGTCCTAGGTAGACCCATAATGAAATCCATGTCAATGCTCTCCCACTTCCATTGGGGTATATCAAGGGGTTTCAATTTCCCTGCTGGTCTGAAATGCTCAGCCTTGACTTGCTGACAAACCAAGCATCTACTTACGAAGTCCGTAACTTCTTTTTTCATATTCGGCCACCAAAAAGATCTTTTCAAATCCTTAAACATCTTAGTACCTCCAGGATGAATGGTGTATCTGGATCTATGAGCTTCCTCGAGGATCTTACTCTTTATCTCAGCTACATCAGGTACACAAGTTCTTCCCTGAAATAATAATCTTCCATCATCAGCCATCATGAAGTCAGGTCTGTTACTCAAGCTTCCCTTGATCTCTACCAACTCTGGGTCATCATCTTGCAGAGACTTGATTTCCATCAATAATTCGGGCTTAAGTTGAATCTGAGCAATCATAACCCGATCCTTGTCAACATTAAGATCCAAACTAGCTAACTACTCCTGCAATTTCCATTCTTGTAACATGAGGCATGACAACTTAGCTATAGGCTTGCGACTTAAGGCATCTGCCACAACATTACCTTTTCCAGGATGATACTCAATGGAGAAATCGAAGTCCTTCAAATGCTCCAGCCATCTTTGCTGTCTCATATTGAGTTCCTTCTGAGAAAACAAGTATTTCAAGCTCTTATGATCTGAGAATACCGTAAATGCCTTTCCATACAAGTAGTGCCTCCATATCTTCAAGGTGAACACCACTGTTGCTAGCTCCAAATCATGAACATGATAATTCTCTTCATGCTTCCTCAACTGCCTAGAAGAATATGCTATCACTTTCCCGTGCTACATGAGTACACACCCTAAACCAATACCTGAAGCATCTGTGTATACAACAAAACCTCCTTATCCAGAAGGTAAAGCCAAAACAAGTGCAGTAGTCAAACATTCCTTCAAGGTCTGAAAGCTTCGATCGTAATCTTCTGACCAATCAAATTTGATCTCCTTGCGGGTTAATCTTGTCAGAGGTACCGCAATTTTGGAAAAATCTTGAATAAACCTTCGGTAGTAACCTGCTAGGCCTAGGAAACTTCTCACTTCAGTCACATTAGTAGGCTTATCCCAATTCTTTACTGCCTCTACCTTCGAAGGATCAACATAAATACCTTCTTTTGTGATGATATGCCCTAGAAAGGACACCTCTTATAGCCAGAAATCACACTTACTAAACTTGGCATATAAATGATGATCTCTCAATAGTTGTAATGCCATCCTCAAATGTTCAGCATGCTCCTCCTCACTCTTAGAATAAATCAAGATGTCATCAATGAACACCACAACCCATTGATCAAGATAGGGCCGAAACACATCGTTCATCAGCTGCATGAAAGCTGCATGTGCATTCATTAGCCCAAGAGACATTACTAGAAATTCAAAATGTCCATACCTGCTGCGGAAGGCTATTTTATAGATATCATCTTCCTTAATTCGTAACTGATGATATCCAGATCGAAGGTCGATCTTAGAAAAATACTGAGCTCCTGCTATCTGATCAAATAACTCATCAATTCTTGGTAATGGATATTTGTTCTTGATAGTCAATTAGTTCAATTGCCGATAATCGATGCACAACCTCATCGAACCATCCTTCTTCCGGACGAATAATATAGGGGCTCCCCACGGGGAAGTACTTGAACGAATGAACCCTTTCTCAAGCAATTCCATCAACTGCTACTTTAGTTCCCTTAGCTCCACAGGAGACATATGATAAGGCTCTTTGGAAATAGGAGTCGCACCAGGAATTAGATCAACAGAAAAGATAACTTCCCTTTCAGGAGGAAGTCCTGATAGTTCCTCAGGAATGACATCTGGAAAATCTCGGACGACAGAAAAGTCCTCAATCTCCATCTTCTACTCAGGGGTAACATAAACAAAGGCAAGAAAAGCCTTACATCCTCTCCTCATCAGCTTATCAGCTCGAAGAGCCAAAATAAGTGGAACAGACTCACGGTGTCTAATTCCTATAAAAGAAAGTCCAGGGTGTCCAGTGAAAGACACAGAACTAGATCTGCATTGAACATTGGCCTCATACTTAGCCAATCAATCTGCTCCTAGGATTACATCATAATCCTTCATGTCCATACAAACTAAATCAGCTGGCAGGTTTTATTCATTGATCATGACCTTACTGGAAGGATAGAAATACTTAATTGCTGATCCGGAACCAATAGGGGTTGAAATCTCTAACGGAGAATTCATCAAAACTGGCTTCACAGCTAAAGACTTCGCAAATCTCCGAGAAATAAAAGAATGAGTGGCACTAGTATCAAAAAGAATAAAATCTGATTTATCATGTATAATAAGAATACCTTCGACAAGTCCACCCTCCTCGGCAGGTCCTGCCTCGTCTTCTTGTAGAGCGTGGAGCTTGCCTTGCTGCTTCTTGATTCCTTGCGGTTTCACCGGGGTAGCTTGCTCAGATAAAAGAGGACACTCGGGAATACGGTGGTCCCTACTGCCACAACGTAAACAGGCGCCTAACTTGCGCCAGCACTCCTCTATCTTGTGACATGGACGGTTACAATACTTGCATATGCCCTTGAATGGAACAATAGGGCCAGGCTACTTGTCTTCATTCTTCGGCATCTTGCCCTTCCATGAACCGGACCCGCTAATGAGCCTCTTCCCGCCATGACCGGGCTTGATACTCCTAGAACTAGTATGGTGTTGTTCTTTCTTAACACTCTTCCCACGGATTCTCTCCGTCATTTCTAAAGTATCTTCCAATACTTGAGCCTTTCTCACCATCTCGGAATAAGTTTAAATTTCCATTGGTGCCAACTGGTTGATATACTGCAGCTTCAGCCCATTAAGAAAGCGCTTAGCCTTCATCTTCTCGGTAGATATCAAGTGAGTAGCATAACGAGATAACCGAGAGAACTGAGCTTCATATTCAGCTACGAATAGATTTCGTTGCTTCAAAGCAGCAAACTCAGTCGCCTTCTTCCCTTGTACTCTATCAGAAAAATATTTACCATTGAAGAATTCCTCGAACTCTTCCCATGTGACTTGACTATCACCAAGGGTAGCCTTCACTGCATCCCAACATGTCCTCGCATCACGTTCAAGTTGAAAGGTCGACAAGAGGACATGTTCTTGATTGCTGCATTGCATCACTTCAAAAATCCTCCCTATCTCTTCAAGCCAGTGCTCGGCTTCATCAGGGTCAGTCGAGCCACCAAATCGCGGGGGATTCATCCCACAAAAGTCCGATAAAGGTCGCCAGTGCCATGGTTTGCAGCTCCTCCTTGGGCCACTTGTTGCAAAGCCTGAGTAAGTCCTTGAACCGTACACTGCAAGTTCCTCCATTCCGCGCGTTCTCCTGCCATTGCAAAAGCCTACACGTGGAATAGGTTATGTTAAGTTCAATTAAGAATGGATAATCATGCAATTAGATTATTAACTCATCCCCAGTCTTCTACCCAAATCTCATCAGGTTGGGTCCTTAGACTTATAACAAGGTTATAGGTCCTATGATATCACTTAGGATCCTAGAAATTAGAGAACCTAGGAATATTAGAAAACCTAGGCTCTGATACCACCAAACTGTCAAGCCCCGACGCGGAATATCGGGACTGGCAGTAGAAAACCCTAGTAATGATAACATGCTAAGCTAAGAATTTACATAACATCATGAACAGAAATAACTCCAAATCTATTACAATAGCCATCAAACCGACTTAAACATAATCAAGCATAACCTCTACTTGACTCCGTTACAAAAACTAACACAAGCTCTAAGGCATAGCTAGATGTAAAACAACTATAACAATCTCAACATATCTACTAGCTGATACACTCCAAGTCATTACTCTGGCCCATTCCCATCCATCTGTGAATCTTCACCTGAGCTGCCTGGAAAGGGGGAAACAACTATATGAGCGAACGATCAGTATGTAACAACAAGCAAGTGTAAGTAATTAACCAATTAATTACATGTTTATATGAAACGGAAAGAAAAGAAATGACGATCAGATGAAACAACATAAAAAGAAAGTGCTAAAGAAATAATTGGAATAACAATATGGCAGGATGATATAACTACAAGAATTGCAAGTTTATGAACAATATAAATAACAGGAAATTGTAGGGGATTGGCCAATAAGAAAGAATATAACCAAGTCGAACACGATTCAAGTAAGAGATTAAGAGATCATTGTCATAGACATCACGCTAGTCATGCACTCGGTGTAATGCCTCACCATGTCATTACAAACTCCCATGGGCACAAGTACTTTTCGGGCGCTCTCCCCAGGACCAGACCGGGCCCCTATGATGCGTTGGCATTGATTTATTGGATCCAAGATCCCAAGTTGTCTAGACTTTAATGAAGTTAAAATGGCCAATTACAATCAAGTACAAACTTACCTCGGAACATCCCAAGGCTAAGTTGAAGAGATATTGTCCAGAATTTCTGTCCAGGAGTTCAAGTTATCAAGAACCATCATGTTCTTGGATTCAAAATCATAAAACACGGAGAAAACTCGTCTCTAGGAGATAGGCGGTCACTACTAGGCCGCGCAAGCACTGGCTGTCAATTTTGAGCCGCTCAAGAACTGGGCTGGAGATCAGCCTCCACGAGGTCAAGGTTGAACGGAAGATTAAGGGCCGCTCATAAGTTTGACGGTAATTACTAGGCCGCGCAAGTCCGCTGAACTGGCACTACTGGACCGCGCAAGATACAGACGGCCAAAAATAAGCCGCGCAGGGCCAGAAGGTAAGAACAAGATATACAGGCAACATTGGGCCGCTCAATGGAAGGACGGTCCAATATGGGCCGCCTGTAATATGGACTGTCCAATATAGTCTGCGCAACACAGGGCCTATCAATAAGTTAGAAATTCACCCAAGTGGGCTCCCCGCTACCATAGACAGGGTGGAACTGAACCAGAGTCCAGCCCACTGTCTGTTGGTCAGCCTAGGGCTTACTGGGCTGATCAATTCGGGGTTTGGTCGAAGATGGATCAAGGATAAACGACCAAGGTTAATTGGCAATAACCAGAAGTTAACGGTCTCTGGTTGGCCGCTCAATGATATAGGCGGTCCACTTATGGCCGCGCAACGATATAGGCGGTCCACTTATGGCCGCTAAATCTCTGTCAGGTCCGAAGGCCTTATGGAGTTGGGCGGTCAGTAGGGTGCCACTGAGGACGTTGAACGGTTGAAGACTGGCCGCGCTTAGGTTGGCGGTCAGGGATCTGTCGCGTGCCTCTGGAGACGTAACAACAGTAAAACAGTAGAACGGTCGAAATTCGGTAGCTTATAAGGATACGCGGTCTGTCTCGAGGCCGTCTAAACCAAAACAGGGGGTCAGGGAAACGATCGAAGATCGAAGCCTTGGACGGTCCGTAACTGGCCGCCTAGATGGTTGGGCTGTTGACGCGGGACGGACCACAGACTTGACTCCAAATGGATATGCAATCCTCGGACTCTAAACAAGCTCGCGATCGTCCCTTTTCGAGGGAAGCGTCGGACGTGCACGGTTGAGAAACCGGCAAGAGCTAGGGTGGTCAACTCACAATTTCGTGTCCGGATCGGGGCACGGGACGGTATCTCTCTCTCTCTCGCAGTAGCGATGATATAAAAGTAAAGCGGGCTACGATCCTAGCATGATCTCTAGCAGTGGCATAAACAAGTATATACGAATAAAGCAAATGCCGGGTAAAGGAGCGAATACGATACCTCCACGCGCCTGGCGTGGGGAAGACGATCCCGGCCGATCTCGTACTCCCGGAACAAATATTACACAATAATTACAGCAACAAATTACTGCCCACTCCTCGCAGGGAGGTAAAGGGCGGCACAAGTGGGACCCGGGAGTAACGGGTTCAGGTTGACGGGCGGCTTCTTGTAACTTCGGCGGCATGCATACTCACGGTCGTGGGACCCACGTGCTGGTCTGTGGTGCCGTGTGGGGCTAGAATGGCACCACTATGGTGGGGATGCCTGGAGGGGTGCTCCCTGGGGCGGCGGCGTGCTGGTTCACCGGCCGGACGGCGGGCGGCTCCGATCGTCACCCGCCGGAGTTGTTGTCCACGAATTTGAGTTCTGTCTCAGACCCGCGCGACCAGACGAGAACTGCTGTTGCGGTCACTCCCGACGTCGGATCGATGTAAAAGTGGTACCGCTGTAAAGCTGACTTAAAATCCTTCGATCTATAGCCAGAGAAAGAATTTTGAATTTCCCTTTGATGGCCTTTATCGAACATTAAAGCTGCTGGCTCTCAGGATCAGAAAACCCAGGGTAGAACCAAGTTTTCCTGAGAGTTGGCATTGACCGCATTGTAGAGCTTCGATTCAACTTTTGAGCCCTTCATAAAGGTTGTAGAGACCGAAGAGAGGAAAACAGGGATTTATCTTATGAAAGGTTTGGTGGAAGTTTCGATTTTTTGTGGATTTTATACTGACCCTGGGTCGGATCTGGACAGCAGGGAATGAACAGATTTTGGGAGAAAGATAGAATTTCTAAAAATAGGTAGAGGGCTTTTGAAATTCGGAAAAAATTTGTGGAGGAAGGGGATGGTGGACAGAACCTCCAATAAATTTTGGGATTCCAACAAAAATCAAAAAGGGGGTCGAAAAGTGGAAGAACTGAACTTCTGCTACACAGATCTGAAAAGGGACATATCAGGAAGACAGAAAGACACAAAAATAGAAAAATATAAAATGAACTCTGAATGAAGTGAATGGTTTACTGCAGGTTGGGAATCAAGAGAGGAACCAACCCTGAAAATCTCAACTCTAGATGAGGTCGGAGTTGGGAGTTAAAATTCCCGGAGTGGGACTCTATCCTGCCAAACAGACCCTTGGATAGAACTTCAGAAGTGGCTTCGCGGCGGCTCGATGGCGGCACGAACGGCGGCAGCGGCGGCACAGAATGAACTCAGATGTGGAGAGGCTAAGATAGAAGGGTTCACAACCCTAAAATACAGATGATGGAGAAGGAGAACCAGAGGAGAGGGAGAGGGGCGCAAGAAGCTCCAAGCTTACACAAGTTTTTTTCTTCTCATTAATTCATGAAAAATGCAAATACATGCCTTATATAATAAATGGAAAATGACCACTACTGCCCTCAGATCTAGGGTTGGGAGGGGTATACAAGGATTAGAAATAATTAGTTATAATAGCATATTTTCCTAAAATAAAAATGGAGGGGGGCGCCCCCTTGACCAAGGGGACATGGTAGGTAAGGTAGGTGGCCTCCTTTGAATTTTTAACCCACTTGTCTCCCCATGTGTCAATTGACCTTCTAGAAGCCACCTAGGACTTTGACCAGCCCCACATGGACCCAAATGATGTCACATGAACCAATGAAGAAAGAGTGAGGGCCCCCTTGCTGGTCCTACAATCATTTTGCACAAAAACCCAGTAAGACTCACAATTGTGTACCCATATAACGCAAGGGTATACATACAAATATAAAAGGACATAAATGCAAACAAAATATGAGTGGTCTTGCTTCGATGTCCCCATCAATTCTCCCCGGGTGGGAAGAACTCGACCCCATCGAGTAAAGGGGGTGACGGCTCGAGTAGCTCCGGCGGATCCGTCACCGTACCAAGTAGCGCGGGTACGCTCCACTCCAAGTGATCGTCACCTGCCCATTCCGTATATACTCGATATGTGCATGCTGTTATGGGAAGAGGCTAGTGGTGGAACACTCCGGGGTGGGGTCACTCTCAAGGGGAAGGAGGCGGCTCGAAGACTCACTAGGAATCACCGTTGGGTCCCTGTAGGTGACTAGATCCGGGGCCTAGATGTAGAACTAATCCCATACTCATCGAGCGAGTCCACTCGCCTCTCACTCATAACAGACCGACAACGAACTTGCACAAGACACATGCAGACTCACCATGCACTAACACACGTATGAAAACCACACAAACAAGCCACACAAACAAACCACACAAAGAAGAGACAATACTGACTCATGCATGACATGCAATGACATCACCCACCAAGTGGACATCATCCGAGAGCCGCATCCTGAGCTTCGGTAGGCTCCTCTAGACCTTCCAATGCATAGTACTCATCAGCTAGTTCCTGATCGGCCTCGTAACTGACGGACACAAGCCCAGAAGGCGAGGGTTCTCCAACCCCTAGCGCTAGTGTGGTACGAGTGGGACATTGGTTGGCAAAGTGGCCAAACCCATGACAATGGAAACACTGTAGACGGGACCTACTACTCTCTCCGATGAGAAAGTCCTTACCCTTATCCTCCCGACGGACAGGGGGTGTAGGCAACAGGGGTGGAGCTGTAGGTGCCGTGGGCAATAGGGGTGGGGGTGCTGGTGCCTAAGGGCGGGCAATGGGTGCCGGGGGTTGGGATGGAGGTAGATCACGGGGTGGGGGAGGGCGAGGTCATGGAGCGAAATGCTCCTGATGGGTGGGCTCCTGAGATCGAGCCATGGGGGCCCGCTGAGGTGGGCCTAAAGAGTGGCGGGGCTTGGTGCTACGAAGTGGGGTGGGACCCGATCGATGGCTAGGCTTGAACTCTCCCTCAAATTGCTCCAACTCGAGAGCAACTTGATATGCTTCTTCCAACATCTTGGCATTGCGGCGGAAAAGCTCATACTGATAGTGGGGCCGCAAACCACGTCGAAAGCGGGAAACGGGCATGGTACTCTCCTCCGTGACACCACATTGTAGAAAGTACTCATCAAATTCAGCAATGTATTCAGAGACGGATCGGTCTCCCCGGCTAAGACTTTGCCACCTATCGATGCGTCGCTGACGGTACGTGGGAGGAAGGTACTTTTACCGAAGCTTAAGCTTCATTTCGCCCCATGCGTCAATCGGGTGCTCTAGCCACTGAAATAATAGGCTGTCTACATTCTTCCAATAGGTTTGTTCTTATCCCATGAGCTTCATGGTAGCAAATCAGATCCTTCGATGTTTTGACATGTCGTACCAATCGAAGTCTCGGTCCATGCCGAACTCCCAATCTAAATAGACTTTCGGATCTAAAGACCAGAAAAAAGTGGGAGAATTTGCTCGCACGGTCTTAAGGACCCTATCGTCCTCCTCATCTCTCTGTGGTTGGAGGCCACGACGGTGTTGACCATACCCCTCATAGGCGTTATCGGACCCATAGACCTCGAGACCAAGGTCACGGCGCGGTAGTTCGGGGACCCGAGGAGGGGCAGGTGGAGGAGCCCGTGGTGGCTGAGGAGCATGTGCGGGTGGGTCCTGGACCACATGGACGGGCTGGGCTTAGGCTATGGGAATGGCTTGGCCGTGTGCAGCCGCCTGAGCGGGTATGAGTGGGCCTTGGGCCACTATAGGAGGGTCTCCGTGCGACATCTTATCCAACCGTCCGACCAGACCTTGGACGGATCTGTTGGATGACTCCATCCGTTCCTCCATGGTGTTAAAATGGCCATCTATGCGGTCCAAGAAGCTCTTAAAGGTTGCCTCGGTTTGGTCAAACCGATCTACGAGGGTCATGATCACCTCGCACAAGGACTGAAGGTCCCCCGAGATGATATCCCGTGGGTTGGCCATAGGTGTAGGGCGATGGTATTTGGTGCCTCGCCGAGTGGGCATGCAAAGGACACAAGGACTAGGAGACACAGACCAATGCAAACAAGTGATGCACCTAGACTTAACCAAGACTCGGTACGTGGCAGAGTTAATTGATCCGAAGATCACTCGCGCAAGTGTGCGGCCTTCCCGATAAGCGTAGCCTAACGTTCGGACAACACCTTTTTATATACCGGGTTATTGGGATGAAATGTAACTTAGACCGACTTAGACGATGACTAGACGTAAATGACACTCTTTTCTTTGATTTTAGATGCCCTAGAATCAAACTTGCTCTGATACCAAATTGATGCGGGACAGACCACGGACTCGACTCCAAATGGATATGCAATCCGCAGACTCTAAACAAGCTCGCGATCGTCCCTTTTCGAGGGAAGCGTCGGACGTGCGCGGTTGATAAACCGGCAAGAGCTAGGGTGGTCAACTCACAATTTCGTGTCCGGATCGGGTCACAGGACGGTATCTCTCTCTCTCTCGCAGCAGCGATGATATAAAAGTAAAGCGGGCTACGATCCTAGCATGATCTCTAGCAGCGGCATAAACAAGTATATACGAATAAAGCAAATACCGGGTAAAGGAGCGAATACGATACCTCCAAGCGCCTGGTGTGGGGAAGACGATCCCGGCCGATCTCGTACTCCCGGAACAAATATTACACAATAATTACAACAATAATTTACTGCCCACTCCACGCAGGGAGGTAAAGGGCGGCACAAGTGGGACCCGGGAGTAACGGGTTCGGGTTGACGGGCGGCTTCTTGTAACTTCGGCGGCACGCGTACTCACGGTTATGGGACCCACGTGCTGGTCGGTGGTGCCGTGTGGGGCCAGAGTAGCACCACTGTGGTGGGGATGCCTGGAGGGTCGCTCCCTGGGGTGGCGGAGCACTGGTTCACCGGCCGGAGGCTGGGCGGCTCTGATCGTCACCCGCCGGAGTTGTTATCCACGGATTTGAGTTCTGTCTCAGACCCGCGCGACCGGACGAGAACTGCTGCTGCGGTCACTCCCGATGTCGGATCAACGTACAAGAGGTACCGCTGGAAAGCTGACTTAAAATCATTCGATCTATAGCCAGAGAAAGAATTTTTAATTTCCCGTTGATGGCCTTTATCGAATATTATATCTGCTGGCTCTCAGGATCAGAAAACTCAGGGTAGAACCAAGGTTTCCTGAGAGTTGGCATTGAACGCATTGTAGATCTTCGATTCAGATTTTTCGCCCTTCATGAAAGTTGTAGAGACCGAAGAGAGGAAAACGGGGATATATCTTATGAAAGGTTTGGCGGAAGTTTCGATTTTTTGTGGATTTTATACTGACCTAGGGTCGGATCTGGACAGCAGGGACTGAACAGATTTTGGGAGAAAGACCGAATTTCTAAAAATAGGTAGAGGAATTTTGAAATTCGGAAAAAAATTGTGGAGGAAGGGGATTGTGGACATAACCTCCAATAAATTTGGGAATTCCAACAAAAATGAAAAAAGGGGTCGAAAGGTGGAAGAACTGAACTTCAACTACACAGATCTGAAAAGGGACATATCAGGAAGATAGAAAGACACAAAAATAGAAAAATATAAAACGAACACTGAATGATGTGAAGTTTTTACTGGAGGTTGAAAATCAAGAGAGGAACCAACCTTGAAAATCTCAACTCCAGATGAGGTCGGAGTTGGGAGTTAAAATTCCCGGAGTGAGACTCTATCCAGCCAAACAGACCCTTGGACAGAACTTCAGAAGTGGCTTCGCGGCGGGTCGATGGCAGCACGAACGGCGGCGGCGGCGGCACAGAATGAACTCAGATGTGGAGAGGCTAAGATAGAAGGGTTCACAACCCTAAAATACAGATGATGGAGAAGGAGAACCAGAGGAGAGGGAGAGGGGCGCAAGAAGCTCCAAGCTTACACAAGTTTTTTTCTTCTCATTAATTCATGAAAAATGCAAATACATGCCTTATATAATAAATGGAAAATGACCACTAATGCCCTCAGATCTAGGGTTGGGAGGGGTATACAAGGATTAGAACTAATTAGTTCTAATAGCATATTTTCCAAAAATAAAAATGGAGGGGTGCGCCCCCTTGACCAAGGGGACATGGTGGGTAAGGTAGGTGGCTTCCTTTGAATTTTTAACCCACTTGTCTCCCCATGTGTCAATTGACCTTCTAGATGCCACCTAGGACTTTGATCAACCCCACATGGACCCAAATGATTCCACATGGACCAATGAAGAAGGAGTGAGGGCCCCCTTGCTGGTCCTCTTGTCATTTTGCGTAAAAACCTAGTAAGACTCACAATTGTGTTCCCATATAACACAAGGGTATACATATAAATATAAAAGGACATAAATGCAAACAAAATATGAGTGGTCTTGCTTCGATGTCCCCATCAATTCTCCCCGGGTGGGAAGAACTCGACCCCGTCGAGTAAAGGGGGTGACTGCTCGAGTAGCTCCGGCGGATCCATCACCGTACCAAGTAGCGCGGGTACGCTCCACTCCAAGTGATCGTCACCTGCCCATTCCGTATATACTCGATATGCGCATGCTGCTATGGGAAGAGGCTAGTGGTGGAACACTCCGGGGTGGGGTCACTCTCAAGGGGAAGGAGGCGGCTCGAAGACTCACTAGGAATCACCGCTGGGTCACTGTAGGTGACTAGATCCGGGGCATAGATGTAGAACTGATCCCATACTCATCGAGCGAGTCCACTCGCCTCTCACTCATAAGAGACCGACAACGAACTTGCACAAGACACATGCAGACTCACCATGCACTAACACACGTATGCAAACCACACAAACAAGCCACACAAACAAACCACACAAAGAAGAGACAATACTGACTCATGCATGACATGCAATGACATCACCCACCAAGTGGACATCATCCGAGAGCCGCATCCTGAGCGTCGGTAGGCTCCTCTAGACCTTTCGATGCATAGTACTCATCAGCTAGTTCCTGATCGGCCTCGTAATTGACAGACACAAGCCCAGAAGGTGAGGGTTCTCCAACCCCTAGGGCTAGTGTGGTACGAGTGGGACATTGGTTGGCAAAGTGGCCAAACCCATGACAATGGAAACATTATAGAAAGGACATACTACTCTCTCCGATGAGAGGGCCCTTACCCTTATCCTCCCGACGGACGAGGGGTGTAGGCAACAGGGGTGGAGCTGTAGATACCGTGGGTAATAGGGGTGGGGGTGCTGGTGCCTGAGGGCGGGCAATGGGTGCCGGGGGTTGGGATGGAGGTAGATCACGGGGTGGGGGAGGGCGAGGTCGTGGAGCGAAATTCTCCTGACGGGTGGGCTCCTGAGATCGAGCCATGGGGGCCCGCTGAGGTGGGCCTAAAGAGTGGCCGGGCTCGGTGCTACGAAGTGGGGTGGGACCCGACCGATGGCTAGGCTCGAACTCTCCCTTAAATTGCTCCAACTCGAGAGCAACTTGATATGCTTCTTCCAACGTCTTGGCATTGCGGCGGAAAAGCTCATACTGATAGTGGGGCCTCAAACCACGTCGAAAGCGGGAAACGGGCATGGTACTCTCCTCTGTGACACCACATCGTAGAAAGTACTCAACAAATTCAGCAATGTATTAAGAGACGGATCGGTCTCCCTGGCTAAGACTTTGCCACCTATCGATGAGTCGCTGACGGTACGTGGGAGGAAGGTACTTTTGCCAAAGCTTAAACTTCATTTCGCCCCATGTGTCAATCGGGGGCTCTAGCCGCTGAAATAACAGGCTCTCTACATTCTTCCAATAGGTTTGTGCCTGTCCCATGAGCTTCATGGTAGCAAATCGGATCCTTCAATGTTCCGACATGTCGTACCAATCGAAGTATCGGTCCATGCCGAACTCCCAATCTAAATAGACTTTTGGATCTAAAGACCCGAAAAAAATGAGAGGATCCGCTCGCATGGTCTTAAGGACCCTATCGTCCTCCTCATCTCTCTATGGTTGGAGGCCACGACGGCGTTGACCATACCCCTCATAGGCGTTATCGGACCCATAGTCCTCGAGACCAAGGTCCTGGCGTGGTAGTTCGGGGACCCGAGGAGGGGCAGGTGGAGGAGCCCGTGGTGGCTGAGGAGCATGTGCGGGTGGGTCCTGGACCACATGGACGGGCTAGGCCTGGGCTATGGGAATGGCTTGGCCGTGGGCAGCCGCCTGAGCGGGTGTGAGTGGGCCTTGGGCCACTATAGGAGGGTCTCCGTGCGACATCTTATCCAACCGTCCGACCAGACCTTGGACGGATCTATCGGATGACTCCATCCGTTCCTCCATGGCGTTAAAACGGCCATCTATGCGGTTCGAGAAGCTCTTAATGGTTGCCTCGGTTTGGTCCATCCGGTCTACGAAGGTCATGATCACCTCGCGCAAGGACTGAAGGTCCCCCGAGATGATATCCTGTGGGTTGGCCATAGGTGTAGGGCGATGGTATTGGGTGCCTCACCGAGTGGGCATGCAAAGGACACAAGGACTAGGAGACACAGACCAATGCAAACAAGTGATGCACCTAGACTTAACCAAGACTCGGTACGTGGCAGAGTTAATCGATCCGAAGATCACTCGCGCAAGTGTGCGGCCATCCCGGTAAGCGTAGCCTAACGTTTGGACAACACCATTTTATATACCGGGTTATTGGGATGAAATGCAACCTAGACCGACTTAGACGATGACTAGACGTAAATGACACTCGTTTTTTTATTGATTTTAGACACCCTAGACTAAAACTTTCTCTGATACCAAATTGATGCGGGACGGACCACGGACTCGCCTCCAAATGGATATGCAATCCTCAGACTCTAAACAAGCTCACGATCGTCCCTTTTCGAGGGAAGCATCGGACGTACGTGGTTGAGAAACCGGCAAGTGCTAGGGTGGTCAACTCACAATTTCGTGCCCGGATCGGGTCACGGGACGGTATTTCTCTCTCTCTCGTAGCAGCGATGATATAAAAGTAAAGCGGGCTACGATCCTAGCATGATCTCTAGCAGCGGCATAAACAAGTATATACGAATAAAGTAAATGTCGGGTAAAGGGGCGAATACGATACCTCCACGCGCCTGGCGTGGGGAAGATGATCTCGGCTGATCTCGTACTCCCGGAACAAATATTACACAATAATTACCGCAACAAATTACTGCCCACTCCACGTAGGGATGTAAAGGGCGGCACAAGTGGGACCCGGGAGTAACGGGTTCGGGTTGACGGGCGGCTTCTTGTAACTTCGGTGGCACGCGTACTCACGGTCGTGGGACCCACGTGCTGGTCGGTGGTTCCGTGTGGGGCCCGAGTGGCACCACTGTGGTGGGGACGCCTGGAGGGGCGCTCCCTGGGGCAGCGGCACGCTGGTTCACCGGCCGGAGGCTGGGCGGCTCCGATCGTCGCCCGCCGGAGTTGTTGTCCAAGGATTTGAGTTCTGTCTCAGACCCGCGCGACCGGACGAGAACTGCTGCTGCGGTCACTCCCGACATCAGATCAACGTACAAGAGGTACCATTGGAAATCTGACTTAAAATCCTTCGATCTATAGCCAGATAAAGAATTTTTAATTTCCCATTGATGTCCTTTATCGAATATTAAAGCTGCTGGCTCTCAGGATTAGAAAACTCAGGGCAGAACCAAGTTTTCCTGAGAGTTGGCGTTGACCACATTGTAGACCTTCGATTCAGCTTTTGATCCCTTCATGAAAGTTGTAGATACCGAAGATAGAAAACGGGGATATATCTTATGAAAGTTTTGGTGGAAGTTTCGATTTTTTATGGATTTTATACTGACTCTGGGTCGGATCTGGACAGCAGGGACTGAACAGATTTTGGGAGAAAGGCCGAATTTCTAAAAATAGGTAGATGGCTTTTGAAATTCGGAAAAAAATTGTGGAGGAAGGGGATTGTGGACATAACCTCCAATAAATTTGGGAATTCCAACAAAAATGAAAAAAGGGGTCGAAAGGTGGAAGAACTGAACTTCAACTACACAGATCTGAAAAGGGACATATCAGGAAGATAGAAAGACACAAAAATAGAAAAATATAAAACGAACACTGAATGATGTGAAGTTTTTACTGGAGGTTGAAAATCAAGAGAGGAACCAACCTTGAAAATCTCAACTCCAGATGAGGTCGGAGTTGGGAGTTAAAATTCCAGGAGTGGGAATCTGTCCAGCCAAACAGACCCTTGGACAGAACTTCAGAAGTGGCTTCGCGGCGGCTCGATGGCGACACGAACAGCGGCGGCGGCGGCACAGAATGAACTCAGATGTGGAGGGGCTAAGATATAAGGGTTCACAACCTTGAAATGCAGAGGATGGAGAAGGAGAACCAGAGGAGAGGGAGAGGGGCGCAAGAAGCTCCAAGCTTACACAAGTTTTTTTCTTCTCATTAATTCATGAAAAATGGAAATACATGCCTTATATAATAAATAGAAAATGACCACTAATGCCCTTAGATCTAGGGTTGGGAGGGGTATACAAGGATTAGAACTAATTAGTTCTAAAAGCATATTTTCCAAAAATAAAAATGGAGGGGGGCGCCCCCTTGAACAAGGGGACATGGTAGGTAAGGTAGGTGGCCTCTGAATTTTTAACCCACTTATCTCCCCATGTGTCAATTGACCTTCTAGATGCCACCTAGGACTTTGACCAGCCCCACATGGACCCAAATGGTGCCACATGGACCAATGAAGAAGGAGTAAGGGCCCCCTTGCTGGTCCTACTGTCATTTTGCACAAAACCCAGTAAGACTCACAATTGTGTACCCATATAACACAAGGGTTTACAAACAAATATAAAAGGACATAAATGCAAACAAAATATGAGTGGTCTTGCTTCGATGTCCCCATCAGCTGTCTATCGGGAGGCCGCGCAACCTCAACACGTCGCTACCCCTTGCCCGCCTCCGACGAGGTTGGCTAGGGTTGGGATAAAACATAAAATTCACATGATATAAAGCATTAAATCTGGGGCTTTTACTACCAAAAGAAAGAGCACAAAAAACTCTACAAGATGCATGAATCAATTTTGTGTTTAGAGCCTGAAATTACTACTTAATCGAAAGGGAACAGTTATAACCCTAGATGTGACATGCTTCTATTAAAACTAAAAATTCTCACAGAACACTTGATAAAATTTAGGACTTTCTACATCAATGAAAAGCCGACACGATGATGCTTCCAACCATATATTATTTGTAGGGTTTGGCTTGCTATCACCTACCTGAATCGGATGAAGAAGGAAGGAGAAAGAAAACCCAAGGCGCTGGTACATGCAGCCCTAATCGTTGGAGATCTCCCTCGATCCAACTCCTCTGCAGCCGCCACTGGTTCTAAACGATTCTAGGGTTAGAGAACTTCATTTTTATAGGTCACATGCCTTCTAGAGGGTTCTATGCGCGATTATTCATCCACACAAGTTGGGTTGATGCGAACGCCGCCGCAATTGTTGACGTGATCTAATCTCCGTCGATTACATCTCCTAGGGTTAGGGTTTTGGGAGATTAAGAGAGGGGAAATGATCCTCTCATCCTGGCCTTTCATTTACCGCTGGTTTGGGCTCATTTGATGCAGTATTGGCCTCGAATTTTGCGTTTCAATGTATGGTTAACTAAGTGTTTAATTTGGGCTTAATCCACAAATTTGACCTATTTACAGATTTTATTTGGGTTGGTCATAGAAGACAACTCTGTTAAACGTGTTATCCTCTACAAGAATATAATTTTTCAAGATTTTTATAAAATGGTCAAAATTTAACTTATTCTATTTACTAAGGAATTTCTAATTAATTTCTTGAGAAATCGGGATATTACAGTATATTCACCCCTTGAGCTTTTAAGGGGCTTTTATAGAGAAGTTGAAGGGTTAGAAAGGGTTTAGGAGGGCCATCTTGATAGGGTCAAGCCAGCCCGCGTAAACCCCATGAATAGTGTGAGTTTAGGGGGGCTGGGTTGATAGGGTCAAGCCAACCCGCGTAAACCTCATGAATAGTGTAGGTTTGGGGGGGCTGGGTTGATAGGGTCAAGCCAACCCTCACGGAGGGTATTTTTGGTAAAAAAAAAGTGGGCAGGAATGGTTTATGCGGACTAGCCTCGGGGGGCAGGGCTGGTCCGCGTAAACCCCCTCCCCAGGGGGTTTAGGCGGACCAGCCTGGGGGTCCAGGCTGATCCGCCTAAACCCCACCCCGGGGGGGTTTAGGCGGGCTGGCTTTGGTCCTTTTTAATTTTAAAAAACCAATTTTTTTATTGAATAGAAGGGGTTTACGCGGACCAGCCTTGGGGTAGTCCTTTGAAGGACTTTAAGCTCCGGGAAACTGGGATGGGCCCGTGGGCGCCGTTGTTCTTCGAGTTGTCGTAGTCGCTCGCAAGGTGTTCTGGTAAATACCCGACACACCCCGGATTGCCGAACGACTTGGGTAGCTGGCCGAGGGGCCCCAAGGTTGGCCTTGGGTTGAAGATGGGAGCTCGTGGGAGCTAAGGGGAGGCATCTTAGGGATGTGAGTCATGCCTCGAGCTACGTGCCATGTTGCACGGCGGGTTGGCAGGGTAGCCTCGGGTTGACCCAAGTGCTAGAGTTAAGTGGCTCGTTGCCACGTATCTGAGGGTCGGGGGTGGCCTCGGCTTGCTGGGGGGTCGTTGCAGGACCCAATTAGTGTGCTGGAACCACGGGGTGGCCCGTGGTTTGGTGTGGAAAGGTTGGAACATGTGTGCCCACAAGATGTTCAGGAAAATGCCGAACACACGTGTGTGAGCCGTATGCACGTGCTGCGGGCCTCCAGAGCCTGTGGTTGACTTACTTGGGTCTCCCTTTGACCTTGGAGGGTTGAAAGAGGTGTCTAGGGGTGGGCCCACGGCCCTTTCACTGGGTGCCACGTGACACGGCTTAACGTCGGGGCGCCCCCGGGTGCTCTCGGGAGGCCATGTAGGATACGGGCAAAGCCCATATGTGAGTGGCCGGAGTTGACCCCAGACAGTTGCTTATGCCACCGCGTGTCCCGGCAAGCTGGTCAGGTCCCTTGTAGGGACCCGCAGGGTTGTAGAAAGGGCTAAATAGCCCGTTCTTTGAAGGTGTTCGGGGAAATGCCCGAACCCTTATTCCTTGTTATTATGCCGGGAAATAGTCCGGGTACAACAAATGCCCCACATGGGGCGTGCGCCAGAGGCAGAGATGAGGGTGTACAGCCCGTAAGACCCCTATTTCGAGCTGTTGTAGTTGTATTTTGACACTACATGTGTTTTTATTTCGCTGTGCTGTATATGTTGATCTTCTAGTATGCTGACTATTCTTCTGGGTGCCCTGTCCTGCGGCGATGGGACGCTTTGGCAGGGATAGGCGAGTCCCTGGGCGGGTGGCTCGGGAGGAGGACCACTGGGTGCGGTGAACTGAGCGGCCGATGCCTCCTCTAGGTCCATCGGTGGTTACTACGGCTAGTGTTGAGCAACTGGATTCAGGGCATACAGTAGTGGCTGTGGGTCCCGTTGGTGAGAGGGCAGCTGGAGTCAGGACTATGGAGGTGGCCCGAATCTCGGGAGTAGGCGGTCTGTATGCCTATGACCGGAGCAGGGGTTGTCCTTTAGAGTTCCCCTTAGATCGCCATCTGTTCGAGTTTCTCAGGAGCTATGTCCCTCCCGGCATGGAGGACGGTGACAACCAGATCCCGGGAGCCCGTCACCGGATTGAGCGGGCTATCTTGATTGGCAGGGACAGCCTGCATGGTGTAGCATTTTACAGTTACCCGAGCTTTTTCGAGGACTACTGGAGGCAGCGTCGGTTTCCCAGTGTTGAGTGCCTGGGGTTCTTTGGCAGAGCAGAGTAGTCTGGTGTTAGAGTTGGGCCGCTGGGCCCTGCTTCCTAGGACTTGCATGGTCACCATCACACAGAGACGGAGGGGACCGCTGGGTTGGTACTGGAGCCTGCAGGCTTGCTGTATGTTGGGGAAGGCTATGACGATCGCAGCATCCTGGATGGGGTCATGCGGCAGACTGTCATCAGGTGCTACGGTCGCTGGGCAGTGATCTCGTCACACTACTACCGTCAGGGTGCCACTGAGTAGCTGATGGAGATTGTTCACCACTACCGGGTGCTACTGGACCGGGCTGGGATCCGGTACGGGGTGACTGTTGCTTTGTACGCGTACCCGTGCTACACCGGACTGCTACAAGGATTACTGGAGCACTTCAACCGCCGATGGAACACGGTGGCGATAGTAGAGGGAGAGACCAGCCTTGACTTGTGGTCTCTGTTCTGGATTTCTGGGTTACCGATCGTTGGTGAAGGTTATGAGGATGTGGTACTGGATGACTTCCACCGTAGCCATACCGATGGATAAGGGTGATACCAGGTGCCTTACAGTTACCGGTATCTTCTGAAGACCTGGAGGGACCTGGCCCTAGCTGGGAGAGACAAAGCCGCATAGACTCTGAGGGTGCCGCTAAATGTGTGGGTCCGCCATTTCTACAACGGACCCTTTTGCTTCTATCAGGAATTTGCCAGGGATCAGACTCCATGGAAGGAATATACTGAGATGGAGCTACGGTTTCGGATGTACTCTCGATATATATATGCCCCACAGGAGGGGTGGAATCCCCACGGCTTACCGGACGTGACACATCTTGCCGCCTACTTGGCATACTGGTTGGCGACATTTATGGTCCCGCATGGAGAGGATGGTATGTTGAGGGTCGAGCTGCTGTGGCCGGCCTATTTGTTAGCTGAGGGGAGGCAGTTGGCTCTAGCTCTTGCTGCACTTGCCAACATATATCAGGGACTGGGAGTTCTGGCGGCGCACCCAGCACCGAGAGAGAGGAGTATACTTCTACCAACCCACTATCTCAGTGTGTGGGCTGGGCTGCTATTTCCGGGACTGGTGACGCGAGGGACCCTGGCGAACTCGACGGCACCACTTTTGTTCAGCTTCACTGGGCAGCCCGACGGGGATGTAGAGGCACAGCTGGAGGGGGCCAGGAGAGCTCTTTGCTACCTGCCCGTCCGGGGCGAGGAGGGATTGCCTTTTGACAGCGCTGCGAGGGACTTCAGCCTTTTCTTGGGGGTTTTAGGCGGAGGGGCGTTCAGCGCCTACCCCAGTCAGGGAGCGACAGATGCAGGGCCGTGGACTGAGTGGATGCTAAGCACCCGATTGGCAATGTTGACATTGCACTGGTCGACGACGAGTTCCTTAGAGCCGTACTATCCGCATTGGTTTGCAAGGAACTTCAGGTACGACCAGGGGATCACGCTGAACTGAGAGTTTCCTTTGATAGGCAGGCAGTACAGGGGCAGGGATACCCACCTACTTGCAGCAGCATGGTGGGACTTTTACTATCACCGGGAGCCCGAGCGACTCCCGATGCCGGGACAGGGACGTCGAGGGTGATTCGGCGTACACTATGCCAGGTGGTGGTTTGAGCATAGCCACCTATACCGACAGAAGGCCTTCGCGATCAGGAAGGCGGAGGACAGCCATTTGTTGAGGGAGGATCTGCTTCTGATTGTGTTGGATGAGGGGTACCCCGCGTCGCTCGGATCCATCGAGAGATCGAGCAAATTGCGGAGCAGTGGCCCCGGAGGAGCCGGGGCTCGTCGTCCGGGAGCCGAGGCAATGGAGGGGCATTGAAGCCCCTGAAACAGGTGGTAACAGTGACGGCAGCAACCGAGGCAGAGGTGCCTTGACTGAAGGCACCTAGGGGCTGGTGGACTCAGTTCTTGGCCGACTGCGGCTTCCAGAGCAGATGTTCGTTGGACCGGGCACATCCCGACGGGAGCTTTGCCGACACGGTGATCGACGATTGGAGGCGTCACATCGGTCACGCGATTGGATCAGCCGGGCCCGTGGAGTTCGTGTCCCAGATTGAGTGTGCTCGCACTCTAAGGGACATTCGGGAGGCCGTCACGAAGGCGGCCCGGGCGCTGGCACTGAAATCGGAGCAGT
Organism: Amorphophallus konjac; assembly: GCA_022559845.1. Lineage (NCBI taxonomy): Eukaryota > Viridiplantae > Streptophyta > Magnoliopsida > Alismatales > Araceae > Amorphophallus > Amorphophallus konjac. The sequence goes on along the minus strand of CM040121.1, from coordinate 192,008,705 downwards.
TAGTGCCCTTGCCGTTGACCCCCTTCGGGGCTTTAGGTAAGACTATCTCCTTTCTAGCATGCGTCCCTCCCTTCTTGCTTTTGTAGTTTTTGGGTATAGAACTGAGGCATTGTATAATGTTATGTTTGTTGACAGGCTCTGCGGCAGAGGGGGATCACCCCTCCACTAAGGCGTCCTAAGGAAGTGGGGACGGAGGCCTGCAGCCTAGGCGAAAACGCCCTCAAGTAGAGGCTACAGTCGCTGAGGCTGGTGAGTCTTCTGGAGGACTCGAGACTGGCGGGCAGGTTGAGGCAGAGACGGCCTTGAGTAAGTGTCGCTTCGCCTTCTTTGCTCGGGCTTGGTTTGGCCATGGTAGTTGGCTAATCTTGTTTTGTTGGATTTGTGTTTTGTAGCTCCGCTGGTGACTAGTGTGGAGGCAGCTTTCTCGCCTCCTCAGGAGGCGGATCCCCTACCTGAGGAGGGGGACGAGTACGAGATAGATATGGAAGGGCAACTTCATCTGATGGACGAGACTGCCCCCAATGCTGAGACCTTTCCCGATTTCGACTCGTGGAAGGCTACTGGCGGAGCCCCTTCAAGTAACGCCTTCTGATGCTAAATGTGAGCTGCGATTTCACTTTTTTCCGGTTACTAACATAACCGTTTGGATTGTGCAGAGGAGGTAGAGGCGTCGGGGGCCAAGGCCCCTGCTGGGGTACTGAGCGGAGCCCCTGAACAGGCGGAAGTGCCGGCACCGACGGTGGCTAGTTGCTGTCTGGGTAAGTGTCCAATTATTGTTGAGGGGATCTTCCCATTGTTGTTGGACTTTTTAGCAAGCCGGAATTGTTGACTTGACTTGAGTTGTTCGTTTGGCAGGTGAGGATGCGGCGGCCACTTTGGAGATGATCCAGGAGCTGGATGATGTCGGCCCCTCAGTGGCTTTGCCATCCTTTGCCAGTGAGCCTGGGCAGGTGGCTTCTATGTCCCCACCCATTGTCCAGGACACGCTGAGCGGACTGCCACAACTGCTGGCAAAGGTACCTCTCCTACCAGTGTCGACCGTGGTATCGGCTTGCACGGTAGGGCTGGTAGGGTCCTCCAGTGTAGGACCATCAAGTATGTAGTTGAGCACTTGGTCATTTCATGGTGGATTGCTCTGCTTTACCCACTCGTGCTAAGCTTTTATCCTGGTTGATTGCAGGTACCTCCTCCCCTCTGGAGGAAGGAGAGCTCCCCCGGGACGTGGCCCAGGTAGCAGGAGACGAGCCTGCTATCGCAGCTTCTGCTGGGGGCGACGAAGAGTTCATCGACATTGAGGGGGTTTCCGAAGGGGACGCCCCAGTTGGTGAGCTTCTTGCCCAGCACCTTTGGCTAGGAAGTTATTTTCATGTGAAGCTGGATTTGGTAGTAGCCTGACTTGGCTTCTTGATATACAGGTGCCTCTAATTTGCCTGTGGCTGAGGGTTCATCGGAGACCTCATCTGGTTCTTCCGATAGTGGCAGGGCGACAATGGAGACTGATGAGAGCTCAAGCTTGAGCTCTTCTTCCTCCGAGGCCTCTTCTGTCGGGGATGCCGAGATGAAGACGATTTTGAAAGGTATATAGAGATCCTTCCCTCCTCCCCATTAGCTTCGGTTTAGATTTAATAGCGGGGTGTTGATGCCCTCGTGTTTTGTCTAGGCCTGGAATCTGAGGGGGAGCGCGTGCCAGCTCCCATTGAGGATGACCAGGGAGAGCCCTCCATCTCCCCGATGGCAGATGGGGATGGCCAGATTATTGGGGAGGTTCTGCCCTCTCCGACTCCAGCGGGGGATGCCGCCGACGTGGGGGAGAGGTTACCCTTACCGACCCCGAGCGGGGATGTTGCAGGTGCGGCGGGAGCCACACCAGGTGAGAGTTAGGATGCTTCTCAGGTTTTTCACCTTGTCTTGTCACCGGGAAGTCCCGGCTGTTGCTGACTGTTTGATGAAATTGTGCAGATTCTTCTGCTGTGTTGGCTGAGATGGGCCACTCTTCCCTAGAGCTAGGGATCGAGTGGCCTATACATGTTCCGCCACCCGAGCCACTGCTGGATGCCAGCGTGGGTGCGGCCTTGCTCCAGCGAGCCCGAGGGTACCTAGGAGGCGACCCCCTGCCTTCTCCGGAGGAGATTCGGCAGCGGCTGAGGGACTGCACCCATGGCTACCACGGCCTTGGCTTCCCGCACAAGCTCTGGGTGTCTGGCTTGGCCAGCATCTGGGCGGAGTACCTGTGGCTCTTGAAGGCTCAGGAGTAGAGGGCTCGGTGACTAGTGTCCGTTCGAGAGGTGCAGGAGCAGCGGGCTCGGCTCGCATTAGTGGCTGCCGAGCAAAGGAGGCTCGCTGATGCGGCCGTGTCACTTGCCAAGAACCGCGGAACGCGTCTGAGCGAGGCGGAGAGCAGGGCTAAGGCCTTGCAGAAGGCCCTGGAGGAGCAACAGGAAGCCGTAGAGCTTGCTAGGGTTAAGTGGCGGACTGTCGAAGCTGGGGCCAAGGCTAGTCTTCAGCTTGCGTCAACCTTGGAGGTGGAGCTCGCGGCCGCGGAGTCTCGCCTGACGGCACTAGAAAGGGGAGAGCCTGGGATATGATTGTATCACCTCTCTTTCTCCTTTCTTTTTTTTGTTATCCGGGCTATATGTCTTTTTGTTACCCCAAGGGCATTTCTTGGGCTCCCTTTTATAGAGTATCAATGACAAACTCTGGATTTTGGTGTTATTATTTATTTGCTGCATTGTTCTTCTCCCCAGTCTATGGGACATGGTTGGGTAAAGGGGATGGCTACCACTTACTGTCGGTCGTGCTTGGTTGTTTTACCACGTACCGGTGTAGGGGGCAGAGGACCAGGTTTACTTGAGACTGGAGTTGGGATAAAAGACTGGGTAAGGGGGATGGTGTAACTGGATTTTGAATACTGGGCGCTGGGTGCTGGTTGCTGGGAGTAGGGGAAAAGCCCTAGTGTAGGATTGGTGTAGGCCTGTCAGAACGTGGCAACCTACTGGGTTGGAGTCGGGGACTGGCTCTGGAGGGCGTCAGTTGTGGGTTGACGCCTGGGTATTGGTTGTTTGTATGTCGTTAGCCGAAAATTTAGCTCTTCTCGGTTTGATAAACTGGGGCTGAGTTAGCCGAATGACCTCAAAAGGTATCACAGCCGAAGGCAAGGATTGGGGGACAATTGGTTGGCTGACCTGTGAAGGGGTCGTGGCCGAAACTAGAGCTGGGAGCTGGCGGCCGGCCTGTGAAGGCGTTGTAGCCGGGAACTGGAGTTGGAGACTGGTGGCTGGCTTGTGAAGGCGTCGTAGCCAGAAACTAGAATGGGAGGCTAGCGGCTGGCCTGTGAAGGCATTGTAGCCGAAGTACTGGGACTGGGGGTTGGCGGTCGGCCTGTGTAAGCGTTGTAGCCAAAAACTGGAGTTGGAAACTGGCGTCTGGCCTGTGAAGGCATTGTAGCCGAAGTACCGGAGCTGGAAACTGACAGCTGGCCTGTGAAGGCATTGTAGCTGAAGTACTGGAGTTGGAAACTTGAGCTGGCTGGCTAGCTACGGATGCATAGCGATCGGAAGGCTGGAACTGGTCGGCTGACCATTGAGGTGTGTAGCCGAGACTGGGGCTGGAATAGGTGATGACCGACCCTCAGGGTGTAGTGGCCACCATTGTTGTGGAGTGATTCGAAGGTCGCCGTCAGTGAGGTGTCGCGGTTGACGGCTTTCATTAGTGAAAAGTAGAGAGGGAGAGAGTTTGTTTTTTCTTTTTACCAGCCCTACCGCCCTTGTGGGTTTTCGCCAGAGCTGGCCCCCTTTTACTTTTTTCGGTGCGCCCTTGCGGGTTTTTACACCGAGGGGTTACCCAATTTTGCCTAAGGCGCCCTTTCGGGTTTTCACCTCAACTGGGTTAATGGCAATTTTTGCCCTCTGTAATCCTGTGGAAGGAGTCAACCGAGGCCGTCGGGGTATCTCTATTTTTAACCCAATTTTTTTTGTTTTATATATACATTTTTTGAGACTATCGTCCATAGCGTGTTGCCGTCAGGGGACGTAACCTGAAACTAGAAGGTGTGGGTGGTCGGATATTATTTCGCCATTAATTAATAAGGGTTCTTTACAGACCCTCATGTCATGGTGGAGAAGGGCCGCTTTGTTATGGCAAGATATGACTGAAGTTATGGCGGGTGGATCAGGGATTGTAGGGGAAAACTGGGATCATGGTGAAACTTCAAGGCTCTGGATTCACAGGGAATGTAGGGTGTAGGGGCATAGAATAATAAGTGTCTGGGAATGTGCCGGGACATAAGTCTACCGAGATGGTGACTGGGAGCTTGACTGTCACGGGGACTAGTTTGCCTGTGTCATCGAAGCAAGAGCCTAAGGTTGGCCGAACTGAGTGGGGGTAGTACAGGGCTAACTGGGAATTATAGGGTTCGTGCTCTAACGGTGGAAGTTGATTGAAGACTGGCTTTGGGTGAGGCTAACGGCCCACCGAGGAATAGGTGGAAGGCCGTTCTGACTAGTGGGGAGAGGATGATTTTCTCATTACCAGCTCTACCGCCATTTCGGGTTTTCGCTAGAACCGACCTCCTTTAGCTTTTTTCGACGCGCCCTTGCAGGTTTTCACGTCGAGGGGTTTCCCAATTTTTCCTGAGGTACCCTTTCGGGTTTGAACCTCAACCGGGTTACTGGCCTTTTTGCCCCCAGTCACACCCCCGTGGTGAGGATGACTGGGTCTACCAGGGCATCTCTATTTTTAACCCCATTTTTTTGTTTTTTTTTTACTTACCTGGGAGCCTAGCGGCTAGACTGGTGCCGGTGCAGAAGTGCCCATGCTCTCATGGTAGCGGGAACGAGGGCAGGGGATTAGTCCCCGAGGATGCCTGGCGGTGGTTCTGGGGAATCGGGCTGGGGTGCTCGATTGGGAATTGAAGACTGGGAGGACCGGCCAGTTAGATCCTTCGCGGGGAAGGACTGGCCTCATTGGTAGTAGCTGAGATGTGCGCCTCAGTCTGGCTAACGCGTGAACTCGTGCTCTGGCGCATAGTATAGCTTCATATGTTTACCGTTGAGAGGCGGGAACGGTCTATGACCTTTGTGGTCGACAACCGTGTAGGACCCACCCTCATAGACATTCTAGATAATATACGGACCTCGCCAATTCGGCTGTAGCTTTTCGCTGGAGCGCCCTGCCATGACTTCCTTTTCCTTGCTCATGACAAGATCGCCTTGCTTAAAAGCTCGCTACTTGACGAGCTTATCGTAGGCCCGGGCCATGCGGGCCTGGTATACTTGTAGGTGTTTGTAGGCTTCGAGTCGCTTTCCTTCTAGATCGGCAAGCTCTTCTTGCCTTCTCTTGTAGTCACTTTCGTCAGGGCCGGCAAGGCCTGTGTGGATCACCACGCGATAAGAGGCTAACTGGACTTCGATGGGGATAACTGCTTCTGTCCCGTAAGCAAGGGAGAACGGCGAGCACCCCGTGGGGGTTTTGTAGACCGTCCGATAAGCCCATAATGCTTCGAAGACCTTCTCACCCCAATTGTGTTTCTGGTGGCTAACCATCTTAGCCAGAAGCTTGCAGAGAGTCTTGTTGAAGGCTTCCGCCAAACCGTTAGCCTGGGGGTTGTAGACCGAAGAGGTTCTCCAGTCGATGTGGAATTTGGCTGCTAGCTGGTATACGGCCTTATTCTTGAATGGAGTTCCATTGTCGGACACTATGCAACTGGGAGTACCGAATCGGTATATGATGTTGTGCCGGACGAATCTGGCAACCACCTCGCCGGTGACTTCTCGCAAAGGGAGAGCCTCCACCCAACGAGAGAAATAATCAGTGGCGGCCAAGATGTATTTATGGCCCTTGGAAGATGGCTGGAAAGGTCCCGCAATGTCCATGCCCCACTCAGCAAATGGCCAGGTGGGGGCTGTAGGACGCAGTGGGTTGGGAGGTCTTCTGGGTACTGGGCCAAAGGCTTGGCATTGGTGGCATGTACGGGCATACTGGATGCAGTCCACGTACATAATTGGCCAGTAGAAGTCTTTGAGCTTGATGTTGTGCTTCATTCCATCTCCGACCTGGTGCGCACCGCACAACCCGAAGTGGACTTCCTACATGATGACTCGAGCCTCAGCGAGGGAGACACATCTCAGAAGAATTGACATGTCCTTCTCGTGGACAAGTCGATACAGGGAGTCGCCAATCAACTCGTATGAGGTTGCTCGGCGGAGTAGCTGGACCCTTTGAGCTCAGTCAGGAGGGAGCCACCCTTTCTTGAATTTGATGATGGGCGCACGCCAATCCTCTTCTGGAGGCGTGTTCCGGTCAAGGTCGTGGACCTCGTAAATGGTGAGACCGATGTTGCCTTCGAGTGAGCTCGGCATCAGCCTTCTGTGTTTGATGATGATGTCGACCTCGCCCTCGGGCGGGAGCTTGATGGCCGTGGCCAGTTTTGCTAAGGCATCCGCCTGAGCGTTGCTGCTTCTGGGGATATGATCTATTTCGAAGAAATATAACTTCTGGGTTAGTCTGGTGACGGCGGTATGGTACGGAACCAACTCTGGCTTCCACACGTCATAGATGCCGAGGACCTGCCGGACTATCAACTGGGAGTCCCTATAGGCTTTGAGACATTTAATGCCCATATGGAGAGCCATCTGGAGCCCAATGAGTAGAGCTTCATAATCAGCTTCATTGTTTGTCAGAGGTTTCATGAGGGCGCAGGAGTTGTATAAAATTCCTCCCCGAGGAGTCAGGAAAACTATGCCGGCACCTGCCGTGGTGGCTGGATCCTTGTTGCTCTGGGTGATCCCTCGGGAAGCGCCATTGAAGTAGAGCTCCCAACATGGCACGCTGGTTGTGAGAGCGTTCTGCTGCCAGTAATGCAAGACATCTCCGCTCTGTTCAACTGGTTGTTGTGATTGAGCAGCAAGGGACTCCTCGTCCGGGAGCTCCGAGCTGAAGGGTGAATCATCTGGCACTGGATGGGCTGCCAAGAATTCAGCCATACCCTGTCCCTTTATTACTTTTCTGGGGACATAAGTAATGTCGTACTCCACCAATAGGAGTGCCCACCTCCCCAGTCTACTTGAGAGGACAGGTCGTCGAAGGAGATACTTCAGCAGGTCGTGTTTTGATATAAGCTCAACTTGATGGGACAGGAGGTAATGCCGCAGCTTCTTAACTGTGAACACTAATGCCAAGCAAACCTTCTCCATATTGGAGTAGTGGTACTCAGCACTGATTAGCTTCTGGCTGAGGTAATAGAGGGGTTACTCTTTACCTTCTTCATTGATTTGTGCCAACAAAGCTCCTAGCGAAGCGTCCATGGTAGCAATATAAAGGATGAGGGGTTTACCCTTGATTGGTGCCCCCAGGACTAGGGAAGTAAGGAGGTACTCCTTGATTTGCTCGAAAGCCGCCTGGCATTTCGAGTCCCATGTAAACGGGGCGTCTTTCTTCATCAGCTTGCTGAAAGGCGCACACCGACCGGAGAGGTTAGAGATAAACCTCCGAATGTAGGCCAGCCTCCCTTGGAAGGACCTAAGCTCGGTGATGTTGCTAGGTGGTGGAAGCTCCTGGATCGCTTTGATCTTGTTGGGATCCACCTCGATTCCTCGGTATTTGACGACGAAGCTGAGAAATTTGCCACTGGATACGCCAAAGACGCATTTAATGGGGTTCATTTTGAGCCCATATTATCGGAGACACTCGAAGACTTGGCGAAGGTCACGCAAATGGTCTTCGCATCTTTTAGTCTTGACGACGAGGTCATCAACATAGCATTCGATGGTATTGTGCAGCATTTCGTCGAATATTTTGGTCATGGCCCTTTGGTAAGTAGCACCGACATTCTTTAAACCAAAGGGCATGCGCTTGTAGTTGAAAATCCCCTTAGGGGATCTTAAAGCTGTATGGTTCTTGTCTTTAAGGGACATCCAGATTTGGTTATAACCTGATGACCCGTCCATAAAAGATAAGGCTTCATGACCGGTGGTCATATCGACCATTGTTTCTGTCATTGGGACTGGAAAGTCATCCTTCAGACAGGCTTTGTTGAGGTCCCGGAAGTTGACACAGATGTGGACTTGACCATTCTTCTTCTTGACTGGGACTATATTGGCGAGCCAGATCGGGTAGATGCACGGCTCGATGAAATCGACCTCCGTCATTTTATGGACTTCGGCCAAAACCTGGAGCTCCAGCTCATGGCGCATGCACCGGTGTGGTTGCTTGACCAGAGCGACTGAGGGAGAAATGGCTAGCTCGTGCTCTTCTACGGAGGGGTCTAGCCCTAGCATCTCCTTGCGTGTCCAGGCGAAGCAGTCTTTGTACTCAAGCAAGAGTTGTTTGTAATCTTGCCTTTCTGCCTCGGGGAGGAGAGCACTACCGAATGTAGGCTGAGGGGCTTCATCTTCGCCCAGGTTGATCTCCACAAGATCATCAACGGTCGCCTAGCCACCGTCCTCCAGCTCGGGAGGAGTGGGTTGAAGGTCGATGAAATCCTCATCGTCGGTGTCAGCTTCGTGTATTTCTTGATTCTCGAAGCCACCGGTTGATGTTGAAGGGACAGGAGAGTGGTTGCTACTGGGATCCATGGAGGATTGATCTGGACCGCCAGTTCCGGGCCAGCAGTTGTCAACTGGGGCTGCTGGGATCTCCCCGGGGTTGCCTGGCGAAGCTTGCAATCTTTCGCAGCACGGACCAGGGACATCCCCACCCTCAGGAGGGTTTGTTGAACTAGGTCCTTCAACTGGCTGAGAGACTGGGGGAGCCTCTTCTGCCCCCTTGTCTTGGCAGGAAGGCGAGGCAGGTTCCTCGATGGCTTGAACCAGAGTTCCGGCTTTAACGGAGATCGGGATCAGAATTTCCTCTTCCTCATCCCCGGAGCTGTCGAATTTGGCTTCGACTCTAGCTCGGTCGTCGGCTGGTAGTGTCAAGCCTACGACGTTAACTGCGTAGTGGACGCGGAAGTCCGGGTCCTGGTCATAGCCAAGTCCTCTGGTATCCTTATGGAAGGACGGAGGTTGCCCCCGGACCTGGGAAGGAGTCCACAGCTGACGAAAGTATCTTTGTTGTGCAGAAGTTCGCCACAGGGGAATGTGTTGCTTCAGACACATTTCTTGAATATGCGGGGATAGATCGCCCCACACCTGAACTGCTTCAGGGGTATCATCGGCTTGCCTGGACCAGCCGAAGTCATCATCTGGCGGGGCTTGAGGGACCATGTCTCCTTTATAGAAGACAATAGGTTTGTCCCTGATAGCCTTTTTCTTGTTTCGGCGTTGTCGCTTGAAGGTGACGATGAATGTTGTCAGCGACTCAACACCGTGCTTCTCGGATGCACATGGAAACTGGATGCAGTCTGGTGGCAAGCATATACTCTTGTCGATAGCTCGGCTAATAAGATTAGCCTCGAAGTCAATCTGGCGCCTCTCGGGGTGATCTGAGGTTGACTTGGAGCCGAGGCGCAGCCGATGAAGCTTAGCCTTTTCCTCGTCAACAGAGAAGAGATCATCATCGTCTTCCTCTGAGAGCCAACCGTTGATTTTGCTCTTAATCACACGGTAGGGACCAATCCCCTTGATGTAGAGCACAACGTCGGCCAGATTGCATTTTGCTGGCGTAAATGGCGATAGGTCTACGAAGACCGTGTGTTGCTCCCTGTCCTTGGCATGCTTGATGCATTGGTGGAGAGTTGACGGGACGACTCAATTTTCATGGAGCCAGGGTCTATCTAGTAACATTTTATATGATGTGTTGGAGTCGATGATATAGAATGTCACCTTAGAGGTGAAATGATCAAGCACCAGGTCGACATCCACCCAGCCGAGGACATCGTCGGTGTTCTAATTAAAGCCATATATCTTGACCGCTTGAACCTTCTAGAGGTATGGGGTCAGATATAGAGTCTTGAAGTTCTTGAGCGGCGTGATATTAACAGCGGCACCAGCATCTACCAGGATTTGGTTCACATCATGCCCGTTGATCTTCCCCTTTATGTAGAGAGGACAGTTGTGGTACAGAGGGGAGAGCAGCATGTCTTTTTCCGTGAAGGAGATGGCGGTTGTGAAGGCTCCATAGGCAACCGCCTTCATTTTCGCGGCATGTGCTTCATAGACTTCAGGATCTTGGAGTATCTTGATAAGGGTTTCCCATAGGTCTTTACTCCAAGCGATGGCTTCCAAAATTGAAATACTGGCAGGGAAGCGTTTCATCTGGTGGAGGACTTTCCGGTCAGCTCGAGCTCGAGCATCCTCCAAAGAGGGTAGTATGTCAGGCTGAGCCTTCTACGAGCTGCCGTGTTGTTCCCCGTAGGGAAGTTGCACTGCCTTGCCCTTACCACCAGGATCAGACTGACTTTGATCGCCAGCGGGCTCCTGGAACAGGGATGCCAATGATGGCACTTCTAGGGGTGACTGGCGGGCTGGCTCGTCCTTGCCGGATGGTCCCGCTTATTCTGCTACAGAGGCCAGTACCGGCGCAGGGGCTGGGAGGCTGGCAGTAGCCTCTTCAATGCCGGAAGGATCAAAGATATCGGGTCCGCTCCGAATTTCTCCTTCTGGAATGGGAGCCGGTTCCTCTCCTCGAAAGAGGATGATTCACTCCGGGTCGAAAGTAGACGGAGAGAGGGGTAGCTCGGGAGCTCTCCCACGGCCTCTACCGCGTCCCCGGCCATGACCTCGGCCGTAGCCTGTGTGGTATGGAGCTGGCTGTAGCCTAAGAGGGGCAATAGTTCTTTGTCTTGTCCGGGAGGCTACTGGCTCGCCTCGCCAAGAAGTGTTGATATTGTCAGGAGGTGGAATGGCCACCATGTTGCAGGTGCAGCAGCGAAGCATTTCTTCCAGCTGCTCTGTTGTGATCTCCTTGTCTTTATAGCACAAGGAGAGCCCGTCCAGGATCACGAGTATTTCACCGTTCTTGAGCTTTTGGATCATCTCTTGGACCCAATTTCTGTGGCAGGCTCGTTTCTATATTTCTTCCCACGGGACATAGCTGTCGAGTGGGAGAGCTCCGGTGGGACGAGGAGGAACATATTCTTCCAGGTCATCAATGAGCCGCTGGAGCCTTTGGAGAGGCGTTGGCTCGACTGGGGATTGCAGGGTGGCTACTTGTTCAGCTTGTTTCTTGAGCTGCCTTCTGAAGTTCTTCCTCCTATTTCTCTCTTGTCTCTTGGCGATAGTAGTCTCCAAGGGAGTAGGAGGGAGATGTGCTGGAGCCAGAGTTGATAAATCCTCACGAGGATATCTCCGAGTTGGTGCCTTTGCAGGGCGAGGTCGGTGACTCTTCCTCACCCAGATTTTGATCTAGGCGCCTTCCGCCTGTTGTATCTAGAAGGTGGCATTGATTGCCTGCTCGATTACCTCAAGTGGTAATTCCTGGTATGCCGGAATGCTGGGACTGGAGGTTCGAAGATGTTTGAAGAAGGCCGGATGTCCCGGGGCTACTATGGTGTATGTTCGTATCTGTATATTCAGCCCTTGAGCTTCTAAGGGGCTTTTATGATGCGGGACGGACACACAACTTGACTCCAATTGGATATGCGACCCTCGGACTCTAAGCAAGCTCGCGATAGTCCCTTATCGAGGGAAGCGTCGGACGTGCGCGGTTGAGAAACCGGTAAAGAGCTAGGGTGGTCAACTCATAAATTCGTGCCCGGATCGGGTCACGGGACTATCTCGCTCTCTCTTGCAATAGCGGTGAAATAAATATATCGAGCTAATGGCCCTAACACATCCTCTCTAGCAGCGGCATATAAAAGCATATACAAGAATAGTAAATGCCGAGTAATGAAGCGAACACGATACCTCCACGCGCCTGGCGTGAAGAAGATGATCCCGGCCCATCTCGTACTCCCAGAATAATAATTAATTAAATTACAGCAATGATTTACTGCCCACTCCACGTAGGGAGGTAAAGGGCGACACAGCGGGACCAGGGAGTAGCGGGTTCGGGTTGACGGGCAGCTTCTTGTGTAGCTTCGGCGGCACACGTACTCATGATCATGGGACCCACATGCTGGTCAGTGGGGCCGAGTGGGCCCGGAGCGGCACCGCTATGACGGGGACGTCTGGAGGGGCGCTCCCTGGGAAGGCGGCGCGCTGGTTCGCCACGTGGAAGGCAAGGAGGCTCAGATCGGTGCGGGTTGGAGTTGCTGCCCACGGATCTGAATTCTGTTTCAGACCTGCGTGTCCCGACAAAAATTGATGCTGTGATCGGCCCTGACTTTGGATCAACGCGAGACTAGCACCGTTGGAAAGCTCACTCAAAATTCTTCGATCTATGGTCAGAGAGAAAAAATTGGCTATCCCAGATCTGGTCTTAGCCGAATTTCCAATCTGCTAGTTGGCAGAACCCGAAATCTCATGATAGAAGTCCTTTTTCCTGAGAGTTGGCATTGACCGCATTGTAGACCTCCGATTCAGCTATTGAGCTATTCATGAAAGTGGTAGAGGGCCAAGAGAGGAAAAAGGGGATAATTTTTATGAAAGGTTTGGTGGAGATTTGACTGGCGAAAAGTATTTTCTAGTACCGGGTAGTCGGATCTGGACAGCAGAGACAGAACAGAACTTGAGATTTAAAGTGTTTTTTTTAAATATAAACGAGATCTTAAATTCACAAGAAAATTTATGGAAGTGGTATTAGGTGGACAGAATCCCCAATAAAATTGGTGATTCAAGAAGATAAGATAATGGGGGTCGAAACCTAGAAATACAGAGCTGCTGTTACACAGATCTGAACTGGGACAGAAATGGAAGGTGGAAATACACGAAAATGAAAAAATATAAAAAGAAAGGTAGATGACGGGAGTTTTTTGGTGGGGGCTTGGGTTCAAGAGGGGAACCTACCCTGAAAATCTCAGCTCCAAAAGATGTGGGAGTTGGGAGCTAAAATTCCCGGAGTGAACCTCTATCCAGCAGAATAGAGATCTGGACAGCACTTAAGAAGCGGCTTCGCTGCGGCTCGATGGCGGCACGAACGGCGGCGGTGGCAGCAGAGATAGAATCAAGAGGGGCTAAGGAGAAGATAGAAGGGTTCTATACCCTGAAGATTGGAGGAAGAAGAGAGAAACTAGAGAGAGAGAGGGGGGGTGCAGTTTGCTCCAAGCAATTCATAATTTTTTTCTTCTCATTAATTTTTAACAAATGAAAAATACATGGTATTTGTATGGAATTGACCAAATTGGCAAATGACATCCCATACCCTCAGATCTAGGGTGGGTGAAGGCCATCTTGGGGATGTCAAATCCCAATTACCCCATGTGGTCAAAGCATCTTACATATTCTAATCAAATGCATTCAAACTAGCCTAATAAGGACAAAGAAGGGGGCGCCCCCTTCATGGGCCAACCTTGGGCCAACTTTGGTCCAAGGCCATCCACAAGCCCATGAACGCATGCAAAGCCTATGGACTTTCCAATATAGATAGCCCATGAGAGGGAAAATCCCAATTGGGCCTTAAGTGGCTTTAAGGTCCATAATGAAGGCCTTAAGGTCCAATATGATATAACCCCCTTAATGGACCTAACAAATGAAAGCCACTAATGGATTCTACATGGAATGTGGCCCAATGGCTCGTTAAAAGCCTTACAAAGGAGCCCAAATGAAAAAAAATCAAACAAACACACTAATACAAGTCAATACATAAATACGTTCCATACGTATGATGAAGTAGCCCTTGATGCCCCCATCAACTCTCCCCGGGTGCGAGGAACTCGACCCCGTCGAGTAAGGGGTGCTGCTGCTCGAGTAGCTCCGGCGAATCCGTCACCGTACCAAGTAGCGCGGGTACACTCTACTCCAAGTGATCGTCACCTACTCATTCCGTATATACTCGATATGCGCATGCTGCTACGGGAAGAGGCTAGTGGTGGAACACTCCGGGGTGGGGTCACTCTCAAGGGGAGGAGGCGACTCGAAGACTCACTAGGAATCACCGCTGGGTCCCCGTAGGTGACTAGATCCAGGGCATAGATGTAGAACTGATCCCATATTCCTCTAGCAAGTCCACTCGCCTCTTACTCATAGGAGACCGACAACGAGCTTGCACAAGACACATGCAGACTCACCATGTACTAACACACGTATGCAAACCACACAAACAAGCCACACAAAACAAACCACATAAAGAAGAAACAAACTGACTCATGCATTACCCTAGACTTAAGGTGGTGACATCAACCCCACTAGGTGGCCATCATCCGAGTGCCGCATCCTGAGTGTCGGTAGGCTCCTCCAGACCTTCGTACTCATCAGCTAGTTCCGGATCGGCCTCGTAGCTGACAAATACAAGTCCAGAAGGCAAGGCTTCTCCTACCCCTAGGGCTAGAGTGGCACGAGTGGGACATTGGTTGGAAAAGTGGCGAAACCCATGACAGTGGAAACACTGTAGTCGAGACCTACTACTCTCTCCGATGAGTGGTCCCTTACCCTTGTCCTCCCGACGGACAGGGGGTGTGGGCAAGAGGGGTGGAGGTGTAGGTGCCGTAGGCAACAGGGGCGGGGATGCCAGTGCCAGAGGGCGGGCAATGGGTGCCGCGGGGCGAGCAATGGGTGTCGGTGATTGGGATGGAGGTGGATCCTGTGGTGGGGGAGGACGAGGTCTAGGAGCGAAGTGCTCCTGACGGGCGGGCTCGTGTGGTCGAGCCATGGGGCCCCTCGGGTATGGGCCTAAGGAGCTACGTGACTCAGCAGTACAGAGAGGGACGGGGCCCAACCGTTGGATAGACTCAAACTCTCCCTCGAATTGCTCCATCTCGAGAGCAACTTGGTATGCATCCTCCAACCTGTCCACCTTGCGGCGGAGAAGCTCATACCGTAGGTGCGGTCATAGACCACGCCGAAATCGGGAGACAGTAAGGGAATCCTCCTCCGTGACGTCACATCGTAAATAGTATTCATCAAACTTGGCGATGTACTCGGAGATGGACCGATCTCCTTGGGTAAGACTCTGCCACCTATCTATGAGACGCTGGCGGTAAGTGGCAGGGAGGTACTTCTTTCTAAGTTTGGACCTCATCTCTTCCCACGTCTCTACCTGGGGTTCATGACGGTGAAATAGCAGGTTCTCCATGTTTCTACAAAAGGTTTGAGCTTGCCCTATCAATTTCATCATGGAAAACTTGACCTTCCGTTGGTCCGACATCTCAAACCACTCAAAATATCGATCCATATCGGCTTCCCAATCAAGATATACCCTTCGGTCTAAGGACCCATCAAAAGTGGGAGGGTCGGCATGAACGGTCCTGAGGGCCCGCTCATCCTCGTCACAATTCCATCGTTGAACACGACGATCACGTCCGTATCCCCTATTTTCATCTTCGGACTCATAGTCTAGCACCTCAGGGAATTGACGCTTCCAAACATCTATCCCTTGATCCCTTGGGGAAGTAGGTTGCTGAACCGGTTCTTTGACCATGTGTAGGTGGGGGGGTGCCTCAACTGGGGCTCTCGGGGGTGCATCGGCTAAGGCTCCCTCTAATGTGGCAACTCTCCCTACCAGGCCATGAACGGACTGGTCAGACTTGACGGCCTTATCCTCTAAGGCCTTCATCCTTTCTTCCAGACGGGTGCCTAGGCCATTCATCCACGTACTCAACCCGTCCATCCGATCTACCAGTGTAGTCAACACATCCATGCATGTACCCAACCCATCGATACGTGTAGTCAACCCTTGCATTTGTACCATAAGGGCTTGGAACATTTCGGCCACCGACGATGCATCGAGACTATGGACTCATGATTCGGCCATGGGTGGAGGTGGTGGTGAGTACAGTGTACCTCTACGAGTGGGCATGCAAATGACGACTAGGACAAGACACTCCCTAGACTCAAGACCCTTAGACTTAACCCAAGACTCGGTACGTGGTGGAGTTAATCGATCTGAAGATCACTCGCACAAGTGTGCGGTCTTTTCGATAGGCGTAGCCTAACGTTCGGACAACACCTTTTGAAATACCGATTAATGGTATGCAAATGTAACACTTAGACCGACTTAGACTTAGACTTAAATGACTCTTTTTTTTATTTTTAAACAGCCTAGACTCAACTGGAGCTCTGATACCAAACTGATGCTAGACGGACACGCGACTCGACTCCAATTGGATATGTGACCCTCGAACTCTAAGCAAGCTCGCGATCGTCCCTTATCGAGGGAAGCGTCGGATGTGCGCGGTTGAGAAACCGGCAAAGAGCTAGGGTGGTCAACTCACAAATTCATGCTCGGATCGGGTCACGGGATGGTCTCGCTCTCTCTTGCAATAGCGGTGAAATAAATATATCGAGCTAATGGCCCTAACACATCCTCTCTAGCAGCGGCATATAAAAGCATATACAAGAATAGTAAATGCCGAGTAATGGAGCGAACACGATACCTCCACGCGCCTGGCGTGGGGAAGATGATCCCGGCCCATCTCGTACTCCCAGAATAATAATTAATTAAATTACAGCAATGATTTACTGCCCACTCCACGTAGGGAGGTAAAGGGCGACACAGCGGGACCCAGGAGTAGCGGGTTCGGGTTGACGGGCAGCTTCTTGTGTAGCTTCGGCGGCACACGTACTCACGATCGTGGGATCCACGTGCTGGTCAGTGGGGCCGAGTGGGCCCGGAGTGGTACCGCTATGACGGGGACGTCCGGAGGGGCGCTCCCTGGGAAGGCGGCACACTGGTTCGCCTCGTGGAAGGCGAGGAGGCTCCGATCGGTGCGGGTTGGAGTTGCTGCCCACGGATCTGAATTCTATTTCAGACCTACGCGTCCCGACGAAAACTGATGCTACGATCGTCCCCAACGTCGGATCGATGCGAGACTGATGCCGTTGGAAAGCTAACTCAAAATGCTTCGATCTATGGTTAGAGAGAAAAAATTGGCTATCCCAGATCTGGTCTTAGCCGAATTTCCAATCTGCTAGTTGGCAGAATTTGAAATCTCAGGATAGAAGTGCTTTTTCCTGAAAGTTGGCATTGACCACGTTGTATACCTCTGATTCAGCTGTTGAGTTCTTCATGAAATTGGTAGAGGGCGAAGAGAGGAAAACGGGGATAATTTTTATGAAAGGTTTGGTGGAGATTTGACTGGTGAAAAGTATTTTCTAGTACCGGGTAGTCGGATCTGGACAGCAGAGACAGAACAGAACTTGAGATCTGAAGTGTTTTTTTTTTAAATATAAATGAGATCCTAAATTCACAAGAAAGTTTGTGGAAGTGGTATTAGATGGACAGAATCCCCAATAAAATTGGTGACTCAATAAGATAAGATAATGGGGGTCGACACCTAGAAATACAGAGTTGCTGTTACACAGATCTGAATTGGGACAGAATTGGAAGGTGGAAATACATGAAAATGGAAAAATATAAAAAGAAAGGTAGATGACGGAAGTTTTTTTGTGGGGGCTTGGGTTCAAGAGGGGAACCTACCCTGAAAATATCAGCTCCAAAAGATGTGAGAGTTTGGAGCTAAAATTCTTGGAGTGAGACTCTATCCAGTAGAATAGAGATCTGGACAGCACTTCGGAAGCGACTTCGCGGCGGCTCGATGGCGGCACGAACGGCGGCGGCGGCAGCAGAGATACAATCCAGAGGAGCTAAGGAGAAGATAGAAGGGTTCTATACCCCGGAGATTGGAGGAAGAAGAGAGAAACTAGAGAGAGAGAGGGGGGGCGCAGGTTTGCTCCAAGCAATTCACAATTTTTTTCTTCTCATTAATTTTCAACAAATGAAAAATACATGGTATTTGTATGGAATTGACCAAATTGGCAAATGACCTCCCATACCCTCAGATCTAGGGTGGGTGAAGGCCATCTTGGGGATGTCAAATCCCAATTACCCCATGTGGTCAAAGCATCTTACATATTCTAATCAAATGCATTCAAACTAGCCTAATAAGGACAAAGAAGGGGGCGCCCCCTTCATGGGCCAATCTTGGGCCAACTTTGGTCCAAGGCCATCCACAAGCCCATGAACCCATGCATAGCCTATGGACTTTCCAATCTAGTTAGCCCATGTGAGGGAAAAGCCCAATTGGGCCTTAAGTGGCTTTAAGGTCCAATATGATATAACCCCCTTAATGGACCTAACAAATGAAAGTCATTAATGGATTCTACATGGAATGTGGCCCAATGGCTTGTTAAAAGCCTTACAAAGGAGCTCAAATGAAAAAAAACCAAACAAACACACTAATACAAGCCAATACAAGCCAATACACAAATACGTTCCATACGTATGATGAAGTAGCCCTTGATGCCCCCATCATTTTATAGAGAAGTTGAAGGGTTAGAAAGGGTTTAGGAGGGCTAGGTTGATAGGGTCAAGCCAGCCCGCGTAAACCCCATGAATAGTGTAGGTTTAGGAGGCTGGGTTGATAGGGTGAAGCCAACCCGCGTAAACCCCTCACGGAGGGTGTTTTTGGTAAAAAGAGTGGGCAGGAAGGGTTTACGCGGACCAGCCTCGGGGGGCTGGGCTGGTCCGCGTAAACCCGGACCAGCCTGGGGGTCCAGGCTGGTCCGCCTAAACCCCACCTAGGGGGGGTTTAGGTGGGTTGGCTTTGGTCCTTTTTAATTTTAAAAAACCAAATTTTTTTATTGAATAGAAGGGGTTTACGCGGACCAGCCTGGGGGTCCAGGCTAGTCTGCCTAAACCCCCCCGGGGGTTTGGGCGGATTGGTGCCATGGGAGAGAGGGGGCAGTCCCCACCCTATAAAATTCATTTTTTGGTCCTTTTTTCTTCCTAAATTAACTAAGAAGAAAAGGACAGTTAGCTCTGGGAGGATACGTGGAAGCTTGCGGAGGCTTGCGTGCACGTCGACTTGCGGAGTTCCCGCGTGCTGTCGCTTTGCACTCCCGCGTCCGCGTGTCGACTTCTCGAACTGGTACGGCACACGAACCGCATCGTAGGACCACAAACTGTACGAACTGAGGTTGAGTGGGGTCATGGGACAACCCGGCTGGAGGGAGGGAGCGACCCCCGGGGAGTTCGCCCTCCCTGGGGGAGCGCGGCCGCGCCCCAGGGTGAACTGGCCCCGGGGACAGTTGTGACCCCGAGGGATGGCCCCCGGGTGTCCTTGTGTCTTTTGCGAGCCTCCTTTGAAGGACTTTAAGCTCCGGGAAACTGGGATGGGCCCGTGGGGGCCGTTGTTCTTCGAGTTGTCGTAGTCGCTTGCAAGGTGTTCGGGTAAATGGCCGACATACCCCGGATTGCCGAACGACTTGGGTAGCTGGCCGAGGGGCCCTAAGGTGGGCCTTGGGTTGAAGATGGGAGCTCGTGGGAGCTAAGGGGAGGCATCTCAAAGATGTGAGTCATACCTCGAGCTGTGTGCCGCATTGATTGTTGGGACGGTGCGATGGATACAGAGGGGGGGTGAATGTATCCCCTTCCAAAAATATTGCCCAAATTAAAAACAATAAACCTGCTACTAGATACAATTGCGGAATAAGAACTATAGAGCTCAATTAAACATTTGATCGACCATATGAACTGCTAATTATACTAGTGGAACCTGATGAAGACTAATGCCAAGGACAGAACAATGCAAACCAAGCTCACTTAGCAAAACATTTAATGCTCAGACAACCTGTGAAAGAGGTAGAAGATATGGAAGAGCACACCACAAACAAACCACAGAACAGCAGGGTTTTTTAGGTGGTTTGGTCCATAGACCTACGTCCACCCCTCACTCCAAACCGGAGTGAGGCTTCCACTAGCCAAAGCTAGAACCGCAGACTCAGTCTGCAACAAGTGCTGCCAAACAGCTTGACCAGGGAACAACCTCCCCTCTTCCTCCAAACTGGAGGGAAAACACAAGTGACTCCCAGCCACTTACAACCAGAGACGAAGTCTCTCTTCCTCCAGACCAGGAGGGAACACCTGGACTTGCAACCCACAAGACCAGAACTAGAGACGAATCTCCCTTCCTCCAACCCGGAGGGAAACCCACAAGTGACTCCCATCCACTTGCAACTGGAGACCCAATGTCCCCCTTCTCCTGAGTCCACAGGAGGAACCCCGATCCCAAACAAGGGAATCGGAAGAACAAGGTGAATAGATGGAAGGAACAAAATAAAAATAAACACAAGGAAAAACACAGCAACATAAAGCTGGAAATGAGACACACAAAGTAGCTCTCGCAGGAGCAAAACTGGTTTGGATTTGATCCAATGCCAGACCGACGAATCTTCAATGAAGGCTTCTTTCTTCTTCTCCACGAACTCTCTCTCTCTCTCTCTCTTCTTCTTCTCAGTATCAGGCTCACACTATTCTTCTTCTTCTTCACTCTCGATCTCAATCTCTTTTTCTTTTTCTTCTTCTACTTTTTGCCTCTCTGCTGCTGCTCTCTCCTTTTTCTTCTTCTGCATTTTTCTGCTCTCTGCCTCTACTTCGATCACTCTTTCTTTATCTGTTCTCGATCAGTATCTCATTCTCTTGATCAGTCTTCTCCAGATGGAGGAGGCTTCGTATTTATAGCAGCAGCAATTAGGGCGTTGTCCTCGGATCACGTGCCAGGTGCCAACCTCGGATCACGTGCCCTTCATAGGCTTCACGAACAGTACCTGTCACACAGTCATAAGAAAATAATCAGAAGGATGTACAGACTTACTGGGTAACTGAAGACCACCGTGTATAGACTTAGTGTGAAGGATAGAATGTATAGACTTTGAAGGCTTGATAGCGAGTGTATAGACTTGAAGCCTTGACAACGAGTGTATAGACTTGAAGCCTTGGAAACGAGTGTATAGACTTCATCTTGAAGGAGATGCACATGTGCACTGAAGTGTGTACAGTCTTCACTGATGGATGTTCAGACTTTAAGTGATGAAGTGTGTACATACTCTGTTTGTTCGTGCATGCTACAATGTGTAGACTTATGAACCGATGCAGACACATGCTGTATAGACTTTGAGAGCGTGTAGACAGTGTGCAAATTTGTTGTAATGAACGATGCCCAACAGCATGGTGTATGGACTTAGAATGCATGAGACAGCAATGTATATACTTCAATGCAAAGGTTGGAGTGTGACGAATGTATAGACTTTAGAAGATGAAGCATGCACAGGCCAATGATGTACAGACTTTGGATGCAGCATATAGGCAAGTATGTACACTGTGAGAATGTGTAAACTTTGAAAGCCTTCATGCGACCTCAATGTACAGACTTGCGTGGGTAAGATGCATGAACAAGCCATAGCCAGTGTATAGACTTAACCGATGCATGAACAGTGCACCGATGTATAGACTTGGAGAACCGTTGCATGAACAGTGCACCGATGTGTAGACTTGGAGAAACGAGCGAGTGTATAGACTTGATGAAAGACTTGATGACACAAGCGAGTGTATAGACTTGATGAAACACTCGCGAGTGTATAGACTTGATGAATGCGTGCATGGGAAGGCAGTGTACAGACTTGAGAAGAACGATGCATGAACAAGCCTAACTAATGTATAGACTTTGATGTAAAGGCTTGAGTTACACAAGCAATGTATAGACTTCACGATGCACACCCATATCCAATGTATAGACTTACCCCTTGAAGATGTGAGCGAGACAATGTATACACTTGGCTTCGTGCTAGCTACAGGACAATGTCTAGACTTGATGCAGCTTCAAATCACAATGTGCAGACTTTACCAATGTATAGACTTGGGGTTCTGAACGTAGGTAAAGATTGGGAATGTATAGACTTGATGAATGGCTTGAAAGCAACATGACAGTGTATAGACTTGGAAGGTTCAGTGGTGGATGTATGGACTTCACCGATATACAGACTTAGCAAACCCCAGGCGATGTACAGACTTTATGAAACGCTAAGTGAGACAGAGCTGGATGTACAGACTTTGAGAGAGAATGCACTGTTGGCTAACTCTGTACAGACTCTGAGAGACGACGCACTGTAGCCTAATGTCGTACAGACTCTGATAGCGTGAGACGCTAAATGAGACGATCGGATGTACAGACTTGAGCGTGTGTGTGCTAGACAATGTATAGACTCTGGCTAGCATAGACTTGTATGAGACGCTGAGACAATGTATAGACTTTAGACAAACGTTGCACATATGCTATGAATGTATAGACCTGTTCGATGAATGCATGAACAGTGAATCAATGTATAGACTTCCAATGCCTTCGTCAAATGCGATGTACAGACTTGGCAAGCCCCAGGCCGATGTATAGACTTGCAGTGCAATGTTCACACGACTGGGCGATGTACAGACTTGGTGAGCGCCAAGCGATGTACAGACTTCAATGACTCATGCAACCAGACACGTGAAAGCACAGACAGTGTACAGACTTAGTGCAAACAGGATGTGCAGACTTGTGGCATGCAATGTCTTGACTTGATATGAAGGAATGCATAATGTCTAGACTTGATGAACAATGCAACAGGCAATGCTGACTGATGTATAGACTCTGAATGAGTGACAAGAGACAGACATTGTGCAGACTTGTTTTGAACCACGCACAATGTATAGACTTGCAATACCATGAAGGCAAGCTATATAGACTTGAAGTAATGCATGCAGGTGACAATGTATATACTTGCTGTCAACAAGTGAATGGACTAAGCATGCATACAACAATGATGTGTATGCAGTGTACAAACTTGGCGTGCAGGCTGCTGAACGCAATGTATAGACTTTGCGTGCAGGCTGTTGGACGCTGTATAGACTTGCTGTGCAGGCTGCCAGATAATGTATAGACATGCTGTGCAGGCTGTGGGAGAATGCATAGACTCTGCGTGAAGGCAATGCATGTACAAGTGATGCAATGTTTAGACTTCATGTATGCAGGATTGTGGCGTGTACACACTTTGTAAATGCAAAGCTATGGCATGTATAGACTATGGCATGAGTGAAGAGTGCAGACTGTATGACTGATGCAATGAAACACCAGAGAATGTACAGACTTTCAGGCACAATGAACATGGACCGATGAAGTGAATGCATATAGCAGATATGAACTGAATGTATGTAGGAGAACTAACAGAGCATTACCTGATCTGAGCATTAACCTTACCTGTCATGACTTGACTTTGACTTGGGTTAACTTTATGACCTGTGAGTCATCCTTAAACCTATTCTGATAGTTTCTCATAATGCAACAGGATTATATCATCAAAGATGTAAACATAATGAGGCATAATATCTGTCATCATGAAAACTCCAGAACCACAGGGGACACATCAATCTCCCCCTTTTTGATGATGGCAATATTATGAGTCATTACAATAGATTCATCATGATGATTATGAAATACCATATAACATGCACCACAGATATGACAGAGTTCATGAACATGCACCACAGAAAAGCTCAGTCAGAAGTGAGCATTGTAAAACACCATGTGATGCAAGTGTTGATTGATGCAAATGATGACTCACAAAAGTTCTCCCCCTTTGACAACATCAAAAAGAATGGAATGTTCATTGACTGTTGAAGGAGCTATTATGCAATGCTGTGAGTTACAGTCATCAAAAACTCCCCCTGACAAGATACTCTCCTGAATAAACATTGAACCACAGGGACATGCAAGACTTCTCCCCCTCAGATGGACAGTGATTGGAATGAAGCTCAGGACATAAAGAAGTCAACAGTCAGGTCTGAAGTAATGGAGT